>OY735199.1:9046230-9468399 GCA_963457665.1 Thysanoteuthis rhombus | reverse complement strand
AATTCTATCCTCACGCAGCTTGGAAAAAGCAGCATGACCCCTCGAAAAGCGAAAATGCTTAACAAGGACTATCGTGAAGAAAAACCTTGAAGAACCTAGAGAATCGCGTAAAAGATCAGACACGGGTAGGTCCAGGATAAGAACAGAGCAGGGAGTGTCTTGAATTGAACGAATTTTCAGAAGGAAAAAAAAAAGCCCGGGACAGCAAAACTATATTTGAAGAGGCTGATCGGGGTAACGTGTCCTAATCATCTCAATGCCAGATCTTCAGCACTGCTGAAAAACATGTCAAGCCTGATATTTGTCTGCCTTTGAAGCCCAAATAAGACTTGTGGCAAGCCATTGTAACTAACGCTGACTCACATGATGGTCGTGTGTGGAAAAGGCACGTTGATCATTCCCATACTAATATGCCTATGGGACCTGCAGTTGATACACGCTTCGATAATTCAGCGGACATCTCCATTCAGGTCATGTTACCGTGACCTACTGAAACAGATCAATCTAATATTCCAACCTCTATTGTCGTTGGTTCTCAGCCTATTGAAAAGAACTAACAGTTCGATTGAGAGTGTGGAAAGCCCTAGCTCAATAACTGTTGATTCAATGCCAAATGGTTTCGAGGTTGTGGACGTTAACTGGCCAAAGCGTGCCACAAAAAAGGCCTAAGCACTTAAATGATTGTGTGTTGAGTAAAGGGAGGGAGGGATGTTGTGACTTGTTCAGTTTTTGGTTTTAACAGTCCATGTGCAATTTCCAGAGCTGTATTCTGAATAATAAAATGATACGGAAGAGCTAATTTGTTGTGCTAGATAATCTCTTTAAATCATCGGTAATCATATGACAACTGGCTTTATAATGCTCGTAATCCAAATAGATACATTGGAAAAAAGTAATGAAATTAACTTGCATATAGCAAAGGTTTGTATGGATCAAGTGGTCAATGTTGCCCCCGTTCCAGCTCGGGAGAATAACATTAATTTTTCTTGAGCTCAAGTGTTTTTGTTACATTAAAAGAATTTTGTTGATCACTTGAGAGTGGAATATCTTTATGTAACATTGTATTAGCGAAATATTTTGCCAGTTGCCCCAGGAGAATCATCACTTCTACTGCCTCAATCACCATCTATGAGTTGAAATGAATCACTCAATCCGATTCACTGCCAGTGAAAAGACCAGGAAAAAGAAATATCTTGCGAGACCGGTTATCAGATGCTCCAGGAAGGAATTTCACCCGAGATTCTCATCAATGGTTCTAAGAACAAAGAAATTTCTCGTGAGATAGTCAGGCGTTCCAGGAACAAATCAATGGCTCCAGGAGTCGAGGAAATTTCTCCTGATATTTTCTTAGCGGACGCTTCAGAAGGGGAAAATATTTACAAGATATCTCGTCAGCCGGTTCAGAACGAATAAATCTATTTCGAGAATCTCGTCATCCGCTTCAAACTAGTCAAATATGGGATGAACGTTCTTATAAGATACGTCTCCATTGTATTTGGTTTGGTTTTATATTCAAAATACGCATTGTGATGCTGAAGAGCTGACTTGGCGTGTCTGTTGTAATTTCAGATTATTACCTTCCTCCTCCGACTACTGATGAAGTAAGGTCTAGGCAGGTGTGTAACATTAAAGATTTTATCTGAGGCAATAAAAGAAAGGGCACATTAGCCATGGCGATAAAAGGTCATGTATTATTAATGTTAGAAATCTTGCTTTGCATGTACTACAGCAGGCATTCCCAAGTGCCTGTTCAAATAAACAGAAACTGTTTGGCTACTCAACTGACTAGCATCAAATGCATTAACGACTCATCTATTAAGGACGTGCATCCGTCACAATTTACATTCTTATTAAGCATTGCTGTGAAAATGAATAGAATTCCGTGGATCTCTTAAGTTCATCATTTGATCTGAATTGCTCATTTCGTGATAAAAGCACACAATACTTTGGGGTGTACTCAACAATTTCCGATATGGAGACATTCAGAAACGGACTTTCCTTATCAATGGTTGCGAGGTAATATTTCAAACCTAGCAACAAGCTAATAAGCCTATAAATATCTCCTAATGAAAGATAAATTCCTGGATTCTCCCCCAAACTTTGATCACCCTTTCATTAGCTGGTGGAAATCCTTTTCACATAATGTTATTGATATTCGAACTGGTTTATCTTTCCACGAAATTTCATTGAAGTTAATGGGTTGAGTTCTGGGGTATCATGTAGATAGACAGGAGCGAGTATGAAAAAAAAAATGCAAAAGTATCTGCTAGTCAAAAATAAACTCCTTGATCCACCCCAGAATTGATCACATCATTCCTATCCCATGGCTCACCTCTCCACAGAAATTCATTGGAATTAATAGATAAGTTTTAGAGATATGAGGACTGATATGGGTTGTATCCAGGAATTTGTGTTTCATTGGGAGATATCTTTATTTTTTGATATTCTGTATTTGTGCCTGTGATTCAATATCTCTGAAAGATTTCAATGTATATAAATTGAATTCTGCGTAACGCACATCGTGAAGAAGATATAACTAAATGTTGAGATATTTTCCCGTTCCAATATTTATACATTTCTCTTTACACTTCTGTCTGTCCACACGATATCTACAAAAGTTCTCAGTGAATTTTGAGGAAATTTTGTGGGACGATAAACCAGCTTAAATTGAATTTGGGAGTTGATCCAGGGATATGTTTTTGATTGAGATATATTTTTTCGTTTTTTTTCCACACATTTTTTGCATTCGCTCCTGTCTGTCTATACGATATCTCCGAAAATTCTGAATGAATTTCGATGAACTTTTGTGGAAGGATAAGGCACGTATCAAGGTGAATACAATCAAATTTCCGTGGGGATCCATTTTTGATTGAGAGGTACCTTTCGCTTGTTTTTATTGATAACTTTCTGTATTTGCTCTTATCGTTCCACACAGTAATTCTAAATGCTCTGAATAAGTTTCAGTGGAATTTTGTGAAAGTATAAGGCACATTGTGAAGAAGGAGTGTAAAAATTTAGGGGTAGATCTAGGGATCTGTTTTCTGATTGAGAGATATTCCTGGGCTGTTCTCATACATTTCTGTATTCGCTCCTCTCTATCCACACGATATCTTCAAAAGTTCACTATAAATCCCAATCAAATTTTGTGTAAGTGTAAGCCGTATAGTGTGAAATGGACGATAACATTTTAGGGAGGATTCAATGGATTTTCTTTTGACAGATTCTTCCATTCTTTTTTCCATTTTTTTCTTCAAACATTTCTGTGGTCACTCAGTGAAACTCTATGAAAAGGTGACCCCAAGAAGAGGTCGAACTGATTACATTTTACGATCGATCAAGGAATTTGTCTATACAGTGTGCATTGTTGTATGTATTGCATCGATAAGTCATAAAATATTTCTGGAATTATGTCTTTGTATTAAATATTTAAAGATATACCGTTCCAGTGTTCATACTGGGGTATACTTTTGGTATGTCTTCGAGCACACCTGATACTATAATAAAAACGTCGAGAAACCTCTTGTAGTGAAAACGTAAAATAATCCATTTTAAAGCAATAGCTATGAAAAATGAATTCCCGAGAAAATAGTTTCTAGGGACGAACAATTCAAAACTGTCTCCATATCAGAAAATAATTAGAACCTATCAAAGAATATTCGTGCCGGACTTTATGATTTTATTACCGACTGAACAATTTCTCCACCAATCACCTTGACTATATTCGAGTTTATCTTCTTGTCAATTGATTCTATATTGTTGCGCTAGTACAATTAGATTCAGCTCTGCAGCAAATAAGATGTGCGTTCTCCTATTCAAGTCTCAGGAATTCGAAGAAAATTCTCAACCAGTCACTTTCAAAGGCACTGGCCGGTCTGGGCTTCTTATTCTTATAAAAAAGGTTAACTACATTATACACCTTCGCTTAACACCAATTTCTTTCTCGCTATGCCAATCAGTTATGTAGAATGATTCAGTACAAGCCTGCAATGCATTCCCAGCCTAACTTTAACATTTTTTTTAATCCATCACAAGATCAAAGGGAGTCATTGTTCTCTCCCAGAAAAGGAATGAAGAAGTTTGAGATCTCTGATAATTACTCCGATTTGAATATAGGTGCTTCGACCCTGATCATATATCATGATTATCATCATCATCATCATCATCATCATCATTATTATTATTATTATTATTATTATCATTAGGAATCTCACACCAGTTGCCTGGTGGTAACCGCTGGAGTTTGAGTGACAGCAAGTCTCCTCAAGTCTCCAGCCCTCCTCTCCTCGTACTCATAGATCGCAGTAATTTTGCGATTTACAGTTTCACACCGGTTGCCCAGTGGTTATCGCTGAAGGCTGAGTGACAATAAGTCTCCTCAGGTCTTCAGCTAACGTCTCCTCTCTCTTTCGCATATCATGACAGAGCTACGATTCGTTGCAGTCCTTATATCTCTAGCACCTTCCTCAGTATCCGTCCAGTGCCCAGCAGTGCTGTGGTCTGTACGGTCTCTATCCTCCCCCTAATCCCGATCTCCTCCAGTCTCTCCCTCAGCGTTTTGGGGACAGTTCCTAGTGCTCCCACTATGACCGGTACTACCCTGGTTTTCATGTTCCACATTTTCTTTAACTCCCTTGCTAGGTCCTGGTATTTTTCCCTTTTCTCACCCTCCTTCTTCTTTACTCTATGGTCTGCAGGTACAGCAACGTCTACTATTTGGCAGGCCCTCCTTTTTTTGTCTACTATTACTAAGTCCGGCCTTCTTGCCTGGATGAGGTGGTCAGTTTGGATGTCGAAGTCCCACAGTAGTTTGTGGTTGTCATTCTCCAAAACTGCCTCTGGCTTGTGCTGATACCACTTTTCCCCATGGTTGAATCCCATTTGTTTACTTAGTTCCCAGTGTATCATCGTTGCTACTCTATCGTGTCTATGCTTATACTCCTTCTGGGCGAGTTGGCTACATTCACTAGTTTATTATTATTATTATTATTATTATTATTATTATTATTATTATTATTATTATTATTATTATTATCATTATTATTATTATTATATTTCTAGCACTTTCCTCAATATTCGTGCAGTTCCTAGCAAGCCAATAGTCTGTATAGTTGCACATATTATTATTATTATTATTATTATTATTATTATTATTATTATTATTATTATTATTATTATTATTATTATTATTATTATTGTCGTTGTTGTTATCAATATTATTATTATTATTATTATCATTATTATTATTATCTGCATATACGAAATGATTGGATGTTTTGTAAGAACGCTACTTGGAGGATGAAGAGGATGAGGAGGAAGAAGAAGAGGAGGAAGGAGAAGAGGAGGAGTAAGTTGTATGTTAGGTGGAAGAAAAAACAACAAATAAAAACATTCAGAGCAAATAAATCAGTCGGCCACGATATTTAATGCAATGAAGAAACGCTTACAGTCGAAAATCAGAAGTATAATTCTCCTCTGCTCAACTTAAATACTTAAACTAACTTTACACACGAACAATCGAACGCCAATGATTTTATTGTCACGGCTGATGCATTTTACAGCCTTTTGATTCCCGGATATTGTAAACTCTACATCAAAAAAACATTTAAGCAAACATCTCGTAAATGTTGTTAAGATCTTTATGCTCTGCGCTCAAAACAAATCCTCTTGTATTTATTGTAAACTTCTGATACGTACATTTTATAGATTGTTAACACGATCGATGAATCATATATATATATATATATATATATATATATATATATGTGTGTGTGTGTGTGTGTGTGTGTGTGTATGTGTATGTGTGTGAGTGTGTATAAGTGTTAAATTTATTTAATTCGTTCGTTGGAAATATATTACGATTTGAAAGTTTGAGAGTTGGCATAAAAATGAAAATGGAACAAAACGAGCATCAGTTTGTGGCGAGAAAGCTAACGAAGGAGGAAAACTGAGGAAGGCGTTAACGCAGAGTTTAAATGGTAATAATCTTATACATAATAGAAATGTTTCTTGCGAAATTGAAAATTAAAGCGATTTTCAAGGGGGGGAAATAATAATAATGATGATGATGATGATGATGATGATGATGATGATGATGATGATGATGATGATGATGATGATGATGATGATGATGGTGGTGGTGGTGGTGGTGGTACCACCCAGAGATAGCACAGATAGAGAGGAAAGAAGGCAGTAGGGGATTCATCAGCATAGAAGACTGTGTCCAAAAATCGAAGCAGGAATAAAAAAATTTTAAAAAAGTAAGTGCAATGAAAAAGTAAGAAAGATACCAATAATAGTAGATTCGCTCGGGACACCGTGTCTAAAACACTTTAAACGAGATTGGAGGAACTTGGGATACAGGAAAGATTGGAACTATGCAAACCACAGCATTACTGGGGACTGCACGAGTGACTGAGGAGAGTGCTGGAAATATAAGACATACGACCCCCAGCTGGTAGCGATAGCCTAACAGCTAAGAAAAGTCATGGTGGAGACGATATAAACCAAAGCGCTGCTGCGTAGGTGAGGACAATATGAGAGGAAGACTGGAGAAACGAGGAGACTTACTGTTACTGCCTCCATCGATAACTACTAGGCAACTGGTGTGAAACAGAAGACCACAGCAGTGCTGTGGAATGTGAGAGTATGAAGAAGACAGTCAGAGATTTGAGGAAACTTGCCCTCACTCAGTTTACGCTGGTGGCCACCAGGCAACTGGGTAATAATAATAATAATAATAATAATAATAATAATAATAATAATAATGATAATAATAATAATAATAATAATAATAATAATAATAATAATAATAATAATAATAATAATAATAATAGTGGGCGCACTAGGAACTGTCCCCAAAACGCTGAGGGAGAGACTGAAGGAGATCGGGATTAGGGGGAGGATAGAGACCGTACAGACCACAGCATTACTGGGAACTGCACGGATACTGAGGAAGGTGCTAGAGATATAAGTACTGCAACGAATTGTAGCTCTGTCATGATATGCGAAAGAGAGGAGACGTTAGCTGAAGACCTGAGGAGACTTATTGTCACTCAGCCTTCAGCGATAACCACTAGGCAACCGGTGTGAAACTGTAAATCGTAGAATTACTGCGACCTATGAGTACTGGGGGAGGAGGGCTGGAGACTTGTACCCAATTGAACAATTCAAGAATGGGATGAACTTTGATGATTGATGTGAAAGATTGAACTCCGAGTTCATAGCGACATTAATCGACGATGAAGCCAGAAAGCTTGTATATTCTTTTAATCAACTCAAGCTCGAAAATTTGCAATCTAATCGAAGAAATTTAATGCATCCAAGGAATATCGGTGATACGGCATAAGAGTAATTGAAAAATGCTATGCAAGAATATTTAAGTCCTAGGCTGAATGGAACGACATCGTTTGAACATGAGGAATGGGGGTGAGAATGAATTCGTAAATGATTACATCGTTGCCATAAGGAAACTGGCAAAAACGTGCGATTCTGGTGACAAAAGAAAGAAATAATCCGAGATAGAATTATGTGTTCTATCTGAGATGTCAACATTCAAAAGAAATTAAAGGAGAATACTGACTATCGAAAACACGGAGATTGCCGTAGCTATGGGGAGTGCCGAGAAAGAGGCCTTGAGCGTCAAGCAAGATGCTTTGAATAAGTTGCCTTTGAGCTGCGGAGGGAGAGAAGATGGAAAGAATCGTTTCAAATGCGGATCAGGAGACCACCTTGCCTATGTTTGTAAGATATCTGGTGACACACGGACGGATTGTTTGAGGTGTGGGTCAAAGAAGCATAATGCGGAACTAAGCGATTGCTAGGATAAGGAGTGTTATGGTTGTCATAACAGAGGCCATACTGCAAGAACGTGTAAGAATAAAAAGATCTTTAGACAGAATGAAGCAAAGGAATAGGAAGAAATAGATAACGAAGACTTGCTAAAGGACAATATATATGGTCAATATGCATCCAGATATCCGTTTGTTGTTCAAGTAAGCATGATTCGCAGAGATATGAAGATGGTAATTGATTTGGGAGCAAGAGCTTGAGTCATAAGTTAAGTTGAATTCAAAAAAGTATGGAACGACGTCAACTTACAGAATGCAGACATTGTTATGAGGACGAGAGAGTCAAGGTTATCGTGGTAGAAGTGGGCGTCAGGTTCAGAGGGGAGGGTACGCAGCTGGTGGTAATGCTACGTTACCTGGTAGAAAATAGATTAAAGGGTTTGGCATGAGCATCACCGATTTGTCGAAAAGGAGATTGGAGAGTTGGGGCTGTTGGAGAGGTTTAGTAGTTTATTTGAAGAAAGTTTGCGTACTATGGCAGAGATTGGATTAAAGAAAATGCTGAACCGAACCGGTGTTCCATGAAGTATGGCCCATTCCTTATGCATTAAAACAGAAAGTTGAGAAGGCGTTTGACCAGATGGTGAAGTTGGACAACTATGTTCCACTTCAGTATACGGATTGGGTGACAGAAATGGGGCTTTATAAGCCCCAGGTTCAAGTTTTGGTTCAATTGGGATAGTCCATTAACGAATGGGAAAGAGGCTGTGTGGGATTCCATATACGACTGTGTCATACTCATAGGTGTCTGAAATGCCCAAGAGTATCACATGAATTTGGAAAGAGTGTTGAAAGTTTTGGAAGGGAATCAATTGAGGCTTCGTAGGAACAAATGTCACCTCCCTACAAAACAAACCGGAATATCAAGGGTTCTCAATGAGTAGGCGTAGAGCAGAGGCTCTTTTTGAGAAGGTTGAAGCCATTAGTGAAACATCATTCCCAACAAACTTCATTCAGCTGGATTCATTTTTAGGGATTATCAGTTACTACCGCAGCCATCTTCTGAGTTTTTGGACAATCCAGGAGCCACTTCACAAATCATTACGCAATGGTGTGAGGTAGGCTTACGGAGAGGATCAGAGAAAAGCTTTCCCGAGAGCTAAGAAATGCTAATGGGTGCTTGATTGTTAATCCATTATGATGCAAGCCTCTCAATCAAAATAAGCTGTGCCACTTTACCGAACGGAGTGGGGCTATGATGATGAATGTCATACCAGATGGGCCAGAAATCTGATGGCCGATTCTCCACGAACCATACAGACACATCGAGAGGGAGTTTCTCGTCATCATTCAAGCAGTGCATACATTTTTATCAATATTAATAGTTCAGAGGTTTGTCATTACTACGGACCACAAGCAACTCTTGGGATTGCTGAGTTCCATTCTATTAGCGTACTATGGCAAAGTCGGGTATAAAGCGTTGCAACTGAATGAGAATGCTGATGAGCTTTTGAGATTGCCACAGAGAGGGTTGAAGAGACTTCAAGATCAAAGAGTGCTATTGGGATGTTTGATTTGGAGAGATTCCATGATGGCTCGGAAGGAGCCAAAAGAATCCCGGAAGACCCAATATCTTGACAGGAAGTGCGAAATATTTTAGAAGGTTGACCCAAGGGCAAATATAATGACGAACTACTGGCGTTTTGTTATGGTGTTCTAAGGTAGTGATCCGATAGTGCCGGGGGAATTAAATACTGAAGGGATAACTTATCTGAGACATTTTTAAACCGAAACAGTTACATGTAGTGCACAGTAAAATCGTCAGTATGGAGATGTTGGAATGGAACGAAAAAATGCTTGATAAATTGCAATAATCCAGCTAAACCCTGTCTCGTCGGAGATTTCTTGTAGGTGGTGTCAGATATTTGTCATCACGAACCACAAGCCACTTTTAGGGTTTTTGACTTTGATTCTATTAGTGTACAATCATAAACTCAGGTATTTGGAGAAAAAGTACAAAACCTTGGTAGAGGTTACACATAGACCATGCAAGACCAAGCAGAAACATATGGTTCCTAGCAAGTGGATAGACATTCACAAAGTGAATTTAACAGGATGTCAGACCACGATGGAAAACATTTGCAACTCATGGATTACCTGAGGTACTCGAGACAGACGATGCGACGGGGTTAACTAGCGGTAAATTTGAGACATTTCTAAATTGCAACGATAAATGGCATGTGACATGAGTGCCTAACCATTATCAAATGGTCCATCAGAGAGATCGGTTCAGACTATTAAGACAGATTTAGATAAGTTAAAGGAAGAAAAGGGTTTGCAGGAGACTAAGATTAGCTGACTACCATCATTATATATATGCACATCCCAGGAGCTGACGAAAGTATCACCACCGGAATTGCAAATGGAACGTCGTTTACGTTGTTGATCGTCTGACACCACGTGGAATCTCCTATGAGATAGTATTCAAAACTCAAGTTTTTGCAGAAAAGGACGTGGTAATCACGAGAGGGTTTAACAATGGCAACTGAATGAAGGGAGATTGTTGGTTGAGTTGGGGAAGTGATTTATTATGTGAGGACACAATATAGAAGCTCAGTGAAGAGACCATGGCGCCCAAAACGGGCCACACCTCATATTCAATGGGAAAACCCTTCAGCATTCAAAGATCCTTGAAAAGGTAATTTGGGAATAGAAGCTCCCATCGCAACATCTCATATGCATTGGGAAATTCCCGTAGCATCCCAAATCAATATACCTAATAAAGAACGGGAAATCCCTGAAACATCAATGGAAACTGATATCGAACTGATTTGTACGGGGGATATTATCGTAGAACAGGAGCCGATTAAGGAAAAGGCATATACTTTGTCTGCAAAATCTCAAATGAACCATTCATTCAACAGGTCACGTTTCTTAGCACAAACCAGTGCACTCACGCCGTCCATTCGACAGTCCAGGAGAATCAGCAGATTGCTATGTACATACAAAAGCTGGAGGTGTTATGTTCAAATTTTAAAAAGAGACTAGCATTTCAAGGGAAATTATTTATCCCCACCATCCATATATGCTGTGTTGGGGGTGATCAATTAAGAAGTTGAGCAAATGGATGAACAATTAATATCATTCCTCTCACCTCTTGTTGGGGTGGGATCACTAAAAATGGTCTGAATTTTGAAAAAGCAAGCCGGTAAAAATTAGTGACCAATTTAGCATAAACTTAGATTGCATATTGACCCCGCCCCCATCGCTAAAAAAACTATTTTGGAAGGGAATTTTCAAAGAAAAACAAAAATTTTCTCTCCTTATTGAGGGGAGTGTGTGTGCAAAATTTCAAGTTTCTATTATGGATTATAAGTAGAGAGAGAGAGAGAGATTGGGGTAGATAGAGACTGCAAGACCATAATATACCGTAATTATCAATAGATTATTCAAGCCTAAAGCATGCAATGGCGTAACGGTTATGAGTACGTGTAATGGAAACGGCTAAAGCTGTTTATTTTAGATAAATACCCGGGAAAGGCATGAATCTATTTCTCCTATTGCTCTGTCCCACGATGGTTGAGGGAGAGGGGAATAGACGATTTGGCAGACCTATCTCTTAAAACTACTTCACCAGTCCAAGTAGCCGTAACAAAACGATTTAAACCCCATAATCAACCATGACAGTCTAATTATATAGATTTGTGATTCTTAACCATCACTTTGACCACCACGACCCCTTTTAGTTATTGGAACTTGCTTCTGCGCCCCCATCACATCTTCTCAACCAAATGAATAGTTCTGAATGGGTTCCTGTGAATCTGTAAAAAAAAGAATTTTCATATATCATGTTCATCACGATATCATGCAAACACCTCCTAAGAGAATTCCCCAAATGATTAGAGAAATGATCATTTTTTTCTAGCGGACTCGTGCCCAGATTTAAAGTAGCTCATACCCCCATCCCGCAAAGAGGACATGCTCCCCTGGTTATGAACCACTGATATAGATTGTTATAGAATACACACATATACGAACGCTCATATGTGTACACATACGTACAAATCTCACTGATAGATTACAGATGGCCGAGGCAAGTTGGTACATTTTCCCGGGAAGAAGAAACATTTTTCATGTAAAACTTTTCGTGCTTGCAACACATATGATTCAAATTTAGAAGAGAGATGGCCGATTTTTTTTGTTCTAATAGCAGCACCAGCAAGTGGTATGACTGTAAGTTAAAGCGAGTGTTTCAGCCTGCCCTCGTGTCAAGTAGCCTCAGTCTCCTCTATACGTCATTGGAAATGATGCAATTTGAAAACAGAAATGGTAATCGAAGGATGAGAAAATGTCATGGAAAGAAAACAAAAGCCGACTAATATGAGACATAACGGGAAAAATAGTCCATAGAATCATGTGATGTCGTCGGATATTCACGAAGACAGGGATGTGAGAAATGGTCCTGAGCAGGGTTACCAGAACCAAGGGATCAACTGTGTTCCCTTCATGAAAAAAAAAGGAATGTGTATCCTGACATCTACAATGCTCTATTTTAATAGTTTTTCAAAAAGATTTTGCAATAATCAAACAACGGTGAAGATTTTCATATCAAAGGGAGGTAAGAGACTTTTTATAGTTTGCTTATTTAAAACAAGTCTTTCTTTTTTTTCTAACACAAAAAATTGTGTCTCCTTAGTTTGTAGGCGATCTCTAATTCCGAATGGAAAATATACGGATGCGCGCTAAACGGAAATTAAGGCGATAGTTTGGCACCGTGGGAGGCTTTTTACCGGCTATTTACATGAATTCATTTAGAGGAACAGTATCACTGATAGAGAAAAATTATCTAATGAATTCTCATTGCCATATATCTTTTCTGGTTTTATGATGATGGAAAAAATGTTTCTCGTTATTTACAACACTAACTTTAACCCCTAAACTATCCCTAACCCTAAAACTAACCAACCTCTTGAAATAAATCTAATCCTAAAACTAACCTTGAATTATATCTTTTTTGATTATATTCAATAATATAATGTTTATACTTAGATCCTACCAAAGTTTTAAATGTACTAATTGTCTTTCTCCGTTCATTCCGTTCGTTAGTAGTATACTAGCAAACGCATTAGTCAATGTAATAATTCGCGAACCAATAGCAAACCTTTTCCTAAATATGTTCTCTGTAAGTTTTGTTTTGTGACAAGCCTTTTGCACAGTTCTCCGGTCTCTGGAGATCAGACCATTTAAGTCTAGACAGAGCAGGTGCGGTGCTAAGGCCAATGGGGTTTTCCCCATAAGGCATTGTACTGCCCTGTGAAGTCAAGACCAGGGGGCTCAGGGTTCGTCATAAGACCAAACTTACGCTTTTGCAACAATATTGCAAAAACATGTAGAATTATTTTACAAGTTCCTAACACATATCCTTGCATGTGTTGTATCTCCACGTTACAGACCAACCTTGTATCACATTCTTTCGTAGTGGGGATTAAAGTAATTGGAGCCTTTTGTCGCCTTCGGTTCTTGATCAAAGTGCAATATCTGTTCTATTCACGTGAACCGAAAGATAGCAATAATTTCCCGCTTACAATTTTAAACGTCAGTATCATTATCACACTTTGGTGCAACCTGGCAATGAAAATATAGAAATTTTCCTAAAATGCTTTTTCCAAAACGCTGCAGCTCGCCTCCATTGCCTCAAATTGATTCTGGCGCCTCTGGTTCCGGGAGAGTTATTTATGGATTATCTGACAATCCTTTTTGAAAACTATTCAACGCATCCTTTGTCAACAACACACTGATGAACGAATGCACGGGTTTAAAGACAAGCAAATAGAAAGAGAAGACGTAGAATATAATAATTGAACAGACTGACCAATGAACAAGACACGCGCGAATGAGGGAAAAGACGACGTAGACAGACAAAAAAATTAGACAAACATAGGTTGACATGAATCAGTGCATAAAGAAAAAGAAATGTTAGTCCTCAGATATCTTTTGAAATATTGATCATACTTCATAATCAATGAAACCTGAAGACAGGCTTGGTTAATCATTCAATAGAAACTGTTTGGTTGCCAAGGTCTTCTGGCAGCGTGCAGTGTTAAAGGTGATCAGTTAATTACAGAAATTCGAAGAAAGGTGATCAATGAATAAGTTACTTTTTGTTGGGTTGTGATCAATAAAAGGAGAAGAAGAAAAAACAAAACAAAAAAACAAGCGTGTATGCCACCGGGAACAGATAGATGTACAGATATAACGTTAACTTCAATTGTAACCCCATCCCTGCAAAAAAACTATTCAAAAGGCAATTTTGAAAACGAATTTTTTTCTGGAAATAATAAGGGGTGAATGTTTAAATTTCAAGCCTTCTAGCCCTCATTGATGAAGCCTGTACGTATCATACATACATAAATACACACATAGATACATAAATAATGATTGTCTCATCTTGTCAGATGATAGCTGTCCCATCATTCTACGTGGTCGCCATGCTTACTTTCACTACGCCCATGTGCTCTAGAGGGGCTCCTCAGATCAACTACTGACCTGAAGTCCAGAACACGCATGACATCAAAAGTCTGACAATTCACAGGATTGACTGAACCTGTTTGTGAAATGGCTGTCATGTGGACTTTCATATGTCCCTTCAGTCCAGGGTTCGACTTACACGTCTTGCCAATACATACATACACAACCAGCCAGACCACCTTAAAAACTGAATAAACCTCTGTTGTCAGTTTTGATGACAGTTTTGTTTGACAGCTTTTAATATATTTGAAGAAATGTTTCTTAAGCCTCGTTTTTGTACGTCTATTGGTTACCCTGCTGCCTTTTAAATATCAATTTCTCAATTTGAGGAAAATTTATGCGAGGCTAGCTTCTTAACCACCACTCCACGAACCCTTTGAACGAAAACAAGAGCATAATGGTGAGGCACCTTGTAAGAATTGAAATCGTAACACAAGAATATAGTCTATGAAACTAATTTGCTAATAATTGCTCTACGGCAGGCATCATGAAGATCAGAAAATAGACATGAACTAAATTTGAGACAGGATCAAGTGGTGCAGATCGAACAATGAATATCTGAAGAACAATCTTGATAATGATCTCTTCACAATTTTAGCGATGTATATATTTATCAAACTTAGCTCAGTCTGGTGCAAAGTCACAGAAGGAATTTGTATTTATCTCTCGAAATGTCTGTGGAGTTAGTTTTAAAGGTATCCACAACTCTCTATAAGAGGCTTTGTCAGTCAGTCGGTCGATCGGTCAGTCGGTCTCCATATTGTTTCTGGGCTGTTTTAAGCCAGATTTACTTGAATCTTTGTAGAAAGGTGTCCCTTGATAGAATGTTTCTTGCGTATTTAAAGTGTTCCAGTCAAATTCAGGCGATCTGTCAATAATGGCGTTTGAACTTTGTTTTAAAAGCGATCTTCTCAGCTGCTTTGTGCTAGATTCGCTTAAAAACATGAATGAAAGGCGTCCCTTGATAAGATGATTTTTACCTTATCATCTTGTGGCCAGGATCTTGTGATCTGGCAGTCATGGTGTTTAAACTCCATTGTGGACATCTCATTGAACTTTCGGTTCTTGTTCTTACAACTTATGGCTTTTGTAATTAGTCTTTCATTACATCGCCTTGTGTTTACATTGATTCTCTTGATAACAGAGTTGACCCAATCTTCAGTCGCAAGGAGTCCTCTTCTACCTTCTTTCCTTTTCACATACAGTCTATAGGCTTCATCATCAACTGACTTTTTCTAATTCAAATTTGTCATTACTTCTCCTTTTGCTAGTTTTAAGGAGGTTCTGTATGAATTACAACTGATACGACCCAGATATTCGTTCCTTTGATCAAGATTAATCGCTAGTCTGGTGGTAAATTTTGCCTGTGAAACATTTCAGCAAGAATAAACTTCAGTCAACATTGACGATGATTAAAATGTAATTTCAGCTGCTTAGTCTGAAGCCCCGAATGCCGTACTTGAACTACACACGCATATTTATATATATATATATATATATATATATATATATATATATATATATATATATATATATATATGGATAGATAGATAAATAGATGGATATATATATATATCGAGAAAGAGAGAGAGAGAGAGACAGACAGACAGAGACAGAGAGAGAGACGGAGAGAGAGAGAGACAGAAAGAGACAGAGAGAGAGAGAGATGTATATGGATACATTATCCGACAAAATAATCATGAATGCGTTATGATATTTGAAACGACCACTGATCATGTGGAGAATGTATCACGAGATAGCGTAAAAAGAATAAACAATCAGAGAAATGGGCTGTAGTAGGAATTGAACCTGAGACTGATAGATAGAAACATCTTGCTGCAGCTCTTTTTGTTAATCATTTATTGTATTTTACAGTGTTCGATACCAAATTATTCTGTCGGGTTATGTATCCATTTTTTGATGATGTAATTTTCTGCGTTGAGAAACAATAATGCAGATATGGAGATTGACTAAACAAGATGAGAGGTGGACATGTTCCAACTCAACTGCCAGCTGTAAAGCTCAATGCTACGCTAAGGTGGCTACCTATCAGCTGAAGGTTCGATTCTAGCAGCAGTTCATTTATTCTATTGTTTATTCTATTTTATGCTGCCTAAGCTAAGTGACACATTTTCCGTATAACAACGGGAGATCGTATATCGCATTTTTTAAAAATTTATACATGCGTATATATTGAACGTAAAGGTCCAGTTTTACGTTTAATTGTAAATGGAGTCCTCCATAAACTTTTTTAAAAGCTGTCTCAAAACTTTTGAATCTGATTTTAATTTAGGAAAAATTCTATTTCACTTTTCATCCCTCAAACAAGGAGAAAAGTCTCTTGTTCCCTTTCGACACCTTAAAAGTGGACACTCCCCTTCATTTTCGTCACCTTAAAAGGGAAAAGTCTATTCTCTGTCAAATTTGACCCTTCAAAGGGAAGGAAATGGTTCCTTTTATTTTTGACCGCTTAAAGGGTAGTTTCCCTCCACCGTTGACTCCTTAGAGGGGGGATCATCCTTTTGACACCTTGAAAAAGGAAATAGTCTCCCTTCCTTTTCGACCTTTTTACAGCGAGGGAAATGTCTCCCTTCACTTTTGATCTCTTAAAGAATTATATACAAACAAAAACAAGATGTATGAAAAATAGGAAGATATGAATATGGATGCACAGAAGGTTCTGCTTTGGCATTGTAGTTATATTGTAAATAGAACACTTTCTAAAACCGTTTTGTTTTCAAGGTCCATTCAGAAGTGTTTGTGTGTGCGTGTGTATGTGTGTGTGTGTGTGTGTGTGGATATGTGAATGTCTGTCCTGAATCTCTTGTGCAGGGAAAAGGGGCTTTCATTATGGCTTTGGGGGTTTTCACGTCAGTTGCACGTTCTCAAATGGCTAGCAAGGCCGATTCTTACTGCAGTTGCAAGGGAAGGTTTAGCAAGCGGAGGTGGCACCGCTTATACGGCACTGTCTCTTACCATCTGCTCCTACTCTGTTGTTGGCTTCAGAAAAGGTGCTTGCATGGAAGACATTATGTCGTCATTACGTCCTTTCAGCCGCCTCTGTTGTTCATTCACGGTCGCTGGTTCCACGGGAAATGAGGAGCCCTTTATGATGGGTTCCTTCAACTAATGCTAGACAGACTGAATGGAGGCAGGAGGAAATTTGATCTCAACATGAACTTCAGCTGAACAAATGCTGGAAAAGGACAAAACTATCAAAATGTCTAAAAACACTGAACTGGAGAAAGTAGACCACTACACCTACCTAAGATAAGGAATCTCCCTAAAATCCTTAAAAGACATCAAGCTAAAAAAAATCACTCTAGATCAGCAAACTTCCGGTAATGTTAGCTCGATTTTCAAGAAAATCCTACTAGTCCTAAGAAGAAGGGTCTACAAACTTTTCAACACCCTGACAGTCATCAATGGAGCTGAAACGTGAAACCCATCGAAAAATTGACCCTCAAGCTGAGAACCTTGCAATGTGCATTGGAAAAAACATGCTGATCATCAAATAGGGGGGATTAAAACACAACCCTGTACATTACAGAAAATTCAGTGGTCTGAGTTATTATAGCAACCATTAAAAAACTCAAATGATAATGGGCTGGCCATGTTGACAGAATGTCAGACAACCGATGGACATCACGACACACAGCGCGGATCCCAGAAATTGTGGTCGACAGAATGTAAGATGCAGTGATGAGCTAGACTAATTAAGAAAGTACTGGCTACTCGACGCCCATGATGGAGAGGTCTGATGATTTTTGAGAAAGATTTATGTCCAACAATGGATGATAAAATGCTGATGATGATCTTTTCCAGGGCCCTGACATTGCTGGTCTGAGATCGTTTCACCCAACGTCTTTGGGAGACGGTACTCGTTTTTCCTCGTCACAATGTCGGCAAAATGAGGCTTTAGTTTATCTGTCTTTTGCTCGCAAAAATTTCATTTGACCATCCGTATACATGAGTGAGTACAAATGGTACATTAGATTCTATAGCAGCTTTAAAAACAAAGACGTTCTCAGCAGAATTAAATATCCTTCAAATGAACAGGGAAAATTTGATTTTTTTTTTCCCTCTTCTATCTCCATTTCGGAAGTTACTTTGTTTATTTTCTACCTTTGCGGGTACATTCAAGATGAAAACGTGACAGTAGAAGAGGTCGCCATTGAAAAATCATTATCCCATAAACACGGGAGAGATTCTATGTATCAAATAACTACGGTGCAAAACTGAACCCCCTTTTCCCGTTCGTCGTGCCAGATTATTCCTCTGGAGTATTTTGATCTCTAATTTTTCTGACTTTTCTTTTATTTTGAGATAATGGTTCTTTTCACGATGCATTCAACGTATTGGTACATATGCCTCCTCCCAATATAACACGCTTCGTTATAGCGAGGTTAAGGTCCTCTGATATTGTGCGCATATACAAAGGAAATGACTTGAGCCTAATGGCTGGCGGAGACGGCCTTTAAACGGGCGAAGAATAAATGCCGGAACACAGCATAGTAAATTTATAATCCAATGAATCATAAATTATTTCCATATTTCACGCAGGTGTTCTACGCTGTGTTCGTAAACAGACAGCTGAGATGTAAGACGTAGTATTCTGAGATAATAAATTCGTTATAGCATACGTCTGTGTTCGTATGAGCAGTCATTTATTGTAAAAGGAAAACATCGTTGCTATTCATTATTATTTTCTGTACACTTTTTTGGATCTACCCCAAATTATCCTTCCACCCACAAAATGTAATGTCATACTTGAAATATAAGGCAACTGATATTTTCGTATTTACCAAATTAGAGAAATTTGAAAACAATCATTTTTGTGTATATGGATATTGATTAAGCTTAGTTCATTCTGACACATCGTTCCATGGATAGAATGAAGCTGAAGATGGTGTTGCCCTGATCTACCAAGTGGGACGAGTCTACCTGCCTCGAAAACAGTTGGATTTCATAATTTCATTGCCCAAAAGCTTGCTTTTTGAATAAGCGTACACCAGATGTATAACTTGATATTGTGAGTCCTTTAAATACTTCAACTTGAATGGAATTATTGATCTGCGATTTCTGCTTATAAAAAAACATTACACCAACTTGAAACTTAAATGTAATATTTTGAGTATTGTAAACAAAATAGTTTGTTTGTGAAATTTATTTTTGAAACCTTTATCATTATCTATAAATACGCCTGTAACTAAAATCTCAATTTTTTTTCAAAACTTTTCCGGTTTGAAAAAATTGTTTGTGAATTAAAAAAATCAACTTTATCTATAACTTACACCTGGAGTTTAAATTTGATGTATCTTCACTTTTTTGGTGTAAATAAAATTGGTCATTCGTGAAGTTTATTTTTAAAGGCTCCATCATCTAAATAAATACGCATTGAACTTGAACAGGGCATCTCGCAGTTTGAACAGCTATTTTTTTTTCACGTCGTAATTCAAAGTGCTTAATTACTCGCTCATGAGACATTACGAAAATACGTGTAAGATTTCAGTTGATAATTATTCTCATTTCAGACGATCCATTTTTCAGGTATTAAATTTAGTGACTGGAAAATGGAATTGGCTATGTATAATATCAAATAATTTACTTTCATCTAAATTTTTGATTGTGAAAAAACGACTAAAAATCAAGACGGAAATAAAATAGTCAAAATTTTAATAATGATTTACAATACTCATTAGAAAAGTGAGTACAAAAATCTAAAATTAAATTAAAAATATTTAATGTAGAAAAGACGCTGATGCACGACGTGAAAAATCAGTTGAAGAAAACCTGTTTAAGTTTTACGTATCCTAACTTTTTAGCGCTACTAAAAAAATGTTCCATTGAGGAATTTATCTTGTTTTATTACATAACTCTATTTCATTTGGTCCTTCTCTGTAAGTTCTATATCTTGTTATCGGGGAATTGTTATCGGTAAATTGGTGTCGTTGAATCGCTGTCGGTAAATCTGTCGGATATCCACCTTCAAAGCACACCCAAAATTCTGAGCAATAAATCTTCATATTTAGACAAATGAATGTTTGATTGAACGAATTGCTCTACTCTCAGAATCTGGCTGAACTCTTGAATTTTTAAATAGGGACTTTGTTTCGCACTTTCTCTCTATATATATGTATGTGTGTGTGTGTGTGTGTGTGTGTGTGTGTGTGTATATTTTGGTTTTGAGATGCCATATTCTACTGATTTCAATTTCAGTCTTTTTATTTTGTGAGTGTCTCGAATTCCTAAACAGCAATGTTTTTTAACAGCTGGAATAGTCATATCAACAAAAAGATATTTTTTGTCTTGAAAGTCTTCCACTACAATGTCTGGCTTGGTTCATTGTTCTATCGATATAAGAAGCGAAGTCCCATAATATAGTTATATCTTTTGCTTCAGTGAACGATTCAGGCTGGTGTCCCTAGCAGTTCTTAGCATATGGGGCATAATAATGTTCGCAGATGATTCACTGTAGATACTATCCAATTCTTTCGTGTCTCATTTTATATTCATTGGCTGCAAGGACCCAGCACCTGGCTAACATATGGCATATTGTCTCGTTCTTATCATCACATAGTCGACTTATAGGTTCAGCATAATTTCTTGATACATTAGCCGGGTAGTTTTGAATTTTTAGACTCTGATCCTGGGCTGCCAATATGAAATCCTCCGTTTTGGGCCTTCAATCATAGGCTTCAATTCTGTTTTTTTCTGATCTACATCAGCTCCTTTGATACGAAAGGGGTTTTTAGCCGTGGGTGGTTCCTCTTGCCAGTGTTTGTGTAGACTTTTCATTCCTTCTTGTTTGGCCTTGCTTTTTACTGCTTTAGTCGGTGAATCAGTCTCTGGTTTGTTTCCATCCTTAAGTTTGATTCCTTTTCAATACTTATTTGCCCCCGTTGTAGAGGAATGCAGTTGTCTGATTCTCTTACGTTTTCATCAATTGCATCTTTCATTCGTTGATTGTTTGGATGAAGGTTTGGAGTTCGATTCTAGTTGTCACAATTGAGACTTCCAGTTGAATGAGCCCCCTATCACCCGCCTTTTTTGTCAGGTAAAATCTATCTACATCTGTGTTGGGATGGTGAATTTTATTTGCTGCTATAAATTTCCTAGTTTTGTATCCATTCATTGGATTTCCGATAAGTTCCAGTCGATCATATTAAAACTATATTCGACTCGTGGAACAACTCGTGTGTTAATGGCCTGTATTCTTCCAGTGTAGTTCCTTCTTCTCATAATAAAACCAAATTCTTCTACAGTATAGTCTTCTTCTTCTTCTTCTTCTTCTTCTTCTTCTTCTTCTTCTCTTTATTATTATTATTATTATTATTATTATTATTATTATTATTATTATTATTATTATTATTATTGGTGTCTAGTAGTATTCATTGCAAACCAAATTTCGACTTCAAACTTGTGGCAAGCAACGATGTTATGACAGCAGGCATTGGCATTCTATTCTTCTTTTTTAATATACAAGAGGGGGTTAATACAGAGCCAATACAGGAGGCTACACAAGACAGTACATTATTATTATCATTATTATTATTATTTCGGAATCTCACACCAGTTGCCTGGTGGTAACCGCTGGAGTTTGAGTGACAGCAAGTCTCCCCAAGTCTCCACCCCTCCTCTCCTAGTACTCATAGGTCGCAGTAATTCTACGATTTACAGTTTCACACCAGTTGCCCAGTGGTTATCGCTGAAGGCTGAGTGACAATAAGTCTCCTCAGGTCCTCAGCTAACGTCTCCTCCCTCTTTCGCATATCATGACAGAGCTACTATTCGTTGCAGTACTTATATCTCTAGCACCTTCCTCGGTATCCGTGCAGTTCCAAGTAGCGCTGTGGTCTGTAAGGTCTCTATCCTCCCCCTAATCCCGATCTCCTCCAGTCTCTCCCTCAGCGTTTTGGGGACAGTTCCTAGTGCTCCCACTATGACCGGTACTACCCTGGTTTTCATGTTCCACATTTTCCTTAACTCCCTTGCTAGGTCCTGGTATTTTTCCCTTTTTTCACCCTCCTTCTTTTTTACTCTATGGTCTGCAGGCACAGGCACGTCCACTATTTGGCAGGCCTTCCTTTTTTTGTCTACTATTACTAAGTCCGGCCTTCTTGCCTGGATGAGGTGGTCAGTTTGGATGTCAAAGTCCCACAGTAGTTTGTGGTTGTCATTCTCCAAAACTGCCTCTGGCTTGTGCTGATACCACTTTTCCCCATGGTTGAATCCCATTTGTTTACTTAGTTCCCACTGTATCATCGTTGCTACTCTATCGTGTCTATGCTTATACTCCTTCTGGGCGAGCTGACTACATTCACTAGTTATGTGGTTTACTGTCTCATCTCTTTCACCGCACATGCGGCATTTGCTGTTTGTCTGTGTTCTGTCGATTTTTGCTTTTATGTAGTTTGTTCTTATGCTTTTGTTTTGGGCTGCCATGATGAGCGATTCTGTTTCTCTCTTAAGGTTTCCCTTCCGTAACCACGTCCATGATTTCTCGTCTGCTATATCTTTTATCTGTCTTTTAAACTCGCCGTACAATTTTTTCCCTTCCCACTTTTCTTTTCTAGTTTGCTGTACTGTTCCATTGTTTTCTACTTTATTGTTTGTTGCACTATCCCTCGCGCTCTTTATGATTTCCTCACTATTTGTTTGCACATATCTATCTAGGACTACTTTAGCTCTCTGGACACAATCTTCTATGCTGATGTATTATTATAATTATTATTTTTATTTGCAATCTCACACCAGTTGCCTGGTGGTAACTGCTGGAGTTTGAGTGACAGCAAGTCTCCTCAAGTCTCCAGCCCTCCTCTCCTAGTACTCATAGGTCGCAGTAATACTGCGATTTACAGTTTCACACCGGCTGCCCAGTGGTTATTGCTGAAGGCTGAGTGACAATAAGTCTCCTCAGGTCTTCAGCTAACGTCTCCTCTCTCTTTTGCCTATCATGTCAGTGCTACAATTTGAGTTTCTGCTTTCATTTCCGTTCCTCCGTTGGGTCACTATTGACAGTTAGCGTTGCAGTCCTTATATTTCTAGCACTTTCCTCTGTATCCGTGCAGTTCCCAGTTGTGCTGTGGTCTGTACAGTCTCAATCCTTCCCCTCATCCCGATCTCCTCTAGTCTCACCCTCAGCGTTTTGGGGACAGTTCTTAGTGCACCCACTATGACCGATACTACCCTAGCCTTCATGTTCCACATCTTCTTCAATTCTCTTGCTAGGTCCTGGTATTTTTCCCGTTTTTCTCCCTCCTTCTTTTTTACTCTATGGTCTGCAGGTACAGGCACGTCTATTATTTGGCAGGTCTTCCTTTTTTTGTCTACAATTACCAAGTCTGGTCTTCTTGCCTGGATGAGGTGGTCAGTTTGGATTTCGAAGTCCCACAGTAGTTTGTGGTCGTCATTCTCCAAAACTGCCTCTGGCTTGTGCTGATACCACTTTTCCACATGGTTGAATCCCATTTGTTTACTTACTTCCCTGTGTATCATCGTTGCTACTCTATCGTGTCTATGCTTATACTCCTTTTGGGCGAGTTGACTACATTCACTAGTTATGTGGTTTACTGTCTATTTCACTGCACATGCGGCATTTGCTGTTTGTCTGTGTTCCGTCGATTTTTGTTTTTATATAGTTTGTCCTGATGCTTTTGTTTTGAGCTGCCATAATGAGCTATTCCATTTCTCTCTTGAGGTTTCCTTTTTGTAACCACGTCCATGATTTCTCGTCTGGTACATCTTGTATCTACTTTCTACAAGCGCCATACAACTTTTTCTCTTCCCATTTCCCTTTTCTTGTTTGCTGTGCTGTTTCATTGTTTTCTACTTTATTGCTTGTTGTGCTATCTCTCGCACTATTTATGATTTCTTCGCTATTCATTTGCACATACCTTTCTAGGACTGCTTTAGCTCTCTGAACACAGTCTTCTATACTGATGAGCCCCTTGCCACCTTCTTTTCTCTTAACGTATAGTCTATCTGTATCATCTCTAGGGTGTAATGCTTTATGCATTGTCATAGGTTTCCTTGTTCGCCTATCCATTGATTGGAGGTCTTCTTTTGTCCATCCCAGGAATGAACCTGTATATCTAACTACTGGCACAGACCAGGTGTTCATTCCTTTTATTAGATTTCTGCTGTTCAATTTGGTCTCTAATATTTTCCTTATCCTTCTAAGGTATTCCCTCTTTATTTTCTCCTTCATCTCCTCCCCTTTTATCGTGTCACATTCAAGGACGCCTAGGTATTTATATCGGTCTTGTGCAGTCAATGCTCTAATCTTGCTGTTGTCCGGGGGTTTGATTCCTTCAGTCATTGAAAGCCTCCCTTTGTGCATTACCATGATTGCTCATTTTTCTATTCCAAAGTCTATTCTGATGTCTTCACTGTATTCTTTTACTTCGTTGAACAGAGTCTCAAGCTCGCCCCTGTTTTTTGCAAACAATTTTATATCATCCATGCACATTAAGTGGTTGACTTTTCCTTTTGTTTTAGAGAAATGGTACGCTTTGCTATTTTTCAGGATTCTGTTAAGCGGTATCATTGTTAGAACAAATAATAGTGGGGACAACGAGTCTCCTTGGAAGATTCCCCTTTTTCCCCTATGTCTGCTAGGTTGTCTCCTGTGGCTGTCAAGTCTATTTTCCAGTTTTTCATAGAGTTTCCAATTAATCTAACCAGTGGTTCGCTAATCTTGAACATTCTAAGGCATTCGAGTATCCAGCTATGTGGAATCATATCGTACGCTTTTTCGTAATCTATCCATCCCATTGCGATATACTTTCTCCTTTTCCTCACTTCTCTTAAGATCATCTGGTCTATGTAGAGTAAATTGTTTGCCCCTTCGGTTCCTATCCTACACCCTTTCTGTTCTTCTGGTAATAGTTCCCTTCTTTCCATTGACATATATATTCTCTTTGCTATTTGCCCGGTCAGGATTTTCCACATAAGTGGTAAGCACGTTATTGGTCTATAGTTGCTTGCTACGTTCCCCTTTTCTGGGTCTTTGTGGATGAGGGTGGTTCTACCTTTGGTCATCCATTCTGGTGCTCCCCTTCATTTAGACAACTTTGGTGTTGGTGGGTGAGTCTGCCATGAAATGTGGTGAATTTCTTGAACCAATATCCATGGATCCCGTCGGGACTCGGTGCTTTCCAGTTGGCTACTTTCCTAAGAGCATGTTTCAATGTGGTTTCATTCAGTAATATTGGTTCTCCATTGTCTATATCTTCTAGTTCTTTTCTCATGTTTCCTAACCATTGCAGTGTTACGTTGTGTCTTTTTGGGTGCCCACATATGTTATTCCAATAGTTCTTGGCCTCTGTGGCATTTGGTTTTATGTTATGTCTTCTTTCTCCGTTTAAATCTTGGTAAAACTTTTTCTTGTTGTTTTGGAATGTGCAGTTATGTGTGTATTGGACCGTTCTTAGTCTGTATCTCTTCAGTCTTGCATCTTTGGCTAATCTCTTCTGTGTATCTCTTCCACTACAGTGGTGATGCCTTTTTCTGTGAATATTTTGAATATTTTAATGATATTTTACTTTTGGCTTTAAGACTGATTATTCTTTATTATCATTATTATTTGTAATCTCACACCAATTGCCTGGTGGTAACCGCTGGAGTTTGAGTGACAGCAAGTCTCCTCAAGTCTCCAGCCCTCCTCTCCTAGTACTCAAAGGTCGCAGTGATTCTGCGATTTACAGTTTCACACCGGTTGCCCAGTGGTTATCGCTGAAGGCTGAGTGACAATAAGTCTCCTCAGGTCTTCAGCTAACGTCTCCTCTCTCTTTCGCATATCATGACAGAGCTACGATTCGTTGCAGTACTTATATCTCCAGCACCTTCCTCAGTATCCGTGCAGTTCCCAGTAGTGCTGTGGTCTGTACGGTCTCTATCCTTCCTCTAATCCCGATCTCCTCCAGTCTCTCCCTCAGCGTTTTGGGGACTGTTCCCAGTGCGCCCACTATGACCGGTACTACCCTGGTTTTCAAGTTCCACATCTTCCTCAACTCTCTTGCTAAGTCCTGGTATTTTTCCCTTTTTTCACCCTCCTTCTTTTTTACTCTATGGTCTGCAGGCACAGCAACGTCTACTATTTGGCAGGCCTTCCTTATTATTATTATTATTATTATTATTATTATTATTATTATTATTATTATTATTATTGTTGTTGTTGTTGTTGTTGTTGTTGTTAAGAAAGATAGATAGATAGATAGATAGATAGATAGATAGATATACCCAAACGTGCCAAATGATAAGTAAATTGCCATTTCTAATCCATAACTAAAAGCAAAACATTTCAGTTTGTCTTGGTATTAATCTAAATGATTTACGCATATTAACATATTCAAGAAATGCTGCAAATTTATCTCCACTTTCCGATCTTCTGCAATGCTGGTGTTTTGGAAACGGGTGGGAGATACTCAAAGATTTTTGAGAAGTTAACAACTTTGAAAAAAAAGTTTCCATGACGCAAAGCGGAAGAGAGATAACAGCACTCCTACCCCAAGCTTTGAATTGCGGAAATGATAGCTTCGAGCTTAATTATAAATTCTTTTTCCTGGAATGACGGAATGACGGGTGCAGAGAAGATGAAAGGAAGAAAATGTTTTTAAAGATGCTAATCATAACGAATCACCCGATGAAAGAAGGAGATTGAGGTCGGTAGGAATTATTTCATCTAATGAAAACGCTTTTCAACATTTTCGCTGCTTGCTGCCAATTTTGTTGATTATGCAAATGTTTATTTCATGCAGTAATTTTATGGCCCCACCACACGGTCTCCAAACAACTACAACTTATTTGGAAAGTCTCATTCGATTCTATGCTGTACAAGAATAGACAAGAATAAAAGATATGGCTCCTAGCATTACAATTTAATCTAATCAACTGTGACTACTTGAAGCCAATCTCTCTTTTTTTTTGTAATCAATAAATCAATAAAGACTTCAATAGTCAGTGGAATAATAACTGTCATACAATTGTCATATAAGACCATGTATTCGATGAGGCCTGATTAAAAAGAGACGCGTCTCTTTTAGCAAGCTGGAGATTTTTTGAAGCTCGTTAAGATTGAAGCATTTATACAGACTTTCCCCTAGAAATGAGATTGTAAAAAATGCATTAATCTCAACGTTCATTACTTTTCGTCCTCGAAATTACAATAATCTTTGTAATTTCCCCAACTACGTATCAATTTCTTTATTTCTTCATCTGTTCCAGGTCACATATTTTAGCCTAAAAGTTAATAACCACTAATTCGTCTAAGCTCTTGTTGAATAGAAAATGGAACAAAATAACAAACAGACAGACAGACAGACAAACAGATTTTTAGATGTATAGATACATCACTTTATGTAAAGAATTCTAGAATATGCATGAAACGATTCCAACCAATCATAAAGTCTCAAACTGGCCTCCGCGTGCGCGTGTGTATGTAGGAGGTTAGTTTTATGAAGCTAGATTGTAGCCTGCCATTACTTTATCTCGTCATTTGTTGAATTATTTATTTGTAAATAAAAAAAGATCAAGATTTATATAAGATTTCTTAGGCACCACAATCGGTAGAGAGGAGGCGTGAATCGGAAACTCCCATCCTCATCATCCAAGTCAATAATAATAATAATTAATTTGCCTACTTCATGGCTGAGAAAGACGCGTACTTCTTCCCAGACCCAGTTGTCAGTATCCGAGCCCATATAAAAACCGAAATTTCGAAAGCTTATTTTCAAAACGATTAGGTCGTTCTCATTTGGGAAATAAGCACAGCATAATCGTCTTTTTCATCATTCCCAACTCCACAATTATCTGATCATGAATATTTTTAGATCTGTCTCGTACCTCTCATATCAGACGCTTTCCAGTGGGTTGGTCGGTCAGTCAGTTACGTTAAACAACTGAAATAGGAAGGAAGAGGTATGATGTCATTAAACCGTGTGATGTCTATAAAAGGAGTGATATCATTCTCTTGGGATATTTTTCCAACCTGCTGATGATGTCATGATAGAATATCCAAGGTGTGCATTTTTGTATTCAAAAAAGCCAATCAGAAATGGCCAAAAATGCCAAAAATTGCAATTTACGATCATTATTGAAAATAATACTTGAATATTTCATATCGCAGTATTTTACAAGTATGAGAATCATTTGAATCAAGAAAAAGAAAAGACTGCAAGCTCTTCTTCCTCCTCCTCCTCCTCCTCCTCCTCCTCTTGCTACAAGTATCACAGGTAGGGGGAGACATCGTTGAACATAAGATTCTTGTTATTATTCACTAGAATATATCCGTAAAAAAATGACGGGGTTATTTATATACATATCGATACTAAGGAGCCTGAAGTAATTTTATCGGGGGATTTATTTTTGGATAATTCAAGTATGCTACCGTAAAACATTCCGAAGTCTCAACTCAACTCACGCTTCTTTAATGCGCGACCAGACATAAAGTTTCAAGAGTTAATGACGTATTCTTCATTATTATTTCATGATAGGGAGGTAAACTAACCAATGAGATTTGTGGGCTCAGAGACGAAATTTGCATACTTACTTGTTATGTTTCGACGACAATCTTGTTTATTTACAGGTTTATACTAACTATGATTTAGATACTTCACTCAGAGGTCATATAAAAAATCAGTTATCTATCTATCAATATGGACTAAAGATAAACCTATGAAAGAGTGAATTCTCGCCTTGAGGGTAAAATTTCGATACTTCTTTTGGAGAAAAAAATAGTTACTGATGCCAGGAAATATGGCATTTCTAAAATTTAACTGTTCACAGGAATCTAAATTTAATCCTAAACGTTTATTCATACAAACTGTTACCTTAAATATTCGTATGAGAGGTGTCCATATATTGATCGGTAAGGTCTTCAATTGATTCTTCTTTTTAGTTATATTTGTGCAAATAGTTCGACAAATTAGCGGCTCTTGGGTATTCTATAGATTTTGGATTGGTCTTGAAAATGGATTAGTTTAACAAATATTCAAAATCGTCATTGCAGTCAATGATAGAACAACCACAGCGTCAAATTCAATCAAAGAATGAAATATGATCTAATTAAATCCTCTTTATGACATCATTGGCCTTTTTCATTGAAAAAAATCTTGTATGGAGTAGAAAAAATATCTAACTTGAATATTCAGGAGAATCTTGATGTCACTAATTAACTATACTCGTCAAAATAAGGCCCCCAAAAGGTAAAAAAAAATCTTCACAAGAGAGAAAGAGAGATGGAATATAGGTGCTTGCTGCCTCTATAATAAATCACTACAAAACAAAGGCTGAATTGTACGTTCGCTTTCCATCCATTTTTTTTTAGCGGAAAAGTAGCATAAAGCAAATTTTCGGACAGTGAAGGACACATGTATTGATATTTCGCTACTTAGCTAAGGTTACACACAATCCGATGTTTGGTGCGTCCCAATAATATGCAATTCTTTACACTTAGTATCATTCCGAGCAGTGATAACATCCACCACTCTAGAGGGTCACTGAAGTATATCGACAATTTTTCACCACGAAACACTGTTCTACTCTCTCTGACAATTGTATACTGGACCACACTGCACTTTACATTCCCTCCCTCACACTCACCATCGCTTTACACTTGTCTGCCTGTAAAACTGCAAGTTAAATCTTACATATTCATGTACTCTTGGCTCTCGCCATCGTGTCCCGATATTTCCGTGGGGAAATCAATGCTATCCGACCTGTTGCGAGCGTGTAGAAAGCCAGACCAACCAAACTAACCAGAATTACAGCGTATTCCTATTTGCTTCCCTCATAACGCTGTGACTATCCCCCAGCAATTTTACATGATTATCAATAAATACCGATTTAAGTTAATCAAATAAACCTGACCGAATGCAGAATATTTTTCCTGATTTGATTATCATTATAGACGCAAAAATTTAAGTCTTTGCTCGAAGCAGAATCATTATGAAATGGTAATAGCTCTGTCACAATTAAAACCTTATTAATACCATTACATTATCATGCTTTATCATTATACTAGCGTAGTGTCCGTCAAGAATGACGGGATTATTTATTCATGGATCGGTACTAAGAAGCCTAGGGCTATTTTATCCGATCTATGTGTTGGTCCCCGGTACTTCTATCAAGGATCAGAATGTAGTATCTCTGCGCTCACTGAAAAAAGTTCCGAACACAGAATATATACGTGGATACACACTATTTTTTTTTACGACAGAATATACTTAATTGATATTTCCTAAGCGTAGCGCCAGGCAACAAGTGTGGGTCACCCAGTGAGGACAGTTGTCATAACCAGCGAAACTAGATTGTCTCCACGTAGATCATAATCATCAAATATATCATTGCACTCTACTTCCATTTTTGCTATTGTTGTAGTTGTTGTTGTTGTTGTTGTTGTTGTTGTTCTTCTTCTTCTTCTTCTTCTTCTCATTATTATTATTATTATTATCATTATTATTATTATTATTATTATTGAAATGGGAATGATTTATTTTTGTTTCAGTCTTCTTAGACATTTATTCAAAAAAATTATCTTTAAGATTTTTAAATTCTAAATTTTAAAAAAAAACTAAAAACTTCAAGTTCTTACAAACGTAGGTCCATTTTGTGTATCATCTTTATTGATAGATGTCCGTATAACGTCTGCTTAGGCCATTTCCAACACCCTAATTGTTAAACTTCCATATCCGGTCAGCTTTTCTAGGCCTCAGCAAATTTGCAAATTTTCTTTTGATTGGCATAAACCAGTTTAAATTAAAACAAACCAATTTCATCTCAAATTTCATTTACTCATAATGGCTGATGCAACTTGAAACGTTCAAAACATTGCACCAGCAACCATCTCTTGCTTTAATTCATACATGGTCCATACCACATTCTTGGAGTAACAAGAAAAAGAAGACTGCAACTTTGTATATATAGTTTTGATAGTACTTGATATCATTTGTAAACGTATATTTTTGTTGTAAGATTAATTCTCTTCGATTGAGTTTCCAATAAAACAAATGATTATTGCATTAAAAATAAAACAAAAATATTGCCCGAAATGCAACGCAATTTCATTGGAAAATGATGAAGTTATGAATACATATATACATGAAGTGTAAACATTGTTCAGTCTGTTTTCTCTCTTTCTATCTTTTCCTTTTTCCTTTTTTTCTGTCGCTTAATTTTCATTTCGAGAAATGATTTTTAGAGAAGGAATATGAGGTAGTGTGACATCATAAAAAACAAAATATTCCTCTTACTCGTAAAATATTACACTTACTCTCATAGCGTATCTTTCTATCTTTACCAATGCACGCTCCATCCCCCCTCTCTCTCTCATCATCATCTCCCAACCTCTTATTGAGATAGATTTCTTCCTTTGTTACGAACACTGTCTATTTCTCTTTAATCACCCAGTCTCCCAATTCCTTACAAACACTGTTAACCTATTAAAATCTGGTTTTAATATAAAGCTTTTCCTGTTCTTAGAACTGCCGACTTACTTCAAGGTTAAAAACAAAAGTAAAGGCGCCCAACCTTTTGCTGCTTGTTCTCTTCAATCGGTTGAAACTTTGTCAACTGCTCAAAGCAGACATAGAAGAATCATTGGATAGACCCATCTTACAGTACCATTCGTTTAATATTGATACTTGATCAGAATTTGTTGATCCAATGGATTCTTGTATATTTACTGGATTGCATTGTTTGAGGACCACGGTTGTATAAGCTTCATCAAATTGCAATGTCTTTTTTAGTTTGTTAGGATGGTGACTTGCGTAATGTTTTTACAGTGCTTGATTGTCGTTATTTTTAACCAATCAAGCGTGTGCCGTGTTTGTCAGCAGATGTTGGATTTTATCGTAGTGGTGTTTTCTTTTTTTGTCTGCCCTGTGTATGTATGATTGCATTCTAGGTAAATCACAGAATAAATGCAAAAACAACTACAAGCGAGTGCACCACATGGATTTATAATGTCACCATTTTTGGTTTTTATCCGTGGTTGGACATTTGTGATTGCATGGATTGAAGTCCACGGGATCGTCGTTAGGAAGGCTTTCAGGAACGATTTTTCTATACCTATTTAATAAGAAGCCGAATGTGTGTGCCCTTCTGAAGGTAACCATAATATTGGAATGTAATGATTGGTCGGTTTGGGATAGAAGTTGAAAATGTGGTCCAGATTATTATTTTCTGGCATTCTTATTGGTATAATTGTTGAATTTGTCGTTATGTCTTTCCCATTTTAATGCTTTTTTTTAGTGCCATATCATATACAAGTTAAGTTCGGAAACTTGATTCAAGGGATTTTTATGTGAGTCGTTCGAACACAGTCCTGCATTTCTCTCGATGTTCACACAATTTTCTCACCCATAAGCATTAACTGTATAGCATAGATTAAGACATGAACCAGGGGGTATGATATCAAGTTTAAAAATCAACGATGCAGGGCTCCAATATTTACGAAATGTTTCACGATGAATTGCAATGGTTTATTATTATTATTATTATTATTATTATTATTATTATTATTATTATTATTATTATTATTATTATTATTATTATTATTATTATTATTATTTGGAATCTCACACCAGTTGCCTGGCGGTAACTGCTGGAGTTTGAGTGACAACAAGTCTCCTCAAGTCTCCAGCCCTCCTTCTCTAGTAATCATAGGTCGCAGTAATTCTGCGATTAACAGTTTCACACCGGTTGCCCAGTGGTTATCGCTGAGGGCTGAGTGACAATAAGTCTCCTCAGGTCTTCAGCTAACGTCTCCTCTCTTTCGCATATCATGACAGAGCTACAATTCGTTGCAGTACTTATATCTCTAGCACCTTCCTCAGTATCCGTGCAGTTCCCAGTAGTGCTGTGGTCTGTACAGTCTCTATCCTCCTCCTAATCCCGATCTCCTCCAGTCACTCCCTCAGCGTTTTGGGGACAGCTCCTAGTGCGCCCACTATGACCGGTACTACCCTGGTTTTCATGTTCCACATCTTCCTCAACTCTCTTACTAGGTCCTGGTATTTTTCCCTTTTTTCACCCTCCTTCTTTTTTACTCTATGGTCTGCAGGTACAGCAACGTCTACTATTTGGCAGGCCCTCCTTTTTTTGTCTACTATTACTAAGTCCGGCCTTCTTGTTTGGATGAGGTGGTCAGTTTGGATGTCAAAGTCCCACAGTAGTTTGTGGTTGTCATTCTCCAAAACTGCCTCTGGCTTGTGCTGATACCACTTTTCTCCATGGTTGAATCCCATTTGTTTACTTAGTTCCCAGTGTATCATCGTTGCTACTCTATCGTGTCTATGCTTATACTCCTTCTGGGCGAGTTGACTACATTCACTATTATTATTATTATTATTATTATTAGGAATCTCACACCAGTTGCCTGGTGGTAACCGCTGGAGTTTGAGTGACAGCAAGTCTCCTCAAGTCTCCAGCCCTCCTCTCCTAGTACTAGCAGGTCGCAGTAATTCTGCGATTTACAGTTTCATACCGGTTGCCCAGTGGTTATCGCTGAGGGCTGAGTGACAATAAGTCTCCTCAGGTCTTCAGCTAACGTCTCCTCCCTCTTTCGCATATCATGACAGAGCTACAATTCGTTGCAGTACTTATATCTCTAGCACCTTCCTCAGTACCCGTGCAGTTCCCAGTAGTGCTGTGGTCTGTACGGTCTCTATCCTCCCCCTAATCCTGATCTCCTCCAGTCTCTCCCTCAGCGTTCTGGGGACAGTTCCTAGTGCTCCCACTATGACTGGTACTACCCTGGTTTTCATGTTCCACATTTTCTTTAACTCCCTTGCTAGGTCCTGGTATTTTTCCCTTTTTTCACCCTCCTTCTTTTTTACTCTATGGTCTGCAGGCACAGCCACGTCTACTATTTGGCAGGCCTTCTTTTTTTTGTCTACTATTACTAAGTCCGGCCTTCTTGCCTGGATGAGGTGGTCAGTTTGGATGTCAAAATCCCACAGTAGTTTGTGGTTGTCGTTCTCCAAAACTGCCTCTGGCTTGTGCTGATACCACTTTTCTCCATGGTTGAATCCCATTTGTTTACTTAGTTCCCAGTGTATCATCGTTGCTACTCTATCGTGTCTATGCTTATACTCCTTCTGGGCGAGTTGACTACATTCACTAGTTATGTGGTTTACTGTCTCATCTCTTTCACCGCACATGCGGCATTTGCTGTTTGCCTGTGTTCTGTCGATTTTAGCTTTTATGTAGTTTGTCCTTATGCTTTTGTTTTGGGCTGCCATGATGAGCGATTCTGTTTCTCTCTTAAGGTTTCCCTTTCGTAACCACGTCCATGATTTCTCGTCTGCTATATCTTTTATCTGTCTTTTAAACTCGCCGTACAATTTTTTCCCTTTCCACTTTTCTTTTCTAGTTTGCTGTACCGTTCCATTGCTTTCTACTTTGTTTGTTGCACTATCCCTCGCGCTCTTTATGATTTCTTCACTATTTGTTTGCACATATTTATCTAGGACTACTCTAGCTCTCTGGACACAATCTTCTATGCTGATGAGCCCCCTACCACCTTCTTTTCTCTTAACGTATAGTCTATCTGTATCATCCCTAGGGTGTAATGCTTTATGCATCGTCATAAGTTTCCTTGTTCGCCTATCCATTGATTGGAGCTCTTCCTTTGTCCATCCTAGGAATGGTCCTGTATACCTAACTACTGACACAGCCCAGGTGTTCATTCCTTTTATTAGATTTCTGCTATTTAATTTGGTTTCTAATATTTTCCTTATCCTTCTAAGGTATTCCCTCTTAATTTTCTCCTTCATCTCTTCCCGTTTTATCGTGTCACATTCAAGGACACCTAGGTACTTGTATCGGTCTTGTGCAGTCAATGCCCTAATCTTGTTGTTGTCCGGAAGTTCAATTCCCTCAGTCATTGAAAGCCTTCCTTTATGCATCACCATTATTGCGCATTTTTCTATCCCAAACTCCATTCCTATGTCCTCACTATATTCCCTTACTTCGTTGAACAGAGTCTCGAGCTCTCCCCTGTTTTTCGCAAACAATTTAATATCGTCCATGTACATTAAGTGGTTGACCTTTCCTTTTGTTTTAGAGAAGTGGTATCCTTTGCTGTTTTTCAGGATTCTGTTAAGCGGTATCATTGTTAGAACAAATAACAGTGGGGACAACGAGTCCCCTTGGAAGATCCCCCTTTTTATCCCTACCTCGGCTAGTTTGTCCCCTGCAGCTGTCAAATCTACTTTCCAGTCTTCCATTGAATTACCAATGAATTTAACCACCGGTTCGCTAATTTTGAACATTCTAAGGCATTCGAGTATCCAGCTATGTGGAATCATATCGTATGCCTTTTTGTAATCTATCCATCCCATTGCGATATTCTTTCTCCTTTTCCTTACTTCTTTTAAGATCATCTGGTCTATGTAGAGTAAATCGTTTGCCCCTTTGGTTCCTATCCTACACCCTTTCTGTTCGTCTGGTAGTAGCCCCCTTCTATCCATTGACATGTATATTCTCTCTGCTATTTGCCCGGTCAGGATTTTCCACATAAGTGGTAGGCAAGTGATTGGTCTATAGTTGCTTGCTATGTTCCCCTTTCCCGGGTCTTTTTGGATGAGGGTGGTTCTGCCTTTAGTCATCCATTCTGGTGCTTTGCCTTCATTCAGACAATTTTGGAGTAGGTGAGTGAGTCTGCCGTGTAACGTGGTAAATTTTTTGAACCAATACCCATGGATCCCGTCGGGACCCGGTGCTTTCCAGTTGGCTACTTTCCTAAGAGTATGTTTCAATGTGGTTTCATTCAGTACTATTGGTTCTCCCTTGTCTATATCTCCTAGTTCTTTTCTCATGTTTCCTAACCATTGCGGTGTTACGTTATGTCTTTTTGGGTGCCCCCATATACTATTCCAATAGTTCTTGGCCTCTGTGGCATCTGGTTTCATGTCCTGCCTTCTTTCCCCATTTAAATCTCGGTAAAACTTTTTCTCATTGTTTTGGAATGTGCGGTTTTGTGTGTATTGGGCCGTTCTTAGTCTTTATCTTTTTAGTCTTGCCTCTTTGGCTAGTCTTTTCTGGTGTAACTCTTCGACTACAGTTGCGATGCCTTTTTGCGTTACCTTGTATTTGTTATAAAGTCTTACTCGTGGTCTGTCTGTGTGTGGTGTATTTCTATTATTATTATTATCATTATTTTTTGGAATCTCACACCAGTTGCCTGGTGGTAACCGCTGGAGTTTGAGTGACAGCAAGTCTCCTCAAGTCTCCAGCCCTCCTCTCCTAGTACTAGCAGGTCGCAGTAATTCTGCGATTTACAGTTTCACACCGGTTGCCCAGTGGTTATCGCTGAGGGCTGAGTGACAATAAGTCTCCTCAGGTCTTCAGCTAACGTCTCCTCCCTCTTTCGCATATCATGACAGAGCTACAATTATTATTATTATTATTATTATTATTATTATTATTATTATTATTATTGTTATTATTATTATTATTATTATTATTATTATTATTATTATTATTATTATTATTATTCCAGGTTTTCACTGTCTTGTCTTGTCTTTCATCCTGAACTCGAGATCAACTTGACTCTAGGAGGGCAAGATGTCACCTGATTATGTTTGATGTCTCTGGAAATACTGTATTCTGCATTTGATCGATGCTAATATCCTTGCTGTTCAGTTTTTGGAAATACTTGCCCCAATAACGATCGATCCAAATCGATTTTCCATAAATTTTCCCCTTTTATTTTCAAGTCCCAATATTTGTCTATTTTCCTATTGTTTCCCTTCAACATTCCTGTCCGCTGGGTATCATATATTTACCAATATAGCCTGAGCGTCTTCTTTATTAATAATGACGATATTTCACCTTCTAGCTGTAATTTTTCTGTCACTGATGGTGTTAAAATTATACAGTAATCTTTATTTTTCGTTCTTTAATGCATTTTCGGGTTTATGCTTCAACCAATTTACGGTCCCGTTCAAAACTTGCTATTTTGCATGAACTCCGATGAATTGTGGCTGCTACTGAGTTATGTTTCAACAGGAACGCAGTTGGTGCAAATTTTGGATAGCCAGGTACTATACGTCTTATTGTTTCTAGATATTTATCACGGACTCCACTCTTGTTTGGCGATTTCCTTGATGATGTCATTTGGTATCCAATGCCTGATCCTGTGCCACAGTAACCAGCGCTCCCATCACAGGTCTAAAATATGCTATAATAAGCCACTAGGATTTCTGCTGATCCATTTCGTCAACTATTTCAGTCCATTCTACACCTTATTTTTTTCTTGGAATGTATAATCCGCCAATATCTACTCTTAGATGAAGCGCTTTGTAAATTCTCATTTTTTCCCTTTTTTTCGTATCTATCTATAGAAGCTCTTAGTTGAATTAATTATTCCGGTCATGTCTGTTATTACTGGTGCTGCAAAGGTGTTAATTGCAGTAATTCGATTACTAGTACAAACTTTGGATTTGACTGGTTTATCCCTAAGTATTCATACGTTTCATCCATATCTACTTCCTTTGCATGGTCTCCTGATGGTAGATGGACGTTGTGAGTTGATATCAGTTTCCTTTTATCAATTGTTACCTTAGCACATTAGCTTACTCGAAATTCCTTGTGAAGATCCTTAGAAATATTTTGACTGTATTAGTAAGCTTTCTGTCACTTCATCTGATTTCGCATACATCTTTTGGTCATTCATATAGAGAAGATGCCTTATTTACTAAATACCTATTTGGTAATCTTTTATTATTATTATTATTATTATTATTATTATTATTATTATTATTATTATTGATGATGATTGCAGTCAATGACTTTGGAAAATGTACCATTTATAATAATAATAATAATAATAATAATAATAATAATAATAATAATAATAATAATAATAATGATAATCCACGAAAATAGTGAATATAGTCAACTCGCCCATAGGGAGTATAAGCACAGACATGATAGAGTAGCAATGGTGATACACTGGGAACTGAGTAAACGAATGGGATTCAACCACACAAAAAAGTGGTACCAGCACAAACCGGAGGCAGCCCTGGAGAATGGCAACCACAAATTACTTTGGGACTTTGACATCCAAACCGACCACCTCATCCAGGCAGGAAGCCTGGACTTGGTAATCGTAGACAAAAAGAGGAAGACCTTCCAAATAGTAAATGTGGCTATACCTGCAGACCATAGAGTAAAGAGGAAGGAGACGTTAAAACTGGAAAAAAATACCAAGATCTGGTGAGAAAACCGAAGAAGATGTGGAACATGAAAGTAAGAGTGGTGCCAGTAATTGTGGGCGCACTGGGAACTGTCCAAAATACACTGCGGGCGAGACTGGAGGAGATCGAGATAAAAGGAAGGATTGAGATGGTACAGACCACAGGAGTCGTAGGAATTGCACGGATACTGAGGAAAGTGCTAGAAACATAAGGACTGCGACACTAAATCTTAGCAGTGACTTAACAGAGGAAGGAAAATGAAAGTGGAGATGTGAACCACAGCACTGGCATGACAGGCGAGGGAGAGAAGAGATATTGGCTGAAAACGTGAGGAGACACTTATTGTCACTCAGCTTTCAGCAATGACCAGCGAACAACTGGGGTGAAACTGTAGACCACAGTATTGCCAATGGTCTACGAGAAAGAGGAGAGGAAGGATGGAGACTTGAGGAAACTTGCTGTCACTTAACCTCCAGAGGTAACCACCAGGCAACTGGTGTGAAATTGCAAATAATAATAATAATAATAATGATAATTAGCTGAAGACCTGAGGAGACTTATTGTCACTCAGCCTTCAGCGATAACCACTGGGCAACCGGTGTGAAACTGTTAATTGCAGTATTACTGTGACTTATGAGCACTAGGAAAGGGGGGCTGGAGACTTGAGGAGACTTGCTGTCACTCAAACTCCAGCAGTTACCACCAGGCAACTGGTGTGAGATTGCAAATAATGATAATAATAATGATAACAATAATAATAATAATACGTCTGTATGTTCACACCAGATGTCTGATGGTTATCCCTGGAGACTGAGTGATATCAAGTCTTCAAGTCTCCAGCCTTTCTCTTGGCATTCCTGCAATTCACGGCAGTGCTGTGGTTTGCACCTTTTCTCTCTATGTCTGAAAGCCGTGACAGTGTGTCTCCGTAGGTTCTCAGCCCTCTTCTCAGCGTTCTCAAATGTCTCAGTAACGCTGGGGTTTGTACTATCCCATGGTTGGTACAGTCTTTAATCTATGATTTCCAATACCCTTCGAAAGATTCTTGCAGATCCTACTAATGCTGTGATCTTCATTGTCTCAATCCTTCCTCTTATCTCCAGCTCCCCTAATCTTGACTTCAATGTCTCCGGCGCTGTTCGACGTGCACCAACTATTTTGACACTACCCCGACCTTTCTGTTCCACACCTTTCTCAGCTTCCGGGTCAAATCCTCGTACTTTTCAAATTATTCACTTTATCTAGTATCTTCTCCGTGGTTTACAGGTGGAGACACGTTTATGATAAGGCAGATTCTCTTTTCTTTGGGCACAATTACCAGATCTGGTCTTTTTAGTTGTGTGGGGTGGTCAGTTTCGATGTCAAAATTCTGGAGGAAATTATGACTTCGACTTTCCCAGGCAGATTCTGTTTTTTTGTTGATACCAATTGTCTGCGAGGCCGAATCCCAATTGTTTGCACAGTTCGAAGTGAATGAATGTCATTTCCTTGCAATGCTTGTACTCCTTCTGGTCAAATGTGATACATTCGCTGATTGTGTGAATAATCGTCTCATCCCTTTCTCCACAGAGGCTACATTTGCCATTTGTCTGGATTTGGTCTATCTTGCTATTGACATAGTTCGTCCGGGTGCATTTCTTTTGGGGCTGCCATGAAGAATGGTTATGTCCTTTTCTTCATGATCTTCCATCTACGATATTTTCCATCCGTCTTTTGACTTTTCTATGGAGTCTTTTTGTTCCCATTTTTCTTTCTTTGTTTTAATCATTCTCTGATTTGCTATATTTTTATTGTTTGCAGCATTGCTTTGAGCGTTTTCATGTATGTTCATCTGTTTTATCTAATCACATAGTTTATAGTCATGTCAAGAATCCCAAGATATTCATAGTTGTCTTGTGCAGTTGATGCTCTATTGGTTTCCCTGTTCGATACATCTATTACTTCAATTACTTCATCTCTTCAATACTTATTTCAAAGTCATATTGCCAATGCAGAGCGAGTTATTCGCTCCCTTGGTTCCCTTTCTGCATTCTTTTTGTTCTTCTGGTAAAAGTCCTCTTCTTTCAATGGAAATATATATTCCCTCTGCAATCTGTTCAGTCACAATTCCATATATCGATAGTAGACACGTGATTGGTCTATAGTTTCTTGTTCGATTCAGTTTTCCAGTGTCCTTCAGTATGAGGATTGTTCTGTCTCTGGTCATTTATACTTGGTACTCGTCCTCATACTTTGTGGGTCGGTCTGTCGTGTTATGTGGCGAATTTCTTAAATCAATATCTGTGAATACCCATTGGTCTCGGTGCTTTCCAGTTGCATATTTTCCGGAAAGCTTTTGTTTTTGTACATCTGTATTCAATCCTATTTACCCAACTATGACTTGGAATTTTTTGAAATATCATCTAACACTTTTGATGTTTCGTTGCATCTCTTTTTTATCCCCTGAGGCTGTTTTTAGAAGTTTTTTTTAATGTTCGTGGCATATGGTGTTATGTTCTATCTCCTTTTTCCATTCAAGTCTTTCTTCTGTTTCAGAAATTGCAGTTCTTTGTCTATTGGACAACCCTTTTGACTATACGCCTTTAGTCTTGCTTTTTCAGCTGGTCTATGGTATTTTTTCTGCTGCAGTGGGTATCTTTTTTTTGTCTTATCTGGCCCGTATTCATATGCTATGTGTTTTCAGGAATCCGTTCCTGTATAGTTGGTAGATCTGTTTCTCTAATCTTTTTTCCCCTGTTGTTCGGGGTTTCTTCGTGTCTGGTAAAGAAATATCTTACCATTTTTGCACCAGCATAAATGAGATTGTTGTGTCATCTCGTTAGTTTCTTGCCGAGTTTTCTCTATCCTTCCTTTTTTGAAATACCTTTCTATTGTATACGTTTCAACACTTTGGAGCTAGTGTTAAAGGCTAGTAGAATTATTACAATAAAAATACAATATATATATATATATATATATATATATATATATATATATATATATATATATATATATATATAAAACTAGACTTGTAAAGAAATGCTGAGGGTGTATAATTTATCTTTGAAAGACAAGGGCTCCAACAACATTCTTCTTCTTCTTCTTCTTCTTCTTCTTCTTCTTCTTCTTCTTCTTCTTCTTCTTCTTCTTATCATTATTATTATTATTATTATTATTATTATTATTATTATTATTATTATCATTAGTAGTAGTAGTAGTAGTAGTAGTAGTACGTAACTGGATACATTTTGCAAGTTTAAAGATAAAAATTGCTTCACGCTTTGTTACTGATCAGAAATTATTATTTCTTCCAATATATTGTAATTTGCTAATCTATGACAATTTCTTTTGAAGGTTTTATTGAAATGCTTAAGGCCGAAGCAAAATTAAACTGATCTAAATGCTTATCTACACCAGCAATATTACATGAATTCAAATAATATTGTTCTGCCACGCGGTCTGTCTCGTGTCTCAACGTGTTTTATGGTAACGAATGAATCGGGTGCAAACAGGTAAAAAGGTCAAATAGTAGTGAATATGTGTTTGATTGCAATTAATCAACCACTCTCATTACAAATACGTGTTAGTGATGTATATGGTACCATAGTATATTCATACATAGGTTATAGCAGGGGTAAGTAAAATTGACCTTGTATGAAATATGCATCCGACTAAAATACTTAATGTTCTTCATAAAGTAAGCCGATTGAACGCATAGGTTTTGTGATCAGGAATTGGACAATATGTTTGAAAAGATGGATGTAGACAATAAAGTTAGATGTTCATCTCAGCGATAAAGCAGATTGATGGTGCAAAATTTCGGTTGAGGTACTTTTACGATGATGAAGCCGGAAACTACCGAACGCAGAGGGTGTTCACGGGTTCTTTTTTATGGACTCCACAAGTAAATTTGATGACTCCTTTGCCAATTGGATTGTTGAACAATCGCAGCCACCAAAGGTGGCAAGGGGTTCTATCTATATCTTCTATATGTGCGTGTGTTTTATGTGTTTGTATGTTCTAGCGCATGTGGCCGTGCAGTTTTATAAAGAGACTTGAAAATTGGCACCAGAACTCTACTAAACCTTTCCTAAAAATCTACTTTTATTCGTGAAAAGAAAGGACTTTTTTTTTACCTTTGGGGACCTCATTTCTACGGGTATAATTTTAAAATAATTACTACATCCTCCAGAATCGAGATGTTTACTCTATTCTAGATATTTTCCAGCGGAAAACGCCAGTGATATCATAAATACAATTCATTTTTATCATATTTTTTCTTCTTTATTTTTTTAGATACATGACTTCGGATTTTATCGTTATGGTCGTTCAATTATTGACTCTGGTGGCAAGGCAAATCCATTTTCGATAGGTTAGAAAAATGAATGTTGGATGTCAGATATTCTTGTGAGGAGTGATCCTCTTCTTACACATATTTGTAAGCCTTGATTTGAGATAGAGTTTGGGAAGATCTATCCGATTGGCTTTGAAAGGTTAATGACAAGATTCAGTAAATAAATAAGTTGGTATCCTAAATGGGAAAAAATATTTATTTCATACAACAATCATTTATTTTTCAACATAATCATCTTCCTTGTCCATGCGCTTAATCCATTGGTAAATAATAAACACAGGAGTTTTTAGATCAGAATTTAATTATTAACAACGTGTCAGGCTCATATATGAGCTTTGAGTCTCGTTTTAGCACAGAATTTGAATTATCTTAAAAGCTGAACTGTTCAAAGGAATTTTAAATCTGATAAGATGAGATAAGATATACAGCGAGTAAAAACGCTTGAATACCACTTTTTTGTTCAAGTATTTTTCTCACTGTTTGATTAGTTGTTTTTTGTTAGTTATTTAATTAACATATTCATTGCTAAAGCTGTTCACTGCACAAGCTTCTATTATTCCTGAATTTTGATCCAATAATTTATTCCAATTGTTGACAATGCTTTGTGAGAAAATTCACTTCGCATTTCTTAGCCATGTTCTTTATGTAAATTTTCCCTGCTTATTCATTATAAAGAATAAAGGAATGTCATCGATACTCTTTATTATTTTGAATGTTTGTATAGTATGACTTCTTATTCTGCTTTCTTCCAATGTTGTTAGTTTTAATTTTCTTAAACCTTTTTTTTCGGTGGGTGGTGCAGACACTTCCCTAGATATTTTCCGATTCTTTTAAATCATTTTGGCTATGTAGAAACCATGCTTGCACTGCATATTCTTATCTTGCGAATAATATTCTAAATGTTTTAATGTCAAGGAACTCGAATTTGACTGTTATTATTCAAGTTTATTTTGTAACCTCTTTCAGTATTTTTTTCATATATGATTATGGATTTTGAGATTGATGTTATAATTACTCCGAGTTTTTTTTCCTTTTTCTTTCGTTTCTAGTTTTTCCATCACTCGTGTCATATTTTTTTGTTTCCTATATGCATTACTTCGCATCCGTCTGTATTGACGTGCAGTTACCATGTTCCAGACCAATTACTGAATATCTATACAAACTGCTTCCTCCATTGTTCGTATGACGGGTGTGCATATATCAATCAGTACGTTCTTTAATTGATTCCTATTCGAGTTATATTTGTGCGAAGAGATATACAAATTAGCGACATTGTCGTTCTATGTTAGCTTTATCTGTGTCGAAAAAAAATAAAGCAGAAGTATAACGTAGCTATTAACCACATTAAAGAGGATTGATCCCTAATGGGAAGCTGCTTATATTAACAAGAAATGCTGGACCTTGCAAGAAAGACGCGCTCTTCTGCATCGGAGGTAAGGAAACTACATTGAATTCAAAATATTGAAAAGGACATATCTTAACCTCTCTACTTTTAGATCTGTAACTCACTCCCTCTGCTGCAATTAATTGACATCATTTATTATTTTTTTTCATTCAATTCCTGTGATATTAAAAGTGTTTGCAGTGTCCCTAACAGTTGTACTTAGTTTTGTCTTGAAAGAATATCCATTTTTTATATCAACCCTAGTGACAGATATAAAATTACGTCATCAACTCTCACAAGCATGGGATTATAGATTCTTTATAGGTATAAGATTTTTTAGATATAATTTATACAATTTAAGTTTTCCCGTCTTGCAGTCCCCGCATTCATGGTTTCCCTCAGTGGTCACATTACCTACGGTTCCCATTTCAGTTGTCCTTTCACAGTTTATCTTCCAGATGCCTCCTTCATCCGCAGTTTACATTTCAATGTTAACCGTATCTGCGATTTTCTTTTCAGTGGAACAAGAACACATCATGAGAACCCTGTTCTTGTTTTTCACATACAAAAGAATATAGAATCGGAATCCAACTTGAATCAGGTCTGTGACAATCATTTTACAAGTTTGGTTTACGATAATTCAATTAGGGCTTATGTTGTTTGCAAAACAGACACACATAGATATATAGATATATAGATTAAAAAAAAAACATAGAAATATTTGATTGTGTCTGATAGATAGAATGAGAAAGTAAACGATTGCATCAGATGATAAACTGATAATGGTTCAGAATCCTCTAAAGTGTACTTATCGCACCCTCTATCTGTTCGTATTTATCTGTCTAAGATTCTTTATATCTATCCTTCTATTCATTTCACAAAAGCAGTGCAAAATTGAATAATGAAGAGCATTGAAAGAAAATAATCTTCACGAAAGCAAACAAGATCAAGTTACAGTATTTAGTTATATACAATCTAGTTCGTCTGGCACAACAGACAGCACACAAGAGAGAACAATATATCAGAGAAAAAAGTCCTAGACATCAATGAATCCATTAAAAACTCAAATGGCAATGGGTTGGTCATATTGCAAGAATGGCAGACAACCGGCGGACATCACGACTCACAACATGGATTTCCAGATAACACATGTACCACCGAGGCCAGCAGTCTAATAGAAGGAGAAGCGAACTAAACAAACTCAGAAAGTATTGGCTCTGCGACACCCATGATAGAGAATTATGGTGATTCCTGAGGAAGTTCTATGTCCAACGACGGACGTTAAAAGACTGACAATGATGATAGTCTGGCATTGCGTAGAAAAAAATACGACACTGGACTCTTGTTTTAGCCTTTAAATATATTTGGAGATCTACTGTCATAGTAGTATCGAGCTCGTCTCACAGACCGATTCGCCAGCACAATGGGTTCGATCCTTACTGATTACCCTGCAACGATATATATATACACATATGTATATAAATGGTCGTTTCGTTATGTAGTTATGGTAAGCAAGACACCTAATCATACGGAGCGTCCTAAGATTGTGCATTGTCATGTATCCTCCATTGAACAACATGGGTGGATAGACCAGTCTGAGCTTGGTGAAAAGTTCGGCAGCAAGCATGGGCTGGGACGACCACAGAACAATATTGTTGTTGGCACCCGACACTTGGTATTCCCAAGGGGTCACCCATCTGTGTAATGCCAAGTCTCAACGTTGCTTAACTTTTGTACAAGAATTGACGTATCCAATGCAATTTGGACGTATTTTTCATTCATTAATTGAAGAAAACTATTCTTTTATTAAATCAATTATTCAATAATTTGATAAACCAAAATCATGATGAAATATATTTGTTCAATCGAAAGATCGCTTAGCTTACACATCTTCCGTTTCCAGTAATGTAATGTGAACTAATTTCTGTTTGGGTTTCATATTAAGATGATATCATTTTCTGAAGTCGTAAAAGCCCAGAAAATCTTATTTACTTGGATTTTCGTGACACATATATCCCAGGGGTCTCAGAAGAGTGAATAGATAAAAAGCAAACGCCAACAACAGATTAACCCTATCAGTGCTTCTGGACTGGTTTCCAGAGGTCGATGTTCAGGCTCAGGTTAAAATAGTGATTGTGAATATTTATTAATAAAGCAAATAGGCTTGAAAGATTGATGCAACACAATCTTCCTATTCTGGATTCCGACCATTTGGACTTACACTCAGCCCAACTAAGTAAGTACGAATATCACGCTTCTGTTCCCTGCTGAAACCCTTACTTTTTGTCTTCCTCTGCAATATAACCTTCTTTTTTTTTGCAATAGTCGTTGGAACATTTGTAACGAATATCGCCTATGGAATGAGAGTAATCCTTTTGATTGGACGAAAATAGTTTTGCTGTAATGAGCGCAACGAATCGAACAAACATAAATTCCTACTTTTTCTATAATATCTACCACTCCAATCTCTTTACTTTACTATCCTTGTCACATACAATGGTCGGGAATTGCCTTTGTGAAAAGATGAAAAGGATCTTTCCCAATTATTCCCTTTGTATTTTGCAGAATGTTCGCGTTATTCTGCCCTGTTATTTACCTTATCCTGAAAATGTCCGTTTTGTAATCACGTTTGATCTTTATATTTTATGTCATTATGTAATGTATTCAATCTCTCATAGTTACATCTTAGTTGATATATTAATAAATTTGTACGTTTTTTGTCTTGTATTTAGAAGTCAGTGATGGTGTTAGCCTGAAAGTCCCTCGCTGGGGTTTGTTTTCAGCTTGTTTGATCCAGTCTTTACACTTCCTTCCCAATTATTTTCTATTGAATTGTTCTCTGTATTCGCCTAACATGGAAGTCATATCGGTTATAACCGAAGGATACCCAACTGACCATCTAAAACGGTTTTAGGTACAAAAAATAATTGTTGGACAATTAACTAACATAAAGGAAGAATGCATTCAGATGGTGTAATGATTAGCACTTCTGTCTCACATGCAGGAGGATCGGGGTTAACTGTGAGCGACAAGTGTAGAAAACTCTCCAGTAGGACTAATTTCCCTGTGCACTCAGCAACTAACTGAGTATACCCTAAGCCGTCTGATTAGAGTGGAAAAATTGTTAATTGCGTCGCACAGTCTGTCATTCAAAAGGAAGGTAGCAAATGGAAGAGGTGACTTCAGTTGGCTTCCAATTTCCAGTGCTTGCGTCTTCTTGAATGCATGTACAGAGAAGAACGATTACCGAATGCTTGAAACCTTTTTCGCCGTTGCTTCTATTCCTTCCTGATTTGGTCGGACGCAGTTTTCGTTTTCATGAAACAACACTTACGGTCCGTAATGGACACAGAGATAAAAACACGTTGACTGATTAGAGTTTCACCTCGGGGTTTCCAAAATTCACGGTCATTGCGCCAGTAAATTTAAATAAAAAGTCGCGAGGTCAGTGTTTAATTATGATGAACACGTGTCTTTTCTTCCATCAGATTCACACAATCAGATGCTAGTGTTATTGAGTCATTAATAATGAATGATACTTCGCCATCGTGTCTGTCTCTCGTATCAAGTATCTTCAGGTATTAAATAGTTAAAGCCATATCAGATGGCCTGTGGCACGTCGCTTCCCAACGTCCCCAAGACTATCCAGATCCCACTTCTTGCATATCATTGAATCGCAACTGAGACAACAGATTAATCGTAAAGGGTTCATTAATTCTACGTGGATGTGTTGTTCAGGAATCGAAGAGTTGAGTAGAGAGTTGCGTGTCGACGAAGGTGCGATCGTCAGAAATTCGAAACGGAGCTGGACATTTGCAAAATCATATTTTCAATCACATTGGCTTGTAAGTATGTATCCCTTCACTAATGTCTTCTAATGAACAATTATGTTTGCGAACCGGGGACGTAGGAGAAGGGAAGAACAATGGTATCATTCCTCGTATTACTCGGATTAGAATATTCATCTTAATTGTTTTTCCACAGCTTCTGGCCAGTGGATTCTTCGGCCTTTTTTAATTTTATTTTTATATTATCAGAAGACCTAAGGACATATCGGCTTGAACCTCATGAAAAAAAGATGGGCGTACTTGTTTGAATAATTTATGGATTATCGAGATCACAATATTTATAGCAATATTTTTCAAAACCAATGAATATAAACGAGAAGATAACAATCACGTGGGTACGTAACTGAGGATGAACTATTGACTTCAGGGGGTGAATAAATAAAGAACTAAAACTTCTCAAATGTCAACAACATTTCAGATATAGTCTTTTCAACAGACTGGGCAAGTGAAACAATTTGAACGAAATCGACAAAGGTACTTCTTATACGTAAAAATGATCTTCTTGAAGAAAATTAGATTCGCATGTATAAACGGTGCATGTCTGCTGTATAAGTTCAGAAAATGTCATAACAACAAAAAGGAACCACATGATGCTACTGCTGTGTCTTGTAGTAGGATTTTGGAGGAGCAAAAAAATTTTTTGAGATCGAATGTCTTTGACTGTCCAAAAAAATGCACTCAACGCAACAAACGAATTTAAACGAGAAATTTATCATATGTTGGAGTGATAATGACTTTTTTTTACAAAGCTTTGGCAATCTTATCAACCCTTTCAGTATCAGATCTACAGACTACAAAGCCACACAATTGATTAATAGATTACATACAATTTATTATTATTATTATTATTATTATTATTATTATTATTATTATTATTATTATTATTATTATTATTATCAATAATAATAATAATAATGATAATAATAATAATAATATGAAGAATAAGAATTGCAGTAGCAACAGCTGCTGTGAAAGGTGAGGGAGATGGGAGGAATGGAGATGTGAGGGGACCTACTGTCACTTATCCTTCAGCGATAACCAACGGGCAACCGGTGTGAAACTTTAAACCACAGCACTACTCCTGACATAAAGTGAGGAGAGGAGGGTTGGAGACCTGAAGAGACTTGCTGTCACTCAGTCTTCAGTTTTGAACGCCAGGCAACCAGTGTGAAAATGCATGATAATGCACTAATATGTTATGTACTTAGGTATTGAGATATCTTTAAGCATATTTACGTAAAAATGCCGTGATGTAAACCCGAATGCATTACATAGTAGATTACAACTCAGCACAAGAGCAGGGTGTTAACGAAAATTATGTAAAATTCATTGAGAGTATATATACGAAAATGACACTGAAATAATGTTTTCATGAAGATACAGATAAGATAAAAATTGGTAAAGGAGTGAGACAAAAGAATGCAATTCCGCCAAAACTGTTTACGGCAAGCCTGAAAAGCAACTTTCGGAAAAATGACTTGGTGTAAATGGAGGTTAATTCAGACAAATAATATTTGAACCTTTTACGATGAGCTGACGACATTGGAATGACAATAGAGACATCAGACAATTTACAAAATGCTAATTTTTCTAAATAGGGAAAACTTTGAAATAGGATTAAAGGTGAACAGAAACCCGCCAACACAGCCAATAATTGAACAACCCTAGCGTTAAAATCTATGAAATAAAATTCATTGAAGAATGAAAATGGTCAGAATGAATTATTCTTATGACCTCACCAGCGCTTTCCACGAAAAACGTATAAAATAGAATGGAAAACATCGAGGAATGTCTAGAGTCTGGAGAACCTAGATGTTATCAATAAACCTGTCAAAATAAGGCCCATAAATAAAAGTAAAAAATTAAAATTTTCAGAGATGGTTTAGCAGAGTACTGATGTCGATCTCCAAGTCTGCTGACAAAACATAGTGGCCGTGAGCACTGGAACATACAAAGACACGAAACATAAAAACTTATAAAAAAATCACACAAGTATACGTACATACAACAAAAATCATTGAACTTTTTGCCATTTTTGATGGCTACGGTTGTTCTTTCGGAGTAATATCCCAAGTACGACAATAAGAAAAAAAGGAGAGAGAAGCTGAAGAATATTTTTACTTATGTTAGTTCCTAATTTGGAGAAAAAACATCATCTTACCAAAAGTGTACGATTAGGGTACAATACCAGTAAAGAGGTATGATCTTGATAAATAGAAACAAACTCATTTGAAAACAAACTCAAAGATCGATGGAAAGAGCAATGCTAGGAAAGCTGTAGGAAATTGGAAAAGACCAACATGGACTCGAGAACGGAACAAAGTAAAACATATAAGTGATTAAAGAGGCGAAAATTGAAGTAGACGGGACACATAGCAAGAAGGAAAGATAACATATGGTAACAAAGGTTAGTTTATTGCTGCCCAAAGGATAGAAAAAAGGGAGAGGACCAGATAAGGTGGCAGTATGAGATAGAAACATTTGCTGATAAAGCGTAACAGAGGTTAGCACACTCACAGTTGGTATGGATGGATACAGGATAGGCCTTTGTCGAGTAGTGGACCTATCATGGCTGATAACTATCTATCAATCTACCTACATATATATATATATATATATATATATATATATATATATATATATATATATATATATATATATATATATATATATATATAATATAAAATGGATACCAATACAGAATAAGATTTTTACCCCACAAAATAACAATATAAGAAACATACAGAAAGAAGAATTACACTCAAACATGGAGATATAACAACGCTCGCAGACAGAAACAATAACAACATTGACTGACTTGATGTTTAGAGAAAAGAATTGATGTAAAAGAAAAAAAAGAAAAAGAAGAAAGAAAGAAAAAAGAAAGGAAAAAGAAGAATATGTTCTCAAACTATTGACAGTCACAATAGCTACAGTATTGAATTTTGCTTGACGAATGTGCACTGCTAGAAGCTATTCGCAAAAAAATTCGTGTCGTGAAATAAATATACCATTATTTATATAATATAAGGGAGTGAGAGAGAGAGAGTGAGAGAAAGAGAGAGAGAGAGAGATTTTGTTGCTTCAAATTTGTCGGTTGATTTGTTGGGTTAACGGCATATAAATCTTTTATGGGTTATTTAAGGCCGAAAACAGTTATGAACCCTGGGGTTGGTTTGTTTAGTAATTCTTTTTTATACAGTTTGTTTTTTTTACACGAAATAAAATTTAAATTATGATTTCTTATTATTTTAAAGAAATAATGTTTGGAATATAGTATTTTTTCCACAAAAATAGTTTGGGGGGGGGGGAGGGGAGATTGAATGAGGTCTTGTCGAATTTTTTTCGTTTGACCTGTCTAATTTGGTTGGACCTATTAGGAATTGAACTCCCACCAGAATAGCTTTCTGGGTCATCGGAACATGCAAGCCACTCCATCACGCCGTTATTTGCTGTGAGAGGGAGAGAAATACACGTAAGTACATCGATAGAGTATAACATCATTATCATCATCAGCAGCAGCAGTCTCTCAGCGCCTGCTGTTGGGCATATACCTTCCCCAAGATTTGTCAAAACTCTCTCTGATGCGCATGGCAGAGCCAAAACCTTCAGAACCTGTCTAAATCCTTACGCTTCCTTGTTTTTTGTCGGTCACTGTTTCGCATTTGATCTCTTGGGATCCAAGTTGCGAGTCATGATGTCCAGCAGTTGTCTAACATACTTGTAGCGTGACCAGCTCATTGCCGTTTGGGTTTTCTCATGGTTTCTATATATTTGATCCAGTTTGTTTTCTTTGCTGCCTTGTGATCCCTCAGTGTGATGTTGAGCATGATTCTTCTCGTGTACGTTGCACAGTTCTCAGTTTGAGTGTCAGACTTTCATTTTCTCTGCATAACTTCCTTTCTTGTCAAGGCACTTAATTCTCAGTTGAATAACTATTGCATAGATCAAAAATTGTTCAGCGAATCTCAGATCGAAATAGCTGAAGACTTCTGTCAGGGACACACAAACACACGAACACACGCACACACACACACACACACACACACACACATATATATATATATATATATATATATATATATATACATATTGTAAGTTTTCCAATCTGTCAATTCAATTGATATATATATACGTATATCACTTGAATTGACGGTTTGGAAAACCTACAATTACAATTATTGATGGCTATTCAATGGATATAACACCACTAGAACATGATGACGTCGCATAATCCCCATGATAACGATGAAAACAACACGGATCCGGAAATATCCGTTAAATCTAATTCAATGATGTTGCTAGAAGGCAAAACGCGTAATTGAGGTCAATTCAGGCATTTTTCTAAAAAGGGAAATATTGTTGACAATGAATGTTAATTTCAAGTTCATAAAAAATGATGTAAATCAAACTTATTGTTGAGAAAAGCCAATTGATACGAACGGCTAGCGGAGATTTTTATTGGGTAGTTTGAGAAGAAACTGGCTAAATCTAATTCGGCCAGCTTCATGAACAGTGTATCTCATTAAAAGACAATTTTGCCTGCAACCTCACGACCGTCAGCCAGATCCGTTAAAGCTATCTATTTGGATCATTCGTGCACAGAAATACTGTAACAGAAAACCAAATATACATACACATATATTTTCGATCACTGAATCACCACTGCGTAAGTGGCGAAGGATGCTATCCTTTTTTATCATGTGCGAGTATTTTAAGGTTCCTACATATACCGTTTTGTCTACATGCCTTTTGAGGCCTTATCTTAAGGGATTTATCAATAACATTTAGATCCATAAGAATGTTGATGAGTGTAGATATTTTTTACTCTATTTTAAATGTTTTCCGCTGGAAAATGCCAGTGATGTCATAAATAGAATTCATCCTGACAACATATTCATTCTTTGATGGACTTCAAATTTTGAAGTCATGGTTGTTCAATTATTGGCTGTGATGACAAGTTTCCTTTCTTTTCTGAGGAAGCAATTTTGCATATTAAATTCCCAAGACTTTTAGGCAGTATGTCATGTATACGTATTCATAAATTAGGGCTGGTATATATCAGTTGTCTTAATGGAGTGTGCATGCGTGTTTCTCCGTCTGCAGTTATCGTCCGCTAACTCAACTTGTCGGAATTCACTGGATATTTGTGATAAATTTATTATTGGAGAAATATCAAATTAGAATACATTTCTCGCTTTAACAGCCACTGAAACCCTTCACTTACTCTCATATCCTTATTCTCCGTACATCTCTACAGGTAGAATCACATGAACACATATATACAGATCCATCTATGTATAGCAAAAAGGTCATAGTAAAAAATGCTCGACATTACTAAAACTCTCCTCTCACAACTGCACGAATAAAGTGATGAGAATCGAAGCCCCAAGAAAGTTTTTCGAGTTTATTTGATAATAGGAGATAATATGATAAATTCTAATTGAATTCCATCATTTTCCGAGGCCTTTTTGTCAGGCATTCATTGATATATTAATGAATTTATCTGTCTTTGAACTCTGATCAAACATACCCTAATTATGTGTATGTGCAGGTGTATAAAAGAGTTGAAACAGAAGGTGGTAGAGAGTATTGCAGTAATATGCAAAAATCTAAAGACGGTATCGTTGAAAGAGCACTACGATTCTTATAACTCTCAGTCCATATGAGAGTTCTATTCCCACGATTATTATTTCTATAACTCAATATATTAAATGTAAGATTACAATTTCATCATCAGCAGCTGCAGCGGTTTTTTAAAGTCCATCGGTGGACATAAACTTTTTCCAAGATTCTCCATACCGATCATGAGCGTCAAGGAGCCAATACTTTCTGAATTTGTCTATTTCGTCACGCTTTTTCTGGTCGCATTTTCGCTTTTCCTCTGGGGATCAATGCAGTGACTCGTGGTTGATGTTATCATACAAGGCGTAGACCCCGTATATGTCAAAGTCCTGCAGCATATCTACCAATTCAGAAGTTCCTTTACCGGACTACGTGAAGACTCTCGGCCTTTTTAGGCAATACCAGCTTACCCAAACTCTTCCCGGTCTGCTTGGGAATGATCTTTCGAAACCTAGACTGTGAAAACAAAGGGATCAGAAAAGACGGTGGATATCCAAGTAATCTCAGATTTGCTGATGACTTCATCCTTTTTGCTGAGAACCTCCATGATATCCAAAGAATGCTAGACGAACTGAATGGAGAAAGCAGGAGAATAGGACTTCACGTTGACCGCAGTAAATGAGCATCATGTACAAAAGATCGCAATTTCATTTACCCTGAACCATCGCAAATCAATCATCAATATATAAATTGGTTACATATCAACTGGATTTTTTTTTGCATCAAAATGCTATTTCATTTTGATTATTAATCATTCAATTATTCATTCTAATTTTTGCAATTTTTTATTTACTTAGGGGAGAGAGGAAAAATCCAAAATTTCTGACAGTCCTTTTAAAGATCTAAAAAGATCCAACCGTGGTATGATCTTATAAATTCAAGAATTATATCTCTATTTCGCATAAGTTAAACACCATATCCCATCCATATACCAGAACTGATTATTTAAAAATAGGATGTGACATTATCTGAAAAAAGTTCTTCTATCTAAACTCACCTTTAAGAAAAATAGATATTTAATCTAAAATTACCTTTAAAAAGTACCAAAACAAGACTTGAACATTGCTAGCGCCAAAACAACAACAGAGTCTCAAGAAAGCAACAAAAAAAAAAAAAAAAAGAGAGTTTTTAGAGCTGTACGCGTGCAGTAGTCCCAAAAATTTGACCGGGGGAGCCTGGACTCACACACGTAAGCACACGCAGAGATAGATCGATAGATTGACAGAAAAAGACACGCGAAGAGAGAAGAATCTGTAGCCCACTTCGCCGGTTGGTCGGACCATTTTTAATCAAATTTGATCATGTTTGTTTGATTTACCACAAAAATGCTGCCTGAGAAATGATACCACCTTAGCATTATCATTGGGATATACTAAACTCGGCTCAGTGCGATACCCAGTCAAATCTTCTACAAAGAAAACCAGCATTCAAAATACTGGCCTTTACCAGGGATCGAACACTTACGGCGACGTACCCTTCGCCACGAGAAAGCAGGCCACTTCATTCTATAATTGTGTCAATGTGCATAATTTGTCATATTCTAACCAAAGAGTTCACTACCTCCAAGACATCATCATTTCTGACTGTTGCCATCGAGTGAAAACATTTTTATTATTCTTGTCTTTTATCTATGAATGGCTCGTTATGCCTACAACTTACCTGACTTAGTGATAATATTCAAACGTAAGTCACGGTGATCTTGACGAACCCTGATATAAGATAGTGAGCCGTCTGTAAGACCCAACCGATGAAAAGAAAAATGATGTTCTTAAGATCAAGACGAATACTTTTGGATCAGTTGACAGGGTTTTGATTGATTGAAAAGTATTTTTCGACGCCGTATTCTGATTGGGTTGATGGTGAATTATTATTTTTTGTACAAAGAAACAAAGGTATTTTTGAGGCTCAGACTTCGTCTCGGTCCTCACTAGTAGAATATTCAGCTAGACAACCACATATACGAGAATAGTCATACCAATAAATGATTGCCATTTGCTAGGATACGAAAGTACTTCGAGAGTGCAATCCTCGAGTGTATCGAGAAGAAATATGTGAGCATTTCAACCTTTTGATCTCGATGACTCATGAACTCAGACGACAAAATCTTCTCAATTTATTAGACGGAGCCGTCCATTGCCCAGAAAATTCTCGGTCTTTCTATGGGTAATTGTGATTTATGAAACACTCGGCTTAGAGTAATTCCTTCCTTATTTTAAAAGCCGGTGGATTCTTTCTTCGTCTGTTGCAGCAACCACTTTCAAAATTGCTGTTCTCAAGATCAGAAAAGCAAAATGGACACCTAACTATCATTCATAAGCACAATTTATGTTGGTTTCGACACTTCAGCTTGGCTGCCATAGAAATAAATACCAGAATAGATTGCACCTGAAAACAAACAAGCAAAGCAGAGGGGTGAAAGGTGAGTTATTTTGGAAGCGGCATCCAGTATATTAGCGAGGAGAGGACTGGGAAAAAAGTCATGTCGACGAAGAGGCAAATCATAAATTAAACATGGAAGGGTAACTCCGGTAAAAATCTATCGCAGACTATCGATCCAGTCAGCACTTGTTGGGAAATCTATAGATCAGTGAGCACGCCCAGAGAATGTTCCTTATTTAGTGAGGCCAGGAGACCTCAGATGAGAAGACAAATTTACTTCTTTTGAAACTGCTGTAGGTAGTTGATCGAGAACATTTTTGGGTTTTGGAAAATATCTTCGAAGCGAACTTTCTGACGGAACAAAAATAGACCTGAGTTATACAAAGGTTTTTAGAACCGCCATGTCCCCTACCAATAACATAATCTGATAACGCATTTCACTTACTGGCTGAATACTGGTCATCATAGCGTCGTATATTGATCGAATAACCACGGCATTCATCTTTGCGCTTTGCATTGAGACAGGAAAACTGATCAGAACACATGCTAACCATATTAAAGGGACAGATAGTCCAATACCTACCACGGCAACAGAATAACTGTGATCACCAGATAAGTTAGCTTGGGTGCCGTAAATGCACACATCAAAGGTTTATTCGAAATATTGACACCGTGCTTAACGATATTTTTAATTTTAATTGATTTTTGCTTGTGTTGTTGATATTAAATCCAAGTAGCGACCCTGAATGAGTTTTCAGTGCCTGTGAAGTTATGAGGTATATGCAGCTGTGTATAGCAATCTAAAAGGAGACACTGGTGAAGAAAACTCTTTAGTAGCGTCTCCTTTTATATCAATATAGCTCACTATCACTACTGTAGTTAATCCTATTCCCATTCAGTATCCTAGACTTCTAGCCTTGAGCCAGACTAAGTCTAGTTTAGTCAATATTGATAACTATGAACACTACTAATGAATCCTACTGACTTTTTAAATGGAATAACAAAATCGATGTAACCAACGTGGAAATTTTGCCGCTGGTTATGTCTATTGCTAAAGAGGGGTTGTGGATAATTTCAACTTTTAACAAGAGAAAATAAGAACGGCCATGTTAGCTGGGGGCGAAATAAACCAATAACGTTTCCCAAGGCAGTAACAAGAAATATTCTTTCGGTCCAACAAGTTTAGTAGATATTTTAGGATTTATCATTGTTTGATTTCGTATTTCTCCTATTTGATATGTCGGTCACTATCATCATTTATTCTACAAAAGCCAAAATAAATATCAACTGAATGAGTTTTCAATCCAAAGAAAATGTACCAAATCATTTCTGTTGCCTTTGGCGATTTCAACATAAATGTCTGTCAAGTTTCTGATGAATAATCTCGATGATTTGTTGAAAAACCATACGATGTATCCCCTAATCATTTAGTTAGAATATGAAAATATATATCTGGTTGTCAGCACAAGATGTGTACTCAAACATAACTTCAAAGGGGTAATATGTATGTAACCATGTATCCTCTGAGACTAAAACATTTTAGACTCCGTAAATATAGTTCAGATGAAATAGTGTCCATTTGAAGATGACACCAATCTAAATCTTCAACAAAACAATGAAAATTCATAATAGTATCGAGATGTAGTCTCTGAGGAAACATACAATTCTAGATAAACAAATTAATAATCTTGGTTGACACTTACAATTTCGGGGATGGATTTCTCACCTGTCATTTATTAATTAGGATTCATCGCTCGATTGTTTCTCTCCATTGAAAATATGACTCAAAAGACACTCAAAACACGTCCAATATTTTGCTGTTTTCTGCTTGCTGGAATAACTCTTTCACTGCTGAAAACAATTCATGGAACAAGAAACACTATTGAACATTTCTCCTAGAAATCGTTCAGGTCATTTTGAACCTTTCTCTCAAAAGGCATTTCTTTCAACACAGCTTAAAAAGACATTCACTATCGATTATGCTCAAAATGCTAATATACAAGGACTTTTACTTCTTGCATTCATTACAAAACATATGCTCTTTTTTGCTATCAGAAATCATTCTGTTTACTTATCAAAACTGTATCCTATGTCATAATGCAGAATTTGTTCTTTCCTTTTACTATTTCGATATGACATTGCTAACGTCTCTGTGGCCACCATATTTTGTGTCCACTCGTAAAAGAGAAGGAAAGTGTTTATTCTTTCTTTTCTTCCTTGGTTATAAAGTTAACCCTTTCTTTATCTCTTAACAGATTGTTAAAATCGTCTGCAGCTAGCCCTTTAAGATTTAACCTTTTCGTAATAAATACTACTACTGATTTTATACAGAAAGTGAAATTTTATAGTTGAATTGTTGTTGGTTATATAGTTGGGTAGTTAATTGGAGTCAGGTATTAATTACTTAATGAACCTTACTTAATTAACATTACTCAATTAATCGCTACAGATCATTCTGCACTTTCCTGAATTGCTACGATACCTTTTATCTCATACCAAGGCACCTTTCCACGGATTATTTACCAAGTAAATATTCACACGATATCTACTGGGCTTATCTCGGTACATTACACAGACAAATGACAGGGAATTAAGGTGAATTGTAAAATCGACTTTAGCGTTGCAATAAAAAGAATCAAAAATCCGGTCAAATATATTGTCATCTATTTTCCTGAATCTTTCAACATAACACGACTTGCTGTTGGGGACTGCAATTTAGATATTAGCTTTGATTAACAAGGAAATTTGTCCAAAGATATGTCCACACTGCAACCGCCATTACTACAACGCAATAGGTCTTTCATTTACATCACTCCCCTGTGACAGTCTGAGAAGATCTAAATTAAATGTGAGGTCAGGTAAAGAAAAAACTGCAGGAAAAAAGAATGTCCAATCAGATCGTTCTCTGAATGCTGTTATTTCAAGTGGACATAAAGTCAGGGTCCATTTCCATATTGTATTTTAAATTGAATTGATCCAGCCTAAAACAAGTCGTAACTGGTGGAAACTACCTGATTTAGTTCTATTCTCAAAGTTAGGACTCAATGAAAAGTGAAAAATATTATTTCTATCATGTGCCGAAAATCGATATCGAACATATTTGGGACCGACCGACCGACCAACCGACCGACCCTCTTATGGATATGCGTGTGAGCGCTTCTAAAACAGTGATTCTATCTATCCTTTGTTAGTTTCCAAGGTGAAGACTCTTAAGATACCCCGAGGTTTATATGACTTCTGTGATATATAAGTCTCATAAATCTATTTTAGAAGTCTACTGGGACATATGTGTCATGACCAAATAAAATAAATCAGATTTTCCCGGCTTTTGCATACAATGACGTCAACACGGAAATTAATTTGCTTTGCCCGGCTGAACGGAGAATACGTGTCGGTGGAAGGGTCTGCTAATTCCGTATTTTTCATCTGTCCAGGAATAAATGTCTATTTGACAAATGTTTTTCATCATGACTTTTTCTAAAAAATATCGAAAAAAATTATTCAATAACAAAATATTTTTTCTTCAACCATTAAATAAAAATTAACAAGTTTTCGAGTCTTTATACGTTCATTAAGCACCTTGGTCGGTTAGTCTCGTAGGGGTAGATGCATTTCACTCAATCCTACCAACATAGAAGTGGAAATTATACATTACACCCTTTCAATGCCAGTCCAATTTTAACTAATTTCAGAGATTTACAACTTTCAACACGTGTTTCATTAGACCAGTAAATATACAGTGCATCATTTCATTCTTTGATATCCTACTTATGGTGGCAAAATATAAAGATTGAAATAGATTCCATTCCTTTAGATGTGAAGGAATCTAGTACGAAGAAAACAGAAGTGAAGTTTGAAGTCGTTCTGTTACAGCTGAAATTGATTTCCATTGGGCTTCTAATGCAGAAAAAGGATGATGAAAAATTGGGCCTCTGGACAGTAGAATTCATCGAATACAGGATGTTCTCTTTTTGTGCTCGACAGAAACCTCAATCAGGTTTTTGTCTTGATGTCAGTTATTGGGAAATTGGCTGTTAAATTGTCGCCCAGAAAATACGACTATAGAATTGGCAGTGAAACAAGCTAAGTGTACATCAAATAAAGTCACTGAGAACGAGATTATTCTGGAGACATTTGCTTGAAGGAATGTGTGCATCACCAAATTTGAGTCAATAATTCTTCAGTGCTAGGGACTTGATCAGATTCCAAGTAGAATTGCCAGGGAAATAATGGAATCTGAAATTGTGCGATTACGATTATGATGTTATTCGCAGGTGTCTAAGATCATCGGTGGCGGGAAATTTAAGGACAGCGAACCAACAGAATTTAAACAGATAAAACCCTGAACGCATTTCAAAACCAGCGATCAGATTTCAGCACTTTTTATTCTGAACATCAGCGATTAACGAAAACAAAAATCAGATTTGAATTAATCTTTATTCGCCAGCTCAGAATTAGTCGTTAAAACGAACTGATTGTTGAATTCAACAATCTATCAATACTGACTGCAATAGCTTAAGACCCTATTAAGTTGATATATTTGCCATTTAAAACGTCGGGTGGCAAATTGTAATACGATGAATGATAAGAAAAAGTAATACAAGGGAGAGCAAGAGATTTTTCTGCATATAACAATATCACGGGAAAAAAGTAAAAAATATGACCATTTGAAAACAATCGTTACATTTTATGCATACGTTTGTTTGTCCGTCATGCTATTCCAAACTGATACAAAGATTAAGAAACATTAACCCGACCTGATCGACTGACATAGGCATACACATGAGCCACTGTTTAAGAGATTAAATGAACTCAAATTCAAAAGACTAAAATATTCTTAGCCAGTCAAATTGGGAAGCAGGTGTAAAAGCAGCGGGAGACATTAAGAAGACAGCCTAATTAAAAGGACAAAACAAAAAGGCAAATGGGTCATCGAATTCTTAGATCACTTGACTAGCAAATTACAGATGGATTGAAAAGCATACAATGGGCTGCAATCACAAAAAGATTTATTGATTTAATATCTAAATTATCGATATTACTGCATTGACTTGAGTACAATGCTAACTGCGATATAATGAGAAAAAATCAGCGTTCTGTAGGAATAAATATTAGAAGAAAAATGTTTAAAATTTGAATTATTCAGAATTAAATTCAGGTGACTGCAGTATTTTACAGGGAAACTTATATCTTTACAATAATTTCTTCTGGTTCCGATTATATCATCAATTAGAAATTTAAATTGACTTACAATTCTTTCTTTTGGATCACAGTCACAAAATGAACGCGCTCCTCTACATACTCATATGCATATGCATATCAGTTAATGTGTTTTCATACATACATTTTCATAGATACATATACATGAATGTATAGACACACACGCACACGCACATGCATATGCATATATATATATATATATATATATATATATATATATATATATATATATATATGTATAAATATATATATATATATATATATATATATATATATATATATCACACGTATGCCAACTTGGCATACATATTCGATGGACTAAGAAGTATGTTTTAAAGCAAAACGTTCATAGAAAAATACTTTGAACGATTTTAGAGGTGAGATCTATTTACAATGTAACTACAATAGGGTAGCTGTTTCAACGTATCCTTGCGGCAGCTCCATTTTCGTTAATTGTTTATTTCATTCACGTTGTGAGTGATATATGAACTGTGTAATGACAGGTGATCATTTCGAATAAGATTCAATGAAATTTAACGATATATATATATATATATATATATATGTGTGTGTGTGTGTGTGTGTGTGTGTGTGTGTATGTATATGTGATGCTTGCAATAATTGTTGACCATTGACATTCATTTTTTTGTCTTCTGTTGTGTATTTCTATTGCAAAATCATTCATGATAGATCTACATTATTGCCGGATTCTGTCGGTAACACATTGTGCACTAATGCCACTATGTTTTTTCCTATTCATTGCTTTCTCTCCAAATAACCTTCACCTCCTTCGCACTAAAAGCAACGCTCAGCAAAAGCAACGCACACCATCAGTGGGCAATACCAATTTCTTCTTCTGGAGAAGGGGTTCAAAATGCATGCCACTGAAGTTAATATCGTGAATAAGTTCCCCGTCAGAACATGAGTATTAAATGATCAACTTTTTAAATCGATAATATTATATTTGCTATATCTGTTCATATGCTAGATGTACCGTGGAAATGTTGGTGTCGGCTCACTTCCTGTATTTGCTGTGTCATAATTTATTAGAGTAAATAAAAGTCATGACGTAATTGTTTCATACATCCTATAATGTCAGGGGTTACGTAAACAGTAGACTAATAATGCTCTATCAAGAATAAAGTGCGTACTTATATAGACCGATGACCGGTCGATTGCATCCCAGTCATCTTGGTTCCACGTTTCTCGCAGGCAGATCGACAACAGGCATATTTTTTTTTAAGTTTGGACTTGCAAATTGAATTTTATCGCGTTTATCAAATTATTCTTTTTTTTCGTTTCGATGCATTCATAGTATTTTATTGATTAAAAAATTCAATTTGTAAGTCCAAAATTAAAAATATGACTATTGTCGGCACCATCCCCTCGTTATAAAAATGAGTCACAAGTGACCGGGACACAAGAATACCGGACGAAAATGTGTGGGTACGCCAGGAGGCATTTAACCGGGGTGTGATTGTCCAGGATGCAAATGACCTAATATCCATATGATCTATTTTTTTAAATATTTGTGTACAAGAAGTGTGTTAATGGTTACCACATGCAAGTGCAATAATCAGAAGGTTATTATTTCCAAAGTTCGGTGGCCCAAGTTCAAATCCTAGCTGAGATTGATTGTATTGACTACTCACCAATGCCATTGACAAGACAAGAACCTACTTCTCCCTACGCCCGGTTCCATTGCCAAATGTCTTGACAAAATCTCATGTTGCTGACATGCCATCATGCTTCATGAATTGTTGAGTGCTTGGACAAATTACTCGCCCATGATCGTCTTATCTAGCCAAGCAATAACAAAATGGCTGTTACCACTATTGTCAATCTTGACAATGATTATTCAATTTATAAGGACTAGTATTCTCATCCTTGATGTTTCTATCACTATCTTTCGGCTGATATTTTCTCTAACCTTCCTCATATATGGAAGAAACAGTCAACCAAAACACTCACCAAAACTGTCAACATAGGTTCTTGCAGTTTTCAAGTAGGTCTGGCTGGCTGGCTGGCTATGTAAGTATAAGTGTACAAATCAAACGTATAGGCTGCAACAATGGATTTAAAAGGCTGAAAATATAAACATCTACCTCTTATCATGTCCGAAAAAAAAAACCCAACTTTTTTTTACCACCCCCAATGGGTTTGTAGAAAGATTCAATTTTCATTGCAACTTTAGGCTAAACTGTTATTTAGCTTGTGTTCGATGGCATTCACGCTTGTTTTTTTTGGGGGGGGGCATTCAGACGTTTTTTAGTGTTTGTATTCACCCAGTGATCACCCAGATCAGTTATTCTATTTGTTTTTTATTTTATTTTTTGTTTTTTCTGATAATGCCATGTACAACAAACATGTTGGGGAAAAAGAAACAACGATCAAAATTGAAAATGCAGAGCTGGAGAAAGTAGACCACTACATCTACCTAGGGCGGCGATTTTCTGTGAAGTCATCAAAAGAAGAAGAAATCAAGCGACGAATCACACTTGGTTGGCAAGCTTTTGGTTGGGCAAACTCAACTTTCAAGAACGGGAAAATTCCACTTGTCCTAAAAAGAAGGGTACACAACCAATACATCTATCTGATAGTCTCCTATGGAGCTGAAACACGGAACCCAACCGAAAATATGACCCTCAAACCGAGAACCATGCTACATGCTCATAAGAGAATCATGCTTAACCTCACAGGGAAAGATTGTGAGACAGCATAGTGTATCAGAGAAAAGAAAAGAGACCCAGACATCATGTACACAGTTAGAAAACTCAAATGGCAATGGGCTGGACATGTTTCAAGAATGTCAGACAACCACTAGACATAATGACTCACAATATGGATCTTCAGAGATCAAGTGCAAGATTGTGGCCGACAGAAAGTAAGATGGCGTGATAAGCCTGATAAATTCAGAAAGTACTGGCCCCGCGATACCCATGATAGAAAGATCTGTGTCCAACGGTAGACACTATCAGGCTGCTGCTGCTGCTGCTGATGATGATGATGATGATGGATCGTTCACATCTGGCAAAAGGCTGCACAGACCTGGATTAGAATTCATCTGATATGGATGCTTTCTGTACAAGAGGCGATGATGTGCTCAATTTTTCCTTCAACAAGGCAAGCGAGGAAGACCAGAAATTTTGTTGGAACCAAAAAGAAAATTCAGATAAGCCAAATATATTAACCTACCCAAAATATAATACTAACAGGTTGTTTTATTTTTTTTAATGTACAAATGGTTCTTTTGGTCCTTTATTTCCTAATTATTCACATGCTTACTTTGTTTATGTCAACTTATTTCTTGATTTTTAAGTATTTAATTGTTTAGAAAAATGCAAAAAGAGAGAAACAAACAAGTCCACAGTGTCTTTTAGCAAAGTGCCTCTTAGCTTATACACATTAGTTTGTACACCTCCTTCACCTCTAATAGAATTCCTGACTTCCTAGCCATATATTCTTGGCAGAACAGAAGGGGGAGGTTCAGTATTTCAAAAATATGCAAAAAATACGCGCATAAATGTTAATCTATTCACATGTGCCGTGGCACCTCTCTTAACGAGGTCTGTTCTACAAAATGTCTCATTAGATGAAAAGTCGTTATGTGATTAATTAAACCTATTGTATTTCAGTTGTTTCTTCGAATTAAAAAAAAATCTGACCCTTAAAACATTGATATTCACCTTGTAATTAATATATAATGTACCAATTACTTTCTAAATAATGTATGAATACAAATGCACGGGTAAATAATGTGATACATAAATGAAAAATCATCATCATCATCATCATCATCATCATCATCAGTCTTTTAACGTCCATCGTTGGGCATAGACCTTTCCCCAGATTCGTCACAATTCTCTACCATGGGCGTCACGGAGCCAGTATATCCTGAATTTGTCTGGTTCATCTCTCCATCTTGTGTTTCGTCGGCCTCAGTTCCTCATGTGATCTCTGGAGATCTATGTTGTGAGTCGTGATTTTCATTAGTTGTCTTTCATTCTTGCAACGTGGCCTTCCCATTGCCATTTGAGTTTTTTAATAGTTTCTATGATGTCACGGACACACATTTTCTTCCTTATATACTGTGCTGTCTTATGGTCTCTCCATGTAAGATTGAGCATGATCCTCTCATGCACCTGTTGCATGCTTCTCAGTTTGTAGGTCTGTCTCTTGGTTAGGTTCTATATTTCAGCTCCATAAGTGACTATCGGGAGAATCTATCATAATTCACATAATTTCCGTCTACAACTAAATCCTTCATACAAATATACATTGTAATAAAATCTAGATGATTCTGGATAATTTCCATGTTATTCTGTAGTTTCTGTGTGTGTGTGTGTGTGTGTGTGTGTGTGTGTGTGTGTGTGTGTGTGCATATGTGTATGAATACTGTTATGGATTAATCCTGCAATATGAGAAATGACAATATTGGAAGTTTCCTGGTAAATCATTGAAATTTTATTGCTGACGTTTTGTCCATTTTCTGGACTTCTTCATGAGGTAAATAGTGTAAAGTATATGTATACCTGGATGTGTGTGTGTGTTTATGAGTGTATCTGTAACGTAATGTTTGGAAATCTAGTCCAACAGATTATTACTAGTCTATGGTTAATTTGATACTTACTGGTTGCCTCATACTATGGTCTTGATCCAGATTAAGTTATGCGTTCAAGTTAGGCAAATATCCATCTATTCATCTACAAGGAATCATTGGAAAGTTCCGAGACTGCCCCCCCCTTTCTCCACACACACACAATTGGAAATCTGATATAATTATATGCTAGAATACGCTCACAGTCCAATTAGTAACCTAACAGAATTTGGTGGCTACAACTTTAGTTGCTATTGTGTTAGGCGACGGACAGACGGGAAAACACCCCACTGATGTTGCAATTAAGGTGCTAAAAACTAATGCTTTTTCCCAATAGTCACGTATGGAGCAGAAACATAGAACTTAACGCATGATTCACTCCCTAAAGACCATGCAACGTGCACAAGAGAGGTTCATGCTCTACATAACGTGGAGAGATCACAAGACAGCGCATTATATCAGAGAAAAAACATGAGCCAGAGATATCATTAAATCCACTAGAAAACTCAGATGGCACTGAGCAGGCCATGTTGCTAGAATGTCTGACAACAACCTGAGATCGGACCCACGACGTAGAGCCAAAGGGATGATATAAGGAATTGTGGCCGGTAGAAAATAGGATCATGTGATGACCTTGACAGGTTCTGGAGATATTGGCTCTATATAATCTAGGGGTCAGGCAAATCTTAGGGAAGGTCTATGTCCATCGGCAAATTTTAAAAAAATATGATGATTTGGCACTTGAATGGATTCTAAATGCGAATGCCGCCCAAAAATCTTTTTAGACGTAAAGAATGTTCGCTAAAAGCTTGACGGAGCAATTGGAGGGGTTTTTGTCAGATTTGTCAAACTTCTCACAGAATCTGACGTAGATAACAGAGTTCTCGCAGTCCATAAAAAAAACCTCGCGTAATACGAGAACACGAGTATATTGCATGAGACCTGTTGGCAGACGGACTCGTTAGGCTGGGTAACAATAAGCGTCAGCTGGACGCAGATTTCCGTTTTCTAGCATGTTGATTTCGACATCGCCTCGTATGTATACATATACACTTAGGTATTGATCTATGCGTATGAAAAAAATACATATATATATGTTAGTCTATATATACCTTTTCTATGATATATGCATATATATACATATATATATATATGTATAAAAGTGAATGTATACATATAAACATTTATGCATATAAGTATACATTTATACTCACATAACTTTGTCTATAAGTGTGTGTGGATTCCTCATACTAGCTCTATCTTATCAGAGATATCGTGTACATATATCTCTTGTGGTGAGTGTCTGTATATGTAAAATGTCTGTATGTATGTATATATGTGTGCATGTGTGTGTGCATTTGTGTATGTCCAACTACTGTTCTTAGTCTCAACGTATTTGGAATTGATAATCTTCAAAAGTAATTTTATATATAAGTATGTCCATATATGCGTATGTACAAACACATAATATATATATATATATATATATATATATATGTATATATATATATATATATATATATATATATATATATTATGTACATGTATATAATTCATATGCGCACATTATATCTATATATATGCTATATTTATAATTGAATGTAATTCATGTCACATACATATTAGTCTGACTCGGCGCTTGTGTGTATGTGTGTGTGTGTGTGTGTATGTGTGTAGAAGAATGCGCTAATCACACTTCCTTCTCTACTCCATTCTGTGGATGTAATATATGCAGTTAGAATCAGTTAATAGTTCCCCCGTTCCCCTATGGCATAATATCGAATCTGATCGCAGCTGGTGACAGAAAATCGATTATTCGGTTTTAAACTCCCATGTTCCAGGGAAGTTTTATTTTTAGGCCAACACCACAGAAGCCAGCATCCAAAGCAGACACTCGAATGTTTTATTGTGAGGACGCACAAGAACTTGCTAGGTAGAGGTGTATTAGTATATCTTTTTGAACTGCGACGAAATCGCTATTCATTTGGCTTTGTTTAGTTCGGCACGGGGCCACGCGGAGAGGAAATTTGTTTTGTCCCTTCCAAGTGGGGAATATGGAATATGGGCATTCAAAACCCTGGTATTTCCCAGAGCTTGAATACCGGCTATTTGTGTAGGTTAGAAATACACAAGTGCCTCAGCCACTAACTGGGCTTTCATGATAGAGATTTGCCTAATGGTGAAAGATCTAGTCGAAAATAGATGAGTAGAACAATTCCTTTCAAGGAATGTAGGTGACATTTTACAAGAACAGCTCCCGAAGACGTGAACAACAAGTAAAAAAGAACCGAAAGATGATTTGTGAGGCAGTTCAAATTCTGACAGAAGTAAAAAAAAACGTCGAACGAAGTTTTTCCTTCAACTAAATGTTTAAATCCATGGGACACTGACTTCCGTATGTACTTCCTCAGGTGCTTTCCCCGGACGTGCTGGCTGGCTGAGAAGTGTGTCCCCCTCTAGCGTCTTTCTCCCAACTGCTACTCTAATTCTAATCTTGCCGGTGTTTTCATGGCCTCTTTGTTTGAAGAGTCAACCAATGTGAAGAGAACCAGGTTCAAAATGTATACTGATTGGTTAGGCGGTTCAAAACTCTTCATAAGGGAGACTACAATTAACCGATCTATCCCACAAATGCTTCTCTTTCCCTTGTTTGATACGCAAACACGTGTTTCGGTGCATTAGTCTTTGTTTTCTGTTTCTTATCGCAACGTTTCGGTCGTTGTATTCTTCGGCCCCCTGATATAAGCAACAAAGACGGGGAAGTATGACCAAAACAACATCTCAGAAATTCAGAGTAAAATGAATTTTTGGTTTTGGCTAAAATCGCCTCACATTTGTAAATCATTATTAATTTTTCACTAGATTTCTTTTATCCTTATTTTGGTTGCCCCCATCGCAATTTCTTAGACTGTGATCCTGATAATGAGTGATAATACTTCATCCAGTTAAACGAAATAACTGTTAATGTAGTTGCAATATATTAATGAATGGTTTTGGTGGCTTAGATAACTGAATATTTCCAACTGGTGTGGATGAGCCAGGATTTTTAAAGCAAGAAGATTTTCCAAACTTAAAAAGATGGCGCTACAAAATCTTTCTATCCCTATTCTCACTTCCAGACTTGACTTTGTGCCATGCTAAGCTAAGTTCAATAAATATCAATTTACAACCGCACCAGTTTCGAATGGGAAGGGTCTTGGGTCACAGAGTTGCATACGTCTCACTGGCGCCTGTGGTGACCTGTCTTCAAAACCAGGTAAAAGTAAAGATTTTGAATGCTAATTGCCTAGCTAGGCAGGCATGCAGACTCTTCTCATTGGAACAAAACATTTGATCATTTGCTGTACTCAGCTAAACTTAGTACATAGCAATATTAAACGGGTTTACTATCGTATCATAAGGTTACGATTCAGTAGATCAAAAAGAACTTCCATGTTCTATGTTCTATTTCAGAATTGTCATTTACGAAACTCTCAGTTGTGAGTCATTCAGTGGGGATTAATTCTCTTACTTAAGCGGACTGGTCTGTGACAAAGCCTTTGATGAAAAACAAAGAAGCAATTACTAGAAATGTGCTTGGAAATATTTTAGTGCCTTTTCAAACTCTCGAACTTGTATATTGATTCCATTTCGTGGGGAGGGGATACATTTTTTCTAAAAGAAGAAGATATTAGTTAATGTGGTTTTTATATCAAAGTTCCAAAACACACTACAATGTCATTAAAAATACACACAAACCCTCGACTTGCAGATGGATTGAGGAAGCCCTTATATCTGAATGCAACACTATAAACAAAAAGTATGGACGTGACCAGATAATAAACCGTTCAAATGCATGGATTTGGAAACAGAATCCCATAAAAAAATACATTACATTAGCATGCACTGTATAGATTAACAACTACTCAGCCCTTTAGAGAACGGTACGGATAGACACTGACCCCCTGAATAAAAACGCCCATACACACACACATGCACACATTCACACACAAATCTTTTTCACCAACCCTTAGCTAAAAAGATTAAACAACACACCCCATTTCCACCCTGTCCCATCTATTTCAATACTTATCCATCAAATGTCAGACTCCATCTCTCTTTTCTAAAAGCCCCCATAGTGACACATTCATTCCTACAAACTCTTCTTGACCCCTCCTCTCATTGACACTCTTTCTTTTGACCTCCTTTTTCTCTCTGACACAGATACGAACGACTACCCCTCCCTCTCCTACTAAACAACCAGAAAACACACAACCCGATAGTCTTGTTTCCTCATTTCATCCCGCTCTCTCAAACATGTAAACAGCATACAGTTTATCTACTGTTGCTTTTTGAAAATACTGGTGGAACCATCGAAATGCATAGAAGTCCATCGACATGATAACACAGAAAATGTATATAACTCTTGTTTTGCTCTTTAAATTTTTTTTCACCTTCCTCACTTTAAAAAATGCATTGCTCATGCCAGAGGGAAAATCCTCACATAGGCCCCACCGTCTATAGTCCTACTACTGAGACAATCTCTCCCAATGATCTTTGTCTGTGAAGCCAAGCCATTCATTTACTATAAATGAACTATATTTCTGAATAAATCTGATTATCTTGTTATATGTAGAGAAAGGCAATCACTCTCGGCTTACGTACATATAAGCTCATGAACGTACCGCAAAGTGACGGACGCTAAGATATTTTCATGGCCTTTTGCTGCTGTGTTTAGTCCGCTCCTCATTGGGGACCTTGCTGTAGTGTAACTGTGCCAAAATGAAGTGATCTCAGTAAATATCCAAGACAGCTACTGCAGAGCAGTGGTTAGCTAGCTGATATCAAAGAGCAAATGGGGTAAGTTCAATCCTCATAGCTGTAACCTCGAGTTGAACTAAGTTTAGTTTGATAAATATCCAGAGAGAAAATACAAATTAGGACACAGATTAATGAATTGCAAAATTTCGATTTCCAAGTTTCTGAGATGATATAATATCATTGTAATGTACTGATTCATTTGACTAGGTGTTTTCATTTCAGTTGTTATGGTCTCAACGTTTCGATCGCTGTGTCCTCTTTCAGATACTTTCCAGTATGTTCTGGCAATTTTGAACCTAACCATTCGTTCGATTCGTGGAGAGTGGTGGTAAAATAGGGTAAATCAGGCTTAGAAGATAATCTGGCACTTGTTTTCAAAGTGTTTGTGTGTGTGGGGGGGGGGGGCTTCCAGTCAGCTTGGAAAATCAACATTTGTAATCCTGGGTTTTTCCTTGGCTTGCTTGAACACTGACAACCGACTCATTGGAAATATAAAGCTATCTCACCCGCTGATGAGGCTCCAAGTATTTTCCTGGCTTAGTGTACGGGGGACGATAAAAATTTAACACCAAGCTCAACTTGAACACTGAACATTGGCACCAGTGGAGGTATATTCAACTAACTCACACGGCAGACCCGAAATATTTACTCAACTTTGTACGATACAAAGACACAAGTATTGGGCACCCATCGAGGTTTTAAGTCACTACAGTAGACATGGTCTGTGAAACCAGTATGCTAAGTATTGCCAAACTGTGACCATCAAAGATCAAATTGCGAGATAAGATCAGCCAATATTATCAATTTTAACATACGCATCGCGTCGCTTTGTTGAGTGGTAAGGGTTTGAGAAGTCGATGTAATTCTTCTATCCTAAAGACAGAAAAACGAAAGAAAGATTAATACAAACTGCAGCTTGCCCGATTTGTATGAGATATTATGCGTATATTAATGTGGGTGTTTTACTGCTGACCTGTTGACATTCCCATTTATCAAACTGATATCACGGTAAAGAAATTTCGCTTGAAAATCAATCAATCAATTTGTTGCGTGAAATGAATTTTTCCACTGAGAAAAGCAGTTCTGTTCTTATGGTTAAAAAAAACAGAACTGTTAATTTATGGTTCTTCTGTAATGGAAAACCGAACCTCGGTAATAGTTACTAATAGAGAGAAAAAAAAAGTAGTTTGTAATTTTAAAAAATAGAAGACAAGTGGGCCCTATTAGCAGGAAACTGTGAAAATCAAGTGACGATAATGGAAAATCGAACCCCAGTAACAGTTACAATTTTTTTTTAAAGTCATTTGTAATTGAAAATTAATCACAAGAGGGCCTTATCAACAAGAGATGATACAATTCATTTCAGGATATCGCATCAGAAAGTAACAAGTGCCTTCAAAGTTGATGAAGAGGCAAAGAAGTTGAAAAAACATTGATTATCTGACAAGACGCCTCCATGATGAAAGAAAAGGTCATAAAAAAGGACTATTCGTAAGACATCAATAATTTTACAATCTGACTTGCTACGTAGCTGACATAGTTGTATCTTTTCAAACGGTGGTAAAGGTTGAGTTTCGAGTCTTATTAAAACCAGGATTCAGAATATGCACTTCCAAAGCAGTTGGCAGACAGGCGGGCAAGCCTTTGTCACATGAAAAGCTAACGCAACACCATCTTTCTATTCTCCCCACTTTGATTTGAGTTTCTTGAAATATCAAGAATTAGTTCAATTTGGGCCATGATATAATTTCAGCGTTAAATTGATTCCGTGTTCATTATTTACGTTTCACTTTCAATTTGATGCTTGATCAGATGATTTTTGCAAAGATTTTACATTTATTACTAGCTTTTTTACCCGTTAGGCATAGGCACGTCCACCATCTGATAGTACCATTTTTCCCCGTTCAAGACTACCAGATCCAGTCTTCAGGCATGGAGGAGGTAGCCAGACTGAATGTCAGAATCTCATACTATGTTAGGATTTTCTTTTCCCAGGACAGTGTCTAGTTTGTGCTGATATTATTCGGTTATATGACCGAGACAACAACATTTGCATTGTTCCAACCGTATGACTGTCACTATATTCTCGTGCCAATCTTTGTACTCTTTCAAAGCCACTTTGCTACATTCATTGATCATGGGGTTTACTGTCTCAACAGGAGGCGTTTGCTCTCCAATACTCACCATGATGCAGTTTGTCTTAATACTCTTGTTCCTGCAATGATATGGTGTTATGTTTCTCTCTTCATGTATCCCCTGCGTATCCATGTCAATGATTGTTCGTTCGACATTATATTTGCAGTCTTTCAGTTTTCACAATACTCGCGCCTGGTAGTTTCCAATGGAAGTTAAGTCACAGAACATAATCATTGTAACTTTCACCGACAAACGCATTACTCAAAATGATAAACAGCACCGAATGAAATGTTTCTATAAACTTCTTTTCTTGTTGTCAGAATATCTTAGATGAAGCATTAGCCAAGCATTACGGGTCGTAAATAAGGAATGATCTTCCGAGGAGATTGGAACTCACATCCCTTATCCTTAAGGTAAGACATGCAAATTTCTTAGTTTTAATCAATATTGCTAATGTTGTAAAATATAAAATGGCTTTTATAATGAAGAAAGCTGATTTTCAAAAATTAGAAAAAAAATGAAATGCAAAACATTGGAGAGAGCTCCCAAATAACATGTAACCCCTACATTCATATAAATAATGGAGGCTACCCGATATTTCACGGAGTCTGCGAGTTCCTGGAGTCGTTGGTGTAGCTGCAAAATGTAATTTGGAGAAAAGAGGGAACAACTGGAGTCTTTCCGTTTCACAGTTCACAATTAATTTCCTGTGTTAGCTGAGTGAGCTCTTTTACTATCATTATTGTTTCCAAGAACCTATATAGGATTATCCACTCTTCCCTCCGTGAGGGGTACTTAATGAAACAGTTCGCTAGAAACCCAAAACAGTCTGAGGTGTGCTTTGTCTCCAATTATTACAAGTTTCATGAACTAGTTAGCAAGATGGAGCAATGTCATTTATTTCATCAGCTGGGTGATGGAATATTCATGGTGAATAATTACCAAATGTTTTACTGGCAGCTAAAATGAACACAAAGATCAAACATCATTTGCTCCCCTTTTTACGCTTCTTCTTCCATTAGCCATGTACGTTTTTTTTTATTCAGTTAGCGTTTTACCTATATTGGGTAAAAAGGACTTTCTGACGAGTGTTTTTGGTTAATGAAGTCAAAAGATAGAGACACTGCACGTTTATACCAAAGGAAAGGCAATCATTCTAGAAGCAGATTAAAGAACAGAGATCGGAAAGCGTACAGCAAGAAATAATCAGCCAGTATTATTCCTACTAACCAGTTTAACCATAGAACGAGATAGAGAACGGGTGAAAAGAGAAAATTAACCTGCTTTTTTCTCATTGGGAGAGCATGCAAATAGAACTCACTTGTGCTTGTTAGTGTCTTTTATCGTTGTGGTCATTTCCTGATGAGATGAAGGAGTCTCTGATATTTCTACACAAAATGAGGAAAAAACATCAGGAAAAACGAAGAATAGGTTGGTAAGCAGAAAAAGTATCAACTTACTAATGACGTGCAATTATAAGCAATACCCATTAAGAGACCTTCATCATTATGGCGTCTATCTATCTAGCTATCTATCGATATATATATATATATATATATATATATATATATATATATATATATATATATATATATATATTAGAAAAAGTCAACTGAAACTGCCAACGTCAACATTGATATAGATCTCAACAGTTTTAAGCCAGACTGGCTGGCTATGTTTGTTTGTGTCACGAGTACACGAGTACTGGCTGAACTAATGGAGCTAGAGGGCTGAAAATAAAGGTTCTTAGTGCTGCAGGGGTTGGGGCAGATTTGTGTTAAGATTGTCCCATATTTTATGTCCGGTAACATTAACACTTATTTTTGAAAATTCAGACTCTTTTTTTAGAGATCACTGCCCAATAAAAATTGAGAAAAAGTTACTCAATCATTGATCAGCCTCTTTCTCATTTTTAATTGATCACCCCAACGAGGCATGCTACCAACAGTTGTCAGCCACGTGATAGTTTCTATTGAGTGATTAAACATTCCAGTATTCTCTTCGGTGCCTTGTGTTTGCCTTGTTTTGGACTTCAGATGAGACCTGGTTATCGATTACCAATTTTTGAAACGGATTTTCCTTACACGGAATATGGGGATAATCACTTGATCTCCATCTTGGTCAATACATTCATCTGTTTGTAAAACATGCGATAACTACATGGTTTACGTAACTCTCCAACGATCCACTAAATGGTCGAAACAATCACTAGACGTTCAACTAAAAGCAACCATTTCGAATACTGATGGCACTATACAATCTTTAGAGAAGACATTATCATATCAGTGTTTGAATCTCTCTCTCTCTCTCTCTCTCTCTCTCTCTCTCTCTATATATATATATATATATATATATATATATATATATATATATATATATATATATATATTTGGGATACCTATTGAAACAGCTCTATAGCCACACTGAAGAGATGTAATCCCTCGAAACAGATGTCTGTGGATGTCATAATATATATATATATATATATATATATATATATATATATATATATATATATATATATATATATATATATATATATATATATATCCTATCTGTTCCTCTATTCGGTTAGTTATTAATGGAATAAAAATATCATTGATCTATTCTAATAAATCAACATACGGATAACTTTAATTTTACTTATGAAGATTCGACAAAATAGTTATCGACGAAACGTCCGTTTGCGTAGGCAGTACGTTCGTCGGCAAAACTTCAGGACGCAGTTTAATCACATATCAGCAACAGTTTTGGCTACGTATACTTACCTTCCAATCAGTTTGTTCCTATCTATCAGAAGCTGTCAGCATCAATTATCTGCGTGCATGTTCTATAACCCCGTTTATTTACATCTGTTTATATCAATCAAAGTCCGTTACTTTCTATTGATCTAATTAAATAGAATGCCCACCCACAGCTTTAATGTTATTTCCTTCTAGAATTGCCTTAATTCAATTTTCTCTGTCTTATATATTTACGCATGGATGTTTGCGGGCATCTGATTAAATCCACTAAGAGTCTTCTCAGAATTTTATATGATAAAATACTTTTTCACCCGTGCACCTCCACGCATTTAAATAACGCCTCCAGCAAGACTGTTATATAATTGAGTTATGTGCGTTACTTTTTTCCCTTGGAGCGATTGAAAGGATAAAATTGTTGCATCTGATAGGCTACTAAAACTGAAATAACATGATAAACCTTCCTCCCCCGACCCAAGAGCATAAGCCGCCACGTTGCTCATTGTAGCATTCAATACGCTACTGCTTCATAATCCACCGTCAATATTATCGTAATAGTAACGTACATAGCCACCCAGACGATATCACAACCACTTTCACAAACGCTGCCGTGCTGTGATTGAATCAAAATGAAAACAGCCGTAAAGGCGGCAATTTGATTTTTTTTTTCGTATCCTTTATGGTTTTACAAAATGTAAGGCATTTTTAGTGATCAGCTAATAAATTTCGAAATGAATCCACCTTATATGGAAGATGGGAATGATGTTCTGATCTCCATAACATTGGATGAATTTATTTACTTATAAAACATGGTATATGTAACTATCTGGTGTTATGCTTGATGGTGGAATCAATCAAAAGGCGCCCAAGAAAAAGCAAACATTTCAAACAAAAGCTGATAGCACTACGAAGTCTTCCCATCGTCTTATTTTCAAAAAATACATTTTTATATCAGCATGTGCATCTCTCTTTCTGTCTCTCACTCTCTTTTTCTGTCTGTGCCTCTCTCTCACTCTGTCAGTCTGTCTGTCTGTCTGTCTCTTTCTCTCTGTCTGTCTGTTTGTCTCTCTCTCTCTCTCTCTCTCTCTCTGCCTCTCTCTCTATCATCTCAGTACATCACGAGAACTCTAGCGTCAAATATTTAAATCAAGCGTTCACTTGGTTATCTCCCTTTTTTTAGTTTCCATTTAGTTATAGCAACCACGATAATCAGTATCAGGTAACGTTGACTCAACGGTATAGAAAAACACAAGTATGTTCCAACTGAGATAATCTCCCGCAGGTTTCGATTGGTTAAAAAATAAGGAAAAGGTTGGCACGTGACCCGAACTTGACTTTGTTCCCGTCACCAAAACTCAGATGCTGCTGATTATTTATTTATTTATTTATTTTTATTGGTGGTGAAATTTAGCGCCTTTAATCGTCGAAATATTTCTGCTTTTTGCACAACATTGGAAGCCATTAATCAAAGTTCAACAAGAGAGGATAGAAAAGCATTTTTTAAGTTGCAAATCAATGAAACAGTACAAGAGCCGACAATTTTATCCACGACGAACAATTTGATTAATAATTTTGAATTCAATAGTTTTTACTAACTTCAAAAAACAATTAGTTTCTAAAAAAGTTTTTTTTTTCTGTGGTAGTTGTGGCTGTCGTTTCAGAAATATATGTCACCAAATAACAAACCTCCATTTCCATTCAAATCTTTAACGTCTATAATCAACAGCAGCTAGATAGCCTCGAGGAACGTAGTAGACATTGGGCCACCTGACAGCCTTTTCCTTTTATAAACTAATCGAAACCCACAGAAGGTTTATTCCACTGGGAGTCTACTCGGAAGGTTGTGCATATTTAGTCAGTCACGGATTTTGTTACCAGACGGATGTAAATTCACCCCTGAGCATCATCACGTAGAGAAGTGACGAGTTGCTCCAATTATTAATTTTTCTGCGAACCGTATATATTTTTTTTTACTGAAAACAAAGTAACAATATGTTGTGGCTAATACCTTTAACAAATATTCTTGAGTTTTAGAAAAGACAAAGGAAATATCGTTGCTCTAAATTTAAGCTTTTCAAAACATTTAAAAATTCCAACCGCTACAAAACTCTATCGTTTGTAAACTGGTAACATATAATTCTTCAACAACGACAAAAATATTTTTTCTTTTACTTATCTTCAACGTTTGTAATTAGGTGATAAATATTTTTTTCGAATATTTTTTCTATTCTTGAAATATGCAACGCAGACGTCCAACATCTACTTAAATCATTGTTGAGGAAATCCTTCCTGTCGTTCAGATTATTGGCGAATTTCATCGTCTTGCTTAATCTAATGTCTAATATGCAAACTGTGCTGAACAACTGTATACAAATTTTCAACGGTAAGGGATGGTATTGCAGCATTTGATGCAGAAAAATATCAATTCATCATGGCAGCTGATTCCACAGAAAGAATTTATATCAAATCATTATTCTGGTGTACTGTTGCGCGTACAACTTGATATAACAAGACATTGATAGAAAAATGGATTTTCCCCAAACCTCTTGCGCTGATTAGTGCAGATTCTGTAGAGGACTCTATGAAAACTAGTTTGTTCTAAATCCCAATTAAATTAGAGGCTTTGACCTGGATAGTGTCGAACCGATTCCTGTGAGGATGGATGAATCTTATAATTTCCACTGAAAATACCAGAGGGGTACAAATGAGGGCGGGGGGGGTTATTGGGTGTTTAGGGGGTATCGATTGAGGTTTTGGTGAATGTTTCCTTGTAGGAGTGTCAAATAGGCGTGAGCAGACACTGTGCGAATTGATGGAACAGTGCATACTGCCTGGTTCACACATTTTAAGCGATCGCCGGAGAGCTTACAACATCATTGAACAATGGGCCATTGGTGTTTACATCCATTCCGTTATCATTCATAAAGAAAATTTAATTGATCTGGAAGATTGAAATTAGTGAATGCAAGCTGTGGAACATATTCGGATGTAAGCCAAACGCAATATAGGATGGCAATCCAGCAGCCCCTCTCCCCAAGTTTCTTGGATGAGTTTGAATGATGCAACTTGATTAGGGACACCTCCATGTTTTTTGACCTCTTTCTTATGGCTCTTAATGATATTTTTTAAGGGTAATTACTGCGTGGAATTCATTTTCATTCAGATACCGATAATAGTGATGATCTTTAGTTGATTTCAAAAGAGTCCAAAACAGTTATCTCCCATTTTATATGCCAATTGTTAGAGATTAAAAACGTTGTGATATAGTAAATTTCACAATGTGGAAATAGCGTAAAAGCATATGATACAGCATAATTATCATGTTTCGAGAGGATTAGATAAGAGATATAGAGTCTGGAATCAGTTTGTTCTGTTTAAATGCATTCAAAAGTGGAAAGCACTCCGAGAGCGCATATATCAGACTACCATATTCTCAATGAAAATGAGTGAAAATCACTTCCCCAATATTTATGATCATGGGGATATATCTGTTAGAATTTTAATATTTAAAATTTAATCAATTTCCCTCCTGCCTATGCTCTACCCTTCCAAAAAAAATGTAATTGGAATTCTTTTACGACTTTTGGAGATGGTGTAACTAAAACACTAATGAATAGAGGGATGTATAAAAACCATGCGAAACAATATCCCTCAATCAAAAACTATTCCTTGATCCGCCCTCAGATTTAATCACATCTTCTTAGCTCATCATACCTAGCCCTAAAAAAATTATATTGGAATTATTTGAGAACTACTGCAGATGTTGTGCTCTATGTGGTGGATATAAAGCTACGATCTAGGGGAGGTAAGAGTACATTACCTCATGACATAACCTTCAGGATAATTTCATCACAATTGATGGAAAACTTTTAGAGATATCGTGGGAGCATATAGATACGCTGCTGGGGAGGCAAATGTGAAATATTCCTTAGATCTGCCACAAAATTTAATCAGTTTTAATTTCTTTCCCATCCTTCTACAAAATTTCATTGAAATCCATTGATGCATTTCGGAGATATTGAGTGATGTGGAAATATAACTACAATGGAGGAGAGGTAATTGTACTTTGATCCGCCTTCGGATTTTAATCACTTTTCTTTTAGGCCATGGTCCATTCTTCCAAGGAATGCGATTGGAATTGATCGAGAACTTTTGGAGGTAAGGTTTTGACAATCAGGATTGAATGAAGAAAAAATATAAACGTGTGAAAAAAATTATCGATATCTCTCAGTGCGAAAGCAATTTCTTGATCGGTCCGAAAATATGATCACTTTATTTCGTAGCCAATTGCACCCACCGAACAAAATCTTATTGGAATTCATCGAGAACTTTTGCAGATACTGTTATATGTAGTGGATGTTTACCCACGGTGAAGGGGATGTAACTGCATTCGGGGATATCGTGTGGACAAATTGCTACGGTGCAGGAGACGTAACACTAAAAATGTTATCGAATCGCTCCTTCCATCACCCGTTGCTCTCCGTTCCACAGAATTACGAAATTCATTCTGAACCTTTGGAGATATTGTGTGATGTAGACATATATGTTTGATGTAGGTGATTTAACTGTAATATATCGATCCAAAATATTTGGTATCGATGCCAAGTTTGGTTCAGATTGGCCGGGTAGTTTCTGAGTTTGGGGATAAAATACCTACGATTTGGGAAGGGTAACTGTGCAATGACCCAAACATTTATATATGAGATCCCTGCATGCCTCCTGGTATGTATATATGTATGTATGTTCGTTCTCCATTTGCATTCTCATTGAAGGTATCACGGAGTTATATCGAATACTCATGAGAAATATTGATCTGAATCGGCTTGCCAGGTCCGACAAAGCTTACAGGACCTGGTAATCTTTTTAATGGTTTTAACATCTGTTATGACTAGAGAAAAAATGCAGACCAGTTATATTTACCAATACGGCATAGCAAGACAAAATGAGTAAATTTGATATAGTGCATTGATTCTAAGGCATTGTAGCTGTAATCGATCTAATAAATCTTTAAAAGAATTCTTAAATTCAGACGTTAATTTAATCTTCATATGATTTAAATCTTCATTATATATACATAACTTAAATCCTAATCACATTTATGTGCTTGTGAGTGCGTGTATGTGTGTGTATTGTGAATTCACTAGACAATATTGAAGCACAAAAGTTTTGGAAATAAATTGTATCTATTTCCGTAACATGTTTCGGGAGACTTCTCTCGTTTCCGAACGTCAAATGGGAAAAATGATGAACAAGGTCGGGTTGGGGATGGAGATGATGCGTGATTATTGTCATTAATAGTTTAAATTTTTCATCTTTTACTGGCGAAAAAGGTGAAAGTGTGTTCATGTCAAAGTTCAAATCATCTATTCATGGGAATTGAAAATAAGAGTTGTTTTTTGCATGTATATATATATATATATAGTTGAATCTAGTGACTTTGTTATTGAGAGAAAAGTGTGCATGTAAGTATGCATTGTATGTGTATGTGTTGCAAGAGGGAACAGATATCAATGAGAACACATTATTCTTTCTAACAGATTAGTACAAAAATTAAATACAAAACCGACAAATCTTGAATATTTGAATAAAAAATAAAAATGCACTACATACACTCCTCTGAAAACCTATATTACACACACACACAAACACCCACATACACATATTCACACAGCTATTACCATTGTAGACACACTTTCTCTCTCTATAACTCACCCACAACACTTTCCCTCTCAATATCTCACCCACAACAATGCATACTTACAAACATGCAATTACTCTCAGTAACACAATTACTAAACTCAACTACATATACGCACACAAAAGCCTTTTATTTTCACTTTCATCATTTGTCGGATAAATCTCATCCAATCCCTCACTATATATATATATATATATATATATATATATATATATATATATATATATATAGTGGAGTAATAAAGTAACGCGAAAGTCTTTTCAATAAAACTCACTACTTAATTTAAGTTAAAAGAACTTCACTTGAGTTAGTTTATTTGCAACCCCACAACTGCAAATGTGACACGAAGTCGAATTAAGGTGGGGTCCCACACGTTCGAAAACGTACAGGCACAGGGTGCAATGAACCCGATTCCTTGTGTATGATTTCGCAAGGACGTCAAGACAAGCTGGACTATGTTTACATGACGAATTCTGTTGTGCAAGAGTCCCAAAGTCTTGACGTGAGATTTTGCAGATTCATTAGGGCAGGCTTGACTCTGTTCACAAGACGGATCCTGTTGATGCTCTCAGGACGAGCCTGAGCATTCTGGTCAGTGGTTCCGAGATAGGGAACAATCCCAGACATTGATCAACTTCTCAGCCCAACTCGCATAATAATCCGTGCGTGTCTTCCGCTTTTCAAAGCTGTCTGTGAAGTTCACTTTTAGGATCACGGTCAGCAGTCTTGTCACGTTCTCTTTAATCAGGTCCACAATCTTAAGTCCTTTTCTTTCCAACGGTAATTTATCTTTGAGAAAAGCCAGTAGACACAAGAAATAGGCATTTTTTAACATAATTTGTTCTCAGAGGCATTTTGTTTGGAATTTCATGTTTGGATTTAGCCCCACAAATAGCTCGACCGACTATGCATGTGTGTGTGCATGAGTGGGTGGGTGCGATTGTGTCCAGGGACTCCTGTTCACATTTCTTTTGGCTACAACCTTGAGGATTACACGAGTACACCACTTGGTACCATCTAAAAAGTTGAGATTGGGGCCTTTGGGCTTTTCACGCTGACCTGCATGAGTATTGCCAGCCATCAGTTGCAGAAGTCGTGACATTACTTCGTAGATCCTTGTTAGCAAAGCTTTGCCATGATGGTGATATAACTAAATCTCTACCCCTGTGTATTTGTGTTGACAAATTTTCAAGAATATTCTTATCTATGATAACGACTGAGCGGAAATAAAATTTTCAATCAAGATCTATTCCTCTAAAAATACTACACCACAGACGAGAACTTGTCTCGCATATCTTCCAGTCTTTTATCTGCTTTTTCTTTGGTCTAGTATAAATAGTTTGTGCCTTTGTACAGGCGACTTTGAACTTCGGTTGGCTGGTATTATATCCATCGAAAACAACTGGGACAAAGAAGTGTTTGTGCAAGAAATATTGTCAGTCTATTTAGACTTTGGAACCAGGGTTTACAAAAAAACTATCCTATCATGACAGAGAAAATTTTCATCGAAAGGTTGTTTTTTTTTCACTCAAGAGAAGCCTGCTGACGTCTCAGCATTAGCTGTCCAGTAATTATTGGCCAAAAGTCATTGTTAGTATCACGCTTGCCCGTGTAATTTCTTGTTTGGACGTTTCTCCCATAAGAATTATATAATTGAAATTAGAGCCAATGATCATATCTGATATTTGATTATATTTAATTTCGATGAGCTTCCAGGATTAGAATAATCAATACTTCTTTGGGGAAGCATCATATTGATTCAAATAAAGAGAACATTTTGGCACAAACTCCTACGGTTGAGTTTTGGCTTTATTTACAAATCTATCAACCATAGCTGTTGACAACGACCAAACCAAAAACAGGTGACGTCATAGATGAATAAAAGCGACGGAGTGACGTACACAAGAACTGATGACGAATTCACTCTCACTTCTAAAGCCTAGTCAAAATTCAGGTTGAATAGTTTAGTTAGAGTTTGCAAATCCTTTTTTATAAGGATTACTAATGAAGGAGCCGGAATGGGACACGTGGATTTTGAATGATATTACATGAAGAAGTGAATTCTGTGTTGCATTCAAAGGGATCATTATATATATATATATATATATATATATATATATATATATATATATATATATATATATATATATATAGATATATATATAGATATAGATATAGATATATATAGATATATATATATGGGGAAGGTCTATGTCCAACGATGGATTGATGATGATATATACATATACATATATATGTGTGTGTGTGTGTGCGCGAATTATTCATTGAAGGATCAGTTTATTACTTGATAACAATTGAAAACTGATATTAATCCCTTGTTTCACGTACAGATACCCTAATAAACGTCCTAAACCCTGCTGCAAGTATACGCATATATGAATGTATATTGTATTAGCGTGTATTCCCTTTAAAATTCATTATAAGTGCTTGAAATGAAATCACTCAGTTTCTCTCATTCTAGCGGAACAGTTGCTAAATGATTCTGTGTTTGGTTTCAATGTGTGATTTTGTTTTGACTTTGAAGAAAAATGTTGGGTCGGGTTTATCTTATCAAAGTACACAAAAATTGTCTTTCTTTTCATACAAATTTTATCCAGATATAATTCGGGTATTTGTATGCAAAATAAGAAATGTGTATTTTATCTACGGACTTGTTATTCAAGCAATAAATATGTATGTTTATAACCAGAGATGATCAGTTGACCAGTAAATACCAATAGAAAACCGGCCCCCTTTTCATAGCCTGGTATTCTTACGGTAAGATGTATTATTCATGGTGGAGTCAGTTTCCTACTTAATACCAATATGAAATCAATCGCCCACTTCACTGATACACCATTTCATGTACACAGATTTTAAAGACAGTAAAAGAAAAACTACTTTGAGTATTCAGTCTATAATACCTTTTCATTAAAATGTATTTTGGGTTGATGTGTCCAAAATATGGGAGTTATAGCAGATCTAAACACTTGAATATGAACAACAGTAACACGTGGCCCTGTCAGTCTCACAAAGCAACAGATATTGGTTTTTATATGTATGCATGAAAGTAATACAAATAATTACTCTAGGGTGTCTTTCTGTTAGCTATTGTTATCCACTTAGTCTAATACTAACAGACCAGTTTATTTGTGTAATGAATTTGATTCTTACAGGATATCTCACGACAATAGACTCGTGGTGAACCGAACTAAGCAAGGTAAATTATTATAAGTCTTAGTACATGACTGAGGTTGTTGAGTACTTTTTACCACCAGGTTCTTTCATTCAAACAACGCTAAAACTTCCCATTCAAAACATCCAATGTCGGAGATGATATGCAAAATTTTAATCTCCATATTATTTTGAACTGAATAAAGCTTACTTCCTATCTGCACTTTCCACTCACGGCCGTAAACTGACTGTCTGCGATTAAAATGAGACAAAATAGTTATCAAAAATTAATAATGGCTGACAAGGCGTCATCTAATAAAGATAAATTAAGACAAGTAACATCTAGATTCTGGAGAATAAAGATGTTACTCATAAATCTGTCAAAATACCAATCCCCAAAAGGTCTTAAAAGCTTCTTTTTCCCAAAATTAAAAGCAAAACAATTTCTAAAAGGGGCTTAGTGGAATGTTGATGCCAACTTCCAAGTCTGTAGACAAAATGGTATGGCCAGGTGTGAAGGAACACACAGACGTAAGCACCTGAAAAAAAGGATAGAACCTTCCGCCATATTTGATTGCTGCAGTTCTTCAATCACCATCTTTGATGGCTGCCATTGTGCTATGATAATAATACTAACAATAATCAACGTTTGTATTAAATAGAATATGCTTGTTAGTCTTTAATAAAAAAAATTAAAAAAAGGTCTAGTACTTTCATGTCCATATTACAACAGCATCGAAATTGCCTTTTTAATGGTTAATGCCTTTTTTTTAAGAAAAAAAGAACTATCGATTTACGTCACAGTTAAAAACAAAGTAACAAAGCAGTTTAATTTTTTTTTCTCAATCGGGAAATGAACTGTATATATGAGAGAGATTGATATCGATCCAATATAAATTTCAAAATAACTCGATGGAATTTTAGCACGAGCAATCATATTTTTTAAATGATTAATTGCATCAGAATTAATTGTCTCCCTCTAAGCAATCTTTAACAATTGGCATATTCGTTGATTATTAAAAGCCATTTTACTATATATAGAGAACTTTCTTTTTCTTCTCTTCTCTCTTTATTTCCAATGCTCTTCTCTCAACTTCTCTCTCTCTCTCTCTTTCTGTCTGTCTGTCTGTCTGTCTGTCTGTCTGTCTGTCTCTCTCTCTCTCTCTCTCTCTCTATATATATATATATATATATATATATATATATATATATATATATATATATATATATATATATAATAATCCTGCCTGTTAGGGTATTTCAGCTAGTTGTTCATCAAACTCCGTCTGTCTTTCCGTATGACAGTCTGCCACAGAAAATATACAATATAAATCCGTGAAATATTCTGTTAGTATCCCTAGCACAGGTAGGTACGTTTTTAGAATACTGTTCTTTTTTTGTGTTGTTTTTGTTTTTTCTTTGAAAATCATACCCCGAAATTTTTATACGATATACAATAAAAATTCATCTAGAAATGGACACATTTTTTGTGTTCGGCTTCTTCAACTGCCGCTGGATTATTACTTTTTCAGCTACAGCTAAAAAAACAAGCGGCTACTATATATCGTATTTTTCGACAGACGATAGGGGTGAGAAAGAGAGCAGTGGTTTGTTTAGATAGGAGCTGAAAGAAAAAGAAATATTTTTTCCTAAATTCAAAAAGGTTTATATAATCGCATAACACCATGTAATTTGCAGTACGTACGAATGTGACCCTAGAAACGATTTTCAGCAAATTAGTTTTTGAAAACCATTCCTGCAAATAGTTCTTTTTTTTCAGCAGGGATCGATTTATAATTTTGTGTCAGCCTTTTTGTTCATTATTTGAAGCGGTATTTTATCCAAGATCATAAAAAAACTCTAAAATTCTCAGAAACCACATAACTTAACATCGTGAAATCTTTCGTATGCAACCTATCCAAAATACATTTTTCCGGGAGGGGTTCGATTCAAAAAGTTATGTTGGCTTTAAACTGTAAATCAAAATTGTTACTATAACTATCAATGTAGGTTTCTTTCAGTTTTCAAGTTGGTCCGACTGGCTGACTGTTTGATTAGTTAATTATGCATGTATCACGCGCACAGGCCACAGCAATTGAGCCAGAGGGCTGAAAATGTCAACATTTACTCCTCATCACGCCATGTAAAACATTTCTTTTTTGTGTTTCTGAGAATTCCTCTTCCCCCTAAATAGGTTTTTAGTGGCTGGATTAGTTTGCTGTCTGTGTTCATGCTAAATAGGTCTCTTGTTCACTTATTTTCTAATTTTTTCTATTGATCACCCCAACACAGCTTGCTGACAAGTCAGGTTGGTCACATGACAGTTTGTATTTAGGGACTAACTAGATCTGTTTATCTGTTTTCTGACACAGTATTTTTTCCAAAATGGAGAGAAAACGCTTTCAAATTTCACAGGAACCCCGCAACATAACATCATCAGATTTTCTGTATGTACGAATGTGACCCTGGGAAAGATGTTTATCAAATTAGTCTCTGAAAATCCCCCCCTCTCACACACACACACATCGAATATGTTTAAAGCTTTTTTAGAAATAATAAATTAAACACCATCGAGTCATCACAAATGACCCACCTAACCGACCAGCCAAATGAGCTACCGATTCTCATTGTTTGTGTGTTTGTTCAGGGGTGGGACGCTCTTTGTCAGATTTCGGGGGCTACAAACTTGAAAAATTGTATGAGTATATCACAAAGAATCATCTCAATTTTTTTTTCGTTTTTTTTGTTGTATCTCTGTTACGCACTGATATCGGATCACTGTAACTCTACTAATGACCAGACAAACCAGCCAAGTATACTTGAGATTCTTCTCTTTTTGAGTGTCTGTATCTATGCATTTATCTATCTATATATTCATGTATGCAAGCGTGTGTGTAAGTGGTTGTGTGTTCCTAGTCACATTTTGGGGGCTACAATCTGGAGACTTTATATGAGAAAACTGCTAGACATCATCTAAAAATGCTTTCTTCTTTATGTTTTGTTGGGTCTGTATAGTCATTTTGGACTAACAATACCCAGTTTTTTAACTGTTTTTTTTGGGGGGGGGGGAGGGTCCAAATAATTTTAGGTATTTTTCAGAATAATTAGTCCTGGTACATGCACTTGTTAGGTTATTCATTTATGGAAGGTACCGATGCTTTGGTGATTTTTTGACTCTTAAGACGGCGAAAATGTTGAAAAGAGCAGTTGATTTCCCAATGGGTGACAGTGACAAGCAGAAAGTTAAACACCTGTCAGTATTGATACGTTACCTTTACAAACATTTAGAAAAAAAATCCAAATTTTGTAAAGTGCCAGGTCCCAAGGGTTTCGGATAAGAAGTTGTGTACCTGGGATGTTGAAGTGTGTGTCTCTTATCAATAACAATTTAACTCGATTTCAGTATTCGTATAGCACTGAAGTTGTGAAAAAATCATGTATGACAAATTTCAGCTCAACTCTTTCAATAGGGTTATCAATTTAGATGGGTTTTCTTTTGTTTATTTCGTTGAGTTTTTTTTTTGGGGGGGGCTTTTTTTCTCGAATTTGTGAGTCCAGTATTGACAGTATTAAGATTGAGTTCAACGTTGCCAATTGAGATATTCTTTATTCAAATTTCGGATCAGCTTGGAGTAATGGTTAACAAGGTTATTTCGCATACCATGATTGCTGAAACAAATTTGATTCTTATTTGGTAACGTGCACTTGTGTGACATTACGCTGTATCAAATTGAGCTTTTTAAATCTGGCCAGCCTCCTGAATGAGGCAGTTGCCTTCCCAACGAGCGACCTTAGTGTTATAGCTTCATTAAAATACAATCTTTTGAATTTTGATTTTTCAGGCAGGTAAACTTAAAACTCGACATGGTAGACCACTACATCTACATCGAACAACTAATCTCCATGAGACCCTCGAAAGAGGAGGAAATCAAGCGAAGAATCACTCTGGGATGGCAAGCCTTTGGCAGAGCAAGCTCAATTTTCAAGAACCAGATGATCCCAATAATCCCAAAAAGAAGAGTATACAACCAATGCATTCTCCCGATAGTCACTTATGGAGCTGAAACATGGAACGTAACCAGGAGAAAGACCTACAAACTGAGAAGTATGCAAAGCACACGTGAGAGAATCATGCTCAATCTCACATGGAGAGATCACAAGACAGCACAGTATATAAGGAAGAAATCGATGTCCGTGACATCATAGAAACTATTAAAAAACTCAAATGGCAATGGGCAGGCCATGTTGCAAGAATGAAAGACAACCAATGGACATCACAACATGGGTCCTCTGAGATCACATAAGAAACTGAGGCCGACAGAACACAAGAAGGAGAGATGAACTAGACAGATTCAGGAAATACTTGCTCTGCAAAGCCCATGATAGAGAATTATGGCGAATCCTGGGAATGGTCTATGTCCAACGACGGACAATAAAAGACATGATGATGATGATGATGATGATGATGAAACTTTAACCACTTGGAAGATTAGCGAAATACAATACCACTCATTTTCTATCGTGATAAATAATCTCTGTCAATATCAAAACGCAACGTTTGGTAAGTGGGATTTCCTGGCGAAATTAATAAAACTGAGTTCGTCTTACTTATGGTAGGTTCCTCTCAATTCAAAAATACATTTTTCCGTCAAGTTTTTCTTGGATTATGAAAGTGGTTACCGCTCTGTGTCGGAAACTGTCCATTAAAACTGACATAATAGAGTACTTCAGTTTTCAAGTTGGTCTTGCTGGCTGGCTACCCAGGTATCCCGCATATAGGCCGCTCCCTTAGTTTGTAACAGCATCATGAACGTTTGTTTTTTGTTTTTTTAAAATTCAGATTTTTTTGTGATTACTCCCCAATAAAGGGTAAGAAAAGTAATTACTTCATTGATCACCCCCAAACAGCATGCTGTTTGCTTTTAGATTGATTCAGTGTTGAGCAAAATGTATCCTGTGGCACATATATTCTTTTCATGGTAATGCTTTCTGGAAAACCAGTTTCAAGTTTTTAAAAAATGTTTCCAACCTGCTATATGGACTGGATTTTTCCAGAAAGCAGAAATATCCTTTTCTTTCTCCAGAAAAAAGATCGTATGTAAAGATTAACCTGGAAAAGTAACTGGCAAATATCGCTCAAACGAAAAAACATATTTAGACATGAAAAGAGTACGCAAAAAATGTAGATTCTGATCTGCCTTCAAGAGTTAAAACCGATTCAGAAAATTATGAATTATGAGAAAAAATATCGAGCTCTCTTACAAATGTTTTTTCAACTTTTGGACTTTCATTTTTCATAATGCTGATGCAGGGATTATAGTATATATATATATATATATATATATATATATATATATATATATATATATATATATATATATATATATATGTCTGTGTCTGTGTCTGTGTCTGTGTCTGTGTGTAAAAGGGACACTGATATTTGGGTGTGAATTTATTTTTATTTTCCATTCATTTCCTAACTACATTTTACTTTTAAAACATTTTCAGGATTATTTTTTGTAGTGAAAATTCTTAGGTTCGAACATGTCTTTATGAAATTGCTTGAGAGTTTATCTCCACGCGCATGCGCCCATGTCCACTCCAATATGTGAAAATATCTGTGTGTCTTAGCTGTATATCTAGTGTGCATCAAGCAAAAAGATTTGTACAACTTTTTTTTCTCCATTTATTCGTCATACTGGTGGAAATATATTTGAAAATGTCCTCTTTCATAAAGAAAAGTCTTTCCTCTTGCCATTTTTTTCTTCCTTCTGTTCGTTTTAGACTCTTTTTCTCCTCTTCATGACTTCCATTCTTTATTTATTGAATTCAACGGAAATTGAATAAAACAAACAATGTTGAAAATCTTGCAGATGAATACATCGATGTAAGATCATTTTATTACTCTGTGACGACCAATAAAACTGATAAAAAATTCAGTTTCAGAAACTAATGAATCGTTCTCCTTTAAATGTGAAAGAAAATGACAGATGATAAGAAAAGCAAAAAGAAAAGAAATCTATTGATTTAATCTCTGGTTCTCACACTTCTGCGTTATCAGTGGATAAGAAAATCTATTTAATCAAATTACTAAAACATTCCACAAAACGAACCGAGTCATTCAGCAAGCTACTTTCATAATTGGTTCAGTTCGTGTTAAACTGAAGAATGGAAGAAATGCTTTAATTACGAACATAAGAAAATGAGAACTTTTTTTCTCTTTCTTAAGGTTTTATTTTATTCTAATCTTTCGTCGACTCGACACTCTCATACAGTTTTGCCACGCCTAGTGAATCACGATTTGATCGTTATCAAAACAATGACTGTTTGTTTATCATCGGACTGAAAGGTTTGAGTTTTCCCCCGTAAATACTTCAATATAAGAAGAAATTTGTCCTTAAAGTGACCTTGTCTGTGTTTTTCATTTTAGTATTGCAGTGCATTGCTCATTGGAATAATAACTTGACGTTTGTTATTTGGATAACTTTGAAAATGTTTTACTCCAGGTGTAATTTTTTGTTTTTCACGCCTAATCCAAGGCAGCAAATACAAGATTTGTGTTTATTGTGACAACAAAAATGTCATACATTCCCCCAAAAAACCCCTCGTAGCCCTATAATATTGTAAGAGAAGATAACTGACCATAGAAAAACAGCAGCTTAGCTATCACCATTACCGGTCTCAATCCCGATGGATAAATTGGGATAGAGTTGGACATCGATCCAGAAGCTACAATTGCTACATAAACAATGAATAAAATTGTCCAATATGCCTTGTCGGAGAGAAAAACGTTTGATTTTAACATTAATACTTGTAAAATTACGACAGCTGCTGCTGACCTTCAGCTAAAACAGAGTTTAGTTTTTAATCATAGTCGTGATGTCGTTGATGGAAGACGTCTTTTCGAGCTTATCTGTCGCAAAGTGGATCGTTAACCAGAGCTATCGCTCGGAATTAGCTGTGTTAGGCCTGGAGTTATCTCCCTTGAACAGACATTTTTGTCAATTTTTACTTAATTGGATTAATTACTCGGAGACTGATTGTCTAATTAGACTTGAAAATGCTTTATCCTCCAAGTTGAAGCATTATGTGCCGATTATGCTTGATATGATAACAAACGCGCAAACAAAAGGAATAGAAATCGTATCAATGTTAAAGAAAACGTTCAATAGCTGGAAGTCACTCCACTGTAGTATTCTGCATCAAATGTTTAAACTCGTCAATTGGATACTGTCGGTGGCAGTGTACCTAGGGTCGAATCTGGGTCTATTCGGTTACAGTCATTCACAGTCGTGCAACAAGTGATAACTTGCTTTGTCTTGTCTTGTCTAGTCTTGTCTTAAAGAGGGTCTGAACATTTCTCTCCTAGTACTGTCTTGCACATCTGATTATCAAGTTGGATTCTGACCGCTCCTTGTAGCCTCACAGTCGAGTCCACTAACAGTTGGGGCAATATACAAGAATAATGTATAAAAGAAAAGGTCTGGGTCGAGTCAAAGATATAGAAAATCCCAAACAAATGATTTATCGCTAGAATTGATATTTACTTAGCTTAATCTAGTACAGAACTAGGCCAGATGGGCTTGCAATAGAAATAGCAAGACATTATTGCGCTAAGTGATGTTTACTCATTTCAAAAATTCTGAATCTTAGATATACTTGATCACTGAACATTAGCGCTGATAAAAATTAGCGACTATTTAACTCGCCAAGCTGGGAAATAAGTGATTATTGATTCTTCTGTTTGTGAGCAAATATCGGCCATCTAATGTTTCTGGATTCGGACGACTTGAAACATTTGAATAGGATTGATGTATTTGAGATGCCAATCGAGGGGTCTTATTTGAATAAAGGAAATATTTTCCCTCAGTTTTTAGAATGAGTAGCAGTGGTCGCCTGCTTTGGTTCATTCAACGAAAATTGATAGACAATTCCTCACTTTAAAGGTAAGAATTACAGCATTACAATGAATAACATCAGAGAACTGAATTCATTGTCTCAAACTACGAACCTTATACTGTATCTGTATTGATATTTTTTTCGTGAGCTTTTGCCCAAATTCATGAAATAACTTTTTGAAAAAATATGTAAGGTGACCCTAAGATAATAATTTAGTGGAGGTAATATCGGCATCCAATTGTGCTTTAAAAAGCGAATTCATGAATTCGTGTTGAAGATCTCAAGAGAGAATATCAACATAAATAAAGTATATGGGTTCTAATTTGAGTCGATAAATTCAATTTTCAGAGTCACAAATGTAATATTGCAACACCTACATTCAAAGAGGGTAAATGTTACTGTGTGGCAATTAGAGATTAGTGACACTGTGAATCGTTACGTACATAAACAGTACAATACTCTCTTTAAGAGACGCTAACCCTAACATCTCGACTAGGACCTTGAAAAAAATATTCAGTTAAATATTTCAAGTTCTCAAACTCTAAAAGCTTCTGGTGGTCGGTACTAGAACTAAAATTACAACCCCTTATTTCAAAGTTATAATATTAACCATTTTCGAAAATGTTGGATCTATAGAACTGAAATCAGTACTACCACCCCAAAAGTGTTTACACCTTATGTTTGTGTTTTAATCTATGGAATGGTGGGTTTGTTCGGACTTTTAAAATCAATACATTAGCACAAAATAAGTTTTTGTCAAGGTGGCCGATAAATGCTCCTTATACGGTATAATGTTTTTGGGTGATGGGTTCCATGGACAATTATCCAGTATGATGATTTTCATGTTCTTTGGAACCGAATATCTTACATAGAAGTAATAGTTTACATAATTGATCTTTTAAACAATGCTCCACGGTGAGACGACGGTTCCTCATTGAGTTTATCTTAATCCGAAACTCAATGTGAATTGAACCGCTTGTACAGAGGTAATAGTCTGCGAGACTATGCTTCAAACAAACGTTTCACGGAGAGTCACTCAGTAACATCTTCGGTTAAAGTGTAACTTAGTCATTCGAAAAAACGTATTAAAATTACAAACCTTTCCATTGGTAAATATTTGACCAATGAGAAGCCCCAAAACGATTCATTTTACCGATCAGCATCAATTAGGGCCGTATTATCCAAAGGCCTCTTTTTTCAACTGACATCGAAGCTAGCAGACGTGCTATTATTTTTGTGGTAGTATTTGTGTCAAACCCACAGCAAAATTTCCAGCTCCTTTAGTTAATGTAAGTTGGAAAATGCCCTTTAAAAAAAATAAAATAGTACATGTCACCAGGAAACTGGCACCTGATGGGTCCTGCAGAATAATGAAAACTGCTGCATGATTACGAGCCTTTCCCGTAAAAAATACACAGGTTTGACTACTAACGCAAGAGTTAATTTGCTCAACCCTTGAGAAATACCTTTTCCAAAGCTTTCAGAAGATTGCCAATCGAACAAATTTAACTCTACAAGACCTTTCAAAAATTTAATACCAGTTTCAAGTCGAAGAAGCAAATGAACATTTTAAGCTAACAAAAATACACAGCAAGTTATTCAGGGCCCTGATTCAAACAGATAAGATTCGAACAGATGCACAACATTATGCAACTTTTTACATCATTTAATCTCGTTTCCTTCTTTTCCTCACGTCCGTTAATAAAGAATTGATTATGAATTGCGTTATATTGTATAGAAACGTATTTGGAATGATCTTCCGTCATTACACGGTTGATATCACTCACCCAAGACAACGTAAAAAGAATAAACAATAGTAGAAAATCGGGCTGCTGAAGGAATCGAACCTGCCACCAATAGGATAGCTGCTTTAATGCTACTATGCTCTTACTACTGGGCTAATCAGCTGCTGGTAATGCAAAGGCTCAAATAACTGCTGTTAACCCAAATTCTCATCCCCTCTACACTCATTCTATCTGCTTCTTTTAACACGACAGTTATGTATCAAGAAATGGATATATTCGATACGACGGATACTGCAAGAGATCATTTCAAAAAATATTCATATGATATAGCGCAATTTATAATCATTCTGTCGGAGCATATATATCCATTTCTTGATATTAAAAGATTGTATAAATTTGGATTTAAAAGATTGTTCTGTTATTTGCTCTTTTCGTCTGTTTAGGCCAAGACGCCCCTAATCGAAGGTAATGCACGAATTCCCAATATTTTGAAAAGCTCGAATTCATAATTCAAAAGTCAGATCATTATTTGTAAATTGAAACAATTTTACATTTAATTGCCGATCTTGTTTAGGCAAATATATTTATTTGTCTGTTTGATTTCTTGTTATCTTTTAAAAGGAAACAGGAAGGAAGATATAAATTGGTTAGGGAAAGATTAAGGGATGAATACTCTTTAAGGGAAAGATCATCTCCTGTAATTGTTGCTAATCATCTGATTCGGACATCACATTTACTTCTTGGGTTGAGGATTTATTTCTGTTGATTATAAAAATCCGGTTTGTGTGGGCAGTCTCGTTATATTATTGAGTGGCATCATTTGTATGGACCAGAGGTCGGCAACAGGTGGACTGCAGCCAACAGCTGGACACTTGAGGTGTTGTCTGTGGGTCTTGGACATTTTCTAAAAGATTTTCAAATTTTATGAATTTGTAGGCTATCCAGCAGATCGAATTATTTCAATGCTTAATACTGCATATATTCGTTAACAGTCCTTTGTGTTGTCAAAAAAATCAATTCTACTCGAAGAGGTCGTCTTTTGGACATCGATTTAACAAGGCAGATAAGTGCAGCTACAACAACTTTCGTTTTAAAACTTACTGAAGTCTATGAAAAATCACGATCTTCACACTAATACTTGTTTTTCAAGAAAATATCAAACCGCCATTAAACTGTGAATAAATAAACAGATATAAAGATTTCATGTCGTTTTTTATATTACTCTTTATTTGCAGAGGAAATACTTGAAATCTTTGGGCCCCAAGGGCATTTTTCATGTGAAATATGACATGATATATATGTGGGCCATAGGCAAAAACTAAAGACGAATCAAAAGTAGGCCAGTACAAATAGAGGTTGCTGATCCCTGCTATAAACGATGTTAGAGCTGACTATCACGGAAGCTGGCGCATGAGAGGGAAGAAATTGATTTTCCAAAAGTCATTCGCTGTCGTTACAGTGGGTAGGAGGGAGGCAGTTATAGTGGTGATAGTAGAGAGATATGAGTGATGAGTCGTAGAGAGCAGGCACGGGTGGGGGTTCCGGAAGAATAAACTTCTTCAGGAACCATTGTGTATCCTGTCACCAGCACAACGAATTGAGAATATTAACCATATTGCGGGAAATCAATAAAAGATATTGAGGCCTATAAGCGATTACCAGATTAAGCACACAGTATGACAGACAAGCACGAACGTATACGTATTGTTTCTATTGTTTGTTTGTTAGTTTGTTTGTTCGTTTGTTTTTATTAAGGCGTCAGTTTGCTTCATAGATAGATAGATAGATAGATTCAGCTTCGATTCTTTCACGAGTAATGATGGCCACAATCACCTTACGCACCGGAGGATGGCAAATGGCATGAGTTTCAAAATAACATTCATTTTAATGGGACAAGGAATTGACAGTTACATTTTCCGTTATGGAGAATACATTATACAAGCGCTGGGGACGATATTGTCTGTAGACTGCCTGCGTAGAAATGTAACAAAGGAAGATTAATGTTGAGGCGTCTGGTAGAAGACGGTGTTATAACACAGTTGTTCGCCCTAAAACGTGATTTGTGAGCACAATCACTTGAGGTACGAGCAGTGAGCGCTTTCTCTACGCACATGCTTGAAAGGATATACGAAATCACTAATTAGCATATTCACACACAAACACTTCAGCATATGCAACATATAGCTTTATGCAGAAATGTATGTGCGTGTGTGTGTGTGTGTATGTGTGTGTGTGTACATGAAAAGTGCCACCCAAAATACTGAGGGAATTTAAATAGAGCTTGTGAGCAGAATGTAATTCACATTTTGCAGAGATTTTCTGCTGAGACCGCTGCGCACAGGTCCACCGGGACTTCTTTGAAGTAGACTATGGAAGTAAAGTGTATTTTTTTCCTAAGACTTAATCATCAAATATCCTGAGCTGTTCCGTTGAAAGTGTTAATTATCTGACGTTCATCTAAAATCTATTTTAGGTTTATAAGTCAAATCTAAAGCCTACTCCTGTTTTCGAACCCCACTCATCATTACCTTCAACACACACAAAGTCCAAGTAAGAGCCAGAGCTCAGCGAATCATAATGATTTTTCACAAATGCGAATACATAACAGGGCGACTACTACAGCCTTTTCTCAAGTCAACACATCCGCCATCTTATTTTTTGAAAGACTTGCCTGAGAGCATTGCTGCACGGTCTTCAAGCTATAGGAACTAATTGTTGGCTAGAAGTGATATTCAAAGGTACTCTCTCTTTCATTATAGGGCTGCAACGATGCTGAATGCTACATTTTATTTGATTCAAATGTTTTATTTGATAGAATTAAATTAAATGAATATAACAAAGAATTGTTCTATCCGGCTAAAATATTGTTCAGAATCATAGGAACTAAAATACGAACTAACTATGCTATTTGGAAGAGTTTCCCAACTAATTAGATAAATAGCCTTCAACTACATGGAGTTTCTGATTGTTCAAATACTTATAAACAGTATCATATATATATATATATATATATATATATATATATATATATATATATATGTGTGTGTGTGTGTGTGTGTGTGTGTGTGTGTGTATGTGTGCATATGAAACTGAAAATCACTTAAATATTGATTTAAAACCGCACAGTGGGCAATGGAAAGAGCCATGTTAGGAATAACTCTTAGCAATAGAATAATATCAGCATGGTTTCGAGAAATGAATCGGATGAACGATATCTCCCAAGTAATTAGACAACGAAAATGGGTATGGGCGGGGCATATAGCCTCGGAAAATGACAACAGATAGAACCAAACAACTGGGAAAAAAGTAGGAAAAAACGACACAAGATGCAGAGATGAATTAAAACAGTCTTTCAGTAAGACAAGGCAGACGTTAGCACAATCACGTTTGTCATTATCCAGCAATGGACATATAAGGGATGATGATGATAATGATGACGATATTGTGTCTGTATGTGTGTGTGTGTGTGTGTGTGTGTGCGTGTTCAATGAATGCACAGATAGTACCCTGAGATCCTAAGAGAAATGCTAGGAAGCAACACTTTGATCCAAGGCTGAGAGCACATATACTACACTCTAGTCCTAGGTTGAGGTCACTCACAGAGGTACACTCTGTTATCGTCATTTCGTTATAGCTACCAAACTAGTATATGTATATATAATCTGAAAAATCTAATTGGAGAATTTATAAATCTCTCTCTCTCTCTCTCTCTCTCTCTCTCTCTCTCATATTTATTGCCTATTTGTCTCCCTTTTACCTCTTATCTTGGCCAGACATTCTATTTTTATATCATATCCTCACATGTATCTGCGCAAGAAATTGAAAGTTCATCGAAACTTGTAAGGCTTTCAGCACCGATATTGTGTCCTGTTGACTTGATCATGATGGTTATGGTGTTTCTTTATTCTCTCATTAAATCGTTTTTGGAAATTTTTTCATGAAAATGAGACAAGATTCTCTCAAGCTTCTAGGCAATCAAAATTATGTTGGTAAATATTAAAATATTGACCAAAAAAAAAATCAGTACTTCTCTCCAGTCTGATTATGAAACATTGATATCTTTCAATGATAGTTTTCGTTGTTGGATTCAGTCTGTCAGTATTAGAATTATCGATGAAAATCGCTTACACACTCAACTGAGTAGATATTCACTATAAGATTAGTATCAATTCACAATGAGCATCGCACTAAGTCTAGCACACAGATGAATTTAGTGGTGAAGACTGTTGTTCTCTAGTTTTACGAGAGAGTGTGCCAACTTGACTTGAAACTGGACCTTTGACAGCTCTAACTAGGACTCAAACATCGACAATAGAGATAAAAAGAGACCAATAATGTCGAATCAAGTGGTTTTCTGAGCATGTTTATTGCTGGTGACTGGTTTTCCAAAACGATGGTAAATTTAATATAGTTATAATTACTTGATCTATCAAAACCATACAGAGGGCAATGGAAAGAGCCATGTTAGGAATAACTCTTAGCAATAGAATAATATCAGCATGGGTTCGAGGAACGAATCGGATGAACGATATCTCACAAGTATTAGGCAACAAAATGGATATAGGCGGGGCACATAGCCTCGGAAAATAACAACAGATGGAACAAAACCCTAACCAACTGGGAAAAAAGTGGGGAAAAAACGACACAAAATACAGAGATGAGTTAGAACAATCTTTTAGAAAGTCATGGCAGAGGTTAGCACAATCACGTTCGTCATTATCCAGCAATAGTCTTATAAGGGCTGAATATGATAATGATGATGATATTGTGTGTGTGTGTGTGTGTGTGTGCGTGTGTTTGTGTGTGTGTGTGTGTGTGCGACACTTTTCAATGAATGCACAGATAGTACACTGTGATCCTAAGAAGAAGTGCTAGGAAACAAAAAAAATTAATTCTTACTATTTCTATTGATTTTTCAAGCAAATATGGGAAACTTTTCAGCTTATGATTTTTTGCATTTTATACTTGCACGTATTCAAACTGTGTTATAGTTGATCTGAAGCGTCAAGGAAACAAATTCCATTTTTAAGGAAAATGTGGATAGAGCACAAATAATAAAATTATCAATCATTATTAATTTTCACTGGTATTTCAGAATTTCAATTATCTTTATCCCAGCTCCCAGGTCGTCATTCCACGATCTTTAAAAAGCATCTAGGATCTGAAATAACGAATCACGCCCTTGCAAGACTCGAACTCATACCCGTCATCATCGAAGCTAGTCATCTTGTGGAAGTTGTCTCACTGATTAGGCTTTGGAGGACTTCCGTTATCACTAATTTGGACTTAGCCATATAACTTTATACCTTATTTTCGCTATCTTTGTTTGCATACTTTTCTTTGCTCTAAAAATACTTCCAAAAATGGCATAGTATGTCAAAATCAAATAACGATCTGAGTGTACATAAATAATTAAATAAATAAATGAAATTGAAAATTAGTTTACATTCAACATACAGTTGGCTTAAAGCTCTATGTCTAAGCCACATCATATTGAAATTTCAGCTTTCTAAATCTGTTTATAAAGGTTTCAGAGCAATAAGAACAAACTGAAGCTGTAAAAGTTACGGTGAGCGGTTATCTTTGCTTCTACTAAATTTTTAGCAGTTTATCAGTTTAGAGTTCTCATAAGCTGTTCCCATCACTGAGTTGTGTGTTATTCAAATTTATCAGATGGAACATTTCTAAATTATTTTTAACTCCTGGTGTGTCTTTCTTTAATCCTAATTTCGGTCACTTTCTATTGTAACTCCCAGATCTTCATTCCACGATAAGTGAAGAAATAAAGAATAAGTCTCGGGCCAAACGAGCTTGCGTCCTTTCCCCCCTGAGGGATCTGTCTTTCGATGGTAAGATAAAAAAAATAAAGCTATATGGGTAGATTTGAATGACTATGACTTCATAGCCTAGTCACAAAGGCAACTTTGTCCATGCTGATTTTCAAGGCAGATATGCCCTCATCACTCAAAAGGTGGTGGGCACACAATATTCACATCCTTATTTGCTGTCACATTCGACCTTGATGTATATATCTATGTGTGTATGTGTGTGGGTTCCTTTTTTTGTTTCTTTGTTTGTCTCGTCAGAAAATAAAATTTCGAATAATGATTCTTCAAGGCTGATAGAAATCCTTCTGCCACAAAATGAAATGGTGGAATACAATCTTAATATATCCTATGCAACCATATTTTCTGTTATACTCGACTAAATAAAGATAAGTAAACATCTTTTGCAATAAAAAGGCTGAGAAATCAAAACAAATTTATATCTACGGATCAACTTCGATATGAACAGATTAACGTACACAGATAGATGGTAACCAGGATGTCTCATATTTATCTAATATGAATAATACGAATTTTTCATTGCGCTGGTCCATATTCGATACAGATATTTTTTACACTACAGATATCACCTGCAGAGGATGAAGACACAGTCACCAAGCTTCCACTGCCAAAGAATGCTAGGTTTCGTCTTTGGGGTACGCAACTATTAGTAAGACGACCCATTCTTGATTTTCACTCAAATCATACGGTTTAGGTTATACTCGAAATTGTACTTGGAGTAGAACCTTCAGTGGGAGACAAAGTACTTGGTACGTATTTTATTTTGCTTCAGCTATATCCCGAAGTTTATTAATGCTGGTATAGGATTTTCTTTTAGACCATTCACCACTTATATGGAAACACAGTAATTGATTTGATTTGATATGAATAGTCTGTTCCTGTCCCTATTGTCTAACATTATTTCGACTGCTGACTGCACTGTGAGTTTCTATGTTCATTCGAAGAATTGAGAATGATCAATATCGGTAACTGACCTGAATGTCGAATATGGACATATAATTAGACAAGTTATAAACGATTTACTTGAAATAATGCTGGTACATTGTATGGTTATTTTATAATAGTCACGAAGTAATTCCATCGTCCAAATCACTGTATAGCAACGAATCTCTATGCTTACGACTCCGTCTCTTCTTGAAATAGTTTTTGTTATATCAATGTTTCACTAAAAGACGATTATATCCGTAACTTGTATGAATGAATCATTGTAGCCCGTGCGTGTACCAGAACTAATTATTTAAAAATGGTCTAAAAACATGGATCTTCTATCTAGATTTTTTAACAGCAAAAGATTTGAGCTTTGTTGGTTCTAAAATGACCATAGAGACAAAAAAAACGCTTTTCTTTCTAAAGAAACAAAAAAAAAATCAACTTTAGATGGTTGTTAGTAGAGTACTAATACCAATCTTCAAGATTATAGCTCCCAAAATCCGACTAAGATCGCCCAGGGATACGCACAGAGACACTCATGGATAGATAGATAGATACAGACATACACAGACATACAGACATTCAAAGAGGGAGGACTTTGTAGCTCACTTTCATGGTTGGTCCGGCCATTTGTGAGGCTACTCTGATTCGATTATGAATATGATTACCAATATTATTTAAATTTGAATAACTCTAACATTGTACTAATCCCCACGTCGACCATAATCAATCTTATACTAGTATTTTCTTATGATCTGCACACTTTACTCACAACAGTACACTGACAATCTGAACTGAAATTAAGTTGAAAGAAATTCTTGCAAAAAATCAATAATGGTTGACAATGCTCCATCAGATATCAACACTTCAAATAGCATCAACGTTATTCGTTTATTTACTCATATATCTTTAGCTGTACTTTTATGGCGTCTTACGTCTTCTTTCTTTGTTATTCTTTTCTTCTCATCTGATAAACAATGAGTTGCAAACAAACAACAACAAATCCCTATCCAAATAATGAAGTAGTTTTTAATATAAAAACCGTTATATTGTACATGCAAGTCTAGAAAATGTATTATTGCAATGTATCACCTACTCAGAAGACGCCTGCACTACTATAGTTGACCTCACAATGTTTTGTTTGCAAAAAATCATTGGACAGCGATATCTTTCATTTTTTCAAATCATTACGAATTTTTTTTTCCTACTAAGTCGTGGTCGATGTTTAAAGCAGCCAGACGTATACTGGACTTCCTCTGGCTGAAAGGGGTGAGTTTGATTTTCACCGTGGGCTCATTATTTATTTCCGATGACTCTGTATTTGGGTCTGAGTCAAAGTTGTGATAAAAATCAACTGAAAGTTAGGATGAAGGCAAAAACTAGTCAAAATTGATGATAATACCATTGTACAGTTTTGGGACGAATACTACCAACAACGAGCAGGTATTATCATCGGCGATAACAATTCGGTTCCAATACTTAATATCGCCGTTAAATACCTTATAAATATGGATAGAAAAATTTGAATTGGTGAGATGCTTTATAGAAGATTTACAAATATGGCAATTTTGAACTAGAAATGAAGTTATCAGTTTGAATATAGTGATAGATACAGCTTTGAACCAAAAGTTCGAATTACCTGCTGCTGCTGCTGGAAACACTACAAACGAATTTCTCACTGATAACCATATTGTTGAACATTCAGATCCTTGAACGGGAAATCATACCTCCAACCACGTTTTAGATCTATACTACACAGTGAATGTTTTCGGTTGTTTGAACATCAAGACCATTACATGACTGCGTTAGGACGACTCACAGAAAAATCACTTTATCAGCTTAACTTGTTTGAAGTATAGAAGAAGAGAGGAAATCAAGATGAGAAGGACGTACCGACAAAATCTACAATGATACCGATCGAAATGACGAAAATATATGGACAACATGGGTCACCAACTCACCTATTTTTTATGTCTATCCCAAATCGGCGGATCATTTCACCCTGATACCATGGATACCTTCAAAAGGGCACAAACATAACACAATTTATCAACAAGGTACAGAAAGACTGCACCTCAAACCGACGTAGCGATAGTCCTATGGGCTCCAACCCGATCAATTACATTTGCTTTTATGTTATTGTAGAAGACTGTATATAAGCTGCTCGATGATCCAATCACGGACGACGATAGAAGTAGAAAATTGTGACATTGTACATCGTCGTGATACACTCACGATAGTTTTGGCTGCAGTTGACCATACATTTACTGGGAAGACAAAAACACATTTAGAACAAGATTCAACACCAATCGACAAACATGGAAGAGTTTTGATTGGTTTAAATATAACGACAATCAAAATCCAAGTACTACGCAAGTCACCATTCCGTAATACTAAAAAGACATTACAGTTTCATGAGACATGAACGGTCGTGTTTCTCTAAGAATGTAAACCAGTAGATTTCGATACACGCAAGAATCATTGGAAGGACAAAATTTCATCGAGTATCAATATTAAAAGAATGGTACTCCCAGGTCGGTCTATGCAATGAATTTACTAGGGTTACATTGGTCAGTTGACAAAGTTTTGAACTACTTGGAGACAGCAAGTTGCAAGGGATGAACTAATTGGGTAGCTTGCTTTTGGTTGTGTTCCAAGAGCATCACATTGATCTTGTATTAATTAACAAAGACACTAGTCCAACGATGCATCCACATTCCACCTGGAATTAAAATAATACAATCAATCGTTTATTTACATCGCTCTTCTGTGATAGACTGAGAATATATATATATATCTTTTTAGAAGTGATCTAGTGGAGTACTGATGCCAATTGTCAAGTTTGTAGACAAAACAGCATTGCCAGGTACGCTCGGACACACAAACAAACAGATGAACGCATGCACATGTAGAGAGGATAGAGCCCTTCACCATCCCTCGATAAAACATTGTTCATTATAGTGTGGTTCATGATATATTAGTATATGTCTACATACAGCCCTGTCCGTTATAAGGTGGGGTTTGATGTCTGTTATAGCGTGATTCACGATATATATATATATATATATATATATATATATATATATATATATATGTGTGTGTGTGTGTGTGTGTGTGTGTGTGTGTGTGTGTGTGTGTGTGTGTGTGTGTGTGTGTGTAATAATTGAGTCATCCACAGACAGCTATTTCGTTGTATTACAAGTCTTCAGTGTGGCTGTACACTATCCAATATCCCCTCCAGTACCCTTGGTGGGATCAAAACCTTCGCTTCAAACCCAGAGGCAGATACTCTACCCCTGCCTAACGCAGAACTGGACGGTCAATAGGACCGAATCAAGCGAATTATTTACTTACGCAAAATTCCTCAACAGCCAGAGTGCTCGATTCCAGAGTTGGAAGACCATTGCATAATAGCTTATAGTAGACAAGTGCTCTACATAAGAGTGCTCAGTCCTTAAGAAAAAGGAACGTTAATTATAAGTATAATTAATATTTGTGTCATCCACAGACAGCTGTCTCGTAGTAATACAATTCTTCAGTTTGGCTCTAGCCGATCCAATATCTCTTCCAGTACCGCTAGGTATATATATATATATATATATATATATATATATATATATATATATATCGCTGGGACACTGTTTCATCACTGAGAGGGACACATTGGATATATCCGATCTTATCTACCGACTTTCCATCGAGAACTATTCTCATTATATCCGCAGCTCCACAACTCCACTGCAGCTGGAAGAATAGGTTTTTCGCCGTTGGTCAAAGGTAGTTTTCCTCTCACAATAAGATACGTAACTAGATAGAACGTCAATTGTACTCTATCATTAAGAGTGGTTGATTCACTAATGAATTTCCCTGAAACAAATTTGGCCCTTCCTTCTCTGTAAATACCTCTCTGGGTTTCCAATGAGCTAATGCATACTTTGGTTCAATGCCCTCATGGGATATATATATATATATATATATATATATATATATATATATATATATATATATATATCGTGAACCATGCTATAACAGACAGTGTTGTATCAGGGTTTGCCTGTATCGATTGAAAATCCGTGGCCAGCAAAAACGGTGAAGGGTTTGATCCTTTGTATAAGTGCATGTACTTATCTGTTTGTTTGTGTCCCAGCGTAACTGGCCACGGCGTTTTGTCTACAGACTCGAAAATTTAGACCCTTTCCAAAATGATTTTATTTCTTGGGGAGGAAAAGGATTCGGGGGGTCCTATTCTGGCAGATTTAACAATATCTAGATTCTCCAGAATGCTTTCCAGTATATTCTCGATGAATTCCACAGTGAAACACCAGTGTTGTCACGAATAGAATTCATTCTGACCATAATTATTCTGTGATGATTTTTTTTTTTACATTGCGTCAAATTTTGACACTACGGTTACTCAACTGTAATTGAGAATATAATAATTGTTTTTTATCTGTAAAATATGTATACATTGCTAAAGAGCTATGCTAGGGATGCCTGTAACAATATGATAATTGCGTCTTTGATATCGCAAACAGTGTTATATTGTATGATGCCTGTGCTGATATGCTTCATAAGGAAAGAATGTCTGACCAGATTGATTTGTTTTGTTTTTCGTATTTTTATGACATCAAGCATTTTTTAATTCTCTGGATATGTAATTGAAAGTGGCCATAAATTCAGGGTCTTGTTCTACATTTCAATTGCATAATAGATTGGTTCACCTTTTTAAAATATGACGTACCGGGCGGAAACTACATGATTCGGTTGTGTTCTCTAATTTTAGCACTGTGAAGATACACGACTAAAGAAATTCTTCCGACCATGTGCAGGGAATCGATTTCGAACATATTGGGGACGGACCGACCGACAAACCCTTTTATATAAGACGTACGTGGACGCATATAGAGAAAGAAATGCTGCATTCATAGCGTTTCAAGTTGCTTCAACCGCTATGATTAAGTTCATATGAGAAATGAATTTTTATTGATTCTAGCTGAGCTGGTTTTTGCCAATCAAGAGTAAAAGCTCGCACAAGTCTAGAAATGGTTAGTGAATAATAATAATTTAGAAACCTGACGGTTGAAAATGGCTTAAACAGCCGTAACATGTGCATCAAAGGCATCCATCAATAAAAAAAACAATACACAAGATGGACCTGCATTCAAAAGAATTTGGAGTTTCCATTTTTTTTTTAATTTTAAAATTCCAACTTTTAGAATTTCAAGAGCAATTTCAAAATCAACATCTAAGGACAGTGAAACAAGAAGAAAAAGAAAAATTATTTCCATTCTCTTAATTTATTGTTAGCTTTTAATGAGAACGAAATTTTGTAACATCATTACACTCAATTTTGACAGCTGTTGATAGGAATGCTTTGAAGAGAGGGAAATTTTTTGCCTTAAAGGGAAATACTGCAAATCAGCTTTAAAAGAACTAGAAGGGAAAATATGACGAATAAACTTTATCTTTCTAATCCGCAGGGATTTCACTGCATATTTGTTGGTTAGAAAACAAAACACCGTGGAGAGTAAACAATTCACAAACTTCTAACGTAGCCATGAATTCAATAATTACAAATCTATGAAGATTGCAGCAGCAGAGAGTTGTTTTTTTTTTGTTTTTTTTTCAAAAGTGAGGAGATCTTGTTAATATTTGGTGCAAAAATAATAGCAGTTTTCCACCATCAACTTTGAAGCAGTATATTACTGCTTAGAATAAATATTTTTTTATCAATGTTTTGAATAGGTGAGATTAGGCAAAAAACGATATTTTTTAAGGAAGATAATACACTGAGACGCAATAGCTTCAGCTGCTGTTTAACTATCACGGAGCAAATGATTGGAATGGCCATTCTTGAATGGCTAAAAGTGGCTAGATTTACACCGATCTTCGATTATATTTCGGATGGGATCAGTAAGTTGGCTTGAAATTAGGATTAGTAGGTGGGTTGGAGTTAGGGTTAATAGGTGGGTTTGGAATTAATGTTAGTAGGTACGTTCGAGATTAGAGATTAGAGATTGGTTTAGGGTTAGGGTTAGGAAGTAGTTTTGGAATTAAGGCAGTATGTAGGTTTGGAGTTAGGGTTAGTGGGGAGGTTTGTAAAATAACAATTTTATGTTAGTAACTGCAAACCTGATACTATCCCAGAACACAAAACCTAAATCATATCATTTCAAGTCAAATTTAATAATTGATATTCATAGTTTTCTGCTTTCGTTTCCATCGCGAAATTTCTTGAAGATCTAGTCACTTTACGGAATTCAGCTTCAGCAGCAGCAGCAGCAGCTAGAATCTATATGAATTATCTCCAAAGATATCATCATTTTGTTTAATTTTACGTATTCCAATTTATCTGTTAATAATCGGAATATGAACTTTTAGAATTTACACATTTTCGCCAACTAAAAACAAGTCCCTTCATCTCAGAAGCAAAGAATTCTGTGTTCCTGGAACAAATCGTTTCTTCAAAGACGTTTTGAGTTACTGCTTGGTTGTTGAAGACTTTCCCTCGCAGGAAGTGGTCGAAATCCTTGAAACAGAGTGATAGTCCGTGGGAGAGAGGTCTGGTGAGTAAGCTGGGTGTGGTGGAATTTCGAAAGTTTGTTCGTTCAATTCCTGCTGGGTCATTTGCAGACATGCATTGTCATGGAGAAGAATCGGTCCTTTTCGACTGACCAATACTGAACATAAATGTTGCAGTTCTTCGTGCATTTTGTTGATTTCCTGACAAAACTTCTTTGCTGTGATGGTTCCACCAGGATCCAAGCAACTGTAGTGGATGATTTCACTCACTGACCATCGGACAATAACCATAATCTTCTTTTGATGCTAGTTTTATTGTAGTGTTTTATTGCTTCACTTCAGCCCAGCCATCGTACGGATCGCTGTCGGCTGCACAGAATCCATTCTCCGTCTCGTCTCATAATAAGATCAAGAAACGCATATCAGCCTCCTTAACAGCGATGTTTTTTTTATCTTTGTTTAGCTCATGCAGCATCCATTTGTCAATCTTTTTTGCGTTTCCAATTGTGTGCAACTATTGTATGGTCAGCGGTTTACTTACCCTGCCAACTCTCCAGTTGTTTTGCGTGGGTCTACCTTGTTGATTGCCCCCAATTGGATGTTGTCAATCACAGATGGGTGCCTATGGCCCTCCTCATCATCAAGTTTCTCGTCACCGCTTAGAAATTTAGTCCCCTGGCTAAATACTCTGTCGATATTGCGAGCAGTATCCGCTGTTTTACGTCCCCTTTTCAATTTTTGATTTAACATATTCAAATAAACCACGGTAAATAGTGGAAAAAACGTTCAGCTTAAATAAATAAAGTGAAATTCACACTTTAAAACAGTATATTCTTTAAACACGATTGGATAATTTATTTCAGAATAAGCATTGAAGTTCGAAGTAACAAATTCATAATACCAAAATTATCAATAAATAACGGTGGATTTTGGTATTTTTAGTTATGACAATTAATTTTTTTTAAATACTTTAAAATGTTTTTTCACTTAAATAAAAGATTCTCGTATTTACATAAACAATGTAAATTTGAAGGCTATGTTATTGTTACTATAGATTTGCAAGTTGTAAGGTAGGTCGGTGCATTCCGTTGTATCATTCACTTAGTCGTTACTGCAGTATAATCGTATATTTTAAGATATTACTGCATATATTAGCATTTTTAAAGATATACGTCTATTTCTCTTATTCAATAAGACATTGTCTGTACCTATGGGGGTTCACAGTTTATTCTTATAGAGGCGTCTGCAATAACTTGATAACTATCAAGTTTGCCTTGCAAATCAATTCTTTTTAGTAATGAGTTCGATCTTCATGATGTGCCTCTTCCTTTTGGCACTGTTCCAGAGTCAGCTAGTTTGGTAAATAGCTCTCTAGCCTACTTATTTATGTACGAAAAATCTGTTCCTGTCTCCGTCTGGCTGCAACTCTGTCTCTCTATCTCTCTCCCTCTATATTCACCACTGTATTTCTTTGCACCTCTCTTCCACTACCGCCCCTCTCTCTCTCTCTCTCTCTCTCTATATATATATATATATATATATATATATATATAAGCGCACACAACAAAAATGCTACTCGTAAGTAAGTTTCGATTTTGCTCCAACATTTGAGTAGTACCTCATATATATATATATATGTATGTATATGTGTGTGTGTGTGTGTGTGTTGTGGCTTATATCCGTGAGAGTAAATATGAAAGAGTATGCAAGACACAAAGACACTCATACACACGCATGCATGTACACACACTCACACGCATGCACCCACAAATATATTTATGTATCTAAATATCCACATATATATATATATATGTGTGTGTGTGTGTGTATGTGTGTGTGTGTGCATATATATATATATATATAAATGTGTGCATATATATATATATATATATATATATATATATTGTCATGATAACTTCTCATATTTCAATGCTGAAAGATAACAATTTTTTAGTCAGTTTTTATGTATAGTCCCAAAGCATCCACAACCGTGTGTCACGCAAGCCACTTTTAATTTGATTTGTGTTATTTCAACGTGTTCCTTATAACTGCTTATTATATGATTTTAGGTTCTTGTTGCATGCAAATTATGTAATTTAGTATTATTTGTATTTGTTATTTTATTCTTTAGTATTGAGTTATATATATATATATATATATATATATATATATATATATATATGCAAACTAAACTGTGTATCTCGTTGCAGACTGGCTAAAAGCGTAATAGTTTTGCTATTTTCACCACGTTTAAATCAAGTCTGGTTGACTGGACCACAATGAAAACAAAAGTACAAAAAGAGTAAAATGTATATGAAATTAATGCCTGTGTTAATTCTGTTTCTATCCACCTTTAAGTGCTTGCAGTAAATGTTTAGTGGTCTGCTTTGTCATATTTCATGCAAAGCAACTTTATCTGTCTGTTGAAAAGACACCATTAGATTTACTCGTTATTTTTTTTCTTTCAATCCGCCCGATAGATGTTAGAATCAATTACATTCCCGGCATTTATTTTCTCATCTGATTTCATTGTCAATATCAAACCTTGTAAATCAAGTTCTATATGACTACACCCGGAAATGAAATCCGAATAATGTTAATGAGAGATTGCATCTTATCAATATGTTATAACCCTGTTAAGCTCTCCACAGAGCCAACTATATTCGGATTTGGATTACATTGCCTTTACATTAAAAATTCATTTTGCATTAACAGTGGTTTACTTTCGATCCATTCGGCTATTATGATATCTTGCAGACGGCCATCGGGTTAATTTGTCCGTCGACGTTTTGTTTTTTCTTTTTTTTTTTCTTTTTGTATTCTCCTTTATTTTATTTGAGTTATTCTATAATAATCCAAATCCTCGTTAACGATTAATTTCAAGAACACGTTCCAAACTCTATTGTCTATTGCCCGCCTCTCACTACGCTGTGCGTGGGATTGGACTCCCTTATTTGGATCCAGAGATTTCCGTCTCCTAGACTCGTTACTAACCAAAGTGGAAGTGAGTCCATTCGACACTGCTCTTTAACCATAGCTCGGAATGAGAACAAATCAATTCATATCTTTTCCAATTGCATCGGTGTGAAGTGAATGCAAACTATTCCAACTGAAGTTCAGAACTCGCTTAGCTGATTCCATTTTATTTACTGTACGTAGCCCCACTGAAATTATAAATGTCCTATAATGTAAATGGTTTCTCTTTGAATAGTTTTAGTTATTCCAACAACAATAGTATTCCTGGAGGGTTGGGTTCACTGCTTCTTTTATGAATGCTATTCAGTGTATGGTTTACTTTTATTTATAATATCTAGTTATAAAATCCTAATAACGCTCTTGCTAGTAGTTGTCGCTATCTGATGATCTTGAAAACAGACAGCATGTCTTTCTACAAAGAGACAGGCTATTTGATTGATCCTACTAGCTGTATGGTTCAATAGGTGATAAGAAACTTGTCTACTCAAGTAAACACGTTATTTCTCTCCATATTTGAATTATAGTGCAGTTAAGTAATCAATATGGTTCCAATGAATATCCAGTCATCCTTTGCTTCACTGTGTGTTTATTTCAAGAATGAAAATCATACAAAATTACTGTATATCTAAATTTCCATTAAATCTAATGTTAGTACAGAATAGTGAGCATTAATGTTAGAAGTTGGGAAGTATAAAAGGGAACATAAAATACTTTCAACAACAGGATTTTACTTATCTTAAAAATTACTTATCTTTCTTGCAAAAGATGATACTAAGTAAGAACTATAGACTATTCAAGCCCGAAGGCCGATGTTAAAGAACAGATGCAGGTATTCCATTTTTTTAAAAAGGGATGAGGAAAATGTGAATGACATTATTTCAATGGAAGAGAACACATGTTAATTGATGTTATTATACGGAACACTACACCTGGGTCTGATGTTTCTGTGCTATGGGCAAAAAAATATGAATATGAATAAAAATAAAGAACACACAAATGATGATAAAAATAAACAGAGAATAAAGCAAATAAACAAAAGTAAAGAGAATAAATAAAGATAGAAGAACTGGCGAGTGCATATCACCAAGATACGATATCAACATTAGCTTGAAAAATTCTCTTAGAAAAGTAATTTTAGGACTATGTATAAAAACTCACTAAAAATTGTTATCTTTCAGCATTAAGATATGAGAAGTTTACAAGATTCTCTCTCTCTCTCTCTCTCTCTCTCTCTCTCTCTATATATATATATATATATATATATATATATATATATATATATATATATATATATATATATATATATATATGAATATATATATATATATAGAAAGAGAGAGAGGGGGTAATAAATCAAAAAATCTATAGACTGACGGTTATTAGATGAATTCTGATCAGGAATGTTCATGGCATTCTGTATAATATTCGATCTGTGTGATGTGATTAAATAGACAATCGAAAAATAAGTATTTGCTGTGTAAAATAAATACCTTATCCATCATCGAGCAACAGTCTTATCAAAATGCCTATACATACGGATATTGATATATGTGCATGTGTGTTCAATAAATGCGTGTGTGTATGCACAAGTTTCAGATTTTTTCAATGGTTCTTCACAAAATTTGCATTCTGTTTCAAAAAAGATTTTCAAATGAACACTCATTTGAAAATTCTTTTCAAGTGAAACAGAATGTGCAATCTACAATGAGCCATCGAAAAACCCTTACATATAAATAAATATGTATATGTGTGTGTGTATGTGTATGTGTGTGTGTGTGTGAATAATTTAAAGGCTTAATCGTCTATCAGGTAATATATATATATATATATTTATATATGTATATATATATGTGTGTATGTGTGCGTGTGTGTGTGCATGCTTGTGTGTCTGTGTGTAGAGGTTTATTGGGTGGTAGATAGATACCAGTTACTATCTTGTACTTCATTTGATGTACTTCTAGCGGAGAAAAAGGCATCAAACATAAGTTATTTCTTTATTAAGTGAAGGAACTTTGGAAGCTTCATTATAACAAATTCAGGAAATTTGAAACGAAAAATCAATCTGTTCATTTCATTAGTAAGCTGACCAAGTATTTTCCCCCTCCTGCCGAACATTACCCACATCTTGAAATCAATGTATCAGAATACAAAGAATCTCATTTTTTATCATCATTTCTTTCTTTGAGGAAGTTCAAGTTCTCCGAACTCTTGTGCGGCACCTTGTGTGCAGATAGTGATCCCTCTTATTGGGTCGGACTTATTTTCGACTGCAACGTAAGTCGACAGATTTAAGAATAAGGAAAATGTTAAAACCATAATTGAATAGGTTTAAGGTGTTTATTAGGAATTAAGAGACCTGAAAAGAGAGTGGTTAAAGAAAGATAGACAGCGTTCGTAACAAAGACAGAAAGCCCTTATCTCAATATAGGGGGGATGATAAGAGAGAAAAAAGAAAAGAAAGTATTTCTTTTGTACGTCACATTGAATCATATTCTTCTTTAAAATATCATTTCTAGAGATTAAAAAATATAATGTAAGGAAGAAAGAAGGAAAGAAAGAATGAAAAGAAAAAAGAAAGGAAGAAAGAAAAAGAAAAAAAGGAAAAACATGAAGCGGGGCAAACAGTGTTTATAACTAATGCATACACTTCACATTCTTATGATTTAGAGATTTTTCCTTTGCCAATAAATCAAATTGCATTTCTGGCGATATTTTCCCTTTTATTCTTAATTCAAACGTTTCTAACTGGAATTAACCTGAAAATCCAACTGGAAACAAATATCTTTTTAGTACTATTAATATTTCTATTACAGAAACAAATATTGACAAATGTTGTCAAATATCAAAAATTGTACGTACGATGTCGCAGGTATTGAACCGAGTCTCCCCTTTTTCTTGTTTACATAATTCTCGTTAGTCGGACACTGGGGAACACTTAAACATCTATCAAGTGGGAAATAATTATGAAAATGATTACGTCGATATCCGTGTTTATAATGTTCATGTGCAATGTGCGTGCAATGAATGTTAAGTGATTTGTTTTGTCATATTCCAAGCGAAGCAATACTATCTTTCAAAGAGTCTAATTTTATGTTTCTCGTTTTTTTCTTTTCTAATTTACCCGACAGAAATTAGAATCAGTTACATTCGGAGCATTTACATTTTCATTTGATTCCGTTGTCAGTATCAAATCATCGAAATCATATTCGGCATCCAGTAATCGGGAGTTGAATATTCTGTGTTAATGTCTGTGAAATACGACTTGAATGAAATTATCTAACCATCTGTAATGGGCTTATATGCGAACGTTTTTTTTCATTTGTTTTTGTTTTTAGGGGGGTCTTTTCGTACTCAACTGGGATGATGTCATTGGTTGATGATTTACGTCAATATTATGACTTCATAGAAACTCTTAAGACTTCGTGTGTGATCGCACATTGAAACAGCTTGAATTGAGTTGAGACTTCGAAAAAAAAACTTGAAATTAGGATACGGTTCAAATTTCTTGGATTTGTTATACCAAAGCTTTCAAAGTTCCCCTACTTAAATAGCAATTGCTTATGCCTGATGCTTTTACCCACCGGCGATGCATTAAATAAAGTACAGGATGGTAATTAGATCTCTCTCTCTCTCTCTCTCTCTCTCTCTCTCTCTCTCTCTCTCTATCTATCTATCTATCTATCTATCTATATATATATATATATATATATATATATATATATACATATATCCCATCACTCACAAATTAGTGAAAATAAATTACCCAGTAAAATAATTTTAAGCTCTTTAATACCGATCCATACATAGATAACCGCTTTGACGGGTATATTCTAGTATCTTTATAAATTAGGAAAGTAAAAATAAAAAGATGCTTCTAAGATTCATATTGATGATGTTTATAAGAACTACCCGACAAAATTCCTAAACTTGATCTTCTTTCTCATCGAAAAGAGCCAACTTCCTTCTCTTCAGAATATTCCGGCAAAAAGTAAATTAAAATAGTCCGTCGGGTGTGTAGGTAAGTTTAATGGTGTGAATTTTTTTTTCAAATCAAGCGAACATAATTTGTGAGCAGCGTGAGAATAGCCACCATTTTTGCCGATTCACTGACCTGAAGAGAATTTAACGGAGAGAACTTATTGGAATAATAAAAAAAAAACATTGTAAAGAGGAAAGGTTTCCGTTGCTGGGGCATCATTTGATAGATCTGCAAAGATCAAGACCCACATTGATTAATTCATTGATTGGAGTGATTACTTAGGTGATAGAGTGGGTAGAGAAGACAAATAAATACGCAGATAAAAATAAAATTTATCGCACTCTTTTTTTTTCCTGTCTTGTCTCTCTCAGTACCCTCTCTCTTCCCTCTTTCCTTCTCTCTCTCTCTCTCTCTCTCTTTAATTCTCTCTCGTTTTCCGTGTAAACACTAGCATGCATACAATTTTGACATTGCGATGTACAATATACACCTGGCTTTCTCGAGAGGCTAAAATGAGAAAGTGGAATGCAATATCTGCACCTCGAATGCGTGAATCACCATATCCTGCGCATGTACCAGAACTGATAATCTAAGAGATTGTCCAAAATTATCGAAAAGAAAGAGATTTCTTATCTGAAATTATCTAAAAACCAAATATCAGCACAAGATTTGGGCATCGTTGGTCCAAAATGGCCATAGAGACCTCCTAAAAGAACCTTTTTGAAAAAAACAAGAAAACATTTTCAGGCAGTACCCTTTGATGTGTTCATGTACATTTTCAAGGTTGCAGTTCAAAGAATGTGACCAGGTGGAGACACACACATACTGACACGTAGATACACACACAGAGACACGGACACTGAAAGAGAGAAGAATCTGTAGCCCATTTGGATGGTCGGTCGGTTTTTGTGGGGCTACAGTGATTAGTTGAATTAGAAGGCAGAAATGTATGTCAGATGCATGTTTGTATCAATAGTCAGTAAGCTAGAGTCCCAGGCAAATACTATTATAGTGAGTTTGATCTTCAGGGGGTGATTCGATATGGTCGCTGATATGATAACAAGAACAAAGACATAGATTTTGTGTCTTGCAAAACAGAGATATGATATCTGTATGACTTTTACAGGAAGTTGGATGAAACCTACTCGAAATAATTCATTTTGTCTTGAAAAATATAAAATGATGCATGCTTTTGTTCTGTTGGACAGAAACAAACACGCTCTTAGTTTTCTCGTTATCGGTGGAATATATTGGAGAACGTACAGTTTTTACTGTTAATTTTTAAGCCATTTATGGAAGTTGATATTTTCTGTTTGTAGTTTAATGACCTGGGTGAATGGTCTAAGTAAAAAAAAAGATCCATCGGTGATTGAGATATGTCTTGGGAATTACTTCTCATGGTGATTTTGGTAAGATGTGCATCTTTAGGATTAGAAATTACGGGATGGCATTGTATCAGTGCTGGCTGCACTATAATATGCTTTACGACACAACTCTAAAATGAGATTTCTGAAAAGTGTCCAATATAAAGTACCAATAAAAGTATCCAATATAAAGTACCAATAAAAGTGTCCAATATAAAGTACTGATAAAAGTGTCCAACATAAAGTACCAATAAAAGTGTTCAATATAAAGTACCAATAAAAGTATCCAATATAAAGTACCAATAAAAGTATCCAATATAAAGTACCAATAAAAGTATCCAATATAAAATACCAATAAAAGTATCCAATATAAAGTACCAATAAAAGTGTCCAATATAAAGTACCAATAAAAGTATCCAATATAAAGTACCAATAAAAGTGTCCAATATAAAGTACCAATAAAAGTGTTCAATATAGAGTACCTATAAAAGTGTTCTATATAAAGTACCAATAAAAGTATCCAATATAAAGTACCAATAAAAGTATCCAATATAAAGTACCAATAAAAGTGTCCACTATAAAGTACCAATAAAAGTATCCAATATGAAGTACCGATAAAAGTATCCAATATAAAGTACCAATAAAAGTATCCAATATAAATTACCAATAAAAGTGTTCAATATAAAGTACAGCATATATATCCCACCAAATAGCATAGACCTATCAACTTTTAAAATTTGTTACAATGATAGCTGAGTTCATGCACTTTCCATCAAATGCTCTACATTGAAAATGTGTCTACACTGACTCCAGTGCCTGATTTCGGTAAAGTTAATGATGTCACTGAGTCATTGTACTGAGGCTAATATGGAATTTATCAATGAATTAATCAAATGGATTCATTTGGTAAAGTTGACTACAAATCCATGGGATTATATGTATCCTAGTGTTTTCAGTGACTTTTCCACATTGAACAACAAGCAAATATTTTTCTAAAAGTGAAATCATTAACTTTACCGAAATTAGACTCTGTACTGACAGAACCACCATTGACAGTTTTCGTGGTAGAATTTCAAAAGAACATTTGATGGAAAGTGCTTGAACTCAGCTATCATTGTGACAATGAGACATACCCCCTCAACCCAGATGGAAACGGTCGCCAAAAATTCTGTCCTGGCTCATGGATTAAAAGAAAGGCGGAGAATCTAGAACAAACACGTTTCTCCGCTTCGTGATCAGATTCATTGTTTCACATTAAAATTCATTTGCGTCAAAAACAATCAACTTCCTTCTTTTAAAATCCTTCCAGCATAAAAAAAAAGCTAAATGGTTTGTTGGATGTTAAGAGGAATTTACCGCGGTGAATTGACCTGGTCTAGACAAGGAGAGAAATTAAGAACGGAAATCGACAATTTTTTTATTATATTTCCCGTTCATTGATTCGGTTGGTAAGCCAATGAATGTCTATTGGCTGTATATTCATTTTGTATTGAACGAAAGACAGATGTTGAACAATTTGCTTTCTGATGTTCGGATTGAAATCGATTGCACTCAACATGAAGCAGTGGTTTACAACATTGTTTCGCAAGCCATTCGTAGTGTGTTCAATAGCTACTCTGTGGCAATATGAAGCTAAGAACGATTAAACAGCGGATCACAGTGCCATTGCAACCGTGAAATAAATATGTACGTTTAGACGGTGCTCAACTGATTCAACTTGGACACGCGCCCACTCTAGGGTTACTGATGTTCCGTGATGTAAACAGTGTTTTGTTTGATTGTTTTTTGTCATCCTTGCATACAACTCACTTTGAGTTTTCATCGCATAATCTGCTTATAGTCATTTCGTTAATTTGTACAGCGAAACTTAAGTATACTGATAGCCCTGCTTAAAACACTGACCTAAGAGTAATAATTTTGAACATCAAAGAAATTCTTTGATTTTCATAAGAATATGAAACGAGCTTTCTGACTAAAATTAAAAGTATCACTTTGAAATACTTTCGCATCTTCGAGGAGATAAAAGTAGATGCAAATGCAATAAAGTTGAAAGCTATTAATCAATGATATAGTCATTGTCATTAGCAATTACAATAGTCCGGCGAAATAGCGATTTTCAATCCCTCGTCGATAAATTTTGTTGGTTGTGGTAGATGATGAATAGAAAAATGAATTGACATCTCCCTTATTCCTGGATGTTGTAGCTCACATAATATTTTCAGTGATCGAAATTACTGATATTCCGAAACTGATATCACAGATAAGTACTCAGATAAGATGGAATTCTCAGCGTAATGGGGTTTTTCTATGTAAGGAATTGCATTGTCATCTTAGAGCATAACAAGCCTTCTTTTCACTTTCTGCTCTAATGCAGCAATGAAAAACTCCACTTGTTAAGAAATAAAGGCATGCCATGATGGTTTATCTAGTATTTCGTTACTTACCATGGGTGATACCTCTGACATTGAACTATCTTCTATAACAGTCAATTGAAGGAAAGAAGGTTTTTATTCATGGTATCCGTTCCCAAATATACAATAAAATATCCTTCATCGCTTGCGTTGTATAGCAGCCTTAAAGAAATCCATACTGCATGCAATTGAGAACATTACACACATTAAAGTCTATGGTTCCTATGAAAGGTCACCGTTTTTATCTATTCATACAATGGATTGGCACAGGAATGTCCCCTCTAAGGTGCATGGCTCGGCGAAGCGTGTGGACGTTCTGGGATACCCACTCGTCATAATTCCCCCTCTTGGCCTCGATGATGTAATTCAAAGGAAAGCAAAGAGCAATGCGTTTAGCATCAGCTGGTTACAGGAACTACCGAAAGGACGTCAAATTGGGCGTCCACCGTGAAATCAGATTTGTACTTCTCCTAGACTTGTTGCCATCCCAAGGCCCTGCCTTACCCTGCTATTCAACCCATTTCTAAACAAAGAAAGGAATTCAACGAATTCAAGCATTTCCCGAGGGCAAGAGTGCGAAGTGGACAAAAACAGCTTCGACCGGAGTTCGAAGTTGGGTCAATGATTCCATTATTTGCGCTGGTACAACTCCGTCTATCGTGTTTTTCTTTTTCTTTGTGGGGGGCAGGGGTCTCCCATAGGGGTAGATGTTGTCATAAACTATTAACGACGCATACCTCCAGAGAAGTGATCTTTGCTTCTTCACTAAGACAAACATGACATTGGTTTGTGTTAAATAAAGGGCTTCGCATGTAAGCATGTGTGTAGCGGTAAAACTGTCCCCTTGTCAGGACGACCCACGACTCCTAAACCCGTTAGTGCAATTGGGAGATGTTAGCCAGTAGTGAGAATTTCCTGGGATCAGGCATATCTTCATCAATTTTATGTCCTGTCACGCAAGATTCCGTTAACATCCAATAACTGAAAGTGGCTTCATTCCTGTAGAAATTTTACGGTGCAAACGCGGACAGAAAACCATAAACATTTGAAACAGCATTTTTCTAAATTTAACTCGGAAGGATATGATTTAAGGTTGGTATTGCGGTTGCACTTGAAAAGATAAGATTGATTTTCAAACCGACCAACTAACTCTAATCCCAGACCTATCTACTTACCATAGCCCCCTACTTACCCTATCCCTACCTTCCAACCCCAACGACACGCTGCATTAGCTCTTAAGTAACCGGTTTTTTTTTAGATTGAAAATAATGTTATTTGATCATCGATAAAAATCAAGCTATTTTCAACTACTCGAAACAGCCATAGGGTCTATCTCGATTACTTCCCCTGCAAAATATCGGCATGAGATTTAATATTACCTATTCCAAACAGATACCGATGGAAAAAAATAGTCAAAGATTGATGATAATTGAATTCTTAGTTTACAAGCTAAAACTCCTACGGTCATTAGAAAATCATGTTTATCTCTTCAATTATCGGATGTTACACCGGCAGCGTGGAGCTAAATTTACTGCAATAAAAATCACTATATTCCTATAGAGTCAATTGGGTGATTCTGACTAGAATCATTCATACATAGGTGGAAATACATTTTTTCCGTTTCAAAGTGTTCTTATTGTATACTTCTGTATCAATTCTGCGATGAATATTGACGCATTATGGCCCTCCAAGGTATGAGGGGATTGGTGAGAGAATATTACGAATATACTGAATTATCTCATATATATATATATATATATATATATATATATATATGTATATATATATTGAATGTTAAATGAGATTAAGTTATTTGGTGATCTGTTCTTATCGATAGAATTATTTATATATCGAAAGACTACAGAATAAACCAGTTTTTTGTGGAAAAAAAATTAAATGTACGTGTATGGTGTATGGTCTTCTGTAACAAAATTGGCCGATAGTTCGAAATTACAAATTGTCTGGAAGATAGACGGATTTTTAAATCAAAAAAGCGATTATAACCACCGTTATATGGTCCGTTTTCAACAGAAGCATTTATTTTAGATCCTTCTTTTTGAGACTATGGGAATTTTTCTTGTTTTTGAAGGTTCAGCTTGCTTCACCAAACGTTTGCCAAAACCACAACACATTGAAACTTCAGCTGTGTTGGTGTGTTTCAAAGGGTTTCAGAACACAGAACCGAAATGATGCTAAACTCATAAAAATAAAACTTGGCATTTAGCGATCATCTTTTAGTGGAGTATCATTTTAGCGTTTTCGTTAGCTGTGTCTGTCACTGATAATTACAGAAGCAAACACAAATACATTGACGCCTGCAGCAATTATCACTATTGGGTAATGATTAGCAACCGACACTTGAAAACCAGCAAAGGCATTTCTAGTCCCGAGGGGCAACGGACTTAGAGGGACAGTCGGAAACCAATTCTTGGAAATATATTGTTTTTGAGCCAAGCTTGGTAAATATCTATACGCATCCGCGTATTGATGTGCACAATCAGATTTCTATGCAAGTCCTATACGAGTAAGTGAAAAAAAACATTTCCCACCAAGTGACCTCTGTCAAAGTATTTTGGGGTTATCGGACGCGATACGAAAATGGATTTCAAATAATCTTCTTTTGCTAATGGACTAAATGATCATCTTTGTCTTTATTTTGAGAGAATCGTGAAATTATGCCAAGGGGAAAGTCGCCGATGCCTATAATAGAACTGAAAGAGACTAGAAAATAGTGAAGCGTATGAGTCTTTTGGCTTCGGTTTTATTAAAAGCGATTCCGTTCTGTTTCGATGCGTGAATCGAGTCTTTGGCTATAATCCGAGAAGTTCTTGGCATAATGTCAAAGGAAAGAGGGCCAAAATGAGATTATCAGTAGGATTTCCAACGTATCTGACTTCTTCGCTGATACAGAATGGTCCATATTACTGAGATATGGACATACATTTTTGAAAATATTTTTTTTAGGGAAGTGCGTTCTTGAAAAGATTTTTTATATGATTTTTATAACGATAGCAGAGATATCATAGGGAAAAAAGCGCAGTAGGAACGAACATACAACATAGAAAATAGAGTTGATATCAATTATACACCAGCGTGTTTTAATGCAGGGTTTGATAATTCGCTATCTTCTTCCTTTTTGCTTTTCCTTTACTCCTCTCTCCTACACTATTAGCCTTTAGCAGTATACATACATATATATATATATATATATATATATATATATATATATATATATATATATATATATATATATATATATATATATATAATTAAATAATTCACCATCCATCAGAGTCCTCTATTCCAAAGTTGGAAGAATCGGACCAAATGATTATGGATTGTGTTATATCATATCAAAACTCTGATTTTGAATGTCCTCCCATTATTACACGGTGAATGTATCATTTAGCCGAGACAATGTACACAGAATAAATAATTATAGGAAATTTGACTGCTGCAAGAATCAACCTGCAACTGATTTTTTCCATTTCAACAAGACAGTTAGGTCATTGAGAAATGCATATATCAATCAACAGAGTCGTGATTTCATTTTCAAATTATCAGCTAATATTACTTAGCCTCATATATGTTGTGATACACACACAATGGTACATACACACACATACATACACACACACACACACACACACATATATATATATATATATATATATATATGTGTGTGTGTGTGTGTATGTTGAGAAATGGGTGAATATAGAGACGCAAAAATTCTACTGAAAAAAGATTTTTAATGTATAGTATTTAAAGCTGTAAAGCTTTCTAGACCATATATATTTGTGTCTGCCTGTCTATGTCTGTAAATGTATCTGTGTGTGCGTGTGATAAATTAGAGAGAGAGGGCAATGAGTAGGTGTATCCGTATATGCGTTCAAACAGAACAAAGAGAAGCAAGGGAATATATCAAGAGATACTTATATACTTCCGAAATATGGCCATAGTGACAACAGACGGACACAGAATACTTCCGAAATTGGGCTATAGTAACAACAGACAGATACAGAATAGTCGAACGCGTCCAAGAATTCTACTAAGAACTCTTCAAGACATGGGCAACGAGACAACGACTAGGATATGCAAGACACTCTCAATCAGTTCGAGTACTTCCAAGAAGATACACCATGGAAGGTAAAATAAGCCATCACACAAACAAAAAAAGGAAAATCCCCGGGACTAGATGACGTCACCATCGATCAACTCAAAAAAGTTGGTAAGACCGTCAACGAAAAATCAGCTAATCTGTTCAACTTGTGTCTAAAACTTGTGTCCCGAAAATCTAGATCACGGCGATCACAATGCTTCTACAGATAAAAAGAAACCCAAAAGACCCCAACAACTACAGGCCTATAAGCCTACTCAACTGTATCTAAAAACTTTTCATAAAAATTATTGACAACTGGATTACTAGAACACTATATAAAAACCAACCACGGGAACAGGCTGAATTTAGAAGAAGCTACTCGACCATGGATCATCTCCATTCAGCAGAATACGAAATGCCACTTGCTGTAGCATTCATAGACTTCAAGAACGCATTCAACCCAGTAGAAATTCCCACGAATATGAAGGCTATCACTTTACAAGGTGTACACCCTATATACGTCAAAGGATTAACACATACATACAATCACAGCAACTCCTTTATCAGGCAACGTAAAAACTCTGAACCCTTCCAGCTCCAAAAAGGAGTGAGGCGAAGTGATACCAGCTCACCCAAACTCTTTATAGCCTGCCTCGAGATGATCTTCCAAAAACTGGACTGGGAGAATAGAGGAATCAGAAGAGACGGTGAATATCTAAGCAACCTCAGATTTTTTGACGACATCGCCCCTCTAGCAGAGAACCTACACGACTGTCAACTAATGCTAGATGAACTGAACGAAGAGAGCAAAAAATTCGGCCTACACATGAACTTCAGTAATACAAAAGACATGTATGACAATTACATCGAGATTAAGGGCATGGCTGTTAAAATCTAAGATGCAAAACTAGGGAAAGTAGACCACTACTACCGTAACAAATCTCGATGAAACCCACAAAAGAAGAAGAAATCAAGCTAAGATTCACCCGTGGATAACAAGCCCCCGGCAGAGCAAGCTCAGCCTTCAAAAACAAGACGATCCAAATAATCCTAAAATGAAGCGTATACAACCAATGCATCCTCCTGATAGTCACTTATCTCGCTGAAACATGAAACCAAACCAAAAGAGAGACCTGCAAACCGAGAAAGCATGCAGCATGCGCATGAGAGTCATGCTCAACCTCGTATGGAGAGATCACAAGACAGCACAATATATCAGGAAGAAAATGGGGGTCTGAGACATCATAGAATCTATTTGAAAACTTAAATGGTAATGGCAGGTCATGTGGCGAGAATGGTAGGTAACTGATGGACATCACGACTCACAACATGGAGATCACACCTAAAACTGAGGCCGACAAAATACAAGATGGAAAGATGAACAGAACGAATTCAGAAAAAACTGGCTCTGCGACGCTCATGATCGAGAAATGTGGCAGATCCTGGGAAAGGTCTATGTCCAACGACGGACGTTCAAAGACATGATGATGATGATGATGATGATGATGATGATGATGATGATGATGATGATGAAAACAGCTGACGAACTCCATAATAAAGAATGAATTCAGAAATACAACTAAAATACACGTAACAAGAACCTAGAATTACACAATAACCAGTTTAAAGGCAAAAGGTTGAAATAGCACAAATCAGATTGAAAGTGGGTAGCTTGACGCACGTCATATGAAAATGTTTATGTATGTATATATATATATATATATATATATATATATATATATATATATATATATATATATATATATATATATATATATATATATATATATATATAAAACACTGAACAAAATCACAAGTATTGGGATATAAGTGACTGAAGTGACCACAAAAAAATTAGGAAAAGTGTTTATGATGTGTTCAGTGTTTGAACTCTGACCCTTTCCAGAACAATTCTGTTGACGTAACAATGTATATAACTTAAGATAAGGCCAAAGAACGAACAAATTATTATAAGATAAGAATGGTAGATCAACTGGTATTCTTTAAGCGTTATATCTGGAAATTTTCGACCGAGTTTAAAATTTCGTGGCACAATATGCGTGTATGTATATATATGTTTAGATTTTTATGTGTGTGGGGGGTGGAGATTGAGAGAGAGTGTGTGCGAGTGTCTACAAGAGTGACATTTCATTATGCATAGATAAAAGTATGCTGATACAATAAGATCAGAACATGTTACCACAATCCAGACTACTCTCAAGAAGTCAATTACGAATCCTATTGAAAAAGATTTCAATGATGTTTAGTTGCTCAGATATAAAGTGAACTGTATAAAATCAGAAAAAGGAGAAAAAAAATGAACATTTTAGTCGATGTCAAGAAACAAAGCCAAATTGAGTTTTGTGTTTCCTGGGGGAATTTTTGCAAACAGACAATGTCTGTCTTCAGCTATTGCCATTCCCCCCGAACTTGTATTTTTCGGTATCATTGTAAAGCTTTTATTTTGTGGGAATTAAGGCATGTGTTTGTGTCTCAATGAGCGTGCCAAATTCGGAAAAAAACATCGGAAGACATCATTGAAAACGCATTATCAATTCAGGTTCCCCGACAACCTGTTTTATAATCAAGTTCTTTTAGTCACCAAATATCATATAGTGAGAAAGGTTTTAATGGACAAACCTCGATGAGAATGGACATCGCTTGTGTCCAGCGAACGCATTTAAACCCGATTCATTGTGTGTCACTCACAACTTCGACTTGGCTTTCCAAATCAACAATGGACGTCACTCTACAGCCGTTCGTACCCTGTAGGTCTCAGCAGAACAGAAGTGGTGGGAGGTGACACCACAGCGGCACCATAAAAATATTTTAGATTGGTTTAATTAAAAAAGTGACATTTATTTTGAATATACATTATTGGCTTCAATTATAGTTCTCAGCGGCCTTCCAACCATTTTTTACCATAATTCATGATAATCCGAAAATTTCTGGATTGAACGGTCAGTTAGTTAGACTTTATTGACGGTTAGTCGTAAATGAAAATAAAATTCGATAGCGCACCGTTCATTTGTGAAATAAGATGAAGGTAATCGATAGGGCACGATTTTCTGATTTTCTTCTGATGATTGGTCAACCGACAATTTCCCTCTCAAAGCGAAGCCATTAAATACTGGAACTGGTCCAAATAAGATATTGGTTCATCCAAAAAAACATTTTGCCCCAGTTTTTTTCTAGCGTGATACCAGCCATGAAAATCAAATTCGCAGAAGAATTTGGATTAAATATACATAGTTGTAAATCCGAAATTATTCATGACAAGAACCCATGAAAATTCGACATTTATTGCAAAGCATAAGATTTATATACTCATATACGCAATGAATATAGCTTGTAAGATTTCGAAAAAAAAAAGTAACTCAACTGCCCGTCGTTTAGACTGGAGTTTTATTCGACCGAAATACTCATGCAAAGAATCACTGTCTCATGCCTAGAAGGAAACAACCGTTGTCGTTTTCAAATTTGTACAGCGAGAAATTTATTGAGGTGTTCATTTCCACCAAGTCTTCCCCTGATAACAATTCATTTGAATGTTTTCAAATGTGCTGAAAGATCTTATTCTTTTAACACGACCAGCGGTCAAGAAAGCTGAGAAACTTACATGCCCGAAAGAGAGTTGACTGGTCTGAATCAAGTGGTCGAGTTGAATATCACAGGCTGATCATCTGTGTGTGTCTGTGTATATATATTTACTTTCACACACACGTATATATATATATATATATGTGTGTGTGTGTGTGTGTGTGTGTGTGTGTGTTTGCGTGTGTATGTGTGTGAAAATATTGTCAAACATGAGATTTACATAAAAGATTTCTCTAATAAGGATTCAGGAATTTAGACTTGATATAAGAAGGCAATCAATTTGCAGGGACCTCACTACCCATGAACGACACTCTCTTGTGGAATAACTTATTTAGTAGTGAGACACCATTGCGTGAGATTGTATACTGTGTGACCATCACATCCACAATGTCTGAGCATGTCTATTCTTCACGTCTCGTGAAGGTTTTTTTTCTTTCTTCGACAGAACGTTGCATCATTCAGCTTTGCCGTCCAGCTTTAGTCCGAGTCTCTTTTGGCTTTTCGCTGTGGACGAGATTAAGGATAACACATCGCAGCACCTGATGGTGATCACAAGAGAGAATTTGAGGGACCTTAGAAAAGGGACCCTGCGATATGTGTTGGAGATCTCAAGGGGGGAACTATGAAGGCAACTAAGTCATCATTGCTTCAGGTAGTATGTTTTTTGTGAATAATATATTGGTTGGATACTTTCGGGACAGACATCATATTTATACATTTGTTGTCATAACTTTCTTGTAGTGAGTCAGCATCAGCATGAGAATATACATAAAATATATTTATTTGTATAGGGTTATTAGGCACTTTGGGCCCAACATTGGATTTTGATATAAATGGTAGAATGGAAATAATTTCAAAAAATTAAATCTTGAAATGTAAATAAGTATTTTCTCTATATGGCTCTTTGTGACGAGACATTTCTGTACGAAAGGTCGGCTTTTTTTTCCAGGAGTTCAATCTTTTTTTTATAGAGACTACGGTCTACCAACTCAAACTATCAATTAAATTCTCATCAAACGACATCAATTTTTATGATTGATATTTGAAAAAGGAACTTGAGACAATAGCATTGCATATAATGGTACGGTTATTCACCCATATACTCATAGGAAAAGCATTCGGGTTATCACCGCTTTCACCACCAATGAGATAATGTGAGACTTCATAAAAATTGAGTTGAGATCAAGTACGGATATAAATCAATGCCAGGAACTGAAGCATATTATTACATATTCCTATTTCTGGAGTGATCAAAGATTAACAATCATAAGAACTCACACAAGTAACATCTTGTGGTGACGAGGATTTGGTACAATGGTCATCGAGGTCATTGTAATGTATGTTTGAATAGCAACTAAAATGAATTGGAGCCCTGACTGCCAAACTAAAAGACTAAACTCCACGTAGAAAATCTACCTCTATTGCTGGAAAAAAAAAACACAACAAATGGCTAAAGTACCACTGAGTGGCAAAACTCACCTATGAAAGTTGGTTTCAGCGGTCTACTAGCTTTACCCAGGAAACCAAATGTTTGAAAGCACAAATCAAATATCCCAAATTGACTTTTGATATTCCAGTTTCAATAAAAGCTGCGTAAATTAGGTTGAGTGCATTGAAGTCTATTATTTTCCAATTTTTTAGGTTGAATTTCATGAAGCAGCGCATGACCGGCTCATACCCAAACTCAGTCATATTTGCTGGAAGTAAAACTTGAACAGTTTGCTTCAATCTTCATAACACAAGAAAAACATTTTCAAAAGACAGAAAACTGACAGGATCCTGTTTGTTCAGTCCATAATCAGCTAAATATATTTCGTTGTTAAAAAACAGAAGAAATGGTTAAGGTTCGGATAAAAAGAGGCTAAAAATATTTAATACGATTTTTGGCTTTATCCCCTTATCCGAATCTTATCCAAAAGAAGATTTAAATAGAAATAATCACATACATTATTGTCAAAAGATTTCAATATGAAAAACGTAATTTTCTGAGAAACTGCATTGTTTTGTAGCCACATAACTTAACTATGGTCGAAATTGACTACGGATGCACAAAAGAGAAGAGGAGAATATCACTTGGCGACTTACAAATACCAGTTCAACTGAATGTCTATTTGACCTATTGACTTCAAAAATAATTTATCTATATTCATTTATCGATTAACACATCAAATATATATATATATATATATATATATATATATATATATATATATATATATATATATGTGTGTGTGTTTGTGTGTGTGTGTGCGTGTGTGTGTGTGTGTGCGTGTGTGTGTGTATAAATAAATGCATATTTTTAAAGATAGTATGCAGTATCGATCAAAAATTGAACTGATCTCTTTGGACCTACTTTTATATTTATATTTTTATATTTTTACTTCGCAAGTGTAAACAACCCCATTCTCTCCACTTTAGATATTATCTAAACAAATAATTTTGTTGATAAATTTCAACAATCTCCGTTTTTAAAGATTATTACGATAAAAATTGATAGATCACAAGTTGCGAGTTCAGTATTAAGGCTCTCAGTCTAAATAGATCATTTTATTGATAATTTTCAACAATCTCCCTATTTTTTTTATCAATAACACAAAGATTATTACGATAAAATTGATTGGTCTCCAGTTTCAGAATGTTCTTTCAATCCATGGCGCTTTTTGTCAAAGGTCTTTGGTTCTGAATATGGCTCGTTAGGTTTATTATTCATTATCGCCTGTACACTTTGTACGGTGAGGCTGTCTCTACTTGGACATCACTTATATTCATCCTCTCCACACTCTTTATTCTCCAGCTAGACTTTTGTTGTATTTTGGGGTTTTTTTCTTCCTGATTACAGCATTCATATCCCTGCACATGAAGGTAAAATCTGTTTGAGAGACTGCACTGATGCTTCATTTTTTTCACATATTAATTGCATTTTGAAATATTGGTTTCACTGCTGACGCCCGAAGGGTCATTAAATTAATTCAGCATTCATGATTTTAACCTTTCTTTTCCTTTCAATAACATAGGGGATCCTGTTTTTATGCAGCCTATGACATTCGTTGAGTTGTATTATATTTGCATGAATAATTTTATAGGAACGTCATTTTCACATGGATAAATATAGACCTTAATGAGAATCTAGGAGCATTTGTTTTGTTTTACTATCTTGGATAAAAAAACAACGTTTCTACAAGATGTTTATCGAAGTATCCATGCCAATATGCAAGGTTTTAGGCCAAACGGCATGTACGGAAACGCTGACACAAGATTAGGAGAGTCAAAAGGAAACGCAATAAATTCTTTTTGGAAGCATTCCCCAACCCAACCCCACAAAAAAACGTTTCTGGAAGACGTCTATTGGAGTATTTCCAGGCTAAATACAGCGTCAGTTAGCGCTGAGTTTATAGTAAAAGGATATTTTTCAATTCTTTTAAAATAGAAAAATAGAAAAGGATAAAAAAAAAATCCCAAATCCATTTTGTTTTAATTCAAAAAATCTTTCTAAAAAATATTTTTAGATTATATTTCGAGTGCAGTTTGTTTGCAAGGTTCTACGCCTATCAAATGGTGTATCTGATCATGGTAACACAACAAAAACAACCGAGTGAAAAAGGAAAAATGTCTTGTCACTTGACTGACGATTCGGTCAGGTTGGTGATCGTGCATGCAATGATTCAATTTTTTAAGATTAAACATGTATAAGAGAAGTTGATAAGATGATGTAGATAGATCTACCTTTCCTCTCTTTTAACATACTTCTTTCCCCAGGAATTCAGCATCCGAGGCTCTAATTCCAGTAATTACTTTTGGTGAGCCTTACTCACATTGGAGAGGAACTCTTCAGCTGTGGAGATTATTTTGTCGTGAACTGTACTCGTTGTGCTATTTTCTCTGTCACCACCTTCCTGAATTATGTTCTGTAATTTTCGTCGAAGATATTCATTTCTTTATTTCTCTCTGCGCATCTCCTTGCTTCAGAGATTATTTTTTATGTTGCAGCAAAGAGTAGACATATTCCATATTTATCAGAAATAATTACTTCATCGTCTGTCCACTTATCCGTCTTGAACTGCACAACAGAGAAATTACATTATTTTTTTTTATTTGACAAGAATTTATTTCATCTTGATTTTAGTTGCTTTTCAACCACAACTACTCAGACAGTCTGTCTATGGTCTGAAATAAAGATAAAAGGGATACCAGTCAAAATTCAATGAATAGTCGACAATACTTCATCTAATAAAAAAATAAGGAGATATTACCTCTTAAAATATCAAAAAATTAAGAAAGAATGGTGATTGCATCAGTCGGTCTTCAGAGGCCATGAATCATCCGGAGTATGTTATTTATCTGAGCCGGCAAAGCCATGACTGTAGAGAGTCACGCTAGAGTGGCGATCCCGACCACAGCGAGGGCACTGACTTCCAGTATTCTTTCGCTTCTTCTCTCCCAGTGGGAGCACCTATCCTCTCCTGTTACTGGGATCCCGTTATCACCGAGAGACATCGTATACAGCACCTTTACATCCTTCCATGTCCATATCTGGGGATTTCATATCTCTTTTGGAGATATCCCCGAACGGTGTACGGAGAATGAAAGTTAAGTTTAAAGGATTAAATTTAATTTCCTGTCAGTCGTAAAAGCTCTCGTAGCTCAAGCGGTGGAGCAGCTGGCATGGATAGCCAGGTTTCATGTGACAAAAGGAATGTGCATTCAAGTCTCATCAAAGGCATATTCTTTGATTCTAACCTATACTGTTTAGTCGCGATCGTAGACGGGTGGTCCGAGCATTTGTAATGAAAAACAAGATGAAAAGAATATTAATCTCAAATTATCAATGTTTAGTAATAATTCACCTTATGATAAATAGAATCAATAGCAACCCCGTATGTGTCTCTCTTCATAATATCGTAAGGTTGTGGTTAAAAGAAACGTTCATAGATTGCCCAGAAAGAAAGGAACACACTTCCATTTGTACGCCTAGGTAATGCATTTACCAATGAACAATATTGAATCGCCAAGCAGTTGAGAATTTAGCTTATTTATGTACTTAGATTAAAGAGATGCCGTTACCAGCGATAAAAATGGAACCAGCAAGTCGAGTTCAGCAAAACTTGATTATGTTCAATCAACAAAAATGCTCTTGGGAGAGGTATGAATGAACTTCTGTGTTCTGTTTCATCACCAAATATGTTTACTGTAACATATTCGGTGATGTGACGTCACAAAAGGTGGACACAAAGTCAGTGAAGCGCGAAGCAACGTCTATATAAGAGCAAAATTCAAGGATTCGCTCTCTTTTCCGGCTTTTTTTTTTTGCCTCAGGGGATTGCCAACCAGACAATTTGAAACGGGCAGTCAGATTCGCCCATCCATCTCTCTCTCTCTCTCTCTCTCTCTGTCTTTCTGTCTCTGTTTCTGTCCTCAACGTCCTGAGTAAATGAGGCTCCCAACGATCAATAAAAAATGCCAATAATCTTTCATGATATAAACAAAATTTCTCCTCACTATTGTTACACGATTGATGACAGGGAAAAGAGTGAGTGTGTCAAACGCTACCAAATGCTGATATCCGTGTAGTTGACATTGTCTAGGACCGATATGTTAAGCCTAGCTGAATATGATGGAATCCCTAGTGGGGTAGTTGGAAACGCCCATCTTCCAAATAGAGTGGGCATGTCTGTCTGCCGAGAAAATGTGCGTTTAACAGGGCTCGAACATGAACTTCAAGTGGAAGTGTAACTCAATCCCCGAAAGCTTTTTCTATATGATACAATTCGTTACTGATTCTATCAGTTAGTATTCTCAGGTATGATTGAAATTCAACCCTGGCTTCCGTAGGCAATATATTTGTTGATGCCAAACATGGTTAAGTTATATAAAGGATTGAGTTATATATATATATATATATATATATATATACATATATATATATATATATATATATATGTATATATATATATATAATTCTGATGCATATTTATTCCACTAGCTGATCAAGTGCAAGATCGCAATAAACCAAGTATACAGGGGGCCAGAAGGGCCCACCGTGCACCCCCTGGTATCTTTCATCATATTATCTGTTCTGATAGGTACATGTCCGTAGTTTATGGCTAATTTTATGGATAATTGCAAAAAAAGTGAATTTGACATCAAAGTCAATAATTTAACAACCGTAGCGGCAAAATATGAAGTCATGTAAAAAAAATCCATCGAAGAATAGTTGTGGTCAGAATAAATTATTTATGACATCACAGCCATTTTCTACTTGAAAATATATGAAATAATGTAGAAACATCTATAAGCATCAAGATTAAAGAGACTGTAGATGTTGTTGATATATCCGTCAAAATTAAGCAAAAGGGTTGAAAAAACACTTTTCTTCCAGAACCATTTATTTAGAAGAGGTGTAGTGGAGTTTTGATGCCACTTTCTAAGTATGTAGACAAAACGGTATCACCAGGAGCGCTGGTACACAAAAACACACAAACACCTATGAAAAAGTATAAAAACTTCGGCCATCTTTGATAGATACCGTTGTTCAGTCGTTTCAAATTTGATATCCTTTATTGCTTTACAGCTTGTTATTGTTATCTAGAAGATCCCGTCCCAAAGCAATCACAGTAAGTGATTCCGTCTGTACTAAGCTCAACTCGATTCGACACGAAGGCTAACACTTATTGCAGTAATAATGGTCTACGAGACTTTCTAGCTAACAATTGCTCTATGATGAAACACTAATTCGTATCGACTGAAAGTATCTTTGAATAACACAACGCTACATGAATGATGCATCCAATAAGGATCGAACTCACTACAGTTGTGCTAATATTTGCCATCAACTTGTAAACTATTACTCCACGGCATTGTACCAAAATTATTGTATGTATTGTAGTAAATATGATTTACTTTACAACCAATCTCAATACGTGTAACATCCGGGATCGACTTACGAAGTAAGAACTTCCCATCAAATTCAGGAAGCCTGTATCAGGTTATGGATACTGTCGTACTTGTCGATTTCCTGATACGAAAAGAATCGCACCAAATAGATTGTGCGGCCATATTGAAATTGCAATGACATCAATACGGTTTCAGGGGATTTCGAGTTGGAACATGCAACATTTATAGCAGCATTAGTTCAACATGACTTGGCTAATTAAAATAGATAGTCGTATTAAATATTACCTCTTTCCTTAGAAAGAAAAGACAGAAAGTGGACTTGGCGTTGCGTCTCCTCCATAATGAAATACTATCGACAAATATGGACAGTTTGCATGTAAAGACCAAAAATATGCACGGATCAGTTCAGTATTGACTGGACTATAAGGACAGCATTTATGAATTCTTGCGAGGAAAGTGATTGGACATAATGGTGTATCCACTGACTGTATCGCAAATTAAATGATTAAATACTCCACCCTGCAAGTAAAGAAATATTTTAAAATCTACGTGTATTTCCTTTGATTTGAAACTCCCTTGTAACATATACTGCACAGGCCCAGCGCTATCTTAATTCAACCAACCTGGTTGTAAGACCCTGACATACAATGAAATTTATCATAAGTCTTTTTTTCAAAGGATGTATTATATCTACCTTATAAATGTTTTCAAATATCAGAATCGTCTCTCATCTGTGAAAAAATCTATAATGACCGCCACATTGACACTTTGAGCGATGGTTGCAATCAGGAACAAAACATTGGACCAGAGCTGCTTATTGCTGGAAGCTTCCGAGAGAGAAAAAACGGATAAAAATCGATAAAATGACTAAAACCTATGGAAATTCCTTATTCAGTAAAAACTGACAGACAAACTGGGCTAAGTTGCAGTCAAAAGAAACGAGAAAATAATACGTTGATATTTTCCCTATGTAAACAAAAAAAGTAACAGACTCTGTTCAAAACCCATAACGTTGTATACACAATTTTTTTACAGCATTTTTCATTATTTGGTTCTGTAATAGAAATAATTATACTTTTAGGAAATATTTGATGCCATTCGAATAAAACGCATGAAACAAAAATAAATAATCATTGCATCAAAGAAAAAAAGGAAATGTATCGTCCAAAATGCAATATACTTCATTTGCAAGGGAAAAAAGTTATATAGAGAGACAATCTGTACATTGTGCCATGATAATAGAGTTTACGTGAAGCAGGGAGAAACACAGAAGAGAATAACATAAATTGCATCGACAGATATTAGGAAATGGGTGACTTAAGTAACACGAAAAATTTTCTTTCTAATATTTAATGTTTCTAAACTGTGAAACTGTTCAGTCTCTCTCTCTCTCTCCCTCTCTCTCTCTCTCTCTCTCTCTATATATATATATATATATATATATATATATATATATATATATATATATATATTATTGTATCATCCACAGCCAGCTGTTTCAATGTATTACATCTCTCCTGTGTGGCCATAGACATTCCACTATCCCATCCAGTACCGCGAGGCTGAATTGAAACCGTCACACCAGGCCGATATCCTACCACTGGACTACGGAACTGGACTGGCAATAAGGCCGAATTTAAACGTTATATTTAAATTACACAGAAACCCCTCATCCACCCAAGTGCTCAATTCCTATAGAAGAGCATTGAATAAGCTTACAGTGGATGAGTTACCTCACTTAAAGAGTGCTCAACCTTACATATATATATGAAGTGTATACATTAACAATGAACACAGTTCGATTTGCTTTCTTTCCTTCCTTCTTCCTTGTATTCTATTTCTTATGTTTAGAAATTGTTTAAAAAGGAATAATATGTCATAGTGTGACGGTTAAAATATCCTTTTCTTTATACCTCCTATAACCCCGCTTCTTATTAGGATAACAGCTTTTTTCTTTGTTACGAACGCTGTCTCTCTTCAATGACTCTCTCTTCAGGTCACTTAGTTCCTTACAAACGCTGTTAATCGATTCAAATCTAATCTTAATATGATTTTTTCCTGTTCTTAGATATGTCGACTAACGTTGCAGTTGGAAACATGAGTACGAAATTTTCGTTCGGGATCAGAAGCCGCCTGATAACGTCAACAGTATGCCACTCTATTGCCGACCAAATAATCATCGCGCTGCAACAGGCGCCTTTTATAAGTTTAACGTTGTCTGGCAAAGGGTCCCAATAGCCTAATGCAAATCAAATTGATTTTACTACAGAATCATTTGCATGATTAGCTTGTTTGGTTTCGCTCTTCGGTAAGCGCCCAGCGAGAGACGTTAATGTGTAACAAGCAGGATTAGAGAATCGCCATAAAATCCTCGAAAGAACGAGAAATCAAGCGAAAAAAAGCTCTAGATTGACAGGTTTTCGGTATAGCATACTCAACATTCAAGAACAACAAACCTGTTCAGTCTTAAATAGAGGTGTATACAACCGATGCATCCTCCAGATGGTCACCTATGGTACTGAAAAATGGATCCTAACCAAAAGATTGACCATCTAACTGAGAACCATGCAACATTCACAGGAACAATTATCTAAAATTATCTAAAAAAAAAAAAAATAGATCTTCTATCTGAAATTATCTTTTAAAAAGCTTTGAATTAGGTTATTGTCGGTTGATAAAAAATGACCAGGGACATCCAGAAAAGCAATTTTTTGGAGAAAAAACCTCAACGTTATTTGACTAGGAGATCCCAGAGACATACTGCAAAATACACGCTGACAGATTTGCAAAGATAGAGACATCTGACAAGAAAAGTATGCATCACTGAAAGGGAAAACGAGAATTGATTTAATAAAAAGTGTGAATAACATCAGACAGGGTTATAGAAATTCTTGTACGAGTTGTTCGGACTAATATTCTCGACTTCGTTAGTTTTAACATTAAGTTTCGGGTGATGTTCTCTTTGGTCTTTCTCAGTTGTATAATCAAGTGTTTTTCGTTCGTCGCCGATCCATCTATGACAGGTCATTGTATTTTTGTAACATATAAGTTTGAAGCCACCAACACAAAGTAAGCTTTTCATTGAATAACTGACAAACACTTACGGTTAACCATAACCCTGGGTTGTGATTAAAATTTTTATTCAAATTTAATTTGTAAAGAAAAATTCGTTGCACTGTAATGAATAATCATTTTTCTATGGTGAGTTTTTACGAAAAATACCCGTGATATTCAACCGCTAAGAGTTGGCATCTACCAGTGGTGTTCTTTTTTTTTGTCTCACCCGGGGCAGTCACTCAAGGTGTCACCTCCTGTGTTGCCAACTCGAAATATTTTTCGAGCTAAATCAAAAAGATATGAAAAAAGAAACACGCCCAAATTCACCAATAAACACTGCCAGCTGTTTGTGGCCATCTTCAATAGAATCATCTGAAATGACTTGAAAAATAGTTTTGATGAAAAATCCAGCTAAAAGAAACGGTAAATATTGGACCACCGTGGGTACGCCAGTGGCTCCTGCTGTCGAAAAATCTCTGTCAGGACGTCACAGATTTCTACAGGCAGCATTGATTTTTTGCTTTTTTCGTATTTAAACTTGAAAGAATCCAGTTTCATATATTGAATAGATCAAACCATGTGTTAATTTTCTCAGCACACTCGCTAGGCAATTCGTGTGATGATAATACTCACTGAACCGAGCTTATCAAGTTTTAATGTTAAGAATTAGTGAGGGTTATGTAGACATCTCCCATCCCCCTCAAAAAAGATCGTAGACAGGAGAGTTGGGGTGGGGTCTTTCTGGGGAAGCATAAAGCTTTAGAAGTCTATTCATAACATATTTTATGTGAGATAAGATTTCTATCAGAAATCTACATCATTTCAATAAATTTGAATATATCTGACGCTTTTTATAAAATGCTGAAGAATATTTTAATTATGCATGTGAGCGTGATAATATATCGAAATGCTTGTGCCTCATGATTTCTGCGTGAGGCTTATAAGATATGCTGATCTCAGAATTCGAGTCAAGACATGAAATTGTACCGTAATCAAATACTATCGCTGAAAACCTATTTCACGCTCGATATAAAGAAATATTCAACAATCGTAACCGACAAAGAAGTTGAAGGGTTCTATCCTTGTTTATAAGGGTTTATGTGTTCCAGCCCTCCTGGCCATATCGTTTTGCCTATAAACTTGACGATTGGCATCAGTACTACACTAGACCCTTTCTAATTTTTATCATTTTTAAGTTTTGAAAAAGAATAATATTTTGATTTTTTGGATGATTCATTTTGATGAGTTTTTGAATAACACGTAGATTCTGGATAATCTAGATGTTTTTCTACTCTATTTTAGATGTTTTCCAGTGTAAATAATATCTAGATTCTCTAGAATCTTTAAAAAAAACAATTTACTCTGTCCATTTACTTAAAGTTACATTCAAAATGGCAAACAACCAATCGACATCCCGACTCACAACATGGATCCCCAAAGATCACATGCGAAACCGAAGCTGGCGGAATACAAGATGGAGAGATGAACTAGACAGATTCAGAAAATACTGGCTCTGCGACGTTCATGATAAAGAATCGTGGTGGATCCTGGGGAAGATCTATGTCCGACGACGGACAATAAAAGACTGATCATGATATTCAAAACTGTATACGGGAAACACATTAGAACATTTAAATTCGAAGACTTCATTCGGGCGTCTTGCTGTGGAGTAATGGTTAGTATATAATAATCCAACTCGTGCTAAAACCCAAGAGTTAATTTTGATTTTCTATCATAACAAGAATAGCAACAAAAAGAAGAACAATCCTCACCAAAATGAGGTAAACTGATGTGTAAAACCCAGAATCCTCTACTATGACTTGAAATCACGATCACCAGATCAAAAGGAGGCTATCTTACCGAGTGAGTTACATTGACAAGTCTTGGATAGCAACTGAAATTTATCATACAGATTGGCGTGGGCTCATTTTATTTTGATAAAGACATATTTTTATGAAAAAATTTTATTTGTATTTTTGTATTTGTCATATATACATTTCAAAAGTTGCAAGAATCAGTTGAAGTCGGGATAAAAGTTGGAATAGAGTTCGACCCTGCAGCAATTGGTCGGGTTTGATTAGTATTTATAATTTTCAATGATGAAAAATAAGATCTGCTGATTAGTTATCTATTATCACAACCAATGCTGTAATTATTGCATTATGATAATTATTGCAATAAATGTTAATTGATACTATGTATATACTAGCTTAGATACCCGGCGTTGCCTGGGGGGAAATCTAAACATGACAAAATTAGGAAGCGAACGATATTTTATAGATTTAATGAGAAATCCAGTCAATGCGTAACCCCTTTGAAAACTTGAAGATTATTTTTTCTGAAAATTGAGAATTCATTTCATCACTTTTGGCGTTTGTATTTTGCGTGTCAAAATGGACTCTTCTCCAATGTTTTATAGCTATGTTTGGGTTAAGATTAGAATAATATTAAGATTAGTATTTCTGCTCTGAGAAAAAATGTTTTATTTTCTGTTTAAGATTAGATTCTTGAAAAGATTCCACCAAACTGGCTTGAGCACGTCCGTTGTCATTTATGACGAATGAAGAGTAAGGGTGCAGTTTAGTATAATTACTACATTATAATTAGAACCCTTTTTTTTTAAGTTAAAACATTTCTTTTCTCAAAACTAACAGATTTCCGGAAAATCTGAAGGTCTAATTAATTGAAAGCACATTAAACAGAAAGAAGAACAAACGTAAAATTTTCTCTACTTGATCTTGAACTCGGTCCGCCAATCGTATTTACCGCGTTTATAAACACTGGTGCACTCACTGATTTCTTTAGCACTATAATTAGTGTTTATTATATCAGCGCGAACTTAGACCCCCCCCCCCACTCAAATATCGATGGTTTATTCTTCATAAATTCGAATGTGTGGTGTAGGTAAATTTGGTCCTGCTGATTTAAGATATGTTTTTGTTATTCCCTTGTGACCCCTCACCGGTTGAGCCAGCAAACATTCCAATGCAGACACGCGTGGACCCGTGCATAACCTGTGGCAAACTGGCATACACATTGAGAGAAAGAGAAATTTCTATCCATGGATAGTTATAAAGAATGTAAATTAAGGTTGCAATGTAGCATTATAGCTACCTTGTAAAAAGAATCCCTTTTTATAAAAAAAATTAGAATATTTCCTTTTTCAAACCTTCAAAATTTCCAGAAGGTTTGAAGTTTTAATAAATAGAAATTTAGATAAATAAAATTTAGTCATCTACCGAAAATTACATCAGCACTTAGAAAAAAAAGTATAAATGTCACAATATCCATGAGGTTCAAAGGTCAAATAGTTTGAAAGTATATGAAATCGAAAAAGAGAAAATCTCTTCTTGTTAGCGTTTAAACATGGTGTGCCATTCTTATTTCAGAGGCTGTCACCACTCGGCTATTGAGCCTTCATGATATGAAGCGCTAAAAAAGAAATTTCAAATAATATTGACCTTCCTTGGCATCGGAGTAGGTTCAAATGAATTATTAAAAAAAACACCCTGAGTGATGCTGTATGGATATAACTATATTTTCCCGAAAATCCTTTTTTTCGAGAGACTTCTTTTCTGTGAGTGCAAACGGAGACTTCCTGACTTCGTCCTAAATAAGATGTGTTGAATAGGTAATTAGAGACCTAATGATTCCAATAATGCCTTTCTTTCTGTACTTTTGTGAATAGTTCCCGACATCCTGGACAACAAATATACATAAACGTTGGTATATATATATATATATATATATATATATATATATATATATATATATATATATATATATATATATATATATATATATATTATTTGAAAAATTAACGTATAAATAATTGATTGAAATAATATCATTATAATCAGGTTATTATTTCGATTGATAAATCGGGTACATTATTTTCAACCTTTGTTCAATAATAGCTATTAGAATTGCATATATTAATTCATATATAAACGTAACAATTATTACGAGATAGGGGTAGTATTATTAAAACCAAAGATGGGTGAGCCATCCACTAAAATAACACGTTGTGCATCGCTTTTGATTCATGTTTCTGAGTATATGACTCCCATCGTTATCCAAAGATGAAGTAATTGTACTTACTAACTGCCTTACGGAATCTGTCTGTCTGTCTGTCTGTCTGTCTGCCTCTCTCTCTCTCTCTTTCTCTCTCTCTCTCAAGAGTGGCATTCATTTGCTTGCTCAAGATAGTGACGAGAAGAATAAAAGACGATACTTTAACCCCTTGCATTTTGCTTTGTTGAATCTCTGACACTGAAGAGTAGTCGGTCAGATTAAACAAGAATAAGAAAAAAAATAGAATTAAATCCAAAGCCTACGTTATATACGAAAAATAAATCTCGAAGGACAATGACACACGTATTAACAAGTGAAAAAAGTCAATCTGGAGGTCAACGAATCTTGGTTTAATATTTGAGATTGAAGCTTTGGATAACTCGTATAAGAGAGAGGTTAGATGCGTGTTAAACCTGCAACAGTGCAAGACGAGGGGAATTGAATGATTGGTTAGACGCTGAGTCGACGACTAAGTCAATTCCACCATCTTGGCATTCTGGCCTCCGTTGGTTGATTACAATTATAGATAAACTCTATCGACCAACGGAGCAAGGAGACGGTGGGCAGCTCTGGTAAGATCAGATCCTGAGGCGAAATTGAAAGTAAAATGAAGGCAGCAGAGGCGAGAGATTCTGTTATTGTGTATGTGATCGTTGTTGTATCTTGTTTTTGTATAGAGATTCCTGTGGTCATAGTCTACACTTGATTCGATCACTGGATTAGTCAAGAGGCCAGATATCAGTCAAATAAAACAACTGAGAACAATGTAGAACCACTCCACAAAATGTACATATCAGGAAGGCTAGATCTGTCCGGAAAGTATCCGGCCATTTTGAATATCCTCACCGTCCAAATTTGGCTCCCTGCGAGTTTTTGTCGTCGGAAGAGAAGAAATTTCAAGTCGTCGACGGAATCAAGGAAAACATGACCAGGTGACTGATGGCAAATCTAAAGGAGATTGTTTTGAGGACTGACGTAAGTGTATGACGTCCCAAGAGTTAAACTATCACGTTGTTTATTGGTCGTATATGACTTATGAATATCAGTGAAATTGGCGGAAATTTCGTTTTTTTTTTTTCTTTTACAAAAAAATGTGGAAAATACGTACTTTTAATTTGATCAAAGTTCGAATCAATCATAACAGGGGTATAAAACTACAATATTTTTACAATCAAAAATTTGTAAATCAAACCTTTTTTACGGTTGATAATCAAATACGTTGTTTTGATTTGATCAAAAGTCAATTGAATCAAAATAAAAGTATAGAAAATTTTTTCACGGTCAAAAATTTACGTAATCGAAAGGAAATAAAACTTGCAAAAAATAAATGAATTTTGCTGATTCGGCATAAGAGATATTCAGTATTGAACTTCGCAGAGAGCTTCCGAATTTTCCCAAATTTTATCGACAGATTAAAAGAAAGAAATTTCGTCAGCAGCCATTTTGAAGAAAATGTTCATATGCCCAAATATTTCCAATTTTCGGTTCCGGATTCAATATAATAAAAACGTTATAATTCTAAACGTAAAAGATTTTCAATTAGTGAAAGTCGAATCTGAGGTGCATGTAATAAGGATTGACCTCACGATGAAGTGTGCAAAAATATAGCAATTTAAGAGAATAATTTTCGTTAAAAAATACTCTGTTAGCAGGATTAGCATCTATTTTTTCGTCGTAAAGTCAAGATTTTTTATTCTTGTGAAAATAAAACACTAAGAAACATCATTGAATATAAAACAAGGAATCATTTCAACTAAAACAAATCAAAGTTCTTGGATGAAGTGAAGACACAGATGATATCATTTGGATAGAAGGTAATCATGCTCACATGATAGAATCCTTAAATCCAGTGAATTGGAGATGCAAAATAAAAATGATGATAACGGATTTCACGTTGTTGGTGGCGGCAAAGATGAAAAAGAAATAGAGGAATTGGAAAATAGACCCGCTGATCTCCACAAAATCCTCAAAAGAAAAAGAAATCGGGCAAAGAATCACTCTAGGTTGGCAAGCGTTCAGAAGAGCAAGCTTAACTTCCAAGAACATGAAAATCCAATTACTCCGGAAAAAAAGGTATGCAACCAATTCATTCTACCGATAGTCAAATATGGAGCAAAAACATGTAACCCCACCAACAGATTAAGCATCAGACTACGAAGTATGCAACGTGCAGAGGAGAGAATCATGCTCAACATCAAATGGACTGATCACATGAGAGCAAAGTATATCAGAGTAAAAAGAATTCATTAAAACATTTGTCATAGGCTGTTCATGTTGCGAGAATATCAGACAAACTTTGGCCATCGTGACTGACAACGTGAATCCTCAGGGATGATATGCAAAATTGTGACCGATATGATAAAATAGAGAAGTTTTTCGGAAATCTTGGCCCTGCAACGTCCATGATAGAAAGGTCTGGCGAATCTTGGGGAAGGTCTATGTCTACGGCGGTCGCCCAGAGGCTACTGCTGATGATGATTATTACTAATATATTAATATTTTATCTCTAAAAATCCCTGCTTACCAGTATCAAAGTGAAATCTCCAATTTAACGATATATAAGCAGTAATTGGTTGTCATGGCTATTATCGATTTTGTATGTTTCCACTTATTTGATGTTTGTGATGATCAATAAAGGAAGATCGATAAATTAGTAGTAAATCTATCTCCATGGACTTGATTAATTATAGGTAGGTTATTTACTGTTGTACAAGGTACGAATAATGATATTCAGACGAGGATACGTAAGATAATGAAGTAGTTATGGTATCTGTGTTGGATATCGATAAGACAATGATATGACCGGGGAAAGAAGCATTAGGAGGACGTATTTATGAGATGGTCTATCAAAAGGAGTGTTTATTTTTCTTACCTTCCCAGAAATAGGAATAAGTGGGACTAACTACATTTAACGCTGGGTTGCATTTCTGGTGCGCTCAGCAAGTATCACATTAAATGACTGGTGAGATCAATATGGTATCCACTGCAACTACTACAAGTGATCTTCATGCTTGAAAAGATATCATTGATAATAAAGGGAGATAATTGTTGCGACAACATTTGGAGTCATGTAAAAAAAATGTTGATGTTATTCACACTGAAAAACATTTCAAATAGAGTAAAGAAATAGTTGGATTTTGGAGAATTTAGATGTTATCAATAAACCCGTCTTCTTTTATGAAAATGGAAAAAAAATATTTTTAGAATATATATATATATATATATATATATATATATATATATATATATATATATATATATATATATATATATATATATATATATATATATATATATATGGGTAAATAGATAGATAGATATATATAGAGAGAGGGTGAGAGTACGTGAGTGTGTGTATTGGTGCAAGAACACATTTCCAGTCTTTTGATAGGGATCGATCTGGCTTTTGGTCATTTGTAAGACGAGAACTCAAATCACTTCACAGTGTTTCTCCTCTAGGCTTATTCACGATCTCAACTCAAGTCTGACACTAGGCCACTTTAGTAAGGCTCTCATTCAATGTTTTTCGAGATCAACATTTTAACCATCTCAAAAGAGCTAGCACCAATGCTTATCACAATATGAACATAAGATTGATAGATCTACATAGGTATTTTTGAGCTGAGGTTAGTCTAACACTAAGTTGCAAATGCAAAACATTGAATCAGTACACAAGCTCCGTAATCCTTTAAATAAAACCCCCCTCTACAACCCCTTAAGTTTTTTTTTTCAAAATGTTTCACTTTAAACCATTCTCCCAGGTCCATTGAGTATGCATGTCGAACGTGTGCCAAATTTAGTTAATCACTGTGCCAATGTTTAAAGGGGGCACAGTGATCAAACGGGGCCAGTTGTTTGCATGATTTCATAGTTACGTTGTTTAATAGAAACCCTTCTAAAATTCTGTGAAAGAAGGAAAACCAATTAGTCCAAGTTCTTCCACTAAATCTATTATACATGTATAAGAAATGAACTGCACAAGTGAACAGAAAGAAAAGGTTCAATTTTGAATTAGAATCACAATGTAAATGAATGGATGAATGACTTGGTTTTGCAAGCGAAAATTGTTGGGAGAGATTACTACAGCAGTACAACCATAGACAGTGGAGCTTATGTGCGGATTTTCTCTCCTGCCTGAGCAATTGATTTTTAAGGTGGGTCGAGCTTGCCCCGGGCCAACCCCATCCTTTAAACTAAGGGTTAGCATTCTATGGTTTATCGTTGTGGCACGGATAGGAAAAGGATTTCAAGGTAGTAGGTTTGACAAGAGTCCTTTGCCTGGCAGAAGAGTGTTAGCAGTGGGGGCCAGCCGCCCCCTTTTCTAAGTATTCTGAGAGTAAAACTGACCTGTTGTTGGACCACAGGGCAAGTACAATCTGCAGTTGGTAGATCTCAATCTGGTTATAGAGTTATCACGTCCCTTTGGGATGGGGCTCAAGACAGTACTACAGTTTGCACACTTGAAGTACCGAAGCTCTGGATAACTCTCTGTGTTTCCTATACTCGAATACTTCGGATTGTACAGCTGTCAGTATCAAGTAAAGATCTGTCTTCGTCGAAGCAGATCCGCAAGGATTTTCGAGGTCTGTTACCCCTCAGAGTATTGACCCGACAATGTAGCAGTCTGTTGCCAAGGTTTGAGTCATTTCCTTAAAAAAGAGAGGCGAGCTTACCCTCAAATCTTTTTTAAGGAAAGAAAATCGTCCGAGTTCTTCTCTATGTCCCCTAAGTATGCCTACAGAAATTGGCTGCGTGGCGCCAATGTTTAAGGGGATCACAGATCCAGTTGTTTTATAGATGCAAGTTTTTCTCTGCTCCCAAGAGACGCATTTTTCTGCTTTTACAGAGAAGGGCAAAAATCAAGAATAACCTCTAGTGTTTGTTTAGAAACATTCCAACATAAAAGCAAAGTGCAACTCTCTTTCTCCCTCTCCCTCTCTCTCTCCGTACACTCTTTTCCCTGTACCTCCCACCACATGGCTTCCGTCGACTTAGCCTTGTATACTATCATCATCATTCAGGGTCAAATTTTTTTGCACATTGATTAATGCCAATTGCTCTTTTTTGTCTTACGCCATTTCACGAAAAGTTTTCACAGGACCGCTCTCCTTTCTGATGGCAGAGGTACCTTTGTATCTATTACAATAAAATTGTTATTGGAGTTACTGAAAGCGATTAAGTGAAAAAATGCTTGTAAAGCAAATATTCACAGATTCAATTGCGTGGTTATTTGTACCAATTTTCGAAAACACACGTTCTTTCGTTCCACTATTCAAAAAATTGTATAGAATAATGACAGTGAACGGAAGAGAGTAATAATTCCTTTTATGGAATAAAAAGTACAAAGGATAAAATGACAGACCAATTGATTGAATGGTTGATTGAATGATTTATACAAGTGGTTTATTGAATAGGTTACGTAAATAATACTAATATTGATCAAATGCAGATTTAAGTACCGCAGTTTTAGAAAAAATAGAACATTACCGGTTTTGAACAAGAACCTAAGTTCAATAAAGTTTCAACGCCATTATTGCCAGTTCACATAACCCTGGACAGAAGATCATTTCAGATAAGAAGCATCTTATCAAGGAGTATCTTTCTATCAAATTTCAAGTAAACTGGACTCAAAACAGCTGCAAATTGATGTTGAAAGAGTTTAAACGTCATTATTGACCAATAACGTGACCCTGATGGAGAGTGAGAGAGATGTTTCTGGGCAAGATGCATCTTATCAATAGACACTTTTCTACTAAGTTTCAAATAAATCTGACTTCGAACAGCAGAGAAACAATATGTGGACAGGCCGGCCGTCGGATAGATCTTCTTATGGAGAGGCAAGGACTTCTCTGAAAACCTCCTTTCGAATATATCAAAGTCATTTTTTCAGTTATATGATGAAGTCCGAGGATGAAGGTTGATAATGAATGTTATTGACGGTGAGATAGTTATTTTGTTAATCATTTCAGTAATATTAATATTAGAAATTTATATTTAGAAAGAAAGAATGAGTACATTAAATTTCATGACTGATTAGGTATCAACTTTCATAGGTTCCTCACAAAGGCAAATATTTTCCTAAAGTATTGGGAAATGTAAAAAAAAAAATCGTCGGTGCATTGATATGTAAAAGAAAATTCTAAATGTTTTTCATGCGACGGGAAAATGATTCAGAAGTCACCAAGTTCATATTTCTAATCCAATTCATTTTGTAGACCTTTTCTTGTTTCATTTATCCAGTTCTATGTTTGTATCGATTTTCCAACATATTTGGTTTCTACAAACCTTCTAGATTTTCTCTCTGCTATAAAAGTTGACGCCACAACAACGACATAAGATGCAAAAACAACTTCCATTATTGATAAGCCGTTCCGAGACACCAGCGCGGTTCATAAGTGTTCATCGTTCTGGTTCAAAGAAATGTGCGATTTTCAGTAAACGACTCAAGCCGCGCCATTCTTTCTGATTCGTCTGTGTTTGTACGCGACAGAAAGCTTCCATTCGGAGAGGCTGGCAGCGTCTGGCTAAATACCAAACAGTATTGAATCGGCAAAGACGACAGCATTCCTTTTCTCGCCGATTCTTATTGTTGACTGCTTTGTGGAATTTGTCAATTCCTTCACGTCGGATAAAAGTCGTCTTTCGTGCTCTTTGTTCATGGGAGGCGATCTTATATACGACATACACGCATTTAACACATTTAACGAATACACGTTTGTGACTGCTGTGTATTCATTTAATCTTGCAATAACCTATGTATGTTATTCTATAAATCAATTGTAGCGAATATATGTCTATCTCCGGTGCTTCGGGTTGGCGTTCGAATTCAGTTTAAAAGCCATACTAATTTAAGTCGTTGCTTAGGAGAATGAAGGAACACAGTCTTCCAAGTTAGCTCCTCTCGTTTGACCCTGTGCTGTACAAAACTTGAGAAATACCATTTATTGACCAGCATCTTATTTAGGATCATTTTGTTAACCTCCAATTTTACAGACTGACGTACGAGCACAGGCAAAATCCAAAATGCTGGTTTTTAAAGTCGGTAGGCAAGCAGATCTTTCCGAGTTGTAAGATCAATGCGACATAATCTCCAGACCTCATTCCCCTTCGATTTTGCCTTGTGGCTCAGTGAGTTAAATTTATCAAATATAAATCAATTGGCCAGTTTGTTACCTGAGATAAGTACCTGCTCGTCACCGGTTCCACAAGTCGGTGTTCGAGTCCAACATTGATTCAAAAACCTTACAGAGGCACTCAGACTTTTGTTGCAATGCAATCAGCCCACTCTCACAGCAGTCAGTACACACATATACCTATAACATCTGTACTTACATGGTGTGAATATCTGCAGTAATACATTTATTTTTCTCTCTGTCTCCCTCAGTCTCTCTCACACTCTCTAAGTGTGTACGTGTATATGTGTTTGTGTGTCTGCATGTATGTGTGTATCACTTTGTTAGTCTGTGTGTTTATATCTATGTGCCTATATCTGTGAATATGTATAAATATACATAAACGTGTATACGTATGCATGTGCATATATCATAGACACAAAACTGTAAGTTGATATTTACTGAGCTTGGCATGGTCGAGTACATGTAATAGGGCACCCAGTGAGGAGCAAACTTGTCACATTTACAAATTGGTCAGCAAAACCAGATTGTTAGCTATCTAGCAACAGTGAGTGCCTTTATTTTGAATTATACTTAGCTGTACTTGGTACAGCATATCGTATCCGAACAACAAAATCCTGTCTACATTTACCTTCTTATTGAATCACCGTAGTTCTACAACTGGTCCACCCGACCAACCAACCAAGTGGGCTGCAAGTTCTTCTCTCTTTGAGTGTCTATCTGTATGTATGTCTCCAGGGGCTCCTACAATGATAAAAAAATCTCCATGTGTCCACCACTTTACTAAACACAGGTTGTTAGGGATTTTTCCCAGTGCTTTTTGGAGTTTCTTTGGTCATTTGGGCCCAACAATGCCCAAATCTTGAACTGATATTTTTCAGATCCAATCTTTCTTTCGATCTAATCTTTAGATAATTTTAGACAAGTGATATATTTTTCAGATAATTCAAAATAATCTTTGAAATAATCTTTTAGATAATTAGTTCAAGTATACACGGGCTACCGTGATTCATCAAAGTAAGGTATTGATATTAACCTCTATTTTCTTAATTATATCTAAAACTAATTCATTCCATCCATAATAAACACATATAATTATTTAATGTAGAGATATTCCTCCAAACATTATTTTTGACATTTACTCAGCTTAATCAGTCACAGTGCCATAATAATTGGCCCCTGAGGAAGATCGTCCTCATTATACCAACAAATTGGTTCTCAAGACGAGAATGTCAACCATCCAGCCACAGCAGGTGCTCAATTTTTTTGTGAATATTTTATTTTAGGTATATTCTTTATTTCCAATCTTCGATGTTTATTAGTGGTCGCAGCATTACAGACTTGCAATGAAAAGCAACAGAAACTAAGATGACAGAAATACTAGTTAGAAATTATCAATAAATGGCTTTGTGCTATTCTCATGTCTATTGAAATGTTGAACAACCGTAGCCACCAAAGGTGGTAAATAGTTAATTATATATATATATATATATATATATATGTATATATATATATATATATATATATATATGTTTGTTTTTGTGCTTGTGTCCCAGCGCACCTAGTCATAACGTTTTATCAAAAGAATTTAAAATTAGCATTATTACTTCAATTGACCCCTTCTAAAAACATTCATTTTTTTCTACTTTTGTTAAAAAAAAAGAGAAGCTATTTTAACCTTTTGGGGGCCTAATTTTGACTGGTTTAGTTTATTTATAAGATAAATTCTCCAGAATCTACATTTTCTAGATGTTTTTTCCTACTCTATTTTAGATGTTTTCCAGTGCATAACGCCAGTGATGTCATAAGTAGAATTTATTCTGACCCTATTTATTCTTCGTTGATCTTTTTTCACACGACTTTGAATTTTGACTCTACGTTTTCTCAATTATTAACTGTGGTGATGAGCTGATAAATTTAAACTATTACTATTTGAATATATTTCAGCGCTGAGTCTGTTGCAGGCCAGACTCTGTTAGCAGCGTTGCATTATAGTAAGCTGCAGATTTTTTTCAAAGTAATCAACCATAGATATAGATGCTTATTTGCTTCATAGGAAGCCATATTGTCTGTCTGGAACAGCCCACATTGCACTGGAACCAACAGACCTACAGCTGATTCAGCACCGGAAAGCATTTAAAGAAAGTATTTTCGATGGTCTCGTTTGGATAAATATTCTGTTATGATTAGCCTATGATGTAACCAGCTGTTTGAAAAAAATAGAGTGTATGGCAAATCAGGTTGAGAATGGAAGCCATTTTATCTTAAGAACCAAGGCAATGTTTACGTATTTTTTATGAGTCAAGCGCGTTAATTAATTTTTCAATTTCTATGCCAGCTTCAAAAGCCCTATTCCTCAACTGGGTCTCCATATATCGGATTTTTTGCTGAACTATATTAATGTAAAGATCAAACAGCGTCTTACAGGCAACAGAACCTCGTGCTAAACTTTAAGAACGTGAAATAACTACTCGATTAATTATTGCTGTTTCTGACTTTCCGTTCACAAATTCCAGCGTTAATACTCCTTTACACTACGCCTCCACAGTCAAGGCCTGTTAACCGGCTGTCAGAAAATCACTGTCTACTGGTGGAGAAGGGGCTCTGCTCTTGGCACTTTGACATCTCGAAAACCATCACCAAATAGCGAGTTAGAGACTGTCTGGGTAAGTTATAAGCATTAAGTTGCATACACTTTAAGAACAAGAAAAAATAACTTACAAAAACAGGCCACAAATTATCATTGGATATTTTTATGCAACATCGATCTATTATTGTAATTGTAGGTTGAATTATGAATTATTTCTAAGCAATCATTGATGAATTGATACGCACGGCACAGAGATACAATGCAGGCTGTGTTAGCAGGAACAGTAAGAAAGACCCCAGCAAGTATAAACACACACACACGCGCGCAGAAGACATAACTCTCGATAACTCTTGAGTTCTTATTTGAGTTATGTGTGCTTTAACAGGAGTGTTGTGATTATTGATAGAAAAAAACGAATAAGAACCAACAATTGAAAAGGGAAAGTGAACAAAACATTGAACATACGTTCACGTATATATACACATGCATCTATGAAGGTAAAAAAAAGATATAATAAAATGAAATAAATGTGTGAAATACGTACGTGAAATCTCGTAGACGAGAGATTTTGAAATTGGCACCGAGAAACAAGGAGACAAAAAAAGGAGATAGCAGCAGTAGCAGTGGGAGTGAAGACACGGAAACAAGCGGGTATGTGTAGCAACCGTCCATCTCACAGAATATGGGAAGCAATCGGAGACTTCTTTTAAAAGTGTTCTGAATCACTCGAAACTTTTTTTGTGCACAATTGTGTTACTTTATTTTCTATTCAGCGGTAAATTGTTGCTGGTTTCATTTGCAGAAAACTTGGAGGGGGACGTCAGAATAAATTTGCCTCTGGATCGACAATTAATTCAAAACCAAACTCTTCCCGCCAGGACTTTTCCCCAGTATTTTTATTCGTTATATAAACCGATCCGTTTCACAAGAAATCAATATTGCTTATTTATTTTTCTTCCCCAAATGTTGTTGTGGTTTTCTCTGCATTTAGTTTCTCACGATTCACACACACACGCACAACCCAAGACACACCTCAGTCTAACTCATATAAATTATTAATTCTCAGTCTTGCATGGTTTATTTTAATAAACCTTTATCATGTATATATAGCTATATGGTCCACCATATAATGTGTGAGGGAAGGAGATACATGTGCACGTATATAATGAACCCTTGGACATATAATCATCATAGGTCGTTATATGTCCACTACTGGATAAGGGCCTTCCTTCTCTTCTTGCATGACGAGCGTTATTGCACTAATCTCTATCATGTCCTACAGGTAAACTTTTCTAACTCATCTCTGCATCTAGCACCTAGTCTCTTCCTACTGCGTTTACTGTCCCACAGTCAGCAATCAGAATTTTTTTCTATTTGTCGTCCCTTTTCTCATCATGTACCTTGCCTGTCTCCATTTTTGTCGTTTAATTACTCGCATGATATCATCCTCTCTCTGATCCATGTTGATGTTTTTCTATCAGTAATGTTTATTCCTAAATTTGCTCTTTCCATTGCTCTCTGAGCTATTCTGATGTTATTTTCAAGTTGTTTTGAAAGTTTCCTGGGTTTGCACCCGTACGTCATAGCGGCATCGATTATATGCTCTACGTTTCAGGCATTTTGCTTCTGTATGTCTCTACTTACACCAAATGCTTTCCAGCCAAACGTTATGTGCGTCTTATTCTATTCCTGTTGTTATATATGTATATATATATATGTTTATAATAAGATATATGCATAAACATATATATATATATATATAAACGAATGTAAACATTTATGAACATATATATATACATATACAAACACATACATAGATAACTACATATAAAACACACACACACACACATATATATATACATACATATATATATATATATATATATATATATATATATATATATATATATATATATATATATATATATGCCTAAACTCACTCACATACATATATACATATAAGCACACAAATATGTAAACGCATATACATAAATATATGTTTCTTCGTACTTTGAGTGCCAATGTAAGAGAGCTGGTTTTCCAATAAATTATGGTTGGTTTTGAAGGGCTAGTTTTGTTTTGCTTCTAGAAGAGCTTATAAAAAAAGTGAATGAAAATAAAAACAATGAAATATTCTACAAAATTGGCCATACGTTTGGAAAAGCAAGACGGTCAGCTTACTGACATTTCTTCCTACTCATTGAAATCGTACAACTATCTGAATTAGAGACTGCTTGAAGGCTAAAACAGTAATAAGTATGATTAGTGGTTGTTTGACTCTAAGAAAAGGTCAGGATTTCAGATGCATCTCTTGTTACCTAATTCGCGCTAACTGAAGAGAGTTCATACATATATATATATATATATATATATATATATATGTGTGCTGGTGGGTGTGTGTGTGTATTTGTGTATATATTTATCTATGTGTTTGTGTGTGTTTACGTTTGTATACTTTTAATGATGCATACCTATCAATCATATGTACTCGGGTGTGCATTTCTCAGCATGTGTGTGCTTGTCGGTGAGCATATGTGTGTATAATTACGAGAGCCACTAAATTTTCATGATGTTTGAATAATGCAATTTTTTCCAGCAACGCTAACGTGGTGTTATTGATATTCATAAAATGGACGTCTTTATCACAGATGTAGGGATTGTCTCTACCTGAAGAAATACTCCACAGGCAAACTCAGTAAGATTCGACAACTAAGCCTATCCCACTCTATGGCTAATAGTTTAAGGACAGTTTGATTCCACCGAGGACAGTAATAGCAGTAGTAGTAACAATCACAATATTTGTAGAGTCTTTCAGGTAGAAATAGCAATTATGTTCTCTAGTAATGGAGCCGTTGAGTGCGGTTATAAAGTATTGTTATGTGGTAGAAGTGCAAGGTAGCCAAATGGTGTCAGAATGAAAACAGAATCAGGAAATCTAATATCTATTCCAAGTTAAGTAGCTTCTCATCATCATCATCATCATCATCATCATCATCATCATCATCATCATTAGTCTTTTATCGTCAGTCGTTGGACAAAGACCTTCCCTAATATTCGCCACACTTCTCTATTGTGAACATCACGGAGCCAATAGTTTCTGAACCTGTCTTGTTCGCTTCAACATCTCATATTCTGTCTGCCTCGGTTTCGCACTTGATCTCTGAAGATCCACGTTATGATGCCAATCGGTTGTCTGTCATTCTTGCGACAGGACCAGAATATTGCCATTTGACTCTACTGTTTCCATGATTTCTCGATACTGTGCTGTCTTGTGATCTCTACATGTGATGTTGAGTATGATTCTTGCATGTGCACGTTTCATGATTCTCAGTTTGCTGGTCAGTCTCTTGGTTCAGCTCCATAGGTGACTATTGGGAGGATGTATTGATTGTATACCATTCTTTCGAGGATTTATGGGATCTTCTTGTTTTTGAAGGTTGAACTTGCTCTGCCGAAGGCTTGCCATTCTAGAGGGATTATTTGCTTGATTTCTTCTTCTTTTGAGGATTCTGTGGAGAGTTGTTGTTTGAGGTAGATTTAGTGGTCTACTTTCTCCAGCTTTGTGTTTTCGATTTTGATTGTTGGGCGCTCATTTCTGACATGTTTGTTGTACACGACCTTTGTTTTGCTGAAGTTCATGTGCAGGCCAACTTTCCTTAATTCCACTGGGAAAGAAACTAATCCACGTCCCTGTGCTCTGTTCCATTGCCAGATATTTTGAAGGTAATGGCAAGCCACTTCAGTTGACAGAGAAGGGATGAGTGAGTACTTGAGCAAACCATTCTTCAATAAGTATCTAACTAGAAAGAAAAGATTGTGATATTGAGATATAAAAATACCTACATGTTGCAGGTATACAAACATTAATATCCTACTGAGAAATTGTTTTCATTTAGACGTTGTTAGTCTGTGGTCATGTGATCGTTCAATTTATCGGTGAGTAACTAATGTTTCTATCTAGTAAAGGCCAACACACTGAAATTGTTATTTAATAAGCTTAACTTGGTTATGATAGAATGCCTCAAATTTGAGGCACCGAATTTGGATCGAAGTACACTACGACGAGAAACCTTCGTCATTCACTAAGCTTTGCTGTGTTTCAGGAAAAGGTCACACGCATAGAGCATCCAGTGAGAACCAACATCACTACCTACAAATAAGGAACAGAGTGACCAGATTGCTAACAAATACATCAAAGACGAGATATCCCTGCAAACTGTAAGTTGTACAAGTCCTGTTCATTTAATAGACTTTTCTATGAAGAAGAAAGAATGCTTTGAAAAAGAAGAGAGAGAAATTAATTTTCGCCCTTCTTTTATTCTTGGCCTTCTGATTCGTTCACTGGTTAATTTCAGCCATGTTGTATCGGAAATCCGTTCATTGTTAGCCTTACGACGATATTGCGTAATAGAGAGCCAAGATCTCCTTGACATTTTGCCGCAACACTTGAAGGAAAGAAAAGAATTAAACCTCAGTTGCTGTCCGATTACCTATGACGTGAAAGGAAGGCTTCATCAAAGTTCAAAATCGTTACTCCCATGACGTCAAGAATTAGTAAAATGACTGGAGGCGCTCTGTTGGCGCCACTATTTCCCTTTCTTCACGTTTCTTTGAGCCGAGTCACGTAGAATAATGAATATTTGGAAATGTTGAGGATTAGGCGAATCGGAAAGAAACCAATCACCGCTAAAAGGATTGGAGGGAAGTCAATTGGGAAAGCCAATACAGAAGGTCGTTGATTTTGAAACTATTTATCAAGGATAAATTATTACGTCGTGACTTTTCTGTCCGAGCGAAATTGTAGGCCTTTACCAAAATTCTTCCTTTTCACCACGTTTGTATTTTGGTTTAACAGAGCAAAGGCGTGTCTGGATCATCTACAGTGTTGAATACCACCTCTTGAAACTCAATTATCTCTCCAAAGAAAAAGAAAAACAGAATTTAATTTGATGCTAAGATTTACAGTTGCACAATACACGGATGATAGAGATATTTCAAGGAATCGAAGAGCGACGGTGTTAGTTCCCCTTTTCTTCTATATACAAACCTATCCAACTATTTTTATTCAATGCATTGAGTTCGATTTGGAATGTGGCCATTCAATGTCGTCAATGACATATTGCAGAATTTGAATAATCTTATCTTGAAGTGACATCTACCGGTGCCAATGTAAATGTTCTGATTTTAATATACGAAGCGCTTTTAAATCTATTCTGACCTTCAAAATCTCCTTACGACCTACACGGTAAAAGTAATGGATGGGATCTATGAATCTCCCACAGTTGAGTCCGGGACAGCCTCTATTGAATTTGTCTCGATTTTATTTTCAAGCATAGTTCATGCTAAATTCAAGGTGTACCCTATAAGCCAATGCGTCATTTGCCGCAGAATACGATCAAGTTAACGCGATCAAGTTACCGATTTTTTTAAAAACCAAACCAGCTGTGAATAAAGATTTTATGTCTCTATAGACTTGTACGTGTTATAGATGCTTTTGCAAGTGTAGTTGAACAACTGTAGCCATCAAAGGTGGCAAAGGGTTCTATATTTTTCTCTTTTTTTTTCAATGTGTTTATGTGTTTGTGTGTTCCAGCGCCCCTAGCTGTGGTGTTTTGTTTACAGTCTTGAAAATTGGCATCAGTTTAGTACCCCGCTAAACCCTTTCTGAATGATTAGGGTATTTTTTTCTAATGCTTTCTGAATTTTTAGGGGTCTTGTTCCATCAGGTTTATTTATAACATCTTGATTCTCCTGAATTATTGACTTTGATGGTGGGTTATGTAAAAAAATGGTACCTTTCGTAAATGAACAGGACTTTAAAGAAGACATATCAGCGTATATAATTCAGTGGAAGTCTTTCATTATAACAAGCATACATCAGTCGATAAACTAACGTGTACAGGAAACCGATAACATGATTTATTTCTGTTCTGCGACAGTCTAGATGCCACAAAAGCGCCACTTACTTTCGTTGAAGCTATTTAGTGCAATTTCTTTCTGGGAAAAGTGCGCTAATGTGAGTAAAAAAAAATCCAAGATTTCTAATGAACTCGCATGTTATCAGTCGCTGAGAAAAAACAACCTTTATCCAATCTAAAAACTCAAAAAGTAAAACAGAAAGATTGCAACTTCACCCTTAATAAGTAGTCGAATAGAGAAAGCAATTTGTGCAAATGATAACACAGTGCCTTCATAACTTGTTAGTATATTGGACATTTTGGTTTTGTTCGCATTTTTTTACTTGTTTCATAAATAGTAGGTCTTCCTTGTATCTCTTTCTTTCTTTCTTTCTTTCTTTCTTTCTTTCTGTCTGTCTGTCTTTTTTCCAATGATTTTTCTTTCAGTTTATATATTTCTTATTTTCCCTTTCTTTCTTGTTATATATATCCTGTTTCTTTTCACTTTTTCTTCCCTTTTTATAATTTCTTTTTATTTCTTCTACCGTCTCCCTTTTTCTTTCTTCATTTCTTCATACATATTTTCTCTGCCTTCCTTTTGGTCAAACTCCAGTCTAAGTCTGGAGTTGACTTTGTTTTCCTATCGTAACAAGAAAAAGAATAATCCTCACCTAATTTAGGGGAGTAGACTCTTCACTGTTGGTCCGTGCCGTCAAGTTAAACTAAACTGATATGTAAAATGAACATTTCCCTACCGTGACTTGAAATCCCGACCAACGTACGGGCTTATTTCATTCAAATAAAAAATATCTTTTAAAACGAATATATCCCTCTCGTGACTTGAAACCCCGATCAATTTAGAAGCTTATTTCATTTAATAAATACATTCGTGCAAAAAATATATTTTTTGATATTTTTCCATTTATTAGATATACAGTACAAAAGTTGCAGTGATCATCTTGTCAGAAGAGAAGTTGGAATGGAATTTAAGCCTGCAGTATCCAGGCTGGTTTCCATCTTCTTTTTCTTATATATTTTTTTCTACCTCTTCTTTCTTTATTTCTCTTCAGAATATCGCATCCGTCAGACATTCCACTTTCTGCCACCTCTGTCTTCTCCTAAAGTGATTTCTGATCATGGACGAGATTAACTAGAACACCACAAGGCAGCTGGTTATGATCCTGGAATTGGACTTTGCAGGCTGCTTTGAAAAGGAAAAAGAACGTTGGGATAAATGTGTGAGGTCCTAACGGGAATACTTTGAAAAGGGGACTATGGTATCATAGGATTTTTCCGCTAATATTTAATGGCTGTATACTTGTTGTGATTAAGGCAACTCGTCTAATAATTCATGACGGCAATGACAATCTCATTTCAGACAATATTTCAGGGGACTTTGTTCTCTTTCAGCGTTTCCTTCAATGAAATTGTGGTTTGAATGAATTATTGCTCATATTGGAGTTGTTGCTACTCTACTACTACTACTGCTGCTGCTGCTGCCGATTTGATTCTTCTACTTGCGTCTTTTCAATATGAATCGTAATTGATTCTGACTTCTTTTATCGAGTGAGAGTCAATAAAGTATTGGTCTGGCCACTGGGGATCTGTATAGAAGACAATACATCCTCAATTCGATTAAGGCGAGGTGAAAACTTGTTAAGATTGCTGTGAAATACATTCCTTATTAAATGGAGACACGGCTAACTGCCTCCTATTAATCCCACTTCAGCTACACTACTGCTAATTTTTTCACGAAAATGAAAAGAGTCAAATATATTTTGGAAGATGCAATTCAAACGGACCACCTCGTTCGAGCCAAGAGATCAGATATGGTTGTCGTAAATGGAGGAAAAAAATGGATGCAGTCGTTCAAGAAGATGATTGGCTGAAACTATAACGACTGAAAGAAAAATGTTGAAATATCAAGACCTTGTTCGACGACTAGATAGAAAGACATGACAGTGAATGTTTTGATACTAACATCTGTGCTTCGGGAAGGGCTTAAGGGGGCATCGCGAGGAGGTTAGAAGATTCAAAATGAGGAAAAAACGACTAAGACGATTCGGATCACCATAATGCAGAACTTGACGAAAATACCAAGTAGAGAGCTGGAGATTTGAAAAGATTTGCTATTACCAGAGGTGGGAACAGCTAATGAAAGTGCTCAACTGATACATCGCTAAAGATTTTGTAATAAGTAAGGATAAACGCTTAACATAAACTTTTATTAGATGAATTTAGTTTCAGTAGGGTTTTTTGCCCTAGACCTCTCAAAAACAGGCCGAGAGAGCTAAAATTTTAATATTTTGTTGCTTAGACATGGGGCTTTCCAAAGAACAAATGATAATCAGGGTGTACATCATAAATAATTAAATGATTATAGATGCGTTATTTTACTTCGAATCTCTTAAATGATCTCCTGTTACTACGCAGTGAATGAATCATTTGGTCTAAAAAGTGTAAATGTAATAACTAATTGAAAGATATGTGGCTACTACAGAAATCAAACCTTAGACTGATGAGGTAACGTTACGTTGCTCTTACCATTGAGCTAGATTTCGGTCACAGGTTCGATTCCTGCAGCATCCCCATCTTCTCTAGTTGTATTGTTTATTCTATTTACACTATCTTGGCTGGATGATACATTCACTGCGTGATAACGAGAGATCTTTTTCAAATACCGTTTCAAAGTAATATAACGCATCTAAAATTATTTCTGTCGGATTATGTATTCATTTCTTGATAATATGATTAAATGAACAAATGAAATTAAACATCAGTTCACATTCAACGTAGAGTTTGTTTGAAGCGCTATGTCTAAGCAACTACTTATAAAAAATTTCAGCTCAATTGCACAAAGTCGTGTCCAAGTTTGTTATAGTCAGAATTTAGCATGTTTGTTGTTCTACGCAAGACAGTGTGCAAGTCTGAGTCTGTTAAAAGAGCCGTGTTTTTAGATTTGTTAATGTTTGTACGCGAGAACGTATATTCACAAAAATAGATTTATGCAAAGAGTCCACACATTTTTCTGACAAACTTTTGTAAATTATCAATCTTCTTTGTACTGAGTGATGCATTGAATTCAGTTGGTTTCATATTCTTAAAACTATCCTTCAGGGTTATCGTCTGCCTTATACTCTTTGTTCGGACGATTATTGCTGATATTGTTATCATATTGGATCAACTGAAATATTGTGATAACAGCATCAATAATACAAAGAAGGTGTTCATTTGTCCGGAAAAAGTTTGAAGTTGTGTGACTATCACAATTCCACTCCTTTCATCTGTTTACTCAGTAAAAACGGAAATGTATGCAGAATGGACGGCATTGACTAAACAAATGAAACGTAAATGAATAATTATGAGTAAATTGAAGATATATGTAATACTTCAAATATATTCGACATTCGATATTACGTTTATGATGTATATGATCATTAGCATGTATAATTAATAAATATGAGTCATACATAAAATATTTGCAGTATTGACTACTGCTAGTTTATATGATAAATAAGGTACACACACACACACGCACGCACACACACACACACACATACACACACACACATATATATATATATATATATATATATATATATATATATATAAATGTATATATATACGTGAGTAGATATATATATGCCGACTGGAGTCAAAGGAAAATAGAAGGTTTCTATTCCGTTTGCACTAGTCTGTCGAATCGAGATGCAGTTTTTTTTATACCCAATTAATTCCACCCTCTCACAACGTGGATCCAAAGAGATTATATGCGAAAACAAGACCGACAAAATGTAAGATTGCGTGACAAAATAGACAAGTTCAGAGTGTATTGGCCTGGCGAATCCTGGGGAAAGTTTATGTCCAACGGAGGACGCTAAAAGGCTGCTGCTGCTGCTGCTGCTGCTGCTGCTGCTGCTGATGATGATGATGATGATGATGATGATGATGATGATGATGATGATTCCCGCAGCCTAGGGTGTACTTGGATGCTGAGTTCATTGAGAAATTAATGAAGAGTTATCCATGCTCTTCGGTCATATTGGGAATAGAATCCGGACATTCTTCTGCGTGTGAGGCTGACATGCGAACTGTTACATCATCTGATTGGACCATGATAGAAATTCCAAATTTTTGATAAAAGTGCGGTATATGCAGCATTGATTATGCTCATACATTTTATAATAAATAAGGTAGATAAATGATACATCGATAACAGAAATTTATATGTCGAACGTATGCAGTAGAGATCATGTTTATCAGGATCGAGTACATTATGATGGCTTTCATGATAATGAAGGTGACGAGTTGAAATGAAATTTACTTGATAATGGGGTAATATTTTTTGTCAAATTCTGAATGCATTACCTTTTCATATCCTATCAATCATATTTATGGTGATTTGATCCCCCACACATTTTTCTCCTCCCATCTTCATAAAATCATTGTTCTGATCAATTTCTCCAGCCATTTTTTTTACTTTTCCTACCTCGCATAGATGGTGTTTTTTTTCCTCTCCCCGACTCGACAGTTGTATCCAGTGTCCATTAAATGTTTCCCACAAACGACTTGGCGTCTGCTCTGATGTCCATGGTCGGCTTAACAGTCTCCACAGGATTGGCGAGGTCAAAAGAGACGATCGATAAGATCAAAGCCCCCTGTTCTTAAACGTTATCTCCTTTTCAAAACATCGTATCCCTGGGGACGGAAAAAAAAGTGACAGGATGGAAGATTCGATTCCCAAAACACAGCCTTTGTTAAAGAAATCAGTATCCGCCAGTCACTATGAGGTCATCTGTGAAAATAATATTAATCGATTGATATTTATTATCGACTCGTGTGCACTTTGATCAAATCTTTTGCTTAGAGCATCATTTGTTCAAACCGTGGTATTCCCACCCGGATCATTTACTAGCGGCGATTTAGGTCAGTCAATAAAGTTGTCGGGTAGAACAACCATTTTGATTCTTTGTGACTTGCAAGTCTTCCTGAATGAACGCTTTCGACGGATCAAACGAGTAAAGTAAATTTTGATTTGATAAACAAGTCCGGTTGGTCAATCAACGGAAACCATCTGGTGACCAACATGCTGTGTTGGGGGCAATCAATCAATAAATGGAAAATGGGAGATGACCAATGAATAAGTTACTTCTCTTGACTTTTGTTGGGTGGTGATTGGTGATCACTGAAAAGACCGAATTTTCGAAGAATATGCCTGAACACAGCTGGACACAATCTAAGGAACCAATTTAGCAAAAACGTACCTTGTAAATTGAATCCCATCACTAAAAACCTAGGGGGGGGTATTCAAAATGGACTGGACGTAATAAGGACTAAATATTTAAATTTTCAACTCTCCAACTCTATTGATTCGGTCTCTACACATGACACATAGCCAGACATGTAGACCCACTTGAAAACAAAAGAAACTTGATCTTGACGATGTTGATGTTGACAGCTTTGGTTGACGGTTTCTAAAAAGCCTTTAGATCAACCATTTAGTCAAGTTCAGTATATATATATATATATATATATATATATATATATATATATAGTGAACGGTGAATTCTCTGGTCATTTGTTGTTATCTCTAATATATTTTTTTTTAAGATAAAGCTCGTTATCACAGTTTATAATTGAACAAGTGATCTAACAAATTTCCAGCGAAGAATAAATATGGTCAGAATAAATTTTTTTCATGACATCACAAGCGTTTTCTCCACTGGAAAATCTCTAAAATAAAGTCTATTAATAAACGCGTCAAAATAAGTCCTCAAAGAAAGTCAAAAAAAGTTTTTTTCCACCCACCTCCCAAAATGATATTTTAGAAGGGGTGGTGGAGTATTGACGCCAGTTTTCAAGTATGTTGACAAAACACTATGGCCAGGAGCGCTGGAACATGCGAACACACGTCCATATAAAAAGAGAAAGAATCTTTTACCACCTTTGGTGGCTACGGTTCAACTTATATTTTGCTGAAAAAGATTTCTCTTATCAACCATTGGAACTATAAAATATTCTGCATTATCGAGTTTAGTCACTTTCTAATGGAACCTCCGATCGAATTTATAGGATGTAAACATTTTCTTACATTATTGTCAGTGTTGGAGTAATGGATTCATATTAAAATCAGTAACAGAATGTAAAGAAACCATTCGAACCCCACAGAAAAACACATAAATGTTCTTATGAAATGCAATATAGTTTCCTGTATATATATATATATATATATATATATATATATATATATATGTGTGTGTGTGTGTGTGTGTATGTATATATGTATATATATATATATATATATATATATATATATATATATAGTCCTCAACTTTAAAGGATTATTGAAAATTTATGGTATTTCATCAATTATTTCAGATATATGTTAAAGCAATTCATGTAAGGTTATGTGCTTTGCACAGATCTAAATTATGGTACTCCGTTGTTCACCATGAAACTGTTTTAAAACCAAAGCAATTATATTAAGATGCCCCTTAGCAGTGTTGATAAATCAACTTCATCTATATATATATATATATATATATATATATATATATATATATATATATATATATATATAATTAAGAAATCTTTCAAATAGATAAAAGTTCGATGAACACCTGCTGTAAGGCGATGTTGTGAATTCGATCTCTACTATTGTAGACTTGTACAGATTTGTCTACAGAATCATTATAAATATGAGGCCCTGCTTCGTGGCTGCGAAGGTTGCGTATTTCCAACCAGTGTCCAAACTCTGAATCTTTTTAAAAAAAAAACTTTGTTTCTGAATGCTGATTTTCAAGGTGCGTAGGCACTTTCTAATCGGAAGATTGGCGTAATGCAATTTGGTGAAAGTCCAATTGTCATTGTGTGAAATACCAACAGCGATATGACAATGGCTATCAATGAATAAGATGATTAGCTGGGGAACTATTATCCAGACATACAATTGCAATCGTACACCCTGGCCCGCTGAGATAAAATAGATTGATTTTTCTGGTCATTTCCGATCAATGTACTTCATTATTTGGTTTGTTTTTTTTTCTTTTCAATTCGTCAATGTCCTGTTTTTCGAAATCTTCCAGCGTACAAAATAACTGCTTAGTAAGACATTTTATACTATGCCATAATTGGTATTGGAACTGAAAAGGAATTTCAACTCGATAAGAGGTGAAAAAACGGAGCATTACTAATCTCTGTACAATCAAGCTTGATTGAAAGCGAGGCTTCAAATTTCCCATGTGTCCCTCTCCAAACAAAAAAAATTATAACTTATTCAATAACGATAAGAATTTATCTTGAGTGCAAGTTAAGTGGTTAAGATAACTGCGTAGTTTCTAGGGGTCAAAGTACGAACAGAGGTAAAAGCCAGGATCTTAGAGTCTTTTTTCAAGGCAGGCAGTTGGAGTTACACAATCTTCTTACCCCTTTCACATTGCTTTTTGCTATACTAAGCTAAATTCATTGAATATCAATATTTAACTTCATGACTTGACTGCGTTTTAGCTTGAATTGGAATACTTTTACAATTTTAGAATTTGTGTGTGTGTGTGCATGCGCGCGCGCGTGTGTGTGTGTGTGTGAGAGAGAGAGTCATGCTGTATTTGCCGGCTGCATTACTTAGTTTGTTATCCACAACAAATCAATCAGATTACACAGTTCGAACATACAACAATTCACTTTTACGCTGTAACACGATTGAATAATAATAATAATAATAATCATAATAATAATAATAATAATAATAATATCGGGATTAGGGGGAGGATAGAGACCGTACAGACCACAGCACTACTGGGAACTGCATGGATACTGAGGAAGGTGCTAGAGATATAAGTACTGCAACGAATAGTAGCTCTGTCATGATATGCGAAAGAGGGAGGAGACGTTAGCTGAAGACCTGAGGAGACTTATCGTCACTCAGCCTTCAGCGATAACCACTGGGCAACCGGTGTGAAACTGTAAATCGCAGAATTACTGCGACCTATGAGTACTAGGAGAGGAGGGCTGGAGACTTGAGGAGACTTGCTGTCACTCAAACTCCAGCGGTTACCACCAGGCAACTGGTGTGAGATTCCAAATAATAATAATAATAATAATAATGATAATGATGATGATGATGATGATGATAATGATTATTATTATTATTATTATTATTATTATTATTATTATTATTATTATTATTCCGGCAGTGGGTGGAAACTAAATATTTTTCAGCTAAATGTTGCTTCTGAAAGTTTCTGCACTCAGCCTATATGTTGTGCATAGCAAATGAGAAATGGAAGAATTGTCAATTGCCAGGAACTAACACAAGCTAACTGGGAAAATAAGTCTATACGATACTTATTTTCGGGTCAGATGATTTCAGTAGTCCTGTGAGTCTGACTTGTCTATTTTGATGTGCGATGGCTTCCATAATATAAGATTGGGTTTCGAGTAGATATTGACTCGAAAGTTTACATCATATATACGAGAGAGCACAATATTAATAAAAGAATCACAGACATTCACTTTTATTGGTTCAATCAAAAGGAAACTATATGATCTTTATAAGCTAAATATTTTATCAATGTATTTGTATATAGCTCTAAGAGTGAGTGAAATGAAATATATTATTCTGATGTAGTATGTATATCAGAAGATAATATTGTTTTCGTGTACGTCATCATCATCAGTCTTTTAACGTCTATCGTTGGACATACACCTTCCCCAGGATTTGCCACACTTCTCTATCGTGGGCGTCGTGGAGCCAGTACTTTCTGAATTTTTCTAGCTCGTCTCTCCATCAAATACTCTGCCGGCCTCGGTTGCGCATGTGATCTCTGAGGATCCATGTCATGAGTCGTAATGTCCATTGGTTGTTTGCTATTCTAGCGATATGGCCTGCCCATTGCCATTTGAGCTTTTTAATGGATTCTATGTTGTCCCTGACTCCTGTCTTCTCCTGGATGTATTGTGCTGTCTTTTGGTCTCTCCGTCTGATGTTGGGCATGATCCTTTCATGTGTCCTCGCACATGGGATATAATGAGTTTATGTGTTAAAATGTGATGTTCAAGGTGTATATGTGTGAATCAAACTTCGTAGTGTATAGAAAATAATGTGTATGTACTTGTAAAGGGGGTTACGGCGGATTTTCCGGGCTTGACGGCCCTCTAAAACGCATAGGTTCCAGGGGTTGCAGAGCTTTGAGCAAACACGTCTTTACTATAACGAGTCAAAATAAGAAGATAATTCAAACATGCCACCAAGATCATAGGACTGTGCCATGCTCAGCCAATGAACAAGTATTCTATTTTCATTCACTCCTGCTGATCTCAGGTGGAGAAGAAAAATATTTATTCTAATTCGCTGTTTTTATTTATTTTTTGATGATTTGAATGGCTGCATCTATAAACACTTGAACTCTCGAATGGTAAATGCTATTTGCGAAAATCTATAATACAGTTGTGGATTACAGAAGGTGGACATGATAGCTATTTTTCCCTCGGCAATATATGAACATTTGCGTGTGAATGTGTATGTGTGTGTGTGTGTGTGTGTGTGTGTGTGCGTGTGTGTGCACGTGTATGCGCTTGTATCCCAAATCACTGCCAAATGCACATGTTTGTGAAAACATCTACATTAACACGCAGACATGCACTCATACACACGTACACATATACACAAACACGCAAATGAAAAGAGGCGAAAAAAGTTCTAATTATTTGTATTCAAGAAAACACATGTCTATCTTAATTTTCATAAGTAAGTAATACCATTCTTTCCTTCTTTAACTTCATCCTTTAAAAGAATATGAGCAGAATCTATTTTAATGGACAATTCTGACTTATCCCTGCGGTCACTTTTCAGGATGTGTTGCCATGGACGAAAGCCGTCGACACACTGCGATATCCGTTCGAGACGTTGGGTAGTTCTGGAACCAATTCGGCGTATGAGTGTCGATGCTTTGGGGCCGATCAGGCCCGATGTCACGACTGTGACCGGAACAAACTCGCACCAGTCGTTGAATGAACGATATTTAGCCATCTCCTTCGCCTGTCGGGCGCCAGTACCTAGCTCAATGACTGACGAGGTTAGATTGCCGGTTGCGAAAGAGTCAGATCAAGCGGCATTCCAAGTGAGTGGTTTGCCGACTGCAAGTGAAAAAACAGTTATCCTGTCCGGGCATTTTCCATCTCCCTGGTCTAGACTGATGGTCTCCAATAAGGTGGGGATTCTGGTGGCGTCGAATCCACTAGATAATGTGGCTGAAGGCGGCATGGCGAGGAGGGCCACACCTGCTGTGGCGAGATGAGAGGGGTGAGAAAGTATTTAGCCATTTTGGACAAAAAAATGTGCACCATGGTAAACAACCGATGATCCCTACTGGAAGAAATCACACATAGTTGCATAATATCAAATTCATTGTGTAAAACATGAAAAATACACCCGAGAATATTACATAAATTACAATAAAACATATTTGGAAATAAATGACTGAAACGACATTTTTCGAAAAATGTAGGTTTTTTTAAATATATTCAGTGTTTAAAGCTATAAGCTTCCCAAAGATCATTAAACATAGGGATTTTAAATTTTCATATTGAAATATACTATTTATCATAGAGGAACATGTATCTTCGCAGCCTGCCTCGAGATGATCTTCAAGAACGTAGACTGGGAAAATAAAGGAATCAGAATAGACGGCGAATATCAGAGTAACCTCATATTTGCAGACGACATCGTCCTTTTCGCAGAGAACCAACACGACCTCCAACTGATGATAGATTGACTAAACAAAGAAAGCAAGAAATTCAGCCGACACATGAACTTCAGCTAAGCAAAGGTCATGTGCAACAATCACGTTGGAAATAAAAACAAAACGATTAAAATCGAAGACGCAGAATTGGAGAAAGTAGATCGCTACATCTACCAGTCACAATGATTCTCCATGGAACCCTCAAAATAAGAAGAAATCAAGCGAAGAATCACGCTAAGATGACTAGCCTCCGGTACAGCAAGCCCAGCTTTCAAAAACAGGAAGATCCCATAAGTCCTAAAAAGAAAGGTATACAACCAATGCAATCCCCTGATAGTCACCTATGGAGCTAAAACATGGAACCTAACCAAGAGACTAACCTGCAGACTGAGAAGCATATAACGTGCACATGAAAGAATCGTGCTCAATCTCACATGGAGAGATCGCAAAACAGAAAAGGGAGAAAACAGGAGTCTGAGATATCATAGAATCCATTAGAAAAACTCATATGGCAATGGGCTGTTCATGATGAAATAATGGCAGACAAACACTGGACATCACGACTCACAACATTGGTCCCCAGAGAACACATGCAGAACTGAAGCCAGTAGAATGGAAGATGGGTGGGGGCGATCTAGACAAATTTAGAAGGTATTGGGACGATAGAGAGGGTCGGCGAAACTTGAGGAAGGCCTATGTCAAACGACGGACGTTAAAATGATGATGATGATGATGATGATGATGATGATGATGATGATGATGATGATGAACACGTCAAAACGAAGCTGACCGTCGCTTGAAATATGTGTTCCAGGTAAGTAAATTTGACTGATGAACCTTTCAATCAATTTTCGCAAATTCTCCTAGGCATCCAAATTTTCCCTAATAATCTAATATTTCTCTATTTGAAGTCGTGAAAGCTTTTCGGAAAGACAATTATCTTTTTTCAGCCGAAAACAGCAATATCGCAGCCTTAAAGTGCATGTAGGCCTAATAATACCATCACCTTTTACGATCACAACCAGGAATACATATCATTTTGATCTTCTGTTTAGTCTAACATCAGCTATAAACATAATACCAGTATAACACGTGAATAGGCTATCCTATCACTATATTTGCTATCATTTCTTTTGCTACTATTTCTCATTTGTACCACTGAAAATACTTCCTATCTTTACAGGGGGACTTTTTTTAAATAGCAAAGAACATATGGATAACAAAGAATCATTTTCGATTTCTCCGATAAAGTAGAAACCTTCAATCAAATGTCTCATATATTAAAAGTAATTGTAATTTTTTTGAAATGAATGCTAAATTTCATTTATCAAGAACCAGACGATTTTACACAAATCGTATGATTTCCATTCGCCAAATCTTCGTGTTTGGTTAAGTCACTTCTAGCATGTTCTGTATTCAACTTTTGTCTTTCGTTGAATTTTATATTGAGTCGTGAGGTACGGTTTCTCGCAGAATCTGTATTATCGACTATTAGTCCCTGTGCAGCTGTCATATTCCTGATTTAGAGCTCTTTCGTTTATATCATTATTCCGACTCCCCTGCACGAAGTAGCCTGCTTGCGATGTACCAAAAGTAAAACAGCAAAGATCTAAGTTGTTTTTTTTTTAATATCCTCGTATATAAAAGTAGCTCATTATTGAGATAAGTTGCTAATACGCAACTGACCAGTAAGGGCTAAGCACTATAATTTTGACTTTTGAGTACAGAACGTTTTAACGCCACCGTATGCCTTGATTAAATCTCTTCCGATCAGAACATGCAGATGCCTTAGTAACATTCGAAAACATCAAGAACCTACACTTATTACTTCCAAACTCTTACAACTCTTTCAATGTCAGATTATCGTTAAATATTTAATCTTATGTAGCATCATCGTTTTTATTTTCTTCTATCCAGCGAGAATTAATCGGATGTGTTGCACTTGAATCTCATTTTCTGTTTTCAGTCAATGATGTTTTTTTTATTCAGGGATCAAATGGTATTTCAGCGCTGACGATCTGATTGAGAAATGTTCGCCTGATAACAATTATATTACGTGGCTTTGATAATAATAAAACAATGACAAATGATTTTTTTAAATGCCAAATCCAAGAGGCAATCGTCTCATTAATTACAGAAAAATATAAATGAAACACAGACGAAAACTTAATAAGGTATTTTACATGAAGCTGCTCTGAGGCACGTCAGATATTTTTTCCTAATTTTCGTAATAAAATCCGGGTTTTAAATTAAATTCATTTTATTGACGTTCTACAAAAGCGTAAATTTCAGTAATATCCCGATGGCTATCCCTGAGAAAAAGAAACTCTTCGGAAGTATTTATTTCCTAGTTTCATTAATTTAGATTCTGTTCATTGCTAAGGAGGGGGAAGACATTCTTTCAGGAAATTTTCGAGTGTGTGCATCAAGTCACGTGAAATTTCCTCGATTTTTTTTCGAATATCATGATTTGTTTCTTTGAGGTCTTAGTTCAAAACTTCGAAACGTAACAAAGGCTTTCTGTAGGATGAAGATGGAGAACTTTTCATATCTTGGTTGAGATGCTCATTCATCAATTTTTTATTAGTCTTTTTCTGTCTTACTTCAGTTGGTTCTTATCATAACCCTCCAATCTTTATCATACGACCGGTAAATAAGAAGCTTCCGGCGTGATTTGAACTTCCAAACCTTATCATTGAGAGACTCTCTAAAATGCTTAATCAGGAAAAAAATCGAAGTGAAAGATGCTTACCCCCAAATACCCTTTGATAATTTGAGTTTACTCAAATGGTTTATTCATTTCACCTCATTACAAAATATCATAAACTGTTAGTTATTCTTATTTACTAAGCTTACTTTAGTATAACACGAGGCCAATTAGGATTGATGGGGCGAAGAACGTTGTTTTTGTCCTATTCTCACAAGAGAGGTGAGCTGGCCTACCTAGAAAATCCTAATTCGGAATCAAAAATCGACTTTTGACACGAGTAGTAAATACGTAAATATCCCAACCTTGAAATAATCATTCTCATCAATTGTCTGGCAAAGAGAATCACTAAGCTTACGGAAAGGATCGACTTTCCTACGGTAGTAATATTCTGTGAGACAAGTTTGCTAAAGACTGTTCCACTGCTAAACTTATCAACAGAATGTTTCTTCTTAATGAGAATTTTCACCTGACTAAATTATTTGCCGTAACAAGTGGAATGAATAGCAATGAATAAATAAGATCGATGAATTGATGGAAATCAGAGAGTGTTCAATGGAATCATTTTACCGCCACAAATGGCTGACCAAACAGCTAAGTCAGCTACAAATTCCACTCTCTTTTTGAGTTCTGGCTGCCTACAGATGTTACCAGGAATTCTTGGTCACATTTTGGAGGCTACAACCATGAAAATTTGCATGAGTACACCACTCGGTATTATCTTGGAATGTTCTTTTTGGGGTTTTTTTTCCAAAAAGTGCTTTTTAGTCTCAATGGTCGATTTGGACTATTTATTTAGATGATTTTAGATCAAAGATCTATCTTTTTAGACGTTATTAGCTATATAGGCTTATATTTTTTAGATGATTTAAGATTTAAAAATGTCTATTTTTTAGCTGGTTTAGATAAGAGATCTAATTTTCAAGATTATTATAAATGAGAGATCCATTATTTTGCATGATATTAGATAAGAACTTTTTTGGACAATTTTAGCTCGAAAGACCTATTTTTAGATGATTTCAGGTAAAAAATCTATTTCTAATGATTTTAGCTGGAAAGACTGGTTTTCAAATGATTTTTGATAAAAAAGATTTACTTTTATAGATGATCATACAAAATCTTTTAGATACTTGATATGATTTTAGTATTAGAGCCTTTTTTGTAGGTAATCTTTCAGATAAATCTTGTATCAGCGCAAGCTGCTTCGATCCATTTATGCAAGGTATAGATATTTCTTTTGTTTATTCAAAGGCATTTATACTAAAGCCAGAAAAATGGGAGCTAATGTTAAAATTGAAGGTGGGAAGAATCTTTCTTTCTCTCTCTCTCTCTCTCCCCTCTCTCTCTCTCTCTCTCTCTCTCTCTCTCTCTCTCTCTCCTCTCAATTTTATTGGAAAACTACATCGAAATGATTAAGGACGCAGATCGCTTAATAAACACGTCACTCCCTACGAGCATAAAACATGCGTCCATTCCAGGATGAATTAACACTGTAATTCGAATCCCCCTCTGCAAAGAATACAGCGGGGTTGATTCCCAAAAACTGATTTGCCTCTGGGTCTTAAAAGTACTTACATAGAATGCCATGGGGTTATGTTGAGTGGATTTTGCGATAAGTGAGTAGAGATGGACGGGCAGACTGGGCTTTGGTGATTTATGATACCATATCTACACGTGAAACAAAAAATCGACGCTAGGTCATTTTTTAATGATTTCTTCACCACAACGCATGTCATAAATTATTTCCTGACTCCCTTCTTCAAGTGCAATCTGCAGGCACAATCTGAAAAAAAAAGAATCTCCGGTGCCCAAACCAACCATACTTAGCTAAGAGTGAAAGAGAACCGTAGGACAGCAAAGGAATAATAACGCCAGTGAGAGTTGTTTGCGACAAAAAATGGCGATACGAAGATAAATGTTTGTGTAATCAGTGAATATTAAAGATGACTCGTTGCATAGTTACACAACGAAACCAATAAAGCAAAAGATAAAAATCGCTCTGTGAATGACAAGATACACAGGGACAGAGAGACAAGCACTAGAAAAGAATGAAAAATACAGTTGATATTCTATAAGCGATCGATCATATGATGTTTGAAGGAAAGCTAGGTACAGACATGATTCGTGAGGCTAATACAATTATTGTTTATATTGTTACCTATCCATATGTTCTGATGGAAATTGCTCTGCGAGTGGCGAAAGATACATGTACACTGAGACAAAAGAATGAGAAATAAGTAGACTCGTTATCACAGTCAATATTTGAACAACTCCAGCATAAAAGATTGAAGTGAATTTTCTGGTTACTTGTTCTTGATTCTAATAAAATATTTTTTTTTAAAAGATGGAACTCGCTATCACAGTCAATGATTTCACGAAATTCTATCGAAGAGTGAATATGATCCAAATTATTTCTTCTCATGACATCAATGGCGTTTTCCATTGAAAAAAAATATGAAATAGGGTTAAAAAAAATATGTGGACTTTAGCTAGATGTTATTGATAAACTATACCAGTCAAAATAAGGCCCCAAAGAAAAATTTTAGAAAAAAGAAAGTGTTCAGCGGATTACTAATGCCAATTTTTAAGTCTGTAGATAAAACGATACTGCCAAGAGCAATTGGATCACCTATATATGCAAACACACAAGGGCATTTGCATATTAAAAAAAAAGGATGTAACCATTCGACACCTTTGGTGACTATGGTGGTTCAACTTGATATTTGACAAGTGATCATACGATGATTTAAGGAAAGCCTCGTACGTTAAACTAATACAATAGCAGATTATATTGTTACTTATTTTCCTTATGTGATCGAAACGTTGTGTCTGTAGAATCATTTATAACAACAAATATGGCTGTAATGTTATTCGCCGAACCACTTAATCGTGGGCGTCGTGGAGTCAGTCTAATTAAGTATAGACGTCCATTGTGCAACGATGGAACGATTTCATTTGCTCTAACCTCAAATTGTATGAAAAATCTTTTTTGCCCGGGATCATCAGAGTGGTCTAATTTGGAGAAAAAAAAATCTAGTTCGTTTTCACTCGTTACATCATGTTTTAGTTAGGGAGTTCAATTTCCTATTCAATTACAATCCGAAACTGGATCCTGACTTTCGGTTCAGATGACATCTTGTAGAAAGTAAGTTGAAGATTTGAAAATGGGCTAACGGAGAAGTGGTTACATTTTGGACTGATCCAGTAAATTCCCATAGTCTACCAACCCCAGCAGGTTACATAAATAACATAGTATATCCTAATGTGCTCAATGATTCCCACTTAAATATTGGGACAGGGTATGCGATGTTTACATTTAGGGTCAGACCCGAGAATATTCCATGATCATACCCCCACGTCGTAGCTATATGTATATAGAATATCTCCATGAGTTATATTTGAAATTTAGTGAAATTTTGTGGGGAAGGTGACCAATGGGCAATGGACTATGGAGGATATGTTCACATTTGGGGGCGGGTCCAGAATTTTTTCCAGTTACCTTCCAAGTATTTTGATTAGAATGAACTGCATTAAAGAATTTTTTTTCTGGGTGAGGACTACTATCTATGATGTATATAAACAACTCAGTTGGACCCCCTTTTTCTGTCCTTCGTACGAAACTACAGTTTTGAAGTATTGTGATTAGTTCCTTCGACTCCCACATCCTTAATCTTTAACAGAGTAATTACACTACAATCTTAATATATGTTTGAAAGGTGTCACGCTGTCTGTGTGTGTTTGTGTTTGTCCGGTTATCTGTCATGCGATAAAAATCACCTAAACATTGGTGCAGTTCATCCAAATTCGGCATACACAATGTAGAGAGAGGAACGTTTTGAATTTAAAAGTTTTGTACGAAAAGCGCTTTGTGAGAGATTTGGGGGAGGTTTTATTTACAATGTGAATAAAATACAAGGATGTCATTGACTAATTAGCAAGGAAAAGTAGGGGTCTATTTGGGCATCTGACGCACTTCTTAAATTGAACCCCCATTTTAGAGCCAATCCACTCAATTCCATTTGTAAAGGAAAATGTTTACCCAATAAGCTACGAGGAGGTGACACTTTTTTGAAAATATTTTTCAAGAAAACACTTTAAAATCAGTTTTAATCTAAAAATGGCCACAACTTTTACTTTCCAGGAACGTATCCTACTGTCTTTTTCATCTTCCATATTCATTTATCATCCATGATGTCAATAACTCTTTTTTTCATGTATTACATCAAATAGATATTTCAGAATGTTTTGTTCGCTTCAGTTCCTTGTGATTTCTATAGCATGGCTGAAGGGCATAGTATTTTATTCTATAGAGAATTTCCCAATGAAATGAATAACATAAGTTATGACCGACAGTGATAGGATCCACGTAAAGATTTTATTGCATATTGGAGGCTGGGGCGAATGCCTTTGTTCCATAGATGCACGATGGGTGCCTATACTTAATATTATTGAAATCACAGATTTGTATTTACAGTGATATATTCGGGGCTGATGAATCATATTTATTCATTCCAACTTATACTCTGTTTAGATGTGGTTAAACCCATAGGGGCCGTGTGGCACAAGGCGTAGGCAGATAAAAAATGGATGTTTGGGTAGTAGTGCCCAAAATACTGGTATAACACATTAGGATATCCTTTGATAGAATGTTTTATCGGAAAGGCTGAACTGAAAGAATGTAGGAAAACACATCAAATATGTCGGATAGGAGTACATAAGCCCTCCAATACTACCATCATTATTCCAACCACATCACTTTAAAACGTCAAAACTGAACTTTTAACCTCAGAAAAAGTCATCATCATCATCATCATCATCATCATCTTCAGTATTTTATCGTCTATCGTAGGACATGGATCTTTCCCAGGATTCACGACCTCTCTATCAAGGGCATCGCAGAGCTAAAATTTTCTGAAATCATCGTTCATCTCGCCATCCGTCGACTGCAGTTCTGCATTTGATCCCTGGGGATCCATGTTATGAGTTATGATATCCATCGTTTTTTGCCATTCTTAAAACATGACTAGCCCATTGCCATTTAAGTTTCCTAATCGTTTCCATGATGTATGGGATTTCTGTTTTCTCTCTAATATATCATGTTGACTCGTGGTCTCTCCATGTAATGTTGAGCATTATTCTCTCATGTTCACGCTGAATGGTTCCCAGTTTGCGTGTCAGTCTCTTGGTTAAGTTCCATATTTCAGGAATTTCGCGAAGATACGTTGGTTGTATACACTTCTCTTCGGGACTAATGGAATTGTTTTTGTTCTTGAAGGTTGAGCTTGCTCTACTAAAGGCTTGTCATCCTAGACTGATTCTTTATTTGATTTCTTCTTTTGGGGATTCTATGGAGATTCGTGGTCCTTAGTAGATGTAGTGGTCTACTCTCTCCAGCTTTGCGTTTTTGATTTTGATCAGTATGTGTTGATTTCTGACATGTTTGTTTTCCATGACCTTTGTTTCATTGAAGTTCATGTGGGGACCAACTTTTTGCTTTCTCTGTTCAGTCTGTCTTGCATTAGTTAGAGGTCCTGGATGTTCTTTGCAAAAAGGACAATGTCGTTCGCAAATCTGAGCCTACTCAGGCATTAGCCGTCTATTTTGATCCCGGCTGTAAAGAGTTTGGGTGAGCTGGTATGTGATAACTTTGATGAAAAGTTTGTAGATGCTGCTGAGTAGACTTATTGTTCTGTTGTTGTTTAGGTATTTTGGGTTTCCATTTTTATGTATCAGCATTATTATTGAAGTGTCCCAATCTTCTGGGACTTTACTTTCTTTTAGGTATAAGTTGAATAAAATGGCTAGTTTCCTAGAGATAACCTTTCAGTTTTTTTTAGTAGGTCGATGGTGATGTTATATGGTCCAGGGCCCTTTCTTTTTTTTTCGATTGTTTCATGGCTTGTATCACTTCCAATGGCGCTACTTCTGGTAAGTCCTTGACTTGACTTGTTCGTTGCTTTATAGTCCTTTGTTTGGAATGGGGGAGCTTTGAAGCCCCTACCTTTTTCGAGAATTTTTTTCGATGCCGTGTATCTCATTTTGTCTTGTTTTCGTTTCTTCTGGATGGTTTTATTCAGTTCATTTATGATTTAGGACCTGGATACCTTTGACAATGTTGCTTTTGTCCGCTAGGATACAGTCTATTTTGTTATTGGCTGGAGCTCTTCCAAGTCCATTTTCCATTGTTTTTTGTTTTTTTTCTTAAGAAAGGTGTTCATGATTTTAAACCCGTTCGTGGTTGCAAAGTTTGCAAGGTCTTTTCTTCTCTCGTTTCGTACTTTAAATCTCAACTTACCGATGAAACGTTCATTTCCTTGTCCTACCTGTGAACTGATGTCTCAAATAATGGTATTGAAGTATTTTCCGGTATTTTGGAGTCGGGGGTTCAAATTATCGCAGTAGTATATTTCATATCTGGTTGACTGTTAAGTGGAGACGTAGATTTAGGTGATGTTCAGTTTTTACCACTTGTAGAGTTGACACTGGCTATGCGTTCAGAGACAGCTTTGAAGTCGAATATGTTGACTAAATTCCTTATGGATGAGAAAATCTACTCCGCTTTGCTTGCTTTCACTCTTCTGTAGTCGATATTTGCTCTTTGGCTCGATCACTTCTTCTCCGGGTCTTCTCATTTCGCTGATACCGATTATGTCCCATTTGATGCTATTGAGTTGACTTTCAAGATCGTTCAAGTGCATGTTTGTTGAGAGTGGTCTGACGTTGTAGGTGCCGAAGTATACTGTTATTTTCTTGGTGATAGTTTTGGGATTTTGTTTGAGTTTGGGTAGTCGCTGTAGGAGCACATCAGATCAACGCCACCCAACGCAAGCGATGTGTCAGGGCTTTTGGGGATCGAGGACCCGGTAGGAACAGTTGCTTCCTTTGTGTAGTGTTTGGGTAGTCGCTCTTGAAGCATATCATCCTCACCCAGAGCAAGTTATGTGGCTAACCAAGTGACGACGGCCAGTGTAATTTTCTTATGCAAACCATGGAGAATGGTGGACCATGCCCTACCACGCTGGCCTATTACGTATTATCAGGTGGTTTAATGGACTAGTTACAGCTGATGTCAATCAGAGTAGCCCGCTGATTCTTAGCACCCATTATATAATGGCAGATATGGGTGTTCACAGCAGTGTGGGGGGGTCAAATATGGAATATGCAAGCGATTTTTTTCTGGTATAATAGCGATTATTTTCGTATATATTCAAGTATTAACACAAGGGGTAAGCTAGTCAAGGTTAATACTAACGCATTTAATATCTTATCAAGGTAGATCTTTTTCTTCTACGTGTGGGTGAATCATTATACTAGTCCTATAGATTTAATTCTATCAGCAGTTCGGTAACAGTTTTAGATAGGTCAAACCTCTCCATTATTTTAAAGCTTTCAACTTAGATAAAGTCCGTAGAGGTTGCTCTCAAGTAATAAACATTTGTGATTCATTTGAAGCGTCGGCTTGAAGAGGGTTTCAACAGTGATAGTTGAGAAAAAATCAAACCATTTTCCTTTTTGCTGAAATCTACGCTGTGTCCATTCAACAGTTTACGGAAAGATATTTCCTATTTTGTTTGTATGGCTCTGTCGCCTAATGCAGGTATGTAATAGAACCAATAAAAATATAAAACATTTCTGTTGCATTTTCTACTGGGTAAGACACCTTTTTGAGTTAGATTGACTGGACTATAATAATATTGTCACACAATACATAAGCCGTGACAAAATATCGAACCTCACCCAAAGCTTACATCATTAGAGTACAACAGACGGCAAATAGAACTAATTTCGTACGAACATATCAACTTTGACTACCCTGTTCTTCTCTACTGATTATCCTGTCAATCACTCGCTAACTCTATCTCACACTCACACTCTCTCTCTGATCACCCCCTCTCTCTGTTTAAGCATTTGTTACAGCATATTGGGAAATTTTTTCAAGTTACAATTTACTGACTCTGGATGTTCTGTCGAATATTGGCAACAAATCGATGTATAATAGTGATACTTCTTCATCTCAAAAATCAAAGAAAAATTATTAGAGTGGTGCGAGCCAGACGTGATAACGTTTGTCGAATTATCTAACATTAGATGTAAAGGCTCCAAATTACACCATCGGATGTCCCCGTTGATACAAGTGTTATGTCATGTGAAACAAACACATAAAAGACAAAGAAACAAAGATCAGAATAGAAAACACAGAACTGTTAAAAGTAGACCACTACATCTATCTAAGACAATGAATCTCCATGAAATCCTCAAAAGAAGAAGAGAACAAGCGGAAAATCAATCTAGGATGGCCATCTCTCGATAGAGCCAACTCAACTTTAAAGAACAAGAAAATCTGATCAGTTCTAAAAAGAAGGATCTAGAACCGAGGCATCCTCCATTGAACCTGACTAAAAGATTGACCCTTCAACAGAGAACCATTCAACAAGAACAAGAGAGAATAATACCCAACCTCACATCAAGGGATCACAAGATAGCACAGTCATTAGAGGAGAGATAAGGGTTAGAGATATCATGAAAACGATAGAAAAACTCAAATGGCAATAGGCTGGCCATGTTGCAAGAATGTCAGACAAGAGCTGGACATTACAACTCACGATACAGATGCCCAGAGATTATATACGACACTCTCGCCGGAAAAATATGATGGCATAACTAACTACACAAGTGCAGAAAGTATTGGTTCTGCAATATCCATAATGATACAGTCTGGCGGATCTTGGGGAAGGTGAATGTCCAACGACGGACGCTAAAAGGCTACGGTTGCTGGTGGTAGCGATGATGATAGTAGCCTGAACGGAAAATGGTATCACAAGAACGGAACACAAGACTCAGCTTATTCATTCTCTAGCATGGTCAGTAGAGGTGAGAATGAAATAGACCTCTGAAGAAGGCATTGGTGTGAATGTTATGATTATCGTAACCACTATAATAACCAGGACGAAAACAGTAATTCCAAAAATATCAATACATAATTATCTATAATTATTTGCCTCGTGTTCAGAAGAATTTATTCTGGATGTATGCATATTCCATTGCACCCTATCTATTTAACAAGGTCCTTCCAATTATTCAAGGCCAGATCATTTTCCTACTAATGTATGCACTAAGAAATTGATTTATGATCCAACAGAATGATTATAAAATGCATTGCATTATATAGAAACTCTTACTTCGAATGGTCTGCTATCATTACACGGTTAATGTATCACTTGGTCTAGACAACGTAAAAAGAATAAACTATTAAATAGAATGGGGCAGCTGCACGAATCGGACCAATGGTAAGAGCAGCGCTACGTTGAAGCAGCAAACCTATCGGTCGCAGGCTTGATCCCTGCAGCAGCCCCATACCCTTTAATTGTATATTGTACTTACGCTGTTTAGGCCAAGTGATGGATTAACCATGTAATGGCTGGAGATCATTTCAAATACACGTTTCTATATAATATAATGCAATTCATATTCATACAAATGTATGTAATTGGATTAGTAAAATTAGCATAAGTATTACTAAATCACATCTTTGTGGGGGAAGCATGATAATTCACATAAACTAGCCAGTTTAGATTTTGTTGCACAATCTCCCAAATGGGTAGGATCTGCCTGCTACTTTGAAAGTTATCTTTCGAATTCATGGCCCTTACCTGGTATCAAACACCGACCAGTGGTCCCAGTGTGAAATACTCAACAACCCTATCAGGTGTAGTAGGAAAAATATATTTCAAATACAAGTAACTTTATTGATTACTGAGATTATTGCAACCGAAGAGAAAGTGATGTCACTTTTATCAAATGCATTGATCACAGAACAGATTCATATCCTGGAAACTATTAAAGATAGGAGCATCAGGTTTCACTCTTCGATAAAATATGTTTTGAATATTCGTTCAGATGAGAAGAATTTTTTTTTTCGAAAGACTCGACCCGTTAGTCACGCTTTTTGGTGCTTGGTAACCCGGAAACTATAGATAGAAACATGGGGTTTTAACTAAGCGATAGCCTATTGTTTTGAAATATATTTAGTGTTGTCTACGGTAATCTAGGGAATATATTGGTTTTGACGTAAAACTGGGGTAGGTTCGTGAGAGCAATAGCCAAAACGTGATAAAAAATAATAAAAAGAGGATGCTACTATGAAAGAAAATCATTTAATGTTCATTTGGGGTCTTTTTCGCAAGTCCTTACTACACTAAATAATTATAAATATTACAACTCAACGTATTTTGTTTGCTAAATAAACATAAATCAAACAAAGTGAAAAGTCCTGAAGACAAACTAATCTTTGCTCTAACTGACTTTATAATTCTAATCCCTAAACCTAAACCTAATCCTTATTCTCGATTATTATTTTGATGAGATTTTAATAGCAAAGTTGCCTAAATGCCCATATTTTTGATTTTTTTCACATACATGTAGCAAACAAAAATACGGTGAACTTCAATAGTTATAATCATTAAGTAAGGTATGACCTAACGAAAAAGACGCGTCATGTTTTTTTTAAACTTGTACAGGTTGCATTAAATCAATGCACAATGCAAATTTCTGACAGTATAAGAACACTAATCAGAACGTTGTGATAAAAACAGCCAAAATTGGGATGTTATAATACTCTGTCATTTTAAGAATTTTTTTTCAATCGTCCAGATTCTATTAAACTAGTGAGAAATACCTATAAAATCTTATGGGTCTTTACACACAAATAAACAACTGAATTGGAGAAGTATTATGTTCAATATCAACTGCCTGATTTAATTGGGGTGATGTTTGAAATATAACAATCGATTTTTATGAACCTGTCGTTTACATGAACCAGATGAACAGGGTCATCGTGAGGGTTCCATGCTCCCTTGACGAGACAGAAAGTTTGGTCAAGGGTTTGAATCAAAACTTAAGATTTGAACCTTGAGTTCTTCTCTATTTTTTCAGTTTTAGGGAGGGCCCCAAGAACCATTGCACCCGTAGGCGGTTGCCAAAATTCGCCAAATTGTTGGACCAGCCCTGGAAGTGAATGTCTTTATTTAAAATATACGAATGAAAAAATATGTCACAAGGTTAAAATTTTGTCTCTGCGTTTTATAGGAAGACGTCATTTTCCTCTTATCACTTCAGACCCATTTACACGTTTATATGAGTATTTCTATTTCTACGAATATGGATACATGAATAAAACAGGCAAACAATGATACATGAATAATGTAGGTAAACAACGTTGTTGAGAACAAGTAAATTACAAGGAGTGTATAATCAAGTAATAAATCTTATTGGTATATGAACAAATTCTGAAAAGAAAAACAATTGGTTTTATTTGCTGATTTTTTTTGTTCGTAAAATCAATATCTTTGCAGCATGACTTATCTGAGATATTCCAAATACCTATAAATATATCATGTATTTTGTGAATATATATATATATATATATATATATATATATATATATATATATATATATATATATATACATATATATCCCTTATGAAATAAACTTTTTTCATAATTTTACCGGTATACCTGTATAGACATTTTATACATATACATGTTCTTTGAATATTTATGCATGTGAGTAAATAAGTACATTTATGAATGCTTATATATATATATATATATATATATATATATATATATATATATATATATATATGCTCCTACATACGTAGATACATCAATATGCCCGTTGTCAAATGATGAAAAAGGCGTTCATTTAACACGAATACATCCATTTTCCAACATTAATTAATCTCTCACTTGTCAATGCACTTGATTCAGAATATCATTTCATCATCATCATCAGTTTTTTAACGTCTGTCGTTGGACATAGACTTTCTCCAGGATTCACCATACTTCTCTATCATAGGCGTCGCGGAGCAAGTACTTTCTGAATTTGTCTAGTTCATTTCTCCATCTAATATTCTGCTGGCCTCAGTTCCGCATATGATCTTGGGGTATCTATGTCGTGAGTCGCGATTTGCCATTTGTGCAACATGGCCAGTCCACTGCCTTTTGAGATTTTTAATGGATTCTATGATGTCCCTGACTCCTGTCTTTCCCTAGATGTACTGTGCTGTCTTGTGGTCTCTCCGTGTGAGGCCTAGCATAATTCTGTCATGTGCACGTTGCATGGTTCTCAATTTTCAGATCTGTCTCTTGGTTAAGTGCCATCAGTCGAAGCTCTCTCCTCTCTCTCTCTCTCTCTCTCTCTCTCTCTCTCTCTCTCTCTCTCTCTCTCTGTGTCCTGATCTCTCACACAAACACACACACATACATACGCAAACACACTCGGTAAACAACTGATGATCCCCGGAAGAAAAATTTACATTTAGTACAATAATATCTAATTCTGTGTAGAACATAAAATCCTTTGAAAAACTTACATTAATGGCATTAACCGACATAATAATTGACTGAAATAATATAGCAAATGTTTAAAATTCTATTTCATCTTTCGTGTTTAACGATGTGAAGGATTAATAATAATAATAATAATAATAATATATATATATATATATATATATATATATATATATATATATATATATATATATATATATATATATATATGCAAATCATTCTTCCTGCATTGCTTTTAGTGTATATTTCACTAATTGTCTTATGTTGTTAGCTTATTGAAACCTCTTAAAGGTCTACAGAGAGTATTAATGAGTTATATAAATATCATTTTGATATTACGAAATATTCATGCTCCCTGTGATAAAACAGGTAGAATTCTCATTCACTCTGATGATTAACGCAGCGAATTCTGGCGGTAGGAATTGTATTTGGGGCCGATTACATTTGAACCAGAATTACAAAGATTCTGACTTATCGTTAATTTATCGTTAATCTCTATCTTTACAGCTAATCATCCACTCCCCAGTTCAGTCAATTTACCGCATTGAAAAGCTGAATAATTCTGATCGTAGTGGGAGAAATGATCACTAAGAACTCAATTCCGCTAATTTTACTAGCCACCTCATTAAATTAACAAGGTGATACGGCAAAGGCCAACAGAATAATCCTATTGAATGGTGTATTACCAGTATGTAAATTAGCCTAATATATACCGTGACCGACTGCAACTACTATTCGAAGGCCGGAACTATGAAGCACAGCAATGGAGCAACCCACAGCTGGGATACGAGTCCAAACTTAATCGGTTCGTACTGGGTCGCTTGGGAGAGGGAGGCCCAAAACCCCTAATGAACGGTGAATAATGGGGAAATCATCACTGAAGACGCAATCGACAGCATTGAGTTGATGTATGTATTGAACTGTGAATATCAGTGACCTCTGAAGTTAAAATAACCTAACCTCAAAAAAGAGGTTGCGTATTAAAAAAAGACATTGTTGAAAGCATAACTGCAGATGCCTTATACATATATATGCAAATATTCAGATACATTGATATAAATACTTATGTGCTTATGTATATATATATGTGTGTGTGTGTGAGAGAGAGAGAGAGAGAGAGAGTGATGAAGTAAGGATTCGCTACACAAATTTTTGATCTGAAATAAGCCGATTCATTCACCCGAAGAAGCCCAAACAGGGTAGAAACATAAACGTTTCCGTGTTGCAAACCCTTTACTTCATCATATTTTAAGCTGTACTCTAACTCAACTTAATGTTCAATGTTGAATGTATCGAGCACTTTATGAAATAAACCCATCATACATCGCATATTGTATCATATTATATTGTATACTTGCATTATATATATATATATATATATATATATATATATATATATATATATATATATATAATGCCTTTGCTTCCAATTATGTCTTCATCGGATGCTGACCCTGGAGGCAAGCATGTTTTAGGTGCTGGAACATCTTCACTGCTAAGCCAGGCTCCTCCAGGTATATCTCACATAACCACTTAGATTTGTCAGTTGAAAGACTCAATAAGATATGCTTACTGCTCAACACCGAACGCAATCTGTGTCCGGTTCTGTGGCTTTATTATATATTTCCTTCTATTTGGGTTATCAATTACTAAGAATCTTCGAATATTCTAATGTTGAAGAGAGTGCATTGTAGTATGATTAATAAACATGTCAAAGTAAGACCCCCAAAAGGTCAAAATGCTTGTCTTTTTCACCCAAGAAAAACATTTTGGGGAAATATTTAGTTGAGTTCTGATGCCAATTTACAAGTCTGTAGACAAAACAGTAAGTCAGGAGCACTTGAATACACAAACGAACTTTTTTTCAAAAACTGTCAGAATAAGGCCCAAAAATGTGAAAAAAAAAGAAAAGAAAAGAAGAAAAAAGCTCCCCTCCCAGAAATCAAAAGAAACGATGTAGAACGGATCTAGTGGAGTACTGTTGCCAATTTTCAAGTCTGTTGACAAAATAGCCAACCAAGAATGCCAGAGCGCACAATGAATAAACCCGTCTGAATAATGCCCCCAATTGATCAAAATAGTCTAATTTCTGAAAATCAAAAAAATCATTCTTTTTTTAGTGGACTACTAATGCCAATTCTCAAGTCTGTAGACAAGGCTGTATGGTCAGGAGCAGTGGAACGAACAATTGACAAAACAAACAAACAAACACATAATCGTAAAAAAAACGCCCTCACGTACATGAAAAAAAAGTGGGTTGTTAAAACTCTCCACCATCTTTGATGGCTACAGTTGTTCAGTAGTTGATCTTTATAATAGTAAACAATGCATGAATTAGATTCGTAGGATACAAAAATAATTCATGAAAAGATAATAATTTTGGAAGACGTTTTCATTCCGAACAAAGTTCGTTAACCTTGTAAAGAAACTCCCAGTCTTGCTGTAAGCAAAAAAGAACTGCTGTATATTAGGAATAGAGGAGAAAATGAACACAAAGAAGTAATCTAAAGGAAAGGCTTTTGGGAATGTGCACCACTGTTTTATTGTACCAAAAGGTCAGAAGTTATTTCGGATTTCATCAGTAGCCAATTGTCCAAATTAGTGAGGACAGAAGCATACGGAAGATTGAAAAAAACGAGGAGTGTAATCAATTAGATATTTTCTAGCATAAGGTCAAGAGTTAATAAGCAAAGCCATTTTTATCCGTGATGCTCAGCTTCCGAGCAAAATGTTTATACTGAAATGAAGCTTGGAGAAATGAAAATATCCCTGGGGAAAGATAATGAGATTGGAAAGAGATTTCTGAAGAGGAAAATTTGTTCGAATAAAGCTCTCATGGGTTATTTCCCTTACATGGTTGAAGATAGAAGAAGAAAGTTTAAAGAATTTAAGGTTTCTGAAGTGAATGAACGAGGGTAAAAGTTTCTATCTCCAGCAGATGAAGCAGGTGTGGTGATGACAGGAGTGAATTCCTGTCTTTTTTCAAAATCTTTATGATGAAGAGGTGATTAATATTACATCCACATAGGACAATGAATCTCTATGAAACCCACAAAAGAAGAAGAAATCAAGCAAATAATCACTCTGGGATGACAAGCCTTCGGCAAAGCAAGCTCAATCTGCAAAAACAAGACGATCCCATTAATCCTAAAAAGAATAGTATACAACAAATGCATTCTCCAGATACTCACCTATGGAGCTGAAACGTAGAACCAAACCAAGAGACAAACCAACAAACTGAGAACCATGCAACGCACGCAAGAGAGAATCATGCTCAACCTCACATGGAGAGATCACAAAACAGCACAATATATAAGGAAGAAAACGGGAGTAAGAGACATCATAGAATCTATTAGAAAACTTAAATGGCGATGGGCAGGTCATGTTGCAAGAATGGCAGCCAATCGATGGACATCACGACTCACAACATGGATCCCTAGAGATCACATGCAAAACCGATGCCAATAGAATACAAGATGGAGAGATGAACTAAACAAATTCAGAAAATACTGGCTCTGTGACGCCCATGATTGAGAAATGTGACGGATCCCGGGGAAAGTCTGAAAGAATAAAAGACTGATGATGATGATGATGATGATGATGATGATGATGATGATGATATTTACATCATAATAAAAGTTTATAAGAACCAAAGATATGCGTAAAAATCGTGAATTTATTTTGAATGCGTTCAGACAAACCTTAAGAGTTTGGAGCAAATTCAGCATCACATTGATATCATCATTATTCATATACTGGATTGTTACATGACTACTTCCACTTCAGACGTCATCTTCTTTTACTTCCTACAGGGTATATAAACAGATGACACATGCATCCTACCCATTCTATGTGAATTACAAGTCTTCCGCGTCTTGGACAGTCTACAAGTTCTACGTTCTTACAGGTTAGTATGAGATTTACACGTGAAGCACTGACAACTGCAATATTGAGGCTGAATTGGCATCAAGAAGGAGTTCCGAACTCAACAGTTCTGTGTACCAAGATGTGACTGCTCAGAATACCACGAACAAATCAAACAGATACAATGTATTAGGTAACATTTTTACCGTTTCTCTTTAGTAGTATTTTGAGTTAGTATTTTAATTAATTTACCTTAGTGTGAAGTTTTCAATTGCCCATAAACTAATAATTTCTAATTAACACTTAATTATTAAACTATATAGTCGAGTAGTAGCTTTTTTTTTATTCAATAAACTATCATCATGCATCATTAGACCGTCATTACGCTATAATATGTAGTCCGTCTTAGTCCACCTATTGTCATATTGCTCAGATGGCAAACATATCTTCGTTTTGTTTTCCAGTTAGTTGCCTAGGCCAAGTGACTTCAAAATGAATTGTTCATGATGCATTTGCTGTTGAAAGAAAATGAGCGTTCGTTTATTCCTTGTTAATTTATATATTCTTCATCAGTTTATTGAAATTTCCAAATTGGACATATTAAATCTCTTCAGGCAACATTTAGATTCAGTAGAAAATGATTGTGACAAATTGTTAAAATTGTTGCCTGTGGTGCACTGCAAGTTTTACACCAGCTGTGCAACTAGTTTACAACGTGATGATAAGGTTTACGTTTCATACTTAGCTTGCAGTTATATTCGAGTTTTAGGAGAGATATTTAAAACTTGAAAACATGGATGTTGCAATTTACAATCTTGAATTTATAAAGCTTCAGTGGTTAACACTTGCAGTTTTTTTTTTAGTCTGCGTATGAGGAAATCAAGCAAATAATCACTTGAGGTTAGCAAGCTTTCGGTAGAGTATGTTCAACTTTAAAACAAAACCAATCCCATTCATCTTTTTAAAAAAAGGGTCATGCAATCAATGTATTTTCCTGGAAGCCACATACGGAGTTGAAACATGGACTTGACGAAAAGATTGGCTTTCGAACTCAGAACCATGCACAAAGCACAGAAAATAATGATGCTCAACGTCACAGGAGTCTGTGATATCATAGAATCCAATAGAAACGATTAAATGGCAATGGGCTGGCCATGTTGCAAGAATGTCAGTCGACTGTTGAGCATATATAGGTGGCTGTGATTCATAATTTCTCTGAGAATGCTAGTTTGAAAATCTATTTGAGATGACAACCCGATGTCACACCTTGAATGTGTCATTTGGCTTAGTAAGCTCACTATTCAAAAACACAAACATCTCATAAGTACTGAAGAAAAGACCTCCAACCAGCGTATCCTCAAGATAGTCACCTATGGAGGTGAAATATGGAACTTAAACCAAAGGATTGGCTCCCAAACTCAGAACTATGCAACATTCGCAAGAGAAAATCATGCTCAACATCACAGTGAGAGATCTCAAGACAGCACAGTATATTCGAGAAAAAAACAGGAGTTATAGACATGGGATCCATCAGAAAACTGGGCAGTCTATGTTGCAAGTATGTCAGACAATTGACTCACAATGTGGATGCCAAGAGATCATGTACGACATCGGAAAAGAGATAACTATACTAGTTCAGAAAGTAATGGCTCTGCAATGCCAATGATAGAGAGGTCCGGAAAATCTTGGGAAAGATTTATGTTGGACGACAGACACTAAAAGATGATATCGGTGATGGCCTGGCCGCAATTATCTCCTCCCATCGTCCTCTCTGCTCAAGCAGTATCCTGTAATTTATGTCAGTATGTATAAGTGTACTCGTTAAACGTGTGTCTAAATGCTTAGAGGTTTCCGGATTAATGCCTTTTTACGGGGATGCTGTCCCACATTGAACAATTCTTTCTAGATGCACCAATACCTTCAAGGGAGGAGAGGAAAAACTAAATAATTAAGCTACAGAGGGAGAGTGTCAACCTCCACGGATGAAGAAACTGAGGATGAACAGAAACTGTTGAAAGAAGACCGTTGAATTACCATTGACTCAGTAGCTAATGAAGTTGGTGTCTCTTGTGGTTCGGCTATTTCAATTTGGGGGTGAATATCTTGGCCTCAGCAATCTGCCAGTTCGATGGATGCAACAAACGTTGCGCCAAGAGTAGACCTTTAGTTGAAAATTGGAGCAGATGAAGACGATTTTATGGAACGAATCGTAACTTGAATCAAGTAATACGATCCAGAAAGCGAAGTCCTATTGTAACAATGGTTTCCAATCTGCTTGGCCAGTCAAATTTAAGGCAGATTGGTCAGCTAATAAGGTTAAAGCAACTGTTTTTATGATCTCAAAGAGTTAATCTTGATATATTTTTCAAAGAACACAGGACGATCTTGGCAGCCTATTATGAAAGGGGATTGGAAACACTGTCTCCGGAAGAGAGAGAATATATGGGGAAAAAAAAACATAGCTCCACATATTAATAATTCTTTTGTTTAATAAATGTCTCCATGATTAGCAATACTTTTGGATTTAGCCTCGTATGTGCACGAATAACTATACACGTACACACGCACGCGTATATATACGCGCACAAATTCATAAATAAACATATATATATATATATATATATATATATATATATATATATATATATATATGTGTGTGTGTGTGTGTATTCATATATAGATATGAGATCAAATGAGTTTAAATATGCTTATACATGGACTTATACATGTGTTAATCTGATATATGTAATATATGCATGTACCTATATTTATATCTTCTTACGTACGCATAAATATCAATTCGTACGTATGCTTGCCTTATGGTGGATGCAAATGAACGTATACTGAGGCAAGCAACCCTCAAAGAGATAACAATCAAGAGCCTCGCATTCGCAGTCAGACGGAAATAAAAGGGTTAAGCTTTATTTATTCCTGACATCTTTCTATTTGCATTGATCGGACGAACGTCAGCAGCAGCACGATCTGAGAGAGTTTAAGCAATCTCCGATTCAATGCTGGAAGCTGCTTAACTTTTGTGTTATATATCATAAGATTACGCTACCCTACGGCATGCCTCCATCTCATAAATCTCTCTTGAAACAGATAAATGGCTTATTTGCTCAAAAACATACGCACGCGCATACACACTCACGCACGTATGCACCATTGAGGTGTGCAAGAGCATACGCGTACAGTTGAATCATTATCATCGATAGCAGCCTTTTAACGTTGGTCGTTCAACATGAAACCTTCCCAAAACTTGTCAGACCCCCTGATCGTTGGCGTCGGGCACTGATATCTCTAGAACCAGTCCGGGTCGTCAGTGCCGTCTATTTTTCTGCCAGCAATAATTTTGCATATGATCTCTGAGAATCTGCGTTGTAAGTAGTGATATCAAGCAATTGTAAGACACAAATTGCTACATAAATACCCAGTTTTCTGATGAATCTCATATCTATAACCCCTGTTTGTTCGTTTGTTTGTTTTTTTTCAAGAATATACAGTGCTGTATTGAGATCTCTTCCTGTGATATTGAGCATGATCCTCTCTTGGGAATGTTGACTAGCTCTGAGCTTGAGAGCTAATCTTTTGGTTTAAGTTCCGTGTTTCACCTCCATAGGTGACTATCTTGAGGATGCACTGGTTGGAAGCCTTTTTTTTTCTAATACTTATGAGATGTTTGTGTTTTTGAATCGTGAACTTGCTAAGTTAAATGACACACTCAACGTGTGACTTCGTGGGGTCGTCTTAAATAAAATTTCAAGCTAACATTTCAAGGGAAATTAATAATCACTGCTGCCTATATATGTTAACATTTCTATCATGTAAATTCAACATAAACTTATATCATAAATTGAAACCTGTGGATGGAACTTTTTGAAAAATCAAAGAAAAAGGCAATTTCACTGGCCATTCAGGAGAATGTTTGTGTGTGTGTGTGTGTGTGTGTGTGTGTGTGTGTGTGTGAGTCTGTGTGTGTGTGCAGAATTTAAAGTTTCTTCTCCGGACGCTTACAGCAGGGTGAAGTCCACACACACACACACACACACACACACACATACATATATATACATATATATATATATATATGTGTGTGTGTGTGTGTGTGTGTGTGTGTTTGTGTGTGTGTGTGTGTAATTGTCAGAACGCATGGATAACTTTAAATAAGCAAAAGTATTTAATCGGTTTGCTAAGGGTAGAGCTAATTAATCGGTCCTACAAAACTGCCCATCAGGAAATCTGCCTATCAAGAAATGGGACCCCGGAAATCTGCCCATCACGAATTTATCAAAGGAGGAAAACTACCTACCAAGCATAATTTTCCTATTATTCTCTTATCTTCTGTTCATTTTGAATTATTAAATATTTGTTTTGTTTCCTTCAAACTCTGGCCGTCTCGAATATTTAGCTTTTTTTTTTCTCACACCAGCCATAACGAAATTATTAAAGGAGAAAAAGTGCCCACTTTATAATGTTTTATTGAATATTTGGTACAACATGACCACAGTGGTCCGGACTGAAATTATGATAATATCCATTAATTAAAGATTAAAAAAATGAGAGAATGATGAATAAATTACGTTTTCATGGGCAGTTTTCTGCTCATTACAAATTCGTGATGGGCATTTATCCGGTTACCATAATTAATAATAACAACAGCAATGACAGTTAAATGCGTGACAGATGAGATAAATGCAAAAAGTTACTTCACTTGCGTTTAGTTTGATATTTTAGTGCCCAACAAAAGGCAACAATCATAAATAAGGTACCAAATTAGCATAATTCTTAGATTGAAAATTGGAACCCTCTTAACCTCATTTTTTTTGGGGGGGCAATATCCCTACTAACTGAGGGGCCCGTGTGTGCATAATTCCAAGTTTCTACTATGAACAGATAGTAGCTGAGAGACTTCCAGATACAGAGACACTTGAAGACATATAAATGTCAGAACACACGAATAGCCTGAACCCAAATAGATACAGAGATACATTTAAATGTCAAAATACGTGAATAACCTAAACACAATAGATACAGAGATACATATACATGTCAGAACACATCAATAACCTAAACACAATACATACGGAGATACATTCGAGTGTCAGAACACATAAATAACCTAAACACAATAGATACGTAGATGCATTTAAATGTCGGAGCAAATGAATAACCTAAACACAAATACATCATCATCATCATCATCATCAGTCTTTCAACGTTCGTCGTTGCACATAGACCTTCACCAAGATTCGCCACACTTCTCTATCATGGGCGTCGCGGAGCCAGTACTTCCTGAATTTGTCTCGCTCGTCTCTTCATCTAATATTCTGCTGGCCTCGGTCGTGCATGTGATCTCGGGAGATCCATGTCGTGAGTCGCGATGCCCACGTCAGAGTACATGAATAACCTAAACACAATAGATACATTGATACATTTAAATGTCAGAAAACTGGGATGACCTCAACAATATTTTAACCGGTGTAATGCATTTATAATAATATAAAATATTAAAGAGATTAAGATTATAAACAATCAACTTTTACTCATATATATATATATATATATATATATATATATATATATATATATATATATATATATATATATATATATACATGCATTTCAGCTGTACAATCAACACTAATACAAGTTTTCCTCGCTTCACAAAATTTTGCTTCTTTTGGGGGGGAAATAGCGAAAATAGCGTGCAAAGTTCGTAATTTTTTTTGTAGTGTTATAGATGCAGATTACCCTCTCTCTCTCTCTCTCTCTCTCACTCACTCCCTCTTTCTCTCTCTTCTACATCCCAGTCCAATGTATCTCCCATCACCCAAAGACTCAGCCTGACATAACATCATCACTAGTTTCAGGGTCTGGAAACACTTTGAGCACTTCCGTTTTCGAAAACATTTTATAAGAAAGCTTTATTTTTTTTCGAATAACATCTGAAACCTCTATATACTTATACTTATTACTTATTGCATATGGCCATCTGTGCACAATCATAGGCACAGGAATAGATTGAACTGAACTTTATTGAGATGTTATGTACAACAAATGTGTTGCAGGCAAAGACAGAGCGATCAAAATCGAAAATGCAGAGCTGGAGAAAATGGAAAAAATCAAGCGAAAAATCACCCAAGGTTGGTAATCCTGCCGTAGAGCCAGATCAACCTTAAAGAACAATGAAAGCCCATTTATCCAAAAAGAAGGGTTCTCAACCAAAGCATCCTCCTTATATTCACCTATGGAGCTGAAAAATGGAACCTGACCAAGAGACTGACACTCAAACTGAGAATCAATCTCAACATATCATGGACGGATCAGAAAACAGTTCAGTACATTAAAGGGGAGATAGGAGCTAACAATATCATAGAATAAATCAGAAAAACTCTTATGGCAATGGGCTAGTCATGTTGCTGTATATCATGACTCACAATTTGGATCCCAAAGATCATATGCGATATTGTGACCGGTAGAATACAAGACGGCGAGACGAGACAGGTTTAGGAAGAGTTGGCTCTGCGACGCCCATGTTAGAGAGACCTGGTATGATATTACTACTTTACTCAATTTTATTATTGTCCTTTTTTATCTCAGAATTCTGGGTCGATATGCTCTTCGACTACTCAGAGAAATAGCGGAAATCGGGTAAAAAGAAGTAGTTTCTGACCAGAATGTAAGTTGTGTCAAACATCTCTGGAGCTCAACTTTCATGGACGTTGCCTCAACCCAACTGGCTACGGAAACCTCGATCGTTATTCAGAGTACGAATCTGTAGTCATTTGGCCACTCATCCTCTTGTTCTAATACCTAGAAATAGTCAAGTTCTTAGTTATATTTCTTCAATTTCTAATCAATGGTGGATGCAAAAGCCAAAACCTATTCTGAAGAATTGAAAAGCATAAAAGTCTTCAGTGCCACCAAATCCAAATAGACTATCCAATCCAACCCAGAGGCCTGGGTTGATTTGTTTGAAACAACGAGAGAAAAATGGTATACTAATGGGAGATATTCAACTCGCTCATTAGTATAGACATTTTATTAAAGTGATATACTGTCACCTGATCCCCAGTGAAAGGTATGAGTCGGTATTAAAGTGTAAAAATCAATGGGTAACAATTATAACAACAAGAATTAGAGATACACAAAAGAGCTATGACTATCCATATCACATTAGCCTTCCATGGTTATACTCAAAAGAATGACATGCAAGCCAATTTGTTGTCGCTTGTTCTTCAGAAATAACCAGCATTTTCCTTGTTTTGAAGATGCAAACAAAAGTAATGACAGGTAGGTTAGAAGAAGGTTGGTAACTTATCCCAAAATTGTGCAATTAAGTCAGGTCTGATCATTAGTTATTCTATTCAACTTGTGTGTAAAACAGAGTAAAGTCCCGAAAGATTGGAACAGGGCAATCATAATGCTTCCACACAAAAAAGGACACCCTAAAGACCTCAACAACTACATACCTATAAGCCTACTCAGTTGAGTAGGCTTATAAGTATGTAGTAGAAATATCTACAAACTTTTCACAAAAATTATCTCCAACCGGATCACTCAAACACTAGATGAAAACCAACCACGGTAACAGGCTGGATTTAGAAGAAGTCACTTGACTATGGAGAATCTCCATTAAATAATTCAGCTGATAGAGAATGCAGTAGAATACAAAATGCCACTTGCTGTAGCATTTGTAGACTTCAAAAAGGCATTCGACTCGGGTGAAATTCCCGTGGTCATGAAGGCCATCACTCTACAAGGTGTATATCTTGTATAGGTCAGAGTATTGCGACATATATACATTCACAGCAGCTCTTTTATCAGACTACATAAAGATTTTTCAGCACCAGAAGAAGTAAGGCAGGCAATACCAGCTCATCCGAAATCTTCAAAGCCAGCAATGAGATGATCTTCCGAAACCTGGACTTGGAGAATAGAGGAATCAAAAAAGACGGCTAATATCTGAGCAAACTCAGATTTGCTGACCACATTGTCCTCTTCGCAGAGAACCAACGCGACCTCCAACTAATGCTAGACTAACTAAACGAAGAAAGCAAAACAGTCGGCCTACACAAAAACTGTAAGTCATGTGCAACAATCACATCGAGAATAAAAATATGTCGAAATCGAAGATGCAAAATTGGGGAAGGCAGACCACTACATCTACGTAGGACAACAAATCTCTATGAAACCCAGAAAAGAAGAAGAAATCAAGCAAATAATCACTCTGGGATGACAAGCCTTCGACAAACCAAGCTCGACCTTAAAAAACAAGACAATCCTAATAATCCTTAAAAGAAGGATATGCAACCAATGCATTCTCCTGATAGTCACTTATAGAGCTAAAACATGGAACCTAACTAAAAGACAAATCCGCTAATTGAGAAGCATGCAATGTGCACATGAGAGAATTATGATCAACCTCACACGGAGAAATCACAAGACAGCACAATATATCAGAAAGAAAACGGGAGTCTGAGACGTCATAGAATCTACTAAAAACTCAAATGGCAATGGGCCGGTCATGTTGCTTGAGTGGCAGACAATTGATAGGCATCACGACTCACAACATGGATCCCTAGAGATCACATGTGAAACCAAGCCCAACAAAAATCAAGATGGAGAGATGAACGAGACGAATTCAGAAAATACTGGCTCCACGACGCCCATGATAGAGAAATGTGACGGATCCTGGGGAGGGTCTATGTCCAATAATGGACGATAAAAGAAACCTTGCTCAAGAATCAAAGCTAAGAATCAAAATATTAACTGTCAATTCCATGATAAATGCTGAACAAGAAACTGATCCAACGGCTTTAGCGGAAATTTCACCGAAATTAGGGATCTGAGGATGAACTGACGTCATACAATCCACGGCAATATTTGAGGATTTTTTCGGAAAAATGGCACGCATGTCTGGATTGAATTAATGTAAAAATTATCAAAATGTTTCGGATCTAATGCTTTGGGCTATAAATCTGACCATTATGAACATCAGAGAAAAGCTATAAGTGTTAATCGTTTTCAATTTTTGAATGATTCAAGACTTGGAATCATAGTGTTTGCTGTTTGTGTCTTATGATGACGTAAACCTCGAACTGACACAAGCGAAATTCCCCACGGGGCGAGATGAACCAGTTGGTTATTAAATACATCAATCAAATTGAATTGAAGCCAAGCATGTATTCTTCTTCACGCTAACAAGAAAAGTCAACTAAAAAATGAGAAAGATTCCATCCATGTCTACAGAGTTTAATCAAACTGGTTATATATATATATATATATATATATATATATATATATATATATATATATATATATATATATATATATATATATATATATGTATATGTATATATATATATATATATATATATATATATATATATATATATATATAAGGGAAAAAAGGAAAGATATATAAATTAAATAAGAGGAAAGTTCTCCATCAAGAGAAAAGACCCCCCACACACACACACACAAAAAAAATCGTAAATAGGGATCTAAAATAAACCGAATCATTCTCCCGAAGAAGCCCAAACAAGGCAGAAATATAAACGAGTTTGCGTTGCGAATCCTTTATTTCATCATACATATATATATGTATGTATGTGTGCGTGTGTGTGTGTGTGTTTGTGTGTGTGTATGTGTGCAATCTGGCTTTGCTTGAGGTAGATATACGATTGTTTCCTTACGCCATTCTTCGTTAGAAGCCATAAAGGAGTCCAAATATTGAATGAAATGTTTGCTAAGTTGAGATGTACTAATCAGCCTCAAGTCTGTTCTATTCCAAATTGTCAAATTTCTCGCTATATGTATATATGTATGTGTGGGGGGGGGAGAATGTGCATATATATATATATACATATATACATATATATATATATATATATATATATATATATATATATATGTTTGTGTGTGTGTGTGTGTGTGTGTAAGTTTGTTCCTATACATTCCAATACATTGTGCAATTTTCCGATTGACTACTCTTTCCTTCTGTTGATGGGTATATCCTAGAAACTGTGATGAAATTTAAATGTCAATGAACATGCCATTCAGCAATGGCATCAAGCCGGTAAAAAAATAAGATGATGATTTGAACAAATTCAGAATCTATTGGCACCATGACGCTCGGAAGCGAAAGACACTGACAGGCCTAGAGTTGGTAGGGGGATGTCCAACAATGGACTTTTAAAGGCCGATTGGGGATGACTACGACGATGATGATGGTGGTGATACATCATATATGATCATATACACCTGTGTATGCATCTGTATGTATTCGTATTTATCCATGCATAGAGAAAGAATAAAAGACTGAGCGATTGAGTAAAACATATAAATACACATACACACACACACACATACATATCTAGATGAACAATGATAAATATACGACAAGCTTGAATACAGATTTCACATCATCGATAGAACGATTATAAAATGAGCAAATAATTTTCCAATGATACATTACAGATTGAACATTCTATTTCACTGTAAAGAAAGATTTTCAAATCATGAAATCTTTTCTCCAAATAACACTCAGCAGAAAAATAACTACGCATTTAACATTTATGTGTAAGATATAGAACACATTGTTGACATGAAAGTTAAAGAAGGGTCAGCAACAAATGCGTTACTCCGATGGTAACCTATGGAGCTGAAATGTGGAACCTAACCAAAAGATTGATCCTCAAAGTAAGAACTATACAACGTGCACATGGAAGAAACGCGCTTGGCGTTACATGGAGGCATGACAAGATAGCACAGTATATATTAGGGGGAAACAGAGGTCAGAGATACCATAAAATAAGGAATCAGAAAAATCAGAAATCAGGAAACTAAAATGGCAACAGGCGGGCCATGTTTCAAGACTCTCGATATGGATTGTTCGAAACTGTGACCGACAGAAAATATGATGGTGTGACGATTTTGATAGGTTCAGGAGATATACCAAAGTACAAATCAGTAATACAATATCCGCTGTGATGAGTTTATTCCATAAAGTGCTCGATACATTCAACATTAAACATTAGGTTGTGTAAGAGTCGAGATTAAAATATGATGGATTTCAACACATGTTTCTGACCTGTTTTGGTATATATATATATATATATATATATATATATATATATATATATATATATATATATATATATATACACGTAATTTTTAGTTTAGATTCTTTGTAGGACGACACCCTGTTTTTATAATTATCCACTTGAATTAGATATCCATTTCTCTAATAGGTATGAACATGTCAATGCAACACACACACACACACACACACACACAGAACATTTGGATATATGTATACGTGAATGATGGAAGTCGTATATTTATGAATAGACAATCGGACAGCACATACATACACGTGCAAGCACGCCCGACTCACCCACCCACCCACATCATGCCTGTCAGCAGGGTTGTTAGTTCAATTGTTACTGCGGAGTAACGTTTAGACTGCTCCCGAGTGGACACGAGTTTGTGTTCTGTATAACACCCATTTCCTTTATTCATTCCTTGGTTGACCGTTCGATTTGCAACTGGTTTACATCGGTGCCGTACTAAATATGTTTCCTAAAGAAAATCTATACAATTATCGAACATGTGTGTGTGTGTGTGTGTGTGTGTGCGCACGCATTTTTGTACCTGAACTGTAGTCTACATGAGCACGTACTCACTCAGATATGAAATATTAGATGAAACAAAAAAAATTAATTTTTCTAAACGTATTAAGAGTTTTGTGAATTTGAACATAAAGTTCCATGTATTGTATTCCTGAATAATCAATTGACAAATTAAAAAGGAAAAGAAAAAACATACTTTATACATATTTTTGTGAGTCTTTGAGAGTGTATGAGTATGTTTATACACACACACTTACACACACACACACACACACACATATATATATACACGTATATATATGAGGTCTATCGGAAAGAATCCATCCATTGGTAAGACCTTGAGGACCAGTTGCACATCCTTAATATGCCTTCAATCAGTGGACCTTGCTTAGCATGCTAGAGTTCAACAGATAATCTCCTATTATGTTTACTCGGAAAAGAGGGAGATGGTATTGATTGAACTTGTGAAATGTGAGACCGCATGATTCTCAGTGATCAAACATGAGTATTCTTCAAATTTTGAGTAGGGCAAACATCGCATCACCAAGGTCTGTCTGAGCCCCCCCCACCACCACCACCACCACTGTCGACATATTGCTCCCTGTGATTTCTGACTTTCGTCGTCGGAAAGAGAAAAAACTTTGAACCATGGACGAGATTAAGGAGAACGTGACGAGACAACTGATAGAGATCCTGGAAAAGGACCTTGAACACGGTTTCAAAAAGTGGAAATGAATGATGCACAGTATTATGGGTTACAGCTTTTTGATGTGGAAGACAATTTTGTGATGATCGGAATCAGGGCTTGGTAGTAAAAGAGCAACAAACGCCGTTTTTATGAAAGAATATCATTCTTCTTTATTTTTCTTTCTACAAGTCTTGTTTAAAAGATGTTGGGTCATCACGTTTGTTAAAAAAATCTTCGATGTCCTTTCTTTACCTGGGCGTTTAGTTGATTATTTGGGATAGCAAAAAAATGTAAACAAATGGATGAAAATGGCAAGCGACAATTGGTAGGCCTTCCAGAAACTATGTGTCTCCCAGTAACCGAGTACTTATTGGATATCAGGCCATGACCGTTTTTGATAAATCTTAGGCAGCCTTCTAACGAGAGTCTTTCTGGTTGGATAACCCTAAGGAAGGAGAAATTACGACGACTTATGACCCACGAGATGCCACGTCAGTTAATTTTAGTAGCTTCCGAAAGAATTCTTTAATCAAATAAATAAAGATTGCTATTTTCAGCTAATTGTTTTTAAATTACTCTCTTCGAAGAAAAATTTCTACCTTGAATCAATTTGAGTTGGCCATAGCGTTAATTGTTTTGAAATGTCTCTTTGGTGCCTGGCCGTCTGGTTTCCACTTTCGACGATCTTGAAGACATATATCATTAGCCAAATCCAGAAATTCCAAGTTTAACTTATTTTGTAGGATATTCGGTGGCTTGATTATCCGAAAGCACTTATGGATGCTCTCTAAGTAAATTTTCACTATATATATATATATATATATATATATATATATATATATATATATAGAGAGAGAGAGAGAGAGAGAGAGAGAGAGAGAGAGAGAGTGAGTGAGTGAGTGAGTGAGGGGAGAGATAGAGAAAGAGAGTGGGAGAGAGTGGGAGAGAATTTTGATATGTATGTTGGCGGCATCCAAGGTGGATGTGGGTTCGATCCGTGCACGACGCCCGTTTCCTTTCATTTATTTACACGGTCTACGTACCGACAAAAATGTCTTCATAATTATCATATTCTGTCGGATATAAATTTTCCATTTACTCTGTGTGTGTGTGTGTGTGTGTGTGTGTGTGTGTTTGTGAGTGTGTGAGTGTGTGTGTGTGTGTGATCAGTCAATTGTCCACATTGTTTTTAACCTGTACATCCTTTCAGGGCCTTAGTCTTCTTCCAAAACGTTTTTGTTGTTAGGATAGCCCCAGAGAGACTTCATCTCGGGAACGACTCGTGTGACACAGTTAGATGATGACTGATCTGAACTCCAAGAGTAGAAAATGTCGAACAGTAGCAGTAAATGAAAAGTTCTTAGTTGAAGAAAAAAAGAAGACACAACAATTACGTTACACATATTTGCTTGTGTCTATCTATACATAAATATATGTATATAATTTAGAAAGCTTTACAGCTTTGAACTCCAAACATTGAAAAACATTTTCAAAAGATTTTTCGTATCACTTCAGTCACCTATTTCCCAATATCCGGCAATGCAATCTATATCGTTTCTTTTATATATATATATATATATATATATATATATATATATATATATATATATATATATATATATATATTGTGTGTATGTACGTGTGTGATCAAATGTAAGTCATTCAACAAAAATATTTGTATGTAGGCAAATAGTGGAATTTCATATGAATCTATGTGTGTCTATATTTGTACATACGTACATTAATGTATATATGTGTGTATGTGAGCGTTTGTGTGATCAAATGCATATCATTTAACAAAAATATATGTAGGTAAGCAAATAATGGTAACATATATGAATGTGTTTGTGCATGTGTCTGTATGTACAAACATATATGTGTGTGTGTGTATGTGTGTGTGATTAGATTGAACCATTCAACGAAAATATGTGAAGGTAGACGGATATCGGAAGTATATATGAATCTATAAAATGGCCTGATAATCTTAATCCCATTGTTTACACGTCATTATCTAAAATAAAGATTTACCGTCGTTTTATGAAAGTAAATATTTGTGCATTTGAAAAGAATCAACCAGACCTAATAAATATGAGACAGTAAGAATCGATTTTCAAAACCAAAATAAGATTTACATCAAACCAATTTTTTTCTCATGTAAAAAAGCTTTTATCCTCAAAATGCAGAATTAGTATTTATATATTTGAACTTTGTATAAATATTCCTCAATACTTTATTTTTCTTCTTTTTTCCTGGATGTATTGATCTTGTAATAGCTTAATAAAATAAAAAGAGAAATCCAATCCAATTTTAGCAGAAGAGCCATCTACGTGGTCTGCTCGTGGTTTGTCCAAAAAGTATCCAGCTATTCAATATGATTTAGAAATAACCTAGTAAGGGCAAATAGAGTTTTACTCACATTAAAAATACTCCCATTGAGAACTCAGAGACTTATCCCAACATCACTTCCATTCTTCAAAATTGTCTGCAAAGACCTCATGCAGGATCACCATCAGCTGCAACGGTACGTTCTCTTTAATCTCGTTCACGGTCAATTTTGATTGAGAAAAGCCTAGAGAGCGCTGGACAAAATATAAAGAATGCACAGGACCGATCATTGTAAATGCAGCAGTCACTCAGTACACAAACCTACTCTATGTCGTCTCACTAATGACTGGGTGATCCCATGGGAAAGTTTCTGTTCATGCATGCCAAGCAAATTACTGAATTACGTAACGGCCGCGCAAACGGATCTTGAGATTTTCAAAAAATGAGTGGCTATCATCTGAATTGAACTCATATCTTGTAATGTACGTTTTTGAGAAATTTTATAAGAAAAAACTGATTACAGTTGACCAGCTATGGGAGAATATGAAGATCTCACATGGACACACTCACAAAAACAGATATACAAGAATTTGCCGCCTTTTATAAGGACGAACGAGAAGGCAAAAAGAACAAGACGAAGAGGGATTCATTAAAACTATTTCTATTACTTCATATTTTATTCATGTGGAGAGTATTATTCATTTCTCATTTATTTACTGCATTCATTTTTATTTATCTCATTGATATCACCTTTCTTATTCCATTTATCATTGGTATCATTTTCTTATGCTTTAAAACGGAAAACAATTCGATAACAATGAACTGAAATTTTGAAAAATATAACATGAGCATTTTCTTTACGCCAATCAGTCAGAGTTAATGAACTTTTCTTTTGTGTTTTTATATGTCATATTCAATTTTGGAACTACGGTGGAAAGTCATGGTCAAGTTTTACATTATATTTCTTTATGGATGGAAAATTCGTAAAACTAGAGATAGTTTTCCCGTAAAACCCGAAAGAGTACTTTGAGATATGCTAAAAATACTGTTGGACAATGGTTGGCTTTGTAAGACCCTTCTCGAAGTAACCACCCACCCCTTGCATGGCGTCTATGTGCGTCGATGGAATTCTTCGTTGCAGAAAGCCCGTTGTGATTTCAGATCTGGTCGAAACATGGTGACTAAACCGCAAAGAAAAAAGCAGCATCTGTGGTCAAATGCAACCTGCTTCGCATTCAAAACAGGAGTCCATTTATACACAAAATAATCTATATTTCATTCAGTTGTGTCTCTCTTTTCTCATAGTGTACAGGTGTTCTCTCCAAAGAACGGGCGGTGTTGATAGCTCTTTGTTTTCGTTTTGCATCCTACATAAACGATGTGCGAAATTCAATTCTTACTAAACTTCTTTGAAAATCGAGGGTAGAGAGACACCGATCCGGACCAGGCCAGGCGGTGTACTGACTGCGAGCTACAGCCAATCTCTCATTCATTTTTCTTTCTCAGTATATCTGTGTACCTATCTTTCTCTGAATACTTGCCCCTAACAGACACATATGCTCATCCATACTATACACAAATACGGACGCGCCTGTAATTTAGCTATGTGCCCCACACAGACCCAGATGCACAGTACGTATACCAATAACATTTATTCAACCCAGGTTGGTAACTTTCATGCTCTCTGCTGAGCCCCCTCTCCCTAGAAAGCTCGAAAAGTTTGAAACCATAGATAGTTTTCTCCGGGAAAAGTTTGGCCTCCTTACACCAAATGCCTGCTTTGTTTTTTTCCCGGGAAATCAGAAGCAGAAATATACACGCAGATCAAAAGAAAAATTAAACTGGTGCCCAATTTTTCGATGCACAGGAGAAACTTCAAAATTACTGGCCTTGTGGCTCACTTTCTGAAAAATATGCGCCCCGACTGAATTTTTTTAAGAATCGATACGGGATTGAGTCCTGCGTATTTATGTCAAAATTATTCACCGTTAGTAAGAAGAAAAAATTAAGGGAGGTAACTACGTCCTTTTTACCAGTTCGCACTTGAAAAAAAATACGTTTATAAGATAAATTTTAACATTTGTAAATACTGGTAGTTGCTCCACTCCAAGAAATAGAAATAAGATTAAACTAAATACTTTCTCGACCTATTGATAACTACCTCAAAATAACAAAAGCCGTGGCTATTTTCTATCACTTCTAGCGTCTGCAAGGCCTCACTGGTTCTGAAATCACAACTGAAAATGATAACTTTTACACTCTAAGCTTTGTCAGCCAATAACTCATAAAATCATTACTTTACTCCTGGAATAAAGATAAGGAGAGATTTTGATTCCGCCACGACCCATTGGCCTCTGCTATTCAGTGGCGCCATGATTTATGAGAAAGATATACCGCTGCCTACAATGCAGGCTGAGAGAGATTAATCACCTTCATCGGATATTGGGCCAATTCATTTCAACTTGGAGTGTTTTAGAAAAGAGCAATTATAATGAAATTTGCTAAAGTGATATATCTTTAAACTTTGATCTTATGATTTTAAATTAAAGGCCCACACGCAGTGATCAAAATAATTAATGACAACCTTTAAGAAAAGAATCCTTCGGATGCTTCCAACAAAATGCACATACATGCTCATTGACAGTATACATGGCTGTTTACAGGATCTCGAAAATTCACGATATATTCCTTTCATAAAACAGAAAAGAAAAGCACAGTTGTTGATAAGCAAATTCTAATCAATATTCATCGCTGATAACGAAGTTTCCTGGACTATCCACGCTATATCTGTAAAGGCTCTCGATTAGTTACAATAAAATTTTGTAAACGGGTTAGTTGTGGGTGAATAGGAATCGGTTGAATTTTAGGATGAATTCAAGAATATTTGTGTTAATCAAGTGATATCTTTAAATTTCTTTTAAATTCACTTATGTTTACGCTTATGACTGTTCATCCGACATTTCCAAAATTTCCGTACAAACATTGATTAAACTTGGTGGAATAATCTACGAAAGAAATTAATGAATTCTAGGACAGACCCATGTACAATTACCCCCCCCCCTGCATCGTAGTTATATGTCCTCACCACAGAATATAGCTAAAGGCTCGTGTCTGAACACACGATATCTGTAGATGTTCTCATTGACTTTCAAAAATATCTATGATTGGTTGAGCGATAAAGTAGGAAACGATTTTGATTTCAATGGAGAGATACTTTCCATACATTTATGTATTTGCTCATAAGTTCTTTTTTTTTTTTTGCCAAAAGTTCTCGATGATTTTCAATGAAATTTTGATTATGTGTGTGCCTTGTGATTAGATTTGGGGTCAGATCCAGACATTGTTTTTCGATTGAGTAAGAGAACGGCGTCGGTTAAGGTAAACACTTTCATCATAAAGAATATATCCAGGATATGCAAATAAGGTAAAATATTTTGAAGCATGTTCTCATTTTCTGGGGGAGATTTCGCATCTAAGAAATCACGTGTTAGTTTAATGTTTAAAAAGAACGCACCATGCCTCCACTTAACAAGCAAAGATTCGGGAAGGAATTCCGCGTCTATTTCCAAAAGGCTGGTAAGATCGTCGACTAAAAAACACCCAATCCGTTCAACGTGTGTTTAAAATAGAGCACAGTCCCTAAAGACTGGAACACAGCAATCATAATGCTTCTACATATAAAGAGGAAACCCCATAGACCTCAACAATTACAGGCCTATAAGCCTACTCAAATGCATTTATAAAATGTTCACAAAGATCACACCAACCGGATCACTAAAACACTACATGAAAACCAACCACGAGAACAGGCAGGATTTAGAAGAAGTCACTCGACCATGGACCATCTCCAATCAATAAAACAGCTGAAAGAGAAAGCAGCAGAATACAAAATGCAACTCACCGTGGCATTTATAAACTTCAAAAAGACATTCGACTCCGCAGAAATCCCTATGGTCATGAAGGCTATCACTCTACAGGGTGTAGATCCTCTATATGCCAGAGTACTACAACATATATACAATCACAGCAACTCCTTCATTAGGCTACATAAAGACTTTGAACCCTTCCAACTCCAAAAAAGAGTAAGACAACGCGACACTAGCTCAGCTAAACTCTTCACAGCCGGCCTCGAGATGATCATCCGTAACCTGGACTGGGAGGATAGAGGAATCAAAATAGACGGCGAATATCTGAGCCATCTTAGATTTGCAGACGACATCGTCCTTTCCGCAGAGAAGCTACACAACGTCCAACTAATGCTAGATGAACTAAACGAAGAAAGCAAAACAGTCGGCCTACACATGAACTTCAGTAAAACAAGTCTTGTGCGACAATCACATCGAAAATAAGGACATAACAGTCAAAATCGAAGAAAGGGAAAGTAGACCACTACATCTACCTAGGACAACAAATTTCTATGAAACCCACAAAAGAAGAAAGAATCAAGCTGAGAATCACAATAGGATTGCAAAGCGTCGGCAGAGCAAGCTCAACCTCCAAAAACAACACGATCCCAATAATCCTAAAAAGAAGGGTATACAACCAATGCATCCTCTCGATAGTCATTTATGGAGCTGAAGCATGGAACCTAACCAAGACACAGATTTGCAAACTGAGAAGCATGCAGCGTGCACATGAGAGAATCATGCTCAACCTCAGATGGAGAGATCACAAGACAGCACAGTGTATAAGGAAGAAAACGGGAGTCAGAGACATCATAGAATCTATTAAAAAGCTTGAATGGCAATGGACCGACCATGTTCCAAGAATGACAGACAACTGATAGACATCACGACTCACAACATGGATTCCCCGTGATCACATGCAAAACCGAGGCTGACAAAATTCTAGATGGAGAGATGAACTGGACAAATTTAGAAAATACTGGCTCTGCGACGCCTATGATAGAGAAATGTGGCGGATCCTGGGGAAGGTCTATGTCCTACAATGGATGATAAAAGGATGATGATGATGATGATGATGATGATGATGACGATGCCTGGTGAGACCCACACGGCTCCAGGAAGTCTGATTTTTTTTCACAGAGGCTGTAGGAAAAGGTCTGGCATCAGGAGGGAGTTCAACTATTGCATATTTTCTATTAATCCATTCTGTGGTTCGCTTGAAGAAGAGAGGTAGTCTGGAAGACCAAATGTTTTTATGACTCCCTGTTGGTAATGTATGTTGCCCATCGGTTGTAGTCGATTCTACACACGCACACACACACACACACACACACATATATATATATCAAGAAATGGATATATGATCCGACGGAATGGTTATGAATTGCGTTACATTATATAGAAGTTCTTATTCGAAATGATCCGAGATCATTACACGGTCAATATATCGATTGGTCGAGACAACGTGAATAGAATTAACAATTAAAGAAAATGGGGGTGCTGGAGGAATCTAACGGGTAGCTGCTCTAACGTAGCGTTGTTCTGACTATTGAGCTACAGTTATTTGGGCCTTTGCATCATCACCGACTATCTAGCTCAGTGGTAAGAGCAACGCAACGTTGGAGTGACTATTCCATCGGTTGCAGGTTAGATTCTGGCAGCAAACCCCATTTTCTTTAATTATTTATTTTATTTCCGTTGTCTAAGCTAAGCGATACAGTGACCGTGTTATAACAGGAGATCATTTCAAATAAGAGTTTCTATATAATATAATGCAATTCATAATCATATATACACACACACACACACACACATATATATATATATATATATATATATATATATATATATATATATATATATATATATATGCAGTTTAAATATATACCACTAGTCGTACATCTTAATCCGAAAATCTTTCTTTCCAAAAGTGCTCAATTCTTGGCTATAACAATGATTAACGCTCATAGGGTTAACTATTGTTATTGGGTTAACAAAGGTTAACCATTGTTGAAGACAACATTTATGCATTTAATCGATAATTTATTTTCCAAGAAATCATATCATATAAATTCAAATACGTCTGTCCAGTCTACGCTCCTAAATGTATATGTATATATATATGTGTGTGTATGTGTGCGTGTTCATTGAGCCTTTTTTAAAAACTAATAAATATAATTGAAGGAGCTGCAGGGGCGATAGGCAATACAAATTAGAACAATAACACAAGGGAATACTCGAAAACAACATAAAAAATTGACCAAAAATTGGAGGAATATCCAAATGAAAACTAAAGACGTTGGAACAAAAAGATCTTAACTGAACAAACTGATAAACAAAAGAACGAAAAAATAAGATATGAAGAAAAACAATAAAAATAGTTGAGGCTGTCAAAAAAAACAGTTCAGAACATGCTCGATCAATGGATTACACAAGTAAACAATAGATGCTTCTATCAAAGGGTAGATATCGCGAAATTACAAAATTTAGGGACATGAATAACTGAAGAATATTTTTTAAAAGTTTACACTTTAAGAATAAAAGTACCACAAACTGATACTCCGATATACACTAGCGATGCATACCACGGACATACGAGAGGTATTATTTGCGCTACGAAATATGAAACGCAGAAAAGCCTTGGGTGAGGAAAACATAATGAAAGATCTTTTGGAATTGGAAAGGAGTGATCTTTCACAAAGGACTAACGCAGCTATCCATACAGTGCCTACAAGAAAGAAAAGTGCTGCAAAACTTCTGTCTAGAAATCATGATTCTACTCCACAAGAAAGAAGATAATCATGACTTGGCAACTGCCATCCCATTACACTATTAGCTAACATTCATAAACTATTCATAAAAATAGAAACTGACTAACAGACGGACAAGATGAGAATCAACCACACAAATAGGCTGGCTTAAGAAGTTGCTATTTAGCAATAGACCACGCGCACACAATAAATCATGGGAGCTAAGTGTTAAAGAAAATCTCATACAAATCGTTCAGAGCATATATGAATATGACACTGCACTATTCAGACTACGTAAAGATACAAACAAGATAAAGATAGGAAAAGGAGTGAGACAGGGGGATACAATATTACCTAAATTGTTTACAGAGAGCCTTGAACGCGTCTTTAGGAAAACTGACTGGGAGGAAATGGGGGTAAACAATGTCGTGGAATATTTGAACCATATAAAATCCGCTGATGACCTTTCAATAATATCGGGAGCATCAGATGAGTTACAAAACATACTGAGTGATCTTAATAGGGTTGTAAAAATGTTAGATTGAAGAATGAACAGGGGGAAGACAAAGTAATGATCAACAATAAAGTCTCGGAAAAGACCATAAAAATGAAGGGTGAGACTTTAGAATAGGTTGATGAATACCTTTACGTAGGTCATTTAATGAAGTTAGAGAGAGACCATGAAAGCGAAATAAAACGACGAATAACGATTAGCTCGAGAGCATTTAATTCGAATGAAAATATATTGAAGAGTACCTTGCCAATACGCTCAAAACCTAAAATGTACAATGAATGCCTGACACGAATGGGAAACAAGGAAACAGACAAAACAAACTAAAAATCAACTCAGAATTGCCCAGAGAGCTACAGAAAGGGTAATGCTAGGAATAATTCTTGGAGGTAGAAAAAGATCAACATGGATCCCAGACTAGGGTGAAGGATATTGTACAAATAATTTAGTTACCAAAATGGAGATGTGTCGGCTATGCAGTAAGAAGAAAGGACAACATATCGTACTAAAGATCAACTAAATGTGTGCCAATAGGACAGTAAACACAGTTGGGGAAGACCTAACACAAGATAGAGGAATGAGATAGAGAAGTTTGCTGGTTAAGACACGGCAAAACATAGCAGCTGTTCATCATCGAGGGAGATAGGGGAGGCTTCTGTCCAACAATGGGCTCACAATGGCATGATATATGATGTATGTAATTACAGAGTTTAATGCCGCTACGGTTACAAGAAATACAGAACTGCCTCCAACAAATCCTACATCAGATGAAGTTCAGGCATGATTTGGTGGCCTGAACATTATTGGCATAATCCCAACAACACTTAACAATATAACCAGGCCTTTTTGACTCTCCAACCCACGGTGAGAATACCAGTTCGATATATATCCGTCTTTCGCTCGAACTAGGATTTTTATACTTTATTGGAAATAAAATTTCGACATCTCACTTCGGATATATATATATATATATATATATATATATATATATATATATATATATATATATATATATATATATATATATCAGTAGTATAGAATTTACAACAGAATGTGATGATTGTAAAGATATTTGATTGGGAACTGTATTTTGTCCAGCACCGATTAATCAAGTAGTATATCGAGAAGTCCTAGACCGGATGAGTGTGGGAATCGAACCTGAGCTCACCAAGGAAGCAGCCTAAACACGACCCTCTTACTCTCTGAGCAAACAGGGCTCCTTATATCTTTATAATTATCACATTCATTCGGGATTGAATTGTCCCTTCTACTGATATACATACTCTATGAAAACATACCTGTATAAATCTGTGAGCTTTTCAATACCGGAATGAAGAAGGCTGAGCAATAAGAAGGTGCGTTTTTGGACTCTTATGTTGTTTTAAGTGCGCTGTTGATTCGGATGATAAGAGCAGAGCTCCATTTAGGTTGTTTCCTTAATGGATGCAGGTTCGAGTCCTGCAAGACACATGTTTTTTATTAATTTGGGCGGTCAAGCTTTGCTGGATATGCTCCTTGGTCAATCTCAGTGCCGGACGAAATAAAGTTTCCAATTTAACTTTATGATTATCACAAACATACACACGCACTCATACACACACACACACACACACATATATATATATATATGTATCATCTATACAAAAACTTTCACAAATTTATTCATATTATCTGAATACCTGTCGAAGTTGTAAAGAAGAAGGAAATAGAAAACAGGAAAAATAGAAAATCCATTGTTGATGTTCTATCACAAAGCTCATTATTCAAGACGGTAAATAGAGCTGCTGGTATATTCAAAAAAAGAATTACCATGATATATACCTGATGAATGTTAACATATCGTGCTTAACGCACTCATCAGCACCCATTCATAGATAAAAATTTATATATTTATCTGATTTACGCCTGAGTGAGCCCATGTCCGTCGATGGACGTAGACCTTCCCCAAGATTCACTGGTCATGGGCGTCGCGGAACCATCTTTTTTTTCCTATTTTATTTATTTTTTTTTTTTTTTGTATATCATCTGTAAGTGATTGAAAAAATATAAATGCTTCACATCCATTTTATGGGGTAAAGTTTACGTTTAATGCTTATGTTTTCGGTTAAGATTAGATTAAGCGAGCGTGAGTTTAAAATTTCTGTCAGTTTTAAATTTTGATTGTCGCTATACTACAGTCATAAACAGAACTGGACTCCCTTTTTTTTTCAAATAGTTTTTTTTTGAGAAAAATTAACTTTACCGTGCAAGCGAGTAATTCTACTTTTTAGAAATCTTTCCATTTTTCTCCATATAAACGTGTCTAGGCAAAGATTTTAAAAACCGTATTTTTCTTTAAAGACTGGTTCTGACCTTCATTTCTTTTGGGAATTTTCAATTTTTCAGGAAGTTCTGAAATATTCCTTTTAGTCCAATTTCCGGAAAAAATTAATAAACAAAAATAATCTTTCCAAGTTCCCAGAACACCTTCGTTTCCTCAGGAAATCGCTCAGTTCTGATTAACATTAATTTCTTTAACCTTTGGGAGTTGATTCCACTTACAGAGTAAATACCATTTCAAACTTTCATTTTCCCTACGTTTTAGGGAAATACATTTTCGGACTATTTGTTAACTTCCCTTAGTTCACTTTCTTATTTGTTAAAAGAATAATTTCCGGTCGAAAGAAGTTTTTTTACTAATTTTATACTATCGGAATTTTAAGCTCAGTTTTCGACTTCCAAACATTTTCATAACGGTAATATGAAAAGCAGTGTAGACTATGTATCTGCATGTCTACCCAAGAGGGTGTGTGAGAGACCAATGCCATGATTCAATCGAACAAACTGCCAGTTAGTACACAACCCTTGCCAGTATATATATATATATATATATATATATATATATATATATATATATATATATATATATATATATGTATTGTTTTCGACAGTAAAGTTATCAGGGATGGGCTATATTTAAATGTAGAAACGTAGTATCGACACCGAAATCAACACTCCATGGTGACTCCAAGTTTCAAGCAACTGCGATCTTTATATTCATGGTCTAAATATTGTTTCAACGAGTTACCATGAAGTGTTGATTCCCATGTCTACAATTCCTATATATATATGTGTGTGTGTTTGTGTGTATGTATGCTTTTGTAAGTGTGGGTAAATAGGAGTGTTCATATTCAAGAATTTATGTGCAGACCAATTCATACATGTCAGTGCGTAGATCTATGCGTGCATAAGCAGTATTCTAAAATCGATTTCAAAGAGGCAGACGTTAATGGCGTCCAGAGGTCTGCAATGTCGAAGTTAATTCACTATTAAAATAATCAACCGACTAATCGTTTGTCTAAAGCAAGCGTCGGATAAGAGAAAAAATAACTGGTAAAATGATAAAAATCTAATAAATAACCATCAAAGTTTCTTGGGCGTCTGGATAAATGACAAATATTTCCTCTTTAAACTAGCTTTTTTTAAAAATAAGAATACTGTTTTTTTCCAACATGATTACGAACTTATCTAATTATATAACAACGTTCCTTTAATACGTCTAATTATTAAATTATATTCAATTAATTAATCATATTTACAAACAACAGTCGTGTGTACTTCCGTTTCTGCAGGTTCATGCATGTGTTGTTGAATATGCATGTCCACAGAGATGAATATTTATTCGTTTATGGCTTTGCGTTATTGGCGGTGAGGTGCTAATTTAGAATTAAATGAGAGACACAAGATTTAACGATACAAGTTCTTCTAATTATCCGGATCATGAATCAAGCAATTCATATGAACGAAGAATTTTATATTAAGGAGCATTCGCAGCATATGAAGTTTTTAAGGCCATAATTAATGTTATGCAGCTCTTTCCAGAATTTAATGAGATCCACTTGTAAATTAGTTTGATAATCTCTGGAGAGCTCCTGCATTCATCGATATGACGATTATACATATAGACGAATTCTGCCCGGAAAGTGTCCATTTATTATGTATATCTCGAGGAACGGCGCTCTCAGACGCTCTTCCATTGGGTTACTCCATCGGCAGTGGAATGTCACTGTGACCTTCTATACGGTGTGACCAAGCCTGCTCACGTCTCGTCTATCGGACATCCCCAGTCTATATCCTTATAATAACTGGTCTTTCCCAAAGAGATTTAAGACAGGGGGCAAGATTAAGAAAAGCATACACAGTAGTTGATGGCAATCCTGAGAGAGAACTTTGTGGACTGTGGAAGGGATGCTGGAATAAGGTAATTGGGTTTTAAACGGAGTACCTTGATGCAGATTAAGGCCCATTGCCCTAGGCAGGTTATTTTTCGTTATCTTTATATAACTGAATGCTTTTTGGACAGACTTCGTATCCACACTTGCTCCTACTGTGGAGACATGGGGCTCTGGCTAGGAAACTAGTCTCGCAGTACCGAGTCTGATCATCGCTGGGTGATCACCTGTACAGAGACGTTTCGTAAGCTAGTTACTTAATCAGTTGATGGTCTAGTGAGTGCATTCCTCATTGGGTGCCTTTATTGTAGAACCCCCAGAGTAAGGTAAACTTGGGAATATATCAAAACTTCTACGGACCAATGTCACTGTGTTTTGAATCTTACAATGTTAAAAGCTATCAGAACAAGTCTGGTTAGTTACTCAATAGAAACCGTCATCTGACCAGTGCTTTTGGCAGCATTCAGTGTTGGACTGATCAATTAAAAACTTGGGCAAACGGGTGATCAATGAATAAGTTATTTCTCTCGCCTTTTGGAGACAGTGATCAGTAACAAAAAAAAACAGACGAAGTGATCAATTTAGCATAAACTTACATTGTGAATAGAACCACCCACTGAAAACCTACTGATGGGGGAATTCTTAAAAGTGAATGTTTAAACCAGTTTAACAACCGAGAGAAACCTATGCTGGCAGTTTTAATTGACTTAATTTGACTTCTTAATTCCATCCTTCCAGAACTTTTTTTTATTTATCTCGGCAGAATCTGATGAATATAGCCAAGCTGGATTTTTTTTTTTGCCTGGATACCATAGAAACCTACAGGATAGAATTATTATCCCGGTGGAATATTACATTCCCTCTCTTAACTGATTCCGAATGTTTTCCCGTGATCACTAATCGGTGATCAATTATTCTAATTTGGAACAGTACTTGTTCGAATCAACCGTTCTCCCCTCCTGATTGAGGCTATATAAAGGAATTCTTTCCAATCTCTCCAGGCACTCAGCATTACCATCTTTCAAAGAAGACCATTGTTTATTACGGTTAGTGGTTGTTCATTTCGCTTACTACACGATCTGTGTTGTAGTAAAGTATCACTTTTCATCGCTTGTCACGATTTGTTTCAAAAAACGGATCAGTTTTGCTATGGGGAAGCTACACATCTGAATATTCGCGAATAGTATCTTGACTTTAATGCTTCCAGTCTTGGAAAGTCTACGCGATCACAGACCATTGTTCAGCAAGGACTTTCTAGCGTGAAACTTTACGAACCACTTTTGACAGGTTCAGTCATTCACAGAAAGTTTCTATAACATGCACGAATCTTTTTTTTTTTTTGCATTTTTGTTATATTTTCATTTTTTTTAAATAAAAAAAACAACATCATAAGCCGAAAATATTGCTTACTTTTTTCATCAGCCAATTTTTTTAATGCTCTGCTGTAACAATACAATCCAAAGCAATATTTCTGGAAGAAGTTTGCTAGAACAAAACTTTCCAAATGCCGTCTAACAACAAAAAAGACAAAACATCGTTTGGTACCTAGTACTGGAAGAAATAAATTTTATCTGAAAGAGAACTATTCTATGTCGGATTTGAGAGCTTGTAACAGAGATCTGGTAGGCTAACCTGTCGTCTATTTCGAATGTGTTGCAAGCAGTCTTCACTGAATTGTCACCTTAGGATTAAGCTAAGCTTTGAAGATATCTACATACATACCCGATTAATAAATTGCAAAGTTACGAATTCATCAAATAAAAAAGCTCCATCGAAAATCAAAATATTATTCGGCGCCAACTGTCTGAGAGGAAGATGCTTTCTTACGCATTCTTGAATAAGACGTTAGTTATTAATGAAAAACACCCATATTGTGCGCATCGTTCGCGTGATACCTGGGCTGAATTGTTCTGATCGATAATGGTTTTGATTCAGCGATGTTCCCGTTCGAAGATCAAGCAGAGTCGACATGAACGTCTACCTGAGTCACGCATGCACCTTAGCAATCTCATTCCTCAGTTGATCCACTATGGGAGAAAAAGCTTAAAGAATCATATGATACGTGACCTTCTCACAATCCGCTACCGCTTCTAACTCCTCTCTGTCTGACAGGAAATGGGCAAGGATGGAGGTTTGTGAATTTGTTCGAATGGGCGGACGTGCTGGACATAGATGGAAAGGCGGTTGGAAGCGCTGTTGGCAAAAGAATTATTATCTTCTGATCAGCGAAATTCTGAAGAATAATTCGAAACGCTGACAATGATAGAAACTTAAGTCCTGACGTAATTCGATCTCATTTATTATTTCTGTTCAACGTCAGTGGAGATCTTGAATAATAATTATGTTAGTGGTAAGAGCTATTTACACTGGAGTCTTCCTGGCGAAAATGTTCTTTCTAGGATACTCTCTTTTCCGAAGACTTGTCAAAGAGAAGAAACTGAAAAGTTTGAGTCACGCTAAACAGAAAACGAAACGAATATAAAAATATGTTTTGACAGTTGATTATATGAAGAAGCTATTGCAAATTTTATTTGTACTGGAATGAATTAATTGAAGCATTGATGAAATATGCATAGCACCAACCGTTCGACAGAAAAGATACTACGTGCATCTATATCAGGGCTCGAAACTCTTGTCTGGACTCGACACCAGGGGCGCTGGTAAATTCAGTACTCCCTCCCATATGCAATATTTTGCTTCGTGTGTGCATTTATTGTCGTTTATGCAAATTATATAACTTGTAAATATGTATATATTTGTTACATTGCTTAGTGTACACATTTATCATATTGCCTTGTGTTTATAATTATTAGGTTGTATGCATTTATTACAGGTTTTTATTGCATAATACACATGTTGTATTGAGTACATTTGCTACATTGTGCTGCATACGCATTTATTATATCATCTAGAGTATATTTCTTCATTATACGTTTTTTCTATATTGATAAACCTGTTGACAATATAAAGGTTTTCGACGTGATTAATGAAACGAAAGCGTTCATTCTGGTCGTCAGGTTTTAAATGAGGAACTCGAATTTAGATAAACTGAATAGGGATGGACATTAAGAGAGGATCAAAAATGGTTTGATCAAGGCGAATAGCCAGAGGGAGTGTAGAAAGATGAAAGAATGACAAAGATTCATCTAATCCATGAAAAAGAAAGTTGTGATTGTGAGAAAAAGATCGATACTGCTTATCAGCTTTGGGGAAACAAAACTTTAGAAGCAAAATATGATTATTTTTATCGTTCATATTTAATGTGTTTTATACTGTTGTGCGTTTCCTTCCAGAATCTTTCCATCAACCCATTCTGTTTTCGAAGTATGCACACACGCGTGTGTAAGTAAGTATCCTTATGCTGGACACAGCAACCGCCATCCCTGCCTACGCGTTGCATATCACAAATTTCTCCTCATCTCAGAGTTCTCCTACGTTTATTCTTTGTGACTCGTGGAAATGATCTCAGAAGTGACAAGCACCGGAAGGGGTGTCACTCATTTCACAATATCATGCGCTATTTTTTACCCAGAGCTTGGTGAAGGATTCATGCCCTTTTCAAGGGCATTAGTGTCAATCTCTGTTTCAGTCAGAGGTTTGAACTCGGTTCGAGTCGCCCTGTCCATTTTCCGCACTACTGACCGATCGGTCACTGGCAATTCCGTTCCTTCCTGTGTGCGTATGTGAAATCAAGCCAGAAAGAGTGTCATTCATTCTCTCTCAACCCTATCTCTCTCTCTCTCTCTCTCTCTCCCTCCCTCTCTCCTCGTCTCTCTCACTCTTACCCACTCACCTTCTTATACTTGCTTTCTCACAAAATCTCAAATACGAAGTCTCTCACTTGGTTCCATTATTCAGTTCATTTTCTTCTTTCTTACACGATAATACTCATGTTTTTTTCTCTTCATCTTTTTCTCTCTCAGTTTTTCTCTTAACAATCCCAGAAATGCGCCTGCGTACGCAGCATTGTTTTCCTCTACCAAGATCATTTTCTTTTCAACTTCGTGAACAAGAACTCTCATTCGTGTAAGTGTACACACACACACACACACACACACACACACGTACACGTGCAAATGAACTGATAAATATCCATATTCATCCAAATCATTAGTATATGTTTTTAGAGGTGTCCAACATCTCTATGAGACATTTTGTTTGTTCTCTGTTAACTGACGTCATTTATTCTTTTCCCAATCAGTTCTCGTGATAGAAAAACATCTACAATTTCTTTTTTTGTCATTAAATAACAATCATTATTTCTTTCATCTTTCAGTTCTTATGATAGATATAAAATTACGTCATCAGTGTACACAAGCATGTGATTATAGATTGAAATTGTTTTTGATTATATCGTAAGTCGGCAGTTCTGACAACGGAGAAAATTCCATGTTAAGACCAGATTTGCATTGGTTAACGGCGTTTGTAAGGAATTGAGTGACCTTAAGAGAAAGTGGTTGAAGAGTGATAGACTGCTTTCGTGACGAAGAAGAGAGTTGTCATCTTGATAAAAGGGCTGGGGATATTGAGAAAGAGAAAGAAAAAGAAATATTATTCCCTTTTAAAAAATGAGAGAAAAAAAAAACAGATTAAACGGCGTTTATTACCAATCTATGCACTTCACATACATATATTTATAATCATATTGCTTTTCGAGCGATATTTTTTCGTTTCATTTTGATTTATTGATAATTTATTCTTGTTCTGGCGTTTTAATAGGGATTCACCTGAGAAATCAATTGGAAATAAATATCTTTTGATATTATTAATACTTTTACCACAGAAACAAATATTGCCTAATGTTGTCAAAAATTGTGTATATATATATATATATATATATATATATATATAAAGTTGCAGGTTGATATTTCTCCCATTTTTTTTAGATATGATTTATAATTTCCCTTCAATTTCCTTGTGATTTCTCGTTCAGCTGTCTCCCTTACCCGCGGTTTTCCTTTCAGTGGTCTTCCTTATCCACAATTTATCTTTCAGAGGGCCTCTCTCGCATTTTCCCTTTGAGTGATGGTCCACCTATCTACAGTTTCCCTTTCAACCTATTCGCAGTTTTTATTTATCAGTGGTATGTGGACTCATCTGTTTTTTTATGCTCCTTGTTGGTGCAATTCTTTCGTAGGTCACTGAGGACATCAAGTTGGCAACCGAATTCGATCGTACGATTTGCCCACTGATAGCCAGACACACATTCAAACGATGTATTAGTTAGCACGCAAAAGGTCCTGGGTTTGATTCCCGGGATGGGCGAAGAGTGTGGAAAATTCTTCACTAGGACAAATTTCCCTGAGCAGCTAATTGAGTACACTGTAAGCTATGTGGTTAGGTTGGAGGTAGTGTGATTTGAGTGGATCAGCGGGGTTAAGGTGGAGGTATTTTATTTCTTATTCGAGTGACCATTCAAAGAACAACCCAAGTAAAATTGGTGGAAATAATTGCTCTCTAGTAATCGAAGAATGTTAAATTACAATCTATTGAACCAGCATAATTAGACAATATATATATATATATATATATATATATATATATATATATATATATATCATAACAATTGCACAGAGGTTTATCGTTGCAAATTTATTAATTTCTCAAAATAGTATCAACATTCTGTCTTTGAATGGATTGTTATTGAAACAATTCACCTCAGTTTTATAAAAGTATTCGCACGCAGGTCAGGGGCGACAAGTATAGAAATTGTGGGTTGACAAACCCGGATCGGAAAATGTGAAAGGTTGACTTCCTTTTAATTTGAGGAGTTAAACTGTCCGTGGAATCTGACAGGCGAGGTTGATGGGACCACAGGGCCAACTCGGGGCAATGAAAAGTGATTGGTTGAAAAGGAAAATAACATTTTTTTATGATCCGAGTCCCAATTATCCAAAGTATTTCACTCGGCCCGCTGTAACCGTTGAGACATGTATCTGAGCGAAGAGAATATTAAGTAACGAGATCGGATTCTCCAGGTTGTCAGTTTCAATAATATTGTCACTGCACAGAGTAGCAATCAAAGCGTTTTGACCTTAGCTTACGTGCAAACATCAACGGCCAGGATGATGTCACTGAAGATCGTCATGAAGTCAGCGGGTTTATTAGTCGTTGAGGGAAAATAAATCGGTGCGGATTGACACAACTCCTACTGGGATGGAAAACAGATAGGCAGACCGACTTTGAGTCTCAGCCGTAATGCACTTGGGAAAGGTATGAATCCACTCCTTCCCAGCTATAAATAAATTCAATTATTCATTTTATGAAAAACACACAAAAAATAAATGACGGGCCAATTAGGTTAAAACTGAGATTAGTGCATTTTTCAAGATTAAGATTAATGAATGTTGGTAAACGAGATGCTATATCGGTAATTCATTTCAAAGGTCTGAATATTGGTAGTTTGAATAGGCCTCAATGTTTATGTTATCCCTGATTATTTCAATTATTAAATGTCATGCATTTCAATGTGTCGAGAGTATGTATGCATTTTTACATAGGAGTATATGATAAATGAAAGAGAGGAAAAAGATGATTCTTATGTCTGTGTCTCACTTAAAAAACGAAAAACAATTATAAAAACAATCTAAATTGATGCAATGATCAGTAAAGCTGATTTCAAAGCAAACTGTTTTCACCTAGCCTAGTGCTACACACAAAGACCCTCTCAAAATAACTACTATATTTATAAATTTATTTCCTACCTTTCTCTAGCCTTTGTTGTTCCGAAAACATCCTAATTCTAAATTTATTCGAGTTGTTTGAAAAGCACAAAGAAGTAGAGTTTTGACGTGACTTCGTCTGATTGTATTGTTGAGTCACGTCAACATCCAGTTTCCTGAACAGTGCCACTTGAGTTTTTGTCTACTTAAGACTAGACATACGGTTTACTAAGTAGCTGACTGATACTAACATCATTTCTGTGACTTGTCAGAATACTGTGGTCCGCGCAGTTCAAACTGTACGAATGTCTCCTGACGTGAAGAATTTATTCTTTATCTGTCTTAAGAGTCTGATACTTACATTTTTATTTGTATGAATGTAGGTAAAACGCCTTTCTACTTGAATTAGCTAAAGTCGATCCATAAACCATGAAACGAAAAATGAATCATGATGGAAAACGATGCTAAATAGCAATTATTTGTGTGAATCCTTTGTAAGCTTGAAAAACGACCTTATACGATAAAAAAGGATATAATTGCTAACTGAAAGTATTTGAATTATTCTTTGGTTAAAAATTGAATATTTCAAGTGGGATTTATAAACAAATACATGAAATCATTCATTCAATACAATGAATTCTGGAAGGATATATAGGAAATAAACAGACGCCAAATACTTCTAAAATTCATTTAGCATGTGAACAGATGTAGTAAATACAGAATGAAATCAAAAACTTTATCATGGATTACACTAGAAAGGGTCTACAACAAATGCATCCTTCTGATAGTCACCTATGGAGCTGAAACATGGAATCTAAGCAAAAGATTGGTCATCAAACTGAGAAACATGCAATGTGCATGGGAGAGGATCATACCTGCATGGAGAGATCACAAGAGAGTTGGGTATATTAAAGAAAAGACAGGAGTTCAGGATATAACTAAAATGGCAATGGGCTGGGTTTTATTGCAAGAATTCAAGAAAACTGCTTGACATCACGACAAACAATATCGATCCCATGAGATCATATGCGAAATTGTGGTCGTCAAAAATAGGATTGCGTGACGAACTAGACAAATTGAGAATGCACTGGCTCTGAGACGCCCATGATAGAGAGGTCTGGTGTATCTAGAAGGAAGCTTATGTTGGACGACGGACGCTAACAGGATGATTCATGATGATGACGTGTCCTCTCACGAGGGCGTGCCTATGCAGTAACTTTTCCACCTGTCAGCTTTGACGTTTGTCAGTTTTCCTTTATTGCAATATCGGATGTTGTTGGTTGAAAAGGGCAAGTACCAGATTCGTCACGTGGAAAAAATAAATAAATAACCACTGAAGAAAACTGAAGACTGCAAAATCGACAGGAACGATGCTTGAAAAATGTGCTGAATCCCCTAAACCTCTTGATTAACCTCTCGCATTGACATTTCAGGCACAAATGAAACCCTTCCTACATTCTGCCAGGGTTGTCAATCATTTTGACGATTGCTTCGAAGTCACTGGCGGAGGGGTTAGAGGGATTTTGCCGATGTCACTCTGTTTCCGATTCAATAAAACAGAAGCTTCCGTCTTCAAAAACATTTTCATTCGCAAAGTAGTAATCACTCACAACGTGTGTATGAATGAGTGCGAACATATCTCTATGTGTATTTGAACGTGTATGTGAATGCGTGTACGTGTGTTTGCGTGTGTATAAGTGTGAAGAGCAAGTGTATATGTGAGCATATTTTATTGTATACGCACTCATGTTTCCATGTGGACAAATATATATATATATATATATATATATATATATATATATATATATATATATATATATATATATATAAAGCGCATTAATATATGAACGAAAGTAAGTTAGTGTTGGGGGTAGGGGATTATTGATATTTCCAATCGGGGAATAGAATGATAAATGATTTGATTGGCACAAATTTCGAGTTGGATTTCATTCTTCATGACTTCGATTTCTGAACCATCCGGAATGACTGGTATTGATTTTTTTTTAATCTGAAATTCCCGAAGGACTGATCACGTGATAGATAATTGCTTCTTCTATCAGAATAGCCATTTTAAATGGAAGAAGAATTGCTGTGTAAACACGGAAGAAAAAAATAATATCAACTATTTTCGACTTTTGAAAAATAAACGAGACATTTATTTAGCCAATTGTCGGAAAATTGCGATGGGTTCGTGTGTTTATACAAAATGAAATAGATGATGACGTAGACGATGGTGGAATAATTCGACCCAAAATAATAGTTGTGGCAAGCCGAACCGTCATCACTACGACAAACACGATATTCACTTAAAATTGTATTGGAAACTGGCGATCAACCATGAAAACACTCGGTTTTTGCTAAAACTAAACTCTCCCCTTGAAAATGAAACAGCATGAAGTAACGGGAGATCATATTAAATCAAGTTTCAGAATAACGCATATCCCTTTCTTAGTAATACATACACTTTTTCCTTTGGTAATGAATTGTATTGCAATTTGAATGAAATTCGTGCAATGATTATCTATATTTTTTCCGGGCGTCTTAACAGGGATTAAATTAAAAATTAACAGGGAACAAATATTCTTCTAATATTATTCATATTTTTTATTACAGAAACAAATATTGGCAAATGCTGTTCAATACTGTATATAAAACTTTGCGGATTTTGAACGGAATCTGTATTTTTTCTTATTAAATAATAAGATGCTTCAGACAGCATTCCATGCTAAGAAATCAGCATGGAAAGCTTTCTACATGTCCCTTGTGCGTGGTTGGCCTAACCGTTAACGGTATGGAAAAGGGAACTTCTCAGATGGTGTAATGGTTCGCACGTCTGTCTCACATACAAAAGGTCATGGGTTTGATTCCCAGTATGAGCAAAGAGAGTGGAAAACTCCCTGTGCACTCAACGGCTAATTGAGTACCCTCTAACCTGTGGGAATAGGGTGGAAAGCATGTATTGATCGTCTCAACAATGGTTGCGTCCCCCAGGAGGAAAGCGAACATGCCTTTGGCTATGGGAGCTGGCGACTGTCCTTTTTCGTTGTGGGTCACATCATCATCATCATCACCAGTCTTTTAACGCCTGTCGTTGGACATAGACCTTCCCCAGAATTTGCCACACTTCTTTATCGTGGGCGTCGCGGAACCAGTATTTTCTAGATTTGTCCAGTTCGTCTCTCCATCTTGTATTTTGTCGGCCTCGGTTTCGCATGTGATCTCTGGAGATTCATGATGTGAGTCGTGATGTCCATCAATAATCTAAAAGTAAATGGAATTGGCGAGCCAAGTACAAATACAAGCTGGAGTAGTTTATGATCATGCTGCACTGATGTACTTGGGAAAGGCATGGATCCACTTTTTGACTTCCTGTAAAGAGCGAAATAGCATAACAGTCTATCTAAGAGAAGGCTAAACAAGAACCGAACAAGCTGGCAATCGCCTTGAATGTATCGGTTCGCTGAGCCACTGAAGAAGGGGACTTTATTAAAAAAATTTAAAAAAGAAAATGGTCATGAGTTCATCAATGAGTCTACCATCCTTATGTCCATATGTTGCGTAACATATTCCATGCACTGTATTCATACCACCAGGGATGCAACAGATTTTTCAAATATAGCGAAGCAAACGCTGTCAGTGGACATAAATTCCAAAGGTGTTTAAATAACAAAAGAAAAGCTGGAATGAAAATAGCTGTAAACAAGTCGATCGAAAAAAAAAATAGCAGCCCTCGACATTTTGATCATCGGCCCTCAGTGGAGGAAGAAAAAAAGTCCGACCCAGAAAGAGAGGGAGATTAAGAGAGAGCTGATGATAATGTGTATCGTGTGAGAGAGGGGGGTTATAGGTCAAACAAATCTTCCAACCGTTGTAGCCTATGGCTACCCATCTCCCAGTCTCAAAAAGCTTCAGTCAACCAGACTTATGATCAAGGTTTTTTTTCCTCTTTCGCTTTCGCTAAATTATCTTATACCGTTTCCTGCAGCGGAAACTGAATAGTGATGTATCCCTTCTCTTTCTATTTCCTTCCTGCCTTTCTTTCGTTTCTCGGGCCACAAAACTTAATGTCGGTTCTCATTTCTCGTTAGAATTCTCTTATTCCTTGTGTCTTCCATTCCCGTCTCTCAACTCCTATCCTTCCTTCCCAGTTCCGTTTCGTTTTCCTACTTCTCAAAGACTTAATAGTTTTTTATTCGTCTCCTGCTACCCCGAGGAGACTGCGTTGGGTCCAAATCGACGATTCTTATCTTCAAAGATAGAAGTTATTCAGAGTAAACAAACACAAATGTAAACACTTTCTTAGATATTTACAACAAATGTGAAAAGTTTTTTCACCCATTTTTTTGAGAAAATTTGTGTTAAAAAAAAAATCATAAATTGAATATTGGTATTAAAAAACAATTCTGCGAGAATTAGTAGGTATCTCAATTTGCAAAATGTTCTGACACCCTGGTGCTACACTTTTGCTAAGGAGAAACCCCTTTATAATGAATCTGTACTGTAGTTTAACTAAGATGTTGAACAAGTCTGTAGTGCTATGGTGGTAGTGGTGTTAGTAAGATTGGACATACAGGGCACGTGCCGTGGGTGCCACTTGGAAGGAGCACCACTGTGGGGTCTCTATCAAAATCAGCAAAGCAAATATCGGATAGTGAAAAGAGAATACCATCTTTTTTTTTAAATTTCGGTTCTACCATTGATCGCCCTATCTCTTTTTTATTTTTTTAAGACCATGACAAGGTTACCGAATCAAAAGCTTACTGAGAAGCCAAATAATATATGTGAGCAAGAAGCAAAAAAAGCCAGACCTTTGATACTTATGTAAAACGTATCGTGGTGTTGCCCAGTGTCATTGATGACCGCGAAAGGGCGACAATTAATTGAAAAAAAGGGAAAAAAACAACAGAGAGAACATGAATAGAAAATGAAGATATCAGTGACGGGTAGCAGAAAAGCAGCTTGTTATTTAGAGCTAAGACCGTCTGAAAAAAATTGCTAAAAACGGCTAGATTTTTCCATTTCTTGCCAACCGTTTTTAGTTAATGATGTTATGAAAAACCGGTTTGGATAGGGGCGCAATCTCAATGCTTGCTATGGATGCTATTTTCCGTTGGTACGCCTGTTCACAGTGAGGATATTGAAGTCGAAGACAAAGAAGCTCTGCACCATCTTCCCTGGTTATGTATCCCCATTGCTCCTCACTTCTCCAATAGTTTTGTTTTAGTAAAACGGTGGTATCTTTGCAATAAGTGCCTCCAGCTGCCCAGATAGACCTCCGCCCTTGGTCTACTTGGGACGGATTATGAATAGCAGTCATTTTTAGTTTGAACTCGGAAAGATGGAGGGGCACATTACAAAAACGCACATTTTCGTCTTTCCTAAGGGCGGCATTTGTAAGTTGCAAGGAACTTGAAAATCGGCATTTTGATATTGATGCTGTAGCTTTCTTTGATGAGTAAGATATGCTAGATGTACCTTCTTGAAATCTAGCAATCAGCTACCTTTTTTCATGACCGAAGGAAAAATGATTTTAGACAATCAATCTGTATTTTAGTCTCTGTCTCTTGATGAAATGTTTGGTATAATTCATGGAAAAACATTAACAGGCTTTCGTGTGCCAAGGTCAAACCCTTGCCTCATTAAAATCTGAAAGATATACCCACTGCTGGTCTGAACTTTTCCAATCTTCTATGACAATCGTAACTGCTGGGATCTCTTTTATTTCATCATCTTGTATCTGGTCTTTTTCTACCGCGTTTAGAGTCCCATTAGCTCCATTTGGTTTGTCTCTTACACCAATAGTTCTTGCTAAGTGTCCAGTCCATATTTTGTTACTTGATTATTTGTATATTCTTCACTCAAGTCCTCTCTCCGAAACATGTTGATCTTTTTCTATCTTTTTGTATTATCCCAAGCATTGCTTTTCCTATGGATCTCTGTGCGATTCAAAGATGTTTCTCAGTTCCTTTTCCAGATTTCCAGATTTTGAATCCGTAAGTCATAGCTGGTATTATGCATTCATTGTATGTTCCTCTCTTTTTAAGCACATTGGCTAGAGGCTCTTCAACATGTCTCTATTCTTACCATATGATTTCCAACCGATTGTTATGCGTCGTTTTATTTCGCTTTGATGGTCTTTCGCCAACTTTATAATCTATCCCCTTCAACAGCCCTACCCTCAATACTTACAGTCTTTTGATGGACTTCATTGCTGAGCATTACTTTTGTCTCTGTCATGTTCATTTATATATATATATATATATATATATATATATATATATATATATATATATATAAGCACAGGTCTGTGAGACACTCGTGTTAATCCAGATGCCAAATTTACGAATGAACCAGTCAGGCATCCTTCTGATATGCCAACAACTGGTCTGGTACGCCAGTTTATTCACTGACACTAATTGCATTTCGGACAAGTATGACAGTAGAAATATACTTCAGACCTGCCTCTAGAGCAAATGATATATATATATATTCCACTGCCTCATTCGCTTGCGTTTTCAATTGACTAAAACGACTGTAGACAACTCTAACCTAATTACGAAATACAAGTGTGGTCATTGTGAGAATTAAACCTATCATATGAATCACTATGTCAGCATTTTCTCGTCGTCTTTCTGACAGCCTTAATTAGTCGACAAGACATTCCGACCATGTTTTTAGATAATTTTTCACAAACACATCACACGGACAATCAGTGGTTGGATACCGTAGCTCATTCTAAAAGGACGTAGATACTTCCAGCTGTTGGCTCAATTTCTATCGTTGCGATGGACATCCTACGTAAAAACCTTCACCATGTTTCCATATTAACGTCAGTATCAAAATCAGGGAATAACATCATGTTTAACGGCAAATAAACTGGTAGCAATGCATTTGTCGTCCTTTTCCTGTCATGTAAAATTCATCTGTTTACAAGACACCATATCTTGCTGTATGACAGGAGGACGATTTCATTTCTATGCATATTAAAACAGACAGCTTGTATGCAGTGTTACCCGAACATTAAAAATTCAAATAAAAAGGCTATCAAGCGTACACTGAGCATAGCTTACTCTGGTGTGAAGCATCCAGTAAGGATCGAACTCACTACAGTTGCAATTGTCTGAGATACTAGTTGCCTGAATACTTTTTCGACAGCCACGCACGTTTCTCTTTTTCGTGTTCTATATTCAATCTTTTTTTCATAAATACGTACATACGAGATTTTACCCTAAAAGTTTCTCAGAAATATCGTTAGATTGACTATTTTTTCAAATGTCAACCAACGAATTCAATGTCTGGCCAGACATTGCCCACTTCTCTTGAAATTACTAGGGACCATTTTATTCTTGATGAAGCCATTTTGCTTAAGTTCCCCGAAATTGTAGGTTTTTCCTCTGATTACGCGTGTATATGTATATATATATATATATATATATATATATATATATATATATATATATATATATATATATATATATATATATATATGTATGAGCGTGTCTGTTTCTAAAACTTCCTGCCATTGCTTGCTATAAGTTAATGAAATATTCCGATGCAAAATCTATCTCTGCTGCACGTTAATGAAATATTTCAGTGTCGTAAAAATGAAAAAAATTAACTATTTTGTAACATTATTGAGTTGCAAAAAACCAGATTATCACAAGTGGTGTCAGGGCCAGGATATTATTAAACCTTTAGTTTGCAGTTACAAGCCAATAATGCAGTGAACTCAAGGAGCCGAAGGTATTCAAAAAAGAAAATGCTAAAATCTTAAGTGCGTTATATCTTGGTGGAGGGAATCCGAGATATGTGTTCCCTGGAATACGGGAATGCAGGGTAACTGCATATATATATATATATATATATATATATATATATATATACATATATATATATATATATATATATATACATACATATATATATATATATATATATATATATATATATATATATATATATTTGTTTATAGTCTGATGGAGGCAGTTCATGGTGAAATTATCACAAATATGAATAAACAATAATATATCCGTCTTCATACTTATCGTTCAGATTGTTCGTTTTCATCATATATATATATATATATATATATATATATATATATACGCACTTACCAAAAACGTTTTCAAATGAAGATCTGAAAAAATCGAACTATTTGCTTGAAGAAGCCCGTTCCTGTGTAGCAAATCTATCATTTCAATATATATAGATAGATATATACATACGCAGAGTTTAAACATTACTTTCATGATAGTAAACGCACGTGAATACAGATGTGACCATAGATTACCTCAGTGGCCATTATTAACTTGAAGGACCCAACTTGTGTTTTATCAGCTAATAAAGCAACACTGAGTAAAGCAGAACTGAACTGAAATCACGCACGATAGCCAAATCTTCGAATTAAATTATCCTGGCAAATAAGAGGAATATAGGTGACGCGTCTTGGAATTCTCCCGGTCGGCACCGTCGACCCAGTTTTTAATGTAATTTGCATGACTTCACTAAACACTGTGTGTCTGGAAATGGTTGATTCTCTGGGCAAGAGACAGCACAAACTAAATTATCGGAGAAACCAATTCAGCGGTGCAGAGCTGTCCTTAATGCATAGTACTTCTTGACACTCAATATACTTAAGCGAAATATATGCCGCACTCAAATATACATTTTCTGGTTTCTTTACAGAATAATGTTATATATACAGATTGTGTATCAGCGCCAATGGGATGCATTCTCACGTAGTCTGTTTTATAATTCCTCAGTTATTGATTGACTGTCACCTGATCTAGGGTTTTCCCCCAGTTTCAAGCAATGGTAACTGTTTTCACACACACGCTAAAGATAGCCAAACTTTACACATATCACATTACTTCAAAAATACATTATATAATGAAATACTAGTCAATAAACTACAGCCACATGCACACACACACATATATATATATCAACTTGTATATGCATACACGCACGTGCACATATATATATATATATATATATATATATATATATATATATATATATATATATATATATATATATAAATAATATATATATATATATATATATATATATATATTGTCTGCCCGGAAATCATCATTTAATATCAACAAATAATTTTAAAGTATTCTGCATCTCATCTTTCAGATTATCCTTAATCTCATCCAGGATTGGAACTTTTCCTTCTTTCGTTCACACACACATACACACACAATTATAAGTATATATCTATCTGTGGATGTATTTGTGTTGTAGCTTCAGAGATGCCTTCTTTTACAAACGTGAATTATCGCTCAGTCATTCGTTGCATCCGCTAATTCTTCAGTATAATGTTTACCTCCTGAAAATAAATTTTGCAATTCATTTTACACTTTATTGAAACGATATCTCTCCCCCCACCTTTTCCTTCATTTGGCTTTGTCCCTTTAAACAACAGCTTAGTAAATATCATGAATCTTATTAAGAGGGCAAAAAATGTATTAAGCTTCATACACTTGAGTGAGTCTTGAAAACACATCGACCGAAATGATGTAATAAAAACAAAGACTCTAAATCACGATCAGTAACTGAATGACTGTATTGTCAAAATTTGAAGTCATAAAAAACAAGAATTTATCGAAAAATAAATATGGTTGGAAAAAAGTTTATTTATGATATCACAACTGTTTTCCATTGAAAAACATCAAAATAGTCTAGAAAAAACATCAAAATAGTTTAGAAAAACATCTAGATTCCGCAGAAATGTTTTGTTTCTTTTAAATTTCAAACAGGTGGAGTGGAGTATTGATGTCAAAGTTCAAGTCTGTAAACAAAACAGTTAGTCCAGGAGCACTGGAACACACGCACATATATAAAGGGATAGAACCATGCACCACTTTTAGTTGCTACGGTCGTTCAATTAGGATATTAAGCAGCGTCGAACCTGATCAGTACTTGGTTGGGTGACCACACAGTAATGCCCGTTAATGTAAGTGACAACATGCCGTATTAAGAGATGCTTATAGAATTAACTCATCAGCTCCATTGAGAAAATGGAAAGATTAAAACTAAAGAACTAAGCGAATTTGGAAGACCAGATACGATATACACTTACGTAAGGTAGAGTCGGCCGAAATATTGTGTTAAATATGACAAATATGGAGCCCATGGCTCCTACCTGTAAAATAAATGTATTGAACGATTCATGCATATGAGTTAATAATTAAATTGCACAGTACAGTTTTCCCTTTCTATCTAAAATTGGTATGTTCATATATTTTTAAGTAGTAATGGCGTTAAGAAAAAGGTTCAATTAATATTAATTTATATGAGAAAAATATTTCGAATGTTCCAAGACCCAAATAAGTAGTGATAATATGTTTGGCTTCGTCGTAAAGGCGGTGGGAGTGATATGAGATTTAGATGAGACTGGGAGTGCGCATTGATAATGTAATGACTCTCAGCAAAACTAACGCCGATCACTATTTTCGCTTAACGCCTTCATTTCGTGAAGACGAAAAAATGGTGTAATTTGAACATTCGAAGAGCGGTGGATACCTGTATTGTTATTTCCGAATGCCTTACAATGTAAATATGCCAACAGGCGACAGACGTTTGATGATGTCCTCAGCTTAGCAAATATCCTCAGGATTAGTAACTTCAAACGAATTTTGCATTGCATCCCGGTTATTTTTCCTTCCGAAAAGGCTTTTATTGTCTTCTTTATTAAAGTGGCCTTTACCTTTCATCTTTTTTCTCCTTGTTTGCATCTCAGCCTACAAGTAAGAAGATAGGCTCTCGTTGGTTCACACTCATCCAGATCAATATTGCTGGCCACGGAATTCGAGCATGTAACCAAGGCAACAAAGGTAAATGATCAACTCGGAGACTGATGGAATGGTGCTTCATAACCGGAACGTCAGAGGCGAAGTTTGCCATCGAGACAAGACTATAAATCTCATCGGATCATTAGAAAGAGATCGATAAATCTGAGACCAGGAAATATTTCTCTCTCATTTCTATGTTTAGGTTCTGGCTAGTCCCTCCTCCGGACATGCCCTTCTTCTTTTTCCAACCTTTATTATTATTATTATTATTATTTGCAACTTCTCATCAGTTGCTTGGTGGTTACTGCTAGTTGAGTGACAGCAAGTCTCCTCAAGTCTCCAGCCCTTCTCTCCTAGTTCTCATAGGCCACAGTAATACTATGGTTTACAGTTTCACACTGGTTGCCCAGTGATTCATTGCTGAAGGCTGAGTGACAATAAGTCTCCTCAGGTCTTCTGCCCAAATCTCATCTCTCCCTCGCCTATCACGCCAGTGCTGTGGTTCACATCTCCGTTTCCATTTTCCTTCCTCCTATGTTAAGCCACTGCTAACATTCAGTGCCGTAGTCCTTATATTTTTGGTAATTTCCTCACTATCCGTGCAGTGCCTAGCAGTGCTGTGGTATGTACAGTCTCAATCCCGCCTCGCCCTCGGTGTCTTTTGGATAGTTCCTAGTGCGCCTACAATTACTGGTACTACCCTGGCTTTCATGTTCCACATCTTCTTCAGTTCTCTTGCCAGATTTTTCCAGTTTTTCACTCTCCTTCGTCTTCACTCTATGATCTGCAGGCACAGCCACGTCTATTATTTGACAGGTTTTCCTCATCTTGTCCACAAGAACCAGGTCCAGTCTTCTTGCCTGGATTAGGTGGTCTATTTGGATGTTAAAGTCCTAAAGTAATGGTTTCCATTCTCCAGGGCTGTGTCTGGTTCGTGCTGGTACCACTTTTCCGCGTGGTTAAATCCAATTTGTTTACTCAGTTCTCAGTGTATCTCTATTGCTACTCTATCGTATCTATGTTTATATTCCTTGGTTATGTGGTTAACCGTTTCATCCCTTTCTCCATATGGGCAGCATTTGCTCTTTATTTGGATTCTGTCGATTTTCGCATTGATACAGTTTGTCCTGATGCATTTGTTTTGGGCTGCCATGATGAGTGATTATGTTTCTCCCTTCAGGTATCCTTAGCGTAGCCATGTCCATGATCTCTTGTCAGCGACATTTTGTATCTGTGTTTTGAATTCTACGTATAGTTTCTACGGTTCCCATTTTTCTTTCCTTTATTCGTTTATCATTATTGTTGCTTCTGTTGTTTTTGGCTTTGATTTCAGTTTATGTAAGTCACTAGCCCGGTTTCAAGCAAAGACCCAAGACTGGTAACTTTTTAAGTAATAACAATCCAGGCTTTTGGAAAAAAAGGGGAACAAGGATAATCATCATCGTCGTCATCATCATTATTATCATTATTATTATTATTATTAGTAGTAGTAGTAGTAGTAGTAGTAGTAGTAGTATCAATTTCATACCAGTTGACTGGTGGTTACCGCTGGAGGTATTATTATTATTATTATTATTATTATCATTATTATTATTATTATTATTATTATTATTATTATTATCTTTTCTTTCCCTCGGCATTATTTCTTTTTATCAATGCATCCTTTGTTGAAAATGTCATTTTCCATGATGAAAAGCAACCATTAATAATGGAGCCATATAATTTCGAGGGCTTTTATTTCAGAATAATGGCTTTTCTTCTCGCGTTCCACTAATATTGCAATTTAAAAATAGGGAACGGTGTATGGATTTTATCAATCATATTTTGTGATGATGTTTTCAAAGCTCTCTCTGTATCATCCGTAACAACGGCTTCTTTTCCATACAACTATTTATGGTTCTAATTCTTAGGTATACCTCGAATATGTCTTCGTTGTGTTTAATTAGTAAGGTCAACCATATTTATGTGAATCAATGTAGACGAAATGTTTTTGAGAAATCATCAAATCGCACCATGAAATGGGTTTTCTTAGAGAAAAAAATTAAAAATCGAAATTGAAACAGACTTAACAAATCGGTGAAAACGTCTTCTGAAATTTTTCTCTGAATTATATGAGATGAATAATTATCATTATTATACACTAATTTACTTAGACGAGTGCCTTCATCTTGGTTGTTATACTCCCAAGTTTCGGACGTTCTTCAGGTGTCAATCATAGTTGCTTAACTCCAGGGATGTCCGAACCGGACCTTTTATTCAATCAAGGAAAGAATTACTTTTATCCCACTGTCCATACAAGAAGATATCTCGTTTCATACATCCTAGTTTATTATTCCTTGCTATGCCGCTTGTCCGTCGTTTTCCCTGAACCTGAGCCTGTGGCTTTTTTGCACTTCCTGGCCCAAGGATTGAACTCACGACCACCAGGCAGATACACTCAAGTAACGCTTTTATCCAGACTATTGTCACGTAGGACAATCCAGCAATGGAAATTTGATTCGTCATATCGAATGCTGTTGTCTGCTTAGAGAGAGTATAACAACCAAAGTGAGGACGTTAGTACGAACAATCAGTATATACTAATGTCTTATGTAGTTATGCGATAACCTCAAGATATCAAATTATCAGCTCAAAGATAACAAATCAGACGTAAGAAGTGAGATACCCTACAAATACAATTAGAAATTCCGTGACAGTTACATACCAACAGAAGGTGATCTGGCCCTTTTTAACTCCAAGGATAGTTAGCACTTTGGGATAATTTGAAAGTGTAGTAGAACTCAGAACATAATAATCAATATATATATATATATGTATATTGATCAGCCTAATAGAGTCACTTTGGCCGAAATAACCTAATTGCACTTTTACTAGAAATATGAGGTCAAAGAAATTGTTCTCGGCCTTCTCCTCGAAGTACAAAAAATTGTCATGTCTAACAAGTTCAGTGTTTGGTTCAAAAAAACAACGTGTGGAAAAGTGCGGATTTGACTGGACGATCAAATAACTAAAGATATGAAACTCTCCTCGTAAGTTGACAGCTGATTTGAGACGGCCACTAGCGTGTTAATTTCCTGACAGTTTTGAAATGATTTGACAGAGGATGTGTCTTAACCTCTAGCTGCAGTCAGTCTTTATCCATTTGTGGTTGTCATCTTGAATGAAGGTCAACGAAGAGGTCTATGTAATTTCCTTAGCAAATCTATGGCTCCAAATGTATAGAATCATTCCTTTAGACACCTATAAATAGAACTGTTTATATCTACAGCTAATACAAACTTCGTATTTTTCTCTTCACTTTCCTATTCATTTACCTCTCTCTATTGCGCATACCTTTGTTCTTGTTCAATAATAATGATCCACACACACACACACACACACATATATATATATACATATATATATATATATGGATGCAACGCCTGAAAATGCATATACCACACTGATCTTTGGTATATGTGTCAGGAATCGACATTTTAATCCTAGACATAGCACATAAATTCCCAGATATCAGAGAGCTGATCCATTTGTAAATAATCTCGCCATTTTGCACATGAACTACAACAATCGTAATAATAGTTATTGGCATGGTTGGAACAGTAAAAAAAAAACCTTGACTGCAAGGATAAGAAATCAGACGAAGAATAAAAACCATCCAGATGATGGCATTACTAAGAGAAGAGTACTAGAGTATTGAGGAAGCCTGCTCTCATGATATTCAATGGGAGATACAAGGTACGACTAGTGTGAAAACCAAATTAGAAATGATGATGATGATGATGATGATGATGGTGGTGGTGGTGGTGGTGAAAAAGAAGAAGACCTTATCGAAATGGCTAAAATGGGATTGGAACAAATACAGACTCAGACTTGCAGCAGTAGACTACGAAAGAAAATTACTGTTCAAATAATTTTATTCAAAATTGATCCGTCTTCATTGTTCACTGACCCTAAAAACTGCAGATCAAATTATCTTTGTTTATGTATTCAACATGAAAAGATTCCTCTTTCCTCGCTGACTTATGATACACCTTCAGCAAGAATAACACAATGTTGTTGCCGCCAGTCCTGGTACTATCATAAAGCAGACTTAAGGCTGTTTGGAAGATGTCAAATAAAACCTACTTCCCGATGGTGCCTGTGGTTGAAGTTTGAGCCTCAGCTAAAGTCAAGATTTCTAAAGCTGATTTAATGGCAAACTGACACTGTTCATGCAAAAGTAATACAACTTCCCCAATCATACTTAGGTTGTACTTGGCCCTGTATTATACTAAAGTTATCAATGACAAATACAGTTATATATTTCGAGATTGTCCTACATATGAATTGTACAATCAATGAAAGTATCATGCATCTGAATTATTTGTTATATGAATGATAAGTAGCTGCAAAAGTTCCCCACGGCATCTTTTGCACAATGTTAGAGAAATCTTAATAATGTCGTTGAAATTCAACTAACGCTGTATTGCCTGTGCTGTCAACTGTGGTACATCGTTTACAAGCCTTGGAAAAATAGGAGATAGGAAAATAGGTTACATTTAAACCAACGTAAAAACATTACTATTTCTCTTTTAGCTTGGTATCGAACGAAGGCCATTTGAGACAAGCTGGTCACAGGTGATAAAAAAGGCACCCGTTACGTAAATCGTAAGTGAAGAAAATTATGGCTAGATTCAGGACAGCCTTAACTTAATCAGAATCTACAGGTAAAAACTTTTTTTCTCTCTTTGGGTGGATTCAAAGAAAATTCTTTGTTGCGAATCTCAGGAACCTTAATTGACTATTTGAGCATGATACTACGGTGAGTAAATGTTTAGTTTGAATGATACATTAGAATATTTTAAAGCCTGATAGCGACTATTCCCGTGTCACAAACGTAGAATACCAAATGATCATGGAGATATTCCATATGCCATGTATTCTCCAGACCTGTCATCTTTAAACTAACATTCGTTTTGCTCCATATAACACTTTTTAAATGGTCAGCGCTTCCAACGGATCAAAGATCTCGAAACTTTCACTAAACATCCATCCGGAATCGCTCTGTTATGATGGAATACAGAGTTTAGTTGAAAGGTAGCGTAAGGGGAATATTTTGTCGACAGGATAATTATGCTATGTATTTATGTAGATAAAATATTTTATCAGAAAGAGACAAGGAACTTTTGCATCAAGCTAATAAAAGAAAAGGTGATGGCAGTGGATGTAGTTTTTCGTAGTAATCTAGTTTTTAGTTATTTGTTATAATTATATCTTAGAGAAAAAAGAGTCCGAAATATCATAAAATTCATTTGGAATCTCAAATGGTAATGGACTGGTTATATTGAAGGAATAGCAGATATCTGATGGACATCACAACTCACAACATGGACCCCACTGAGAACACATCAGAAGACAAGGCCGACAGAATACAACATGGAGAGAAGCATTAGAGAAGTTCAAAGAGGTCTGGTGAACCCTGTTGAAGTTTCATGTTCAGCGACGGACGATAGAAGATTGATGATGATGATGATGATGATGATGTAGTCTTTATAGCAGGGTTTTTCAACCTGGTGGTTGACGATTTCAACTCTTGGATGTGCAGTTATCAATTGCGCAGAAAATTATGGGCGTTTTGATATTTTGATAGGTGATATACAATCTTGAGTAATAGAGTCAGTAATTGACAAAAAATGAGTCGACAGCAACGTTTTCTACTACAAATTTACGAAATTGCACTGTGATATCGCACAGTGTGTAGAAATGCGTAAATGTTTGTGCAGGTGTACATAAGTCAGTACTACACTTTCTGTTGGTAAGTACGCGTAACACCTTTGAAAGAATACTCAACACAAAACATACGATTGATGTTATCTGGAACCAGTCTGCGTGTACCAAACATTTTATGTCACTGATTCACTTTTATTCCATCAAAGAATCTTGTAACACAAAAACTGTTCATGTTTATTGTTTTGTTAAAGTTGAAAAGGTTTTAGTATCCATTTGAATATTTACTATATCAGTGGATGATGGAAGGATTACCCGCGTTTTAGGGGGTGATGACACCCAAGAGGTCAAGAACCCTTGCTTCAAAGTATCTAAAGAAATAACCAATCGACGGACTACTTTTTTTCCCAAACCGAACACCTTGTAGCCTTCATTTAAGTATTCCTACACTAAGCTACTACTTAGAGTTGTTTGGTTTCAAGAATATATGTTGTACATTTTATCTTTCTAGACTCATGTTATCGTCATTGAATGTCTGTGATCAGTTCTTTCTATCCCCAAAACATTAAAACATAGAATTCAATTTCGTTTTAGATTTTATACAAAACAGATCTGGTCAATAACCCAAAGAAATTGTCATGTGACCAACCCCTTTTGGCAGCACACCGTGTTGAGGGTGGCCATAAAAACATTGGAGAAAGGGGTGATCAATGAAGAAGTTGGTTCTCTCGCATTTTTTGGAGAAGTGATCACTGAAAAAAATCTAAATTCTAAAAAAAAAAACAAATAAGCAAGAGCACCATCAGTTATCAACTAAGGAACTAATTTAGCATAAACTTACATTGTGAATAATCCCCACTGAAACCAATTTGAAATATACGGAGTAAATGTTTAAATTTTCAGCCCTTTGAATAAACCCACTTACTGGGAGGTCAATATAGCAGAAGGTTTCAATGCAAATTAAACCTAAAAAACCTATTTAGTGGTGGGGGAATTTTGACAAAACTCAAAACTGCCTTGTAGACATAAATATTTGTAGATATTTAGATTTTCAGCCCTCTAGCTCCATTTGCGAGACCTGCACAACGGGTTGACTTGAAAACTGAAGAAACCTATTTCAACAGTTTTAGTGATGGCAGTTTTAGTTCCTAATGAAGACATCAAAAGAAAAATTCTCTTCATGAATAAATATATGTATGCATCTATCTTCATATGTATGTAAGTATGTACATTTGTATGCAGGTAAGTTTGCAGACAGGTAGGTGGGTATCGATACTTATCAATCACAGATTCTCCACAAAAACATGAGAATGTATATGAATGTAAATCTGCGTATCCCTATGCTTGTGTCTGTCGGTGCCTTGGTATGATTGCATGTCTTTGCGCTGATGCATGTGTGTGTGTCTTTAAATCTGTTTATATGAGCGTGTCTCGGTACCTGTGTGTGTGTAAGTGTCTCTGTACCTGCATATGCATACGTGCCTCTGTACCTCTGTGTGTGTTTGCCTGTCTCTGTGCCTGTGTATGCATACGTGCCTCTGTACCTCTGTGTGTGTTTGCCTGTCTCTGTACCTGTGTATGCATACGTGCCTCTGTACCTCTGTGTGTGTTTGCCTGTCTCTGTACCTGTGTATGCATACGTGCCTCTGTACCTCTGTATGTGTTTGCCTGTCTCTGTACCTGTGTATGCATACGTGCCTCTGTACCTCTATGTGTGTTTGCCTGTCTCTGTACCTGTGTATGCATACGTGCCTCTGTACCTCTGTGTGTGTTTGCCTGTCTCTGTACCTATGTATGCATGCATGTCTCTGTACCTGTGTGTGTTTGCCTGTCTCTGTACCCGTGTGTGTTTGCCTGTCTCTGTACTGTGTGTGGATACGTGTCTCTGTACTTGTGTATGAGTTCAATATTCTATTCCTGTGTATGTTTACGTGTTTGTACCTGTATGTATCTAAATGCGTGTATATCTGTGTATAAGTGATTGTCTCTATACCTATGTATGTGTGTGTATGTATGTATCTATGTATCTATGTATGTATGTATATGAGTATAAATGTATGTCTCAATGCCTATGTATGTATGCGTGTCTCAATGTCCGTGAATGTGGGCGTGTCCCTATACTAAAAGTGTACACGCGTGAGTTCTTTTTTGTTTTGTTTCAGCTTTTTTAATTTTTTGCTTTTTTGCATCACAATGAAAAATCTGAGCAGTCTAGGGATTGTCGACTATATTTTCGCTAAAAGCAAAACGAGATACGAAGTTATCAATGTTGCCTTTTAGGCCATAGATAAATATTGAAAGCACAAAATGAATGTGTGAGTATGTGTAAACGAAAATACACAATGATGAGATTACGTTCTCGTATACACACAAATCTCTCACCATTTTTATTCTTTGGTATTTCCCACGTGTATTCTCATACGTGAATGCAATACAATCATTTCATTCATCCCTGCACCCCTGATTAATATGCGTTATGCAAATAAATGATCAAGTAGAATTAACAATAGTTTCCATGTTTTGTTGAAAGATAACTCAATCAGACGTTAAAATCAAATCATAAATGTCAGAAGTTAGATCTAACAAAGGGTATCAATGTAACGCGTGCTGCATATAAATGTCGGAGAGAAATACAAGTGTCTCTCCATTTGAAGAAAATTCAATGGACGATTTGGCCTTGAGGATCATTTTAAAGCTATAATGGGTGATTACCTCCCTTTTCAGCATTAGGAACTCTGTATGTACGTAAGTTCATTAATGCAGCCAAATGATTAAAAAAAAAATTTTTTCACTCGATGCATATTTTTTTTTCAACACGATTTCTTTTCTTGCCAGTGCCCACAATTCTGAATTTAATCATATTGATCGAACATTATACAATGAAAATTTCAGATCAGAAATCAGTTTCGCATTAACTACTGGTACTCTCTACATGTATATTTAGCTATCGAATCGTGCATGAATAAGCAAAGTATCGTACGATTTAATAGTATGCTTGAGGCTCTATTCTATTGCAAGTTGAATAAACATTTTGAGGGAAAAAGAAAATACCGCGTAAGAATAAGATATACATAACCATGACTGATAAAAATAACTCATAGAAAGTAAAATAATGTAACCATTGTGTGTGTTCAATCGATACCAGTAGATCTATTTCTGTCATGTATCCCAAGTGCATCTCAAGCGGTCGGGAAATTTTAACAGTGAGTGCAAAACAAATGTATTACGGAATTTTGCCACTACCCTTTGTGAGCAGTATCTTTTGGAATCTTTGTAATGACTAAAAATGAAATTTTTTTCAAAGAAAACGGTGGTGTGGCTTTCTGTGATTTCAAGTGGAACCTTTTGTCCTACTATGATTTACGCATTTATCTCTGATTCTTCTTCAGTTTTCGCGTTTTATACTGCATTTACTTTCAAAAGTCCCTCTACTTAATCAGTTTTGGGGTTCCAAAGAATTCCAAAACATTCTTAGTGTTTGAGCTCATAATCTCATTCCTCAAACTTTGCAAACCATTCCTGACACATGCTTGCACCTACTGGATTATTACTATAAGATTTCTCTGTACTTTTCCCGATGTCAACCATGAAAACTAATATATATATATATATATATATATATATATATATATATATATATATATATATATATATATATGTCCCACTCTCTGCCTATCTATCTTTCTCCCTCTCTCTCTCTCTCTCTCTCTCTTTCTCTATATATATATATATATATATATATATATATATATATATATATATTCTCTTCAATAGAAATAGAGCACTCTGGTGGATGAGGAGTTTCTGCGTAAATGAATATATCGAATAAATTCAGTCCTACTGACTATCCGGTTCCATGGTTCAGAGATAGGATATCGGCCTCCAGGTCCGATGGGAGGGTTTCAATTCTGCCTCACGGTACTGGTTGGGTTGAAAGTCTATAGCCACACTGAAGAGATGTAATACATCGAAACAGCTGTCTGTGGATGACACAATAATAAATGTGTCTAAATATATATACATATATATATATATATATATATATATATATATATATATATATATATATATATATATAATCAGCTATGTGTGTTTTATATTTGTTCATGATGTTCACCAATCTAAAATAAAGTTATTCCTTTTGCACATTTTTTAGAAGTTTACATGCACAAGCAATAAATAGACGAGCAGAACATCAGAGAAACTTCTACGATTTCCCTAACATTGTTCAAAAGATGGCACTGGGAACCTATGCATCAACATATACACGAATATATACACGTGGGTCTCTGAATGTAAATAAGTGTGAGAGCGTATTTCAATAAATGTATTTGACATAAATATATTCGGTTTTTTTTTTTCGCACTTGTATGTGAATGGATGTGCCCCACCCTGCTTGTTGGTGCATACATTTTCATCTTACTCTGTACTCTGTCTTACGTGCAAAAGAATTATATAGATCCCTGTGTTGTAAATCAAATAGTGCTTACTGGAAGATCTACATATGTGGCTATGTGCCAGAGTTAGCCAAGACAAACAAATATTCAAATAATATAATATGACGACCACTTGGCACGATCCCTTCACTATGTACCATTGTGGGATAATATTCATCGTATTCCATCGTGAATATAATTTGCGACAAAATTCAGTTACCCTAATCTATTAAATCTATGAAAGGCATTTGTGTTGACAAACAGGGACAAAATAAAACCGGTCAAAGATTGATTTTTTTTTTAATCAATAGATAGGTAGATAGATCTAGCCAATTTAATTAAATTCAGAAAGATTAATAAAGAAAAGTTCAGATGGATCGCAGAGTGATTTAATAGTATCGATCAAGTGATTAATGATGGTCGGGATGCACCTGCTCTTATATTTCTGTTTTCTATATTCTTTTAGTGGTGGACTTGTACACTAACGACTGTCATCAGATATATTGTTGCAATGACGGCAACCACCCTCGAAAAGTTGAAAAGGAACGGTATGACCCGGTTTATTAGTTAGATAACAGATGTTTTATGCTGATTTTCTCGGAAAGCTGGCTCCCTCCACTTGAAGGATTGGTGCAAGTGAAACTCCCTATTCATATATGGCCTTGTAACCTACTAAGGTGAGCTTAGTAAACATAAATAGGGATTTTGCAACCCAAAAATCCCAGTTACTTATATTATTCGTTGAGTCAACAGCTTATTATTTTTTTATAAACTTAGACCTGTCAATGTTTTTAGGATCTATCACAGTTAACATTATCTTCCGCCAATAGTAATCTAACATAGTGTCTGAGCTCCATACATCATTGAATGTCATGCAAAGATGTAAACAAAGAGTCTTTAAGAATTAATCCAGCTATGAATCACGAAAAACTGTCAGGTCATTATATCAGGGCAGCCGTCCGTTGTTTCAGAGCAGGCGTCCGTTATTTCAGAGTAGACGCTGGACAGAATCAATGAGATTCTCACTTATAGGTCAAATGCTCTGAACAGCTACGTCGGAGAGGTAGTCTGTTTTATGTTCTGTTTACTCTTGCAATAAACAAATTTTGATATGCGTCAACGATTCGTCCGATCGTTTTCTCAGAGATTATCTACTAGAGCTGCCTGCATACACCCAATCCGACTTGTTCATTTATATCTTACAAAAGTAGTTTAGGCCAGGATGAATATTTTTCTGGTCATGTGTGAAAAAGCAAGTAAGTGAATTTCGATTTACATAGTAGGATCAGCAGTTCTTACAGCAATAAAGCCGGAGATACTGAGAGCTTTTATATTAATCTAAGCTAACAACCAAATTATAAGAGGCTCATAACTTGAGAAGAGATGGTATTTGATCTATACTACGGGAGCATGGTGGAACTGTGGTATTACTTTTATTTTCCCGACACTGTGTCATGGTAAGCAACTGAGGATCTTATCAAGGTAAATTCACTTCTAATCTTTGTGTAAATGCTGAAACAAGTGAATTTCGTATTATACAGTAAGATTGTTAGTAAACAGTAGAGCTTCATATATATTCTATAAATATTGTCGTAATTATTTATTCAGAGACTGCCAAAACCTTTATGTACAGTCAATATAACAATGTTTCATGGAAATTCAGGATAAATTTCTGAATTTCCATAATACCTATATACATATAATACACACACACACAGCACACACTACTGATGATAGGAAGAATCCCGAAACATGTCTGGACAATTTACTTATAAGGATTAATAAACCCTACCCCCAAACACCTCACTCCCGAGTCTGTCTCACTCTCTCTGCAGTACACATTATATATATATATATATATATATATATATATATATATATATATATATATATATATATATATAATAATAATATATAACAAAGTTTTATGGAAATTTAGAAAACGAAAACCAATGCTAACACCTAAACAAATGAAAAAAATTACAATGGGTTAAATAGTCGCAATTATGGAGTATGGGTGATTAGATGAAAGTGATATTCAGTGATGAATCATGAATGTGTATTGGCCAATGCGATGATGCTGTAACTTTTGTTTTGTACTATTTCAATGAAACATATAAATGAATGACTGCCTGTAGAAAACAAATAAATTTCCCAACTCTTATGTTATGGAGTTGCGTGTCAGATTATTTACTAAGAGAGATGGAAACCATTACTTCAACAGTGAATACATTGGTTCACATTGAAATTTTGAACATTTTTCTTGTTCAATAGACAGAAAATAGACAGAAAATAGAATTGGTGATGATAACGCATCTTGCCACGAAGCGAAGATTGTTGAGGCTATCAATTCAATGATACGGCCAGGAAATAGCCAGGATCTTGATCCAACTGGAAGTTTATGGCGATTTTTTTATGGTCCATAACAAGTCTGCATCCTGCAAAGCTGATCGGTCAACCACTATTCGAGGAAGTTGGAACTAGTTTAATGGAGAATATTGTTTTTCATTAGTGAAGTCAACGCTGCAGAGAATATTTGCTGTCAAAAAAAGCCCGGCAAAGAGTAAGAAATTACGAATCATGATTTCTTTTTATCATTCTATAATTGTTTCCTCCATTTGACGTGGAGAAATATACTTATAATTCAAATATTTTAATCTGATTTGTTTGAGTTGTTTTTCATGAAGCCAGAATATCAAAATATTGAATAAAAATTGTTATGTTTCCTATCTGTGATTTGTTTATTTGCTGCTAAGTAAACTAAAGGCTGTGAGCCGGCCACATGGCAAGAATGGCGGACAACCGATGGACATTGCGACTCATGACATGGGTCCCTCGAGATCACATGCGCAACTGAGGCCCACAGAATATTAGATGGAGGGACGAGCTAGACAAATTCAGGAAATACTGGCTCCATGACGCTCATGATAGAGAAGTGTGGCGAATCCTAGGGTAGGTCTATGTCTAACGACGGACGTTGAAAGAATGATGATGATGATGATGATGATGATGATGATGATGATGATGATGATGATGATGATGATGATGATGAAACTTATTGTATGAAGATTGTTTGAGTGTCGTGATTCCATAGTTTTTGCCATTAGTAATACTATATATGATATACTTGAATCTCATGGGTACCAATAATGGTAACCAGGACTGTATATTCATAGGCACCCATTCACAAGGCCATACACTCAATATTTTGAGTTATGAATTGTGTAAGATTATATACAAACTTATTCATAAATGCTTTTCCATATTTAGAGCTTTTCATATATCTATGCACGAATGCTCAGACGTGACTTTTTATCAACTTTTAAAAGCGAATTGTTAGTGAGTAGTATGACTGGTTGGGATCTAATTATTGGCGTTTGTTAAAACAATATTATATCACAGGAGACATTGATTTCAAACTAACATCTATTTACACCGTTTTTATCGTCTAATCAATGCGAAGATGAAACATTTCGCCTCCGGATATGGAAAAATAACCTACATCCTAATGTAAAACAAACTTAATCGGTTAATGCGTCTGTGCTTCCCAAATAGAACTATATAGTGTATAGAATATGAACGCTTTGGTTTTTGTCAAAGTGGAGTTTAATCCTCAATCTTCAACTGCTATCATTTCCCAATACATGGATCAAACCGATTTGCGAACTCTCTGAAAACATTATTCAGTTTCTCCTCCATGAATCTCATTTGTAATTCTTCCTTTGAGGTCACCAGTTATTTATTGCTTTTTTCTATTAAGAGCATCTTTTCCATAATGAGAAATGAACTTTCTTCTTACAGCTGTTACCGATTCCAATCCTGCCAGCTACGGCACACAATTAACCATTTCTCCGACAGTTGCCATTTTTGAGCCCTCAAAACATCTATAAAACAAAAGTCCTAATTAAGCAATATTCCTGATACTACTTCATCAAAATCTGTATTAGTTGGTCTTTCACGTCTATACATTTCTTGTTATCATCGTTGAATATGAAAGGAGGGTCCCTTGCTTGAAATAGTTCAATTCAAAGTGGCACATAAGACACATTAATTACACTTTGAATTGAATTCAAATGAATTGTTAACATTAGGATTATTTCATTCTGATCCATAAACAAAGATCGAAAAAGAACAAAAGCATTTATTTCGGTCGATTCTGTATATTCGTGATTACTGTTGAATGAGTTTTATTTCTAATATCAGCTGTATTTTTTAAATGATTTCTTCATACGATGTTGAAAGATCATTCAGATTTTTTCTGGAAGGAAACCGAAGATTCATCCAACATAACACTAGATTTAGAAGCAAAAAAGTTATAATAGACTTTGGGTTTTGTATCTTTAGCTTCAGAAGAAAGAATTGCGTTTATCGAGAATCAAAGAGTGTATGCATCCATAATTGCATTCACTATACATAAACACGTGTGTGTGTACTTGTACATGATTGTGTGTGTGTGTGTGTGTGTGTGTGTGTGTGTGTGTGTGTGTGTGTGAACGCACGTGAGTGTGTTTGAATGTATTTATGTGCTTCTGTGTGCGTACTGAAATACGAATGCATATTTATTCATATTCGCGTCCCCTAACTAAAAATATGCGAATACTCTGGATGCTTAAAATTCTTGATATCTCAGGACTATATCTAAACTCATTTCGAGCTAGACAATATCAGAAAGTACTGGCTCCACGACGCCCACGATAGAGAAGTGTGGCGAATCCTGGGGAAGATTTATGTCCAACGATGGGCGTTAAGAGACTGATGATTATGATGATGATGAAAAAATACTTGTACTTGATAAACTGTAGCTTGATACGCACTTATTAGTTTGAATTTGAACGGATATCTTCACTGTTTAATGTTAGATCTATGCAATTGATATTCGCCATTGAATTGAGATCATTGACAAGGAGGATGATTATGTTGAAAAATAAATATTTGCTGAGTAAAGCTATTTTTTCTGTATATCGTCACTGACTTATTTATATACAGATGTGCGGTTAGGAATTTTACCCAGTTCAAATTGGGGCAGGTGTTATTTATCGATCTTACGAGAGTAGAATTGTTTTAACGTAAGTGTTTGGCTAGTTTCCAATCGTTGGAGTTTCCTTGGTGAGATATTTCAGCTTTTTTAAGAAATCCAATTATTCTCTTTTATTGGGTGTTGATAAAGAGACAAGAATGGAATGTCATGGTATCGTAGTATCTGTAATCAATACGGTAAAACGAATTGTTAAATTAGCAAATATATTAGGTTAGCGCAATGATAATTGTTGCTTTGCACCATCAACTTTGAAGCAGCATATCTCAGCTTAGAATGAAAGTTATTAATCGAAATAAGAACCGTCAAAATCTACACATTTTTCCCAACTAGAAACAAATTCATGGCGTTCAGGGGTCCTGGAACTAATGAATTCTTCGGAGGCGTTCCAAGCTTCCGTACGATTTTAGATCTGCACCTGCAGGAAGTGGTCAAAATGCTTGAAAAAGTGGTAGACGGTCGGAGAGAGGTCTTGTTAGTAAGCTAGATAAGCTAGAGTTTCGTAACTTAGTTCGTTTGAATTCTGCAGAGCCATTCGTGTGACAGACGAGGGTTTGTTTGTTTTTTTGCTTTTTATTCGGGGCCATTAGTGTGTCATATCGATCTTTTTTGCTTTTCAAATTTTGAGCAAATATCGGACAATAGTTGAATGATTTACGTTTAATTCCTCTGCAAACTCTCGAGTTGTTTTGTTGAGCTCATTTCAGTAGTATCCCTCAATCAGATGAAATCAATCATAAATGGATGTCCACATCTTCAAGGCTCTCGTCTCCGTTTCGAAATTGGAACAAATGTTGAGCTGTACATTCGTCGTCACCCCCTGGTCAAATAATTGGTTGATATTGCGATAGGTTTTCATCCTATTTTGAAAACATTCAACAAAATTGCTCAAATTTGCTTTTTTCAATCTATTACTTGACGGTTTCAAATAAACAATATTGACTGAATTATGCTAGCGCGTATTAGCTCATTTGTGAGGAAAGAACTTGAAAATAAAGTGTCCCTGAATTATATGAATCTATTACATCTGCAAACATATACAATCAGTCACTGATATGGACAATATCCCCCTGAGATGAATCATGTATTCTACGTCGAAGAACACTTCATCATAAACATAATATAATGATGGAAAACATATTGAAGAAATCTTTATCCGTTCTCGAGATACACTAAAATGAGTTGATGTTTGCTTGTGCAGATGTAAAATAACGTTGTTTGTATCCTGTGTTTAGCTACCGTATTTTACAATCGTAGAAGCGTGGATTACTTTGTTTCAAAAAACAACTTAATCCCTTAACTACCAAAAAAGCACATTTTCTGAATGCGTAATAAATTTTGGAATAATGGGATATCGATTAGTGAAAACATGTTTCTATCTTGCTTAGATTCCAAAATATTAATTTTCTACGAGAGAGGTAAACAAGCTGGTCCGGATCTGGTCGTTTTTTTTTTAAATCTAAATTAGATCTTAAAAAGGCATGTTATCGAAGAATTCCACGTGCTTCTATCTCTAAAAGTTTCTGAGATAGGTGGGCAGTTCTGCGACCAATGTGTTTGATTAGAGAGACTTCGCTTAAGGCTTGGTTACAATAAATATGAACAAATAGATAGATAGATTGATAGATAGATAGATAGATAAAAGATAGATAGAAAAATATGCATGATGTGATGGCAAGTCAAATACTAGACTAATTTTCCGTCGCTTTTACACTGTTTTCTCATCTTTTTTCTTTTAAATTATTCTATGTTGTGCTTTAGTTTAGTATAGATTACTTCCTCTTTTCATTATTTCCATACCATTACCTTTTGTATTTCTCACTTAAATATAGTTAGAATTACTAAAGTAGTATCAGTCTTTGAACAAATCATAATCGTTCAGCTCGCATGTAGAAGAGCACAAGCTAAATCAACTCCAGCAAGCATTCTTTGAACTCAAAAACCCAATGACTTCGCAACCCGGTCATGCGCAGATCGCACAGATATCTAACTAAGCTCCGTTGGCAAAGAGACAGAGACCCATTCAACAGTATCCAACCTGTGTGGAAAACACCTTCAACGCATGGCTTCGCATTCTTGACCAAGTCAGACTTTAATTACATCTGAGACATACTCGCCAGTTTAATTGGTTCCATTCCTAACAGTGGACAATCCTATAACCGAGACCCTCTCCGACATTAGAATGGACATCATAAAGCCGATATTTCTTATCTCCTTTTGCACACCTTTCCCATTACTGCTTTGATCACTACCGTGGAAAAGAAAGCAGACAGCAGGTGCATTAGAGACGGACAGATTATCTCCCCTCTTTCTCCGTTCACTGTTCCATTGAATTCAACTTTCCATGGCTTTCTTAGTTGTTGACTCTAATCGGATTTGAACATCAAAGTCAAATGGATTTAGGCTTCGTTAGAATGGGCTAATCTCTAAATAGTTATCCAACTGTTTTTTTTTTTTCATCTACGCAAATGCAAAACTTATATCGTGTGCACATATTCTGAGAAAGATATATACGTATACACACACTCACACGCACAAACACACACACACACACATATATATATATATATATATATATATATATATATATATATATATATATATATATATATATATATATATATATAAAACTCACACATACTTACATATATATATGTATGTATATATATATATATATATATATATATGTGTGTGTGTGTGTGTGTGTGTGCGTCATTAAGAAATGGATATGTAATCTGGCAGGATAGTAATGAATGCCTTGTAATATTTGAACCTCCCGTTATTATACAGAGAATGTGTCTTTTGGCCAAGACAGCGTCAATACAATGAAAAATTGAAAAAAATGTAGCGTGCACAATATCGTATATGATAACTGCAGGTCATTTCGAAGAGGGTTTCAAAAAATACGATGCATTCATTACTATTTTGCTGGATTATTTATCCATCTATATAAATCTACTCCTTGATAATATAATTGTCTGCATTGAGAAACAATGGCAACTCTTTCACACACACACACACATATATATTGTCGATTTTTGGTTCAATTTCTGTAGCAGACCCATTTTCTTTTATTGTTTATTTTATTTTAGCTGTCCAGACAAAGTTACACATTTCAGTACAATAATGAGAGTTCATTCAAAATAGAGTTTCAAATGATATAACAAATTCACACACACACACACACACGAACACACACATATATATATATATATATATATATATATACAAACATATGTATATATATATATATATATATATATATATATATATATATATATATATATATATATATATATATATATATAAACTATCAACATAGGTTCTTCAGTGGCTGAAAATTTTAACATTTACTCCTTATCATGTTTTGAATAGTTTTTAAGGAGGTAATTTACGGTATAATTTTGGAAATTCAGATTTTTTGATGATCAAGGCCTGCAATCAGAAAAAATACTTTTAATTGATCACTCTCAAAACAACGTGCTGACAAAAAGACATTGGTCACGTGATGGTTTCCATTGTGATCTGTTCCTTATCGATATTAGTTTATTCTTCAGACTAGATATAATCCTTTACTGGCTCTTTTCAATTGAAAATGGGTATCCTTGCACGAGATCAAATCTGATCCTCATCGTTGTTGTCATTATTATCATCATCATCATCATTATTATTATCATTATCATTACTACTACTACTACTACTACTACCACTACTGCTGCTACTACAATAATAGTTTTATACTCATCTTTTATATCCAGAATAGATTGTTATATCTCTTCGGTAGCTGTTATATTTCCAGCATTGCTATATTTCTTGGTTGGTCCAATTTCTAACATTGCTATATTTCAGTTGTAGCCAAAATAGGTTTGCGCTTATCGGATGTTCCGAATATGTTGTACCCGTTTGATACCAGAATTCGTTTTAGTCTGGGTCAGATTGTAACAGATGAGAACTAGTGGTTTTACTTTGATCCGTTATAGTCCACTACGGTAGTTCCTCAATCATCCCCGAGACTGACTTAGTCACATTTTTATTTATGTGAATAACTGACCTCAGTTGATTTTAATCGCAATATCAGAACTTGTATCAGATTCAATACACCAATTTGCAATCTCATCCTCGCTACTCAAAGGGCTCTACTTATATATATATATATATATATATATATATATATATATATATATATATATATATATATACATATATATATATATATATATATATATATATATATATATATATATATATATATATATATATATATCGATGAAATACCTACCGCCAATCGTGTATGATAATCGGAAAAATATTTTTCTAACAATGCTCAATACTTTTAGTAAAGACAATATATCGATTAAATACATAAATTTTGTCTATGGCGATGGTATACCATTCTTTTGCTTTATTTAGATCCTCAGATGCACAATGTAACTGGGTCTTACAGTTATATATATGCTCAGAAGAAATGTTCTGAAATGTGACAGATGCAGTTGTGACTTTTTTTTTTCAAGCCTTATATGATATTGTTTAACCAAAGTTTGTTAACTTTTACTTTTTGTGAATACATAGTTTTATTTGTTGGTTAAACTGAAAACTATTATATCCTCAAGTAATTTTCATCTTCAATTCACATCACGCATCGTTGTTGTTAATGTTATCGTCGATATCATTATTATTATTATTATTATTATTATTATTATTATTAATAATAATAATAATAATAATAATAATAATAATAATAATAATAATAATAATTGAACAAGCAAAGGAATAAGAATCCCAAATCCTTTGTGCTTTCAAAAGTAATTGAAAGTGTGTGTGTGTGTGTTTGTGAGCCATAATGTCGTTTCGGGCGATTGAGTCTCCGATCTTCCTCATGTGTATATTGCATTTGGATGTTTCCAGAAAGCGCCTTTTTTTTCTTTGTTTTCCTTCTTTTTCATCCCCCAAATAGAAAAACATAGTCTGGCAAAATCACTTGCTGCTTTCTGGTCAAGGGAATACACAAGAAAAATCGGTAGAAGAACTAATTGATTGGATACACCAAAGGAAAGTCAAAGAATTCATCGCTTAAAATGTTGAGCCATCAAAACCTCAAAGATGAAGATTACAGCACGAGAAATGAATGGGGCAATCAGAATAAAAATCATTATGCTAACATATTCCCCTAAAGAATACAATGCGATGCCAGACTTGTAATTATGTCGTTCGTTTGACATTCTCAATTGAGATGAATATCGCCATGACAAATGTTTCTTTGTTTGTTCGTTTATTACTAACTTCATGTTTAATAAACTCCCACATCTACATCCTACAAGCTTCAAATGTGAGTACACGGGTGACCTAACCCAGGATGAACACAGGATAGTTGGTGCTGACCTCCAGTATCTTGTAAAGGTCAATTTTACGTCGGATTGATTTGGGGCACTTTTAAATATAAGGGAGCCTGTGTTATAATATATCGAAGTTTTTTTGTGTGCAAATACCCGACAGAGGACACAGGCCCGATTGAGGGATACAGACCTAACAGGGGGATACAGGCCTGACAGTGGGGTACAGGCCCGACATTTTTTTTCTCATGTGCACAGGCGCAACAAGGATGCACTCATGTGATGTTATATTTGAAGCCTGTTTTCCCTGAGCAATGCCGGGTTTCGAACATCTCGAGTAACATAGCTTTGATGGAACTTGGTAACCTATCAGACCTGACCTTATTGTGCCTTTATGGGTAGACACTATCCTGCGGAGTTACTTAGTCAAGCAGTGAAATGCTACTATGTGAGCATGTGTACTGTAACCGTCTCATTTACACTGACTGAGCCAGTCATTCTTCACGTCCAGTATAGTTTTTTTGTTGTTTTTTGTTTCTTTTTCTGCAAAGTACCTGTAGTGTAATAGCTATTTGGTCACATCACTATTTTGCACATATGACAAGCATCTATTTCGGTACTTATTCACACACATGTATATATAGCCAACACAACTGTTTTGCTATGCATCTATCATCACTAGAAAGTCATTAATGTAGTGAAGGGTGCATTCTGGCGATATTGACGAGAAAAACATTTAAAAGAAAGTTGGTTTTGGGAAGACCAAAGTCCATGATTATTCAAATGAGCATACCATTTATTGAATTTTCTACAGATATCTTTTCAAAGGGACATAGGGCGTAGACTTGTAAATGGTCTTAACTTTTCAAATAAGACTTAGTTACAATCGTGGAATAAAGCATTATTCATTTATGCTCTCAGAAAATGTCTATATTTATTTCTCCTATTTCACTTTCTCTCTCAAACGGTTCTCCCCTGGCCTTGTCCGGTCGGCAATGCAGACGGAGAACGACTAACTCGAAGCTGAAGAGTTATATTTATGGGTGTTTGTTTACATACCATATTATACCATCACTTTCATTTGAGAAACACACCATTTAGTAATAGTGGCTGTCTTAATATATGCACACGATAAGCCACCCGTTTTCATTCTTCAAGTTCTTAATCAAGATGAATATGACCAGACGTTTGTCTTAAATTTGAAATGGCTTCTTGGCGTCGAAAAAACAAAACATAAAGAATTATCACTTCCTATACCTCTCGTGGGTCAACTCCTTGACCTGACACTGTGCCCCTGCACTCTCGAGAATTGGTGACGCCCACGTTCCAAACAAACTCATAGCATAATGCGAAAAAACACGCATTCACTGTGAATCGTAAACATACATAGAAAACGTATTGGTCTTCTTTTTGCTATTTTGCACATAGCCTTTCAATGCTTCTGCAGAGATCTTGTAACTTATTCAGTAGAACTCGCCAACGGGCTATGATCTAACACATCAATTAGGACTGAGAGCCCCCACAGTGTCCTGATTTGGCCCCTGGTAATTTCTGGCTTTTCCCAAAGAGATTTCAAGTCATGGACAAGATTATGGAAAACGAAGCTGTTGATAGTGATCACTTAAGAAGATTTTCTGGACAAGTAAAATGGAATAATTGTGTAAGGTTCCAATGACAGCTCTTCAGAGGACACTGAGGTGCCATTTTCCTACGTAAGCTATTTCTCATTAATATTAAATGGCTGAATACCTTCTTGACAGATCTTGCATATATATATATATATATATATATATATATATATGGTGTATCCGTGCAACTGCTGTCCTAATACATTATTGCCTAACATACATAATCGATTCCAAATGCTTACAAACATGGTAACATATAGTGTGGTATAAATAGAGATATATTGAAAAGCACCTGCTTGAAACGTACAGTGTACAATGAATGCATAATACCAGCTAGGGCGTACGGATACGAAACATTGAAATTGACAAAATGGGCTGAAAACCAACTCAGAATCACCAAGAGAGCTATAGAAAGAGTAAATCCAAGAGATAGGAAATGATCAACATGGATCCAGAGGAGGAGTAGGGTGAAGGATATTGTACAAATAGTTAAGCAACTTGGAAGGAGATGGGCTGGACAATGGCAGACGACGACGACGACGACGACGACAATGATGATGATGATGATGATGTAGTGTTAATCTGGAAGATATAAACTGTTCAAATACAAAGAAATCGGAACATATAGAAGTGTTAATACTTTAACGTATGGGCTTGTGTGTAAGTCATGTGTGCGTGGACGGTCGGGTCTTTTGAAAATGTATATGCACTATTGTGTCACTGCTTCCATGTAAGTCGTGTATGCATGAATCCTCTGCTCATCTGGAAACGTATCTGTGCTATCGTGTCACCGTTTGTATGAAAGTCGTGAATTCATGGATCGTCTACTCTTCTGAAAACATATACACGCTAGTCTGTCACTGCTTGTATGAAAGTCATGTGTCCGTGGATCGTCTGCTCTTTTGAAAACGTATACACGCTCTCGTGTCACGGCTTTTATGTAAATCGTCGCACTGCTTGTATGAAGATCGTGTGTGCATGATTTGTCTGTTCTTCTTGGAAAGTATCTGCGGTACTATGTCACTGTTTGTATTTAAGTCATGTGTGCGTGGATCGTCTGATCCTTTGAGAACATATTCGCACTTTTGTGTCGCGTGGATCGTCTACCCTTTTAAAACGTATGTGTCCTAATGTGTCTTTGCTTGTATGTTAATCATGTGTGCGTGGATCGGATCGTCTGCTCTCTTGAAAACATATATGCGCTCTTGTGTTACTCGTCATGTGTAACTTATGTGTGTGTCGATTTCCTGCTCTTTTCAAAACGTATTCGCGCTCTTATGTCACGGCTTCTATGTAAATTGTGCCACTGCTTGTATGTAAATCGCGTGAGTGTGGATCATCTGCCCTTTTGAAAACGTATACACACTCTTGTGTTACTGCTTCTATTTAAGTTGTATGAACTTGGATCGTCTTCTCTTTTAAAAACATATATGTGCACTTGTGTCACTCATTATATGTAAGTCGTGTGTGTGTGAATCTCCTGCTCTTTTGAAAACGTATACGGGTTATTGTGTCACTGCTTGTACGTAAGTTGTGTAAACGTGGATTGTCTGTTCTTTTGAAAACCTATTTGCGCTCTTATGTCACGGCTTCCACGTAAATCTAGTCATTGCTTGTATGTAAGTCGTGAACGCATGGATTGTCTGCTCTTCTGAAAATATATACACGCCGCTGTGTCATTACTTTATGAAATTCATGTGTGCATTGATGGTCTGCTCTTTTGGAAACGTATACGCGCTACTCTGTCACTGCTTCTGTGTAAGTCGTGTGAGCTTAGATAGTCTGCTCTTTTGAAAACGTCTACGCGCTCTTGTGTCACTGTGTATACGTGAGTCGTGACTGTATGGATTGTCTGCTCTTCTGAAGTCGTATACGCGCTCTTGTGTCACTGTTTGTACGTAAGTCGTGTGAGCGTTGAATGTCTGTTCTTTTGAAAACGTATACGCGCTCTTGTGTCACTTTACTTTGAGTATTCCGATCTTAATCAGACTTAACGTAATGCTTTTTGAGTAATTTGATAAAGTCAATGTGTAAGACGGTTTGTGATAAGAAACTGTCCACTGCATTATTAAGTCACTGGCTTCAGAGTCGGCAGACAGCATAAGCTATGAATAGAGATTTTTTTTTACTCCTTGTTTATAGCAAAAACAATCCTCTCACTCGAAAAAGATATGAAAAGTATCCAATTCCCTTGAATTCTACTCACCAACTCGGAACCTTTCAGATCTCAAGTGCAGTGAAATAAACTGACAAAAAGTCAGAGGAGATTAATTTATGTATTAACCTGTTGGACGCAGTGGATAGCAACGCTGTCCCTCAGACTATTAGTACCGTGGTGAGTTAAAGTCACGTAGAGTGCCCCACACGTGTAACACTGTGTCAGACCGAAGGAAACTTAACAAAAGTATGTTTCGCCATTGAGTAATGGTTAACAAGCATGTATCACGCTTGTTACGACTATAGTGAGTTCGATCCCCATTGGATCACTCAGGCACTGCAAGAGACTAAGCTGAATTTATTATATACTTAATAAAATTGATTCAAAAAATGTATTTCCCTAGTTCTTGCCAATATCTTGGAACCAACTATTTCAATCATTGATTGATCAACCGTAGCGTCAAATTTTGAAGTCATGTAGAAAAAGCAATCCATCGAGGAATTGATATAGTCAGTATAAATTCCATAAATGACATAACTTATGTTTTTCACCCGGAAGCATCAAAAGTAGAGTTTAGAAAAACAGGTAGAAACACTATCGATAGAGTTACTAATGAAATAAGGCCCCTAAAACGTCAAGAAAACTTTTTCCTAAAAATAAAATCATTTCTGCATATATGTCTAGCGGGGTACGGATGCCAATTTTCAAGTCTGTAGACGCTGGGTCACCAAAACACACAAACACACTAGCACACATCACTGGCAGATACAAACTAAGGGACCATTTTAGCATAAACTTACATTACCCACTAAAAAACTTTTGGGGTGGTATAAAGAGAAATGTTTTTCTAGGCAAAATAAAGAGTAAATTTTTAAATTTTCAGCCCTCTTGCTCAACTGGTGCGTTTGTACACGTGATACATACACAGATAGCCAGACAGCAAGCCAGATAAACTGGTAAGGCCTATTTCGATGTTCTCTAATAGTTTCTAATAGATTTCACGTCATATTTGAGCCTGAAGGACAAAATGTTATTTTTTCTGGACCTTTTTTTACATTTTTCATGGCTGTGCTACGACCAAAACAATGTTTCTAAAGACATTGATCTATTCAATTATTCTTAGTTCGATAAAAATTGCTGCTGCCTGATACCTTTGTGGCCAACTTTTTCATTTGTTACCATCCTAAAAGGATCGAAGATACGTGGGGAAAAAATGGGAAACTTTCACATCAATCTTTTCCTCATTTTTGATCATTGCCTATATCATATTCCCCTACCCGCCTCTCTCTTAGCTTTCTACTTATCAAAGATCTTTGGGGAGGGACTGTCAACCGAAACTGGAAACAAGACCGTTTCCAGTTTTCAAGCGGGTCTGGCTGGCTACCTCGCTATGCGTCGTGTGTACAGGTCACACAAATTGCGCAAGCGGGCTAAAAAAATAAACATTTTCTCCTCATTACTTATAGAAAGTAATGTGTTTTCTTTTCTTCAAAAAATAGGTTCTTAGTTATGATTCATGATGAATTGATCCCTTAGTTTGTGTCAGGCAGCTCTCAAGCTTGTTTTGTTTTTGTTCTTTCTTTTTAGTGACCCAACGAAGGGCAAGAGAAGCACCTTATTCATTGATCACTGGGATTTTTTTTTCCAATTTTCTAATTGATCAACCCTAACACGACATGCTGCCAAAAGATGTTGGTCACGTGACGGTTTCCATTAACTAACCAGAACTTTTCTTCTTTTCTTTTTTATCATTAATAACGGACATCCCTCCTTCAATTAATAGAGGAAAGTGTTCATATACGCTACATTATCTGTGCCAACAAATATCAAATCCTCGGTCGTCTCTGAATATCGATTCCACATAAGTCTTCGCTTTTACATCATTGATCAAAGCTGATCCTTTGTTGGCAGTAGATAAAAAGGATTTATCAATGTCAGTTGTTGGAAATACCAAAATTTGGACTCGGCTTCGAAGCAATCGTTACACAAAGCGTGTCGCCTGCTTCAAGCAAAGGCACAATAGAACCATTGATTACTGTGTACACACAAGGCTTCGCATCTCATGTGTTGATTTTTTTTTCCAATTTTTTTTCACTTAGTTGGATTCTTATCATGGATTCTATGGCAATAATAGATGAAGGTGTTTGCAATTATTTCTTAGACATTTGATTCGATTATTTTGAATTTATATGAAATAGAATGAAGACGAACTCATGTTAAATGCATTCATGATCGGCGTTGATTAGTTTGACCTAATTGGACGAAGGACTAGGTCAAGACTGAGGCTTCCTCATCCAGGATTTAGGTCGTTCATGCTTGGGACTTTGAAGTAATCTTGGAAACGAAAACGTCCAGCAAGAACACTTCGATTATTCCTTTTTACAGTCAGTCAGATACTTGTAAAAATTGGAATAGCGTACAAAACGAGTAACTACCCCAATTCTAGTAGAAGCAGCATTTTGTATGACTGATAATTTACTAAGCTTAATCCAGTTTAGTCATAAGGCAACAAATATGGTTTACCAATGGGGATTATGTCAGTAGTAAGTAGTAATCAGACTTCTTTCTAACCATTACCCCTGTGTAATAATAATCATAATAATAATAATAATAATAATAATAATAATAAAAGAAGACATAACATAAAACTGGATGCCACAGGGACAAAGAACTACCGGAACAGCATATGGGGACACAACGAAACCCCAGAATGGTTAGAGAACATAAAAAGAGAACTCAAAGACATAGACAATGGAGAACCAATAGTATTAAAAGAAACCACATTGAAACTCGCTCTCAGGAAAATAGTCAACTGGAGAGTGCCAGGGCCTGACCGGATCCACGGATATCAGTTTAAGAAATTCACCACACTACAATACAGACTCACCCACCAACTCCAAATTTGCTTAAATGACGGCGAAGTACCAGAATTGATGACTAGAGGCAGAACCACCCTAATCCAAAAAGACCCTGAAAAGGGGAACTTGGCAAGCAATTATAGGCCAATCACGTGCTCACCACTCATGTGGAACATCTTAACGGGACAAATAGCAGAGAGAATGTACACATCCATGGAAAGAAAGGGACTATTACCAGAAGAACAGAAAGGGTGCAGGAGAGGAAACAAGGGGGAGAATGATTTGCTGTACATCGACCAGATGATCTTAGAAGATGTAAGAATAAGGGAAAACAACATTGAAATAAGATGGATAGACTAAAAAATGCCTACAATATGATCACACACAGCTGGATACTCGAATGCTTCAGAATGTTCAAGTTCAGGGAACTAGTTTTGAGACTCAGTGCCAACGCAATGAAATACTGGAAAGTAGAATTGACAGCCACAGGAGAAAATCTTGCAGAGGTAAGTATAAAAAGGGGAATCTCCTAGAGAGACTTGCTGTCTCCACTACAATTTATTCTAACTATGATACCGCTCAATACAATTCCGAAAAACAGCACAGGATACCATTTCTCCAAAACAAAAGGATAGATCATCCACCTAATGTACACGGATGATATAAAATTATTTGCAAAAAACGGGGAAGAGTTCGAGACGCTGTTCAACCAAGTGAAGGAATACAGTGATGACATTAAGGTGGAGTTTGGAATCGAAAAATGTGCAATTATGGTGATGCACAAAACAACAGCAGAGGCCACTGCCGAAGGAATCGAACTTCCGGACAACAGTAAGATTAGAGTACTGACTGCACAAGACTGATACAAATACCTGGAAGTTCTCGCATGTAACATGATAAAACAAGAAGAAATGAAGGAGAACATAAAGAGAGAATACCTTAGGAGGATGAGGAAAATGTCAGAGACGAGACTACAAAGCAGGAATCTTATAAAAGGAATGAACACCTGGGCCGTATCGATAGTAAGATACACAGGACCATTCCTTGGATGGACAAAGGAAGAACTCTAATGGACCGGCGAACAAGAAAGCTTATGACAATGCATGAAGCTTTACACCCCAGAGATGACACGGATAGATTATAAGTGAAAAGAAAAGAAGGAGGCAGGGGGCTCATCAGCAGAGAGGACTGTGTCAAGAGAGCCATAGTAGATTTAGAAAAGTATGTGCAAACAAACAGTGAGGACATCATAAACAGTGCCCGAAGTAGCGCAACAAACAACCAAAAAGTTTTTAAAAAAACAAAAAAACAATGGAACAGCACAGCAAACAAGGAAAGAAAAAATTGTACGGAGAATTTTAGACAGATACAGGATGTTGCAGATGAGAGATCATGGACATGGCTACGAAAAGGAAACCTGTCGAGAGAAAGAGAATCGCTCATCATGGCAGCTCATAACAAATGCATCAGAACAAACTATATCAAAATAAAAATCTTCAGAATACAAACAGCAAGTGACATTTATGTAGGGGGAAGAGATGAAACTATGAACTACATAAGTAGTGAATGTTGTCTACTAGCCCAGAAGGACCATGAGCATAGGCACGATAGAGTAGCAACAGTGATACACTGAGAACTGAATAAACGAATGGGATTTAACCATGCAGAAAAGTGATACCAGCACAAACCGGAGACAACTCTGGAGAATGGAAACCACAAATTACTTTGAGACTTTGACGTCCAAACAAACCACCTCATCCAGGCAAGAAGACCAAACCTGGTAATCGTAGACAAGAAAAGGAAAACCTGCCAAATAATACACGTGGCTGTGCCTTCAAACCATAGAGTAAAAATGAAAGAGAGTAAAAAACTGGAAAAATACCAAGATTTGGTAAGAGAACTGAAGATCTTGAATATGAAAGTCAGGGTAGTACCAGTAATAATAGGCGCACTCAGAAGTGTCCCAAAGGCACTGGGGCGAGATTAGAGAAAGCTAGGATAAAATGAAGGATTGAGACTGTACAGACCACAGCACTACTAGGAACTGCATGGATATTGTCACTTAGCCTACAGCGATAACCACTTGGCAACTGGTGTGAAACTATAAACCACAGTGCTGCTGTGAACTGTGAGGGTGTAAAGAGGAGGGCTAGAGACTGGAGGAGACTTTCTGTCACGCAACCTCCAGCGATAGCCACCAGGCAACTATTGTGAAATTGCTGATAATAATAATAATAATAATAATAATAATAATAATAATAATAATAATAATAATAATAATAAGAAGAAGAAGAAGAAGAAGAAGAAGAAGAAGAAGAAGTAGAAGAAGAAGAAAAGATCGATAACACTTTGCTGGTTAATATTTTGAAAGAAAAAACAAGACTATATATTTATTTTCAATATAACATAACATAACAAAACTTAAAAGTTTCGATGTATTCGACATTCAAAATTCGAATGTAAAAAAATATTTCAAAACGTGAATGGTTTGTTCTGCAAAGAAAAACGAAATAGAATTTAAACGTCACACATCAAAGTTTAAATAACTTGGTGACTCAAAAAAAAAATGATTTTTAAAGTTAAAAAGGCTAAATGTGTGTCTGTCCAGAAACAGAAAGAAAAAAAAACGAAATATAACTTAGTAGTCGCACATCAATGTTATGGAAAAACGTGTTGTATTTTTAAATCTTTGGTAAACAATTTCCAAAATGTTTATGATGTTCGTATCGAACCAGTTCGCCAAAATTGTTATTCGAGCCATTTAGCTCGTGAATTTTCAACCGTAACATCCACCGACTCTCATGAGCCCCCTGTTTTTTCACTCTCTCTCAGACTTGTTTTCGGAGATCATTATCGAAACTGCATGTCTTGTTTTTATTGAAGTGTTGGCTCAGCTCTGCCGCTGTCAGTTCATTTTTCACGTGGCTGCGTCGCTCGTTGGAACGCCTGCTCAAAGGGGTGATTGCGGATCCCACGTTTAACACGTCATGTCTCGCACACGGGAGAATTTAGAAAAAGGGTGTCCGCTCGTGCAAATTATGTGACTACATCATGGGATAAACAGAGAGATTGGAAAATGTTAGATCTGGCAATACCTGCAGAATTCCGGGAGATTCTTGCTAATCTAAAAAAAAATATCATTTGTACTGAGGAATGTGCAAATTAGAAACAGTCTTGGTTTTCCTTCATTCTTTGAATAATAATAATAATAATAATAATAATAATAATAATAATAATAATAATAATAATAATAAACCACAGTATTACTGTGGTCCATGAGAATGAGGAGAGGAGGGCTGGAGGCTTGAGGAAACTTGCTGTCACTCAACTAGCAGTAACCACCAAGCAACTGGTGAGAGATTGCAAATAATAATAATAATAATAAAGGTGGAAAAAAGAAGAAGGGCATGTCCGGAGGAGGAACTAGCCAGAACCTAAACATAGAAATGAAAGAGAAATATTTCCTGGTCTCAGATTTATCGATCTCTTTCTAATGATCCGATGAGATTTATAGTCTTGTGCAAACGACGAAGATTTGGTCATGCAAATTGATGGTGTATGTGCGAAGGAGAATCTGTTTTGTAGAATAAAAAACATGAACTTTTATAATCCATTGAGAGTTAAATGGATGGCCCAATATAGACCAGAAGACCAGATATAGTTTTCGTCAACAAGGAGATGTGTCATTTGATTTTGCTGATCACAGAATGAAATTGAGAGAAAGTGAAAAGCCGAACAAATATCCAGACGTAGAAAGAGAACTAAAAAGATTGTGTATCATTAGGATGACAGTTGTGCCAAGTTGTTGGAGCGCTGGGATGGGTTCCAAAGAACTTGTTAAAAACGTTGGAAGAACTTGAAATCAAATGAAGAATCGAGACATTCCAGACGACGGTGAAAACATTTAGAATACCCATATATCTGTCATTTGCATAAATGATTCACCATAGCCCAAGCATGTATCAGGATTAATTATCTGAAAGAATTATCTGAAACAATCTAAAAAGAAATCTTCTGAAGTTATGTAAATAATACCAGCACATGACTGTTGGTCAAAAATTACCTTAGAGACAAAAATAGTACTAAAAATGTAAATTGTGCTTAGTCATATACTCGTGTGAATTTTCAATTATAATTTTCTTCTAAATGGTCTGGCATTGATATACCGTATTTAGTACTCTTTTTTATCTTTTTGCTTTACTTTTAAATATACATACATATGTATAATAAAAAGAGATTGGGGAGATCTGAACGCTGTGTTTCGTGAGAGATAGTCATCAGACGCGATTAGAAACCACAAAGGCACGGGGTAATTTCGAACAAGTCTGTTATTTGTGGTGTTTTGGCATCGTTCAAAAAACAAACTATCATCTTCCTTATTTCTATTTCGAAAATTGAAGTGCATGTCTACTTGTAGCTGAGTCAACAGGGGTTGCCCTCTTTCCATGTTTAACCAGGTCGTCTCCAGGGGTAAGGGGAGTCCACGTAGTTTTTCACTCTACATTTTTTTTACTGATTCATGTTAACTTTAAAACTTCTAAAAAGTAGTAGCTGTAAAGTTTAGGCTGTGGAATCGACCATAGAATGGTAGCATGCAGACTTGAACTTTGATTCAAGACTGAGAGAGACAAAATCATTTTTAAGCCATAGGATATAAGTAGAGAACATGACCGATTTCAGGGTCGCGATAGATAACAGTTTACGGGCTTTATGGAATAGCGACAGTAACAAAGAGAAGAAGATTGATAGCCTTAAAAATATAAATGAAGAAGTAGTACAGATGGTAGGCTATGTGAATGATAACACAGGTAAATATTTAAAAGCAACATTAGAACTAATCAAAAAGAAACGTGGAGATAAAAATAAAAGAAGGCAGGAGCAAAATGGCGGAACTTAGTAAATAAAAAAGTAAAAGACCGAGGAAGAGAAAAGGTTTTAAAAAACACGAAAAGGATAGTAGAGGCTATTGGAAAAGGGAAAAGTTTAAAGCACGCTAGAGCCGCAGATCATACCGGCAAACAACAGATGTTTGCGCAAATGGGCAGAAATAGCAAGACTGTCAAATGTAAGTACAAGATGTTGAGAATAACAGAAGGATACTATGGAAACCTATATGCTTTGAAAATAGGACCACGAATTAATACACTGATAGTTACTAGTGTCATCCCAGACATAACAGAATACGGAGTAGTATTTGCACTACGAAACATAAAACACAGACAAGCCTCAGGTGAAGATGGTATGATGACAGACCAGCTAGAAGATGCAGGAGAGGTCTCTCACAAAGGATAGGTACAGTTATTGGCACAGTGCATACCAGAAAAAAAGTACCCCAAAACCGCTGCCCTAGGAATAGTGATTCTACTTCACAAGAAAGGGGGTAATCCTTACTTCAGCAACCTCTACCCTATTAGATTACCACCTAACTTATACAAACTGTTCATAAAAATACTTGCAGACAGAAGTTTACATTATTCTGCTTTCTTTGAATAAATTGAATATTTATTGAATTTTCGTATCACTGAAATTAGATTCCTCACCAAACAATTTAACCAAAACAATTCGGATCCTAATCTTTCAACGGCTTTGACATTTTGATAAAACAACACACATTTGAATCGATATGTTTTGAATTGATTTTATTTTCATCTCAGTCGCATTTTAACAAGCTACATAAAATTCCTTACTTGACATTTCGATGAACGCATTCTTTTCGCTAAATAAAAACAATTGATTTGTTTATGAAAACTTTCGATGACACCTGTCGTTCGAAGTACTTATTTCATATTTGTTATTAATTCAAAATATCATGTTACCACAACATCTGTTCCTTATGAGAATAGAATCAAGCAACTCGAAAATCTTCAGTACCCAAACCTACAATACACTACAAAATAAAACGACGCATAACGATTGACCAAAAAGCATAGGTGTGAATAGAGACACATTGAAGAGCACTTTGCTGGTGTACTTAAAGCGTAGAATATACAATGAATGCATAATACAAGCTATGACTCACGGACGCAAAACATAGAAATTAACAAGACGAAATGAAAACCAACTAAATTATCCTCTCTATAAACGCTGTCTCGGCCAATGGTACATCCACTGTATAAAAACAGCTGATCATTTCAAATAAGAGTTCCTATATGATATAATCCAAATTTAATCATTCCGATGGATCATATATCAATTTATTAATGACATACATATATATCCAAAAGCAAACTGATACCCCTCGACAAATACATCCATGTCGACTGCTTCAATTAACTAGTCCTTAAACCAGATACACAGTGCATATTTTGTACACAAAACACAAAAATTTGTCTGAATAAAGTGGTATGAAAAGAAGAATTATCTTAATATTACTGACATTTTGTTTTTCCGGCATTATATACCATAAAAAACATGCATGCAATTCATTATATTTATTCATTAAATATAGTCAGAGACTATACAGCTAGTTTTCGATAATCAATACCAATATCTATTCAATCGATGACAGCAAAACAAAAAGCGAAGGTGTTTTAGCTTCATTGGGATCTTAAGAAAAAGAATTATTTCAATACATTTCGGAAGTATTCTGGGACCTCGACCAATCTCAAGATTGCTCTACAGCTAATTTTCTGAGCATTTTGGTGTCTCTCAGATTTTACTTACATAATTTCAGACCAAATAACAGTTGGTGAGTATTTTGAAAATGCAATTGTACCTAGAATTATCTAGATTTTCTTGCAAATCATGTAGAAAGATATCTGGATTCTTTTCTTACGCCAACCTTCTGATGGCGTCCATCGAGATTGTTTTTTTCTTATACCAACTCTCCGATGACGTCGATCGAGTTTGGTTCACTTTTGAAGAACTAACCAATTTCAATGCAATTGGGAAGCAAATATACTTTTTCAGGCCAAGCCTTCAATAGCATCCATACACATTCTTATTTTCAAACACCAACCTTCCGAATGCATCTATCTGAATTGTTATACCCCCCCCCCGATGATGTCGATGAAAATTCTCATTTTTTCAAGCAAACTCACAGAAGCCGTCCATCAGTATAGTTATATTGTTACTGTAACCCTCTGATGGCATCTATCCTGATTTCTTTTTCTTAAGACCTCCCAATGAAGTCTAACGAACCCTTTTTTCTCATCAACACCCGATAGTATCTATAGAAATTGTTATCTTCTAAAGCCAACCCTCTGATGGTGTCTATCAGTATTATCATTCATTCTATGCGAGCCCTCCGATGGCGTCTACCGATATCGTCTTTTTCTTACGCCAACCCCCTAATGGCATGTATACGAACTTTACAAATGGAGCCTCAAAGTTATTTTACTGTTTGAAGGTCTTGTACTTGGATATTATAGCAGCTCTAGTCCTCTGAGACTCTCTCTAGTCCCGAGCCTTTTGAAAAAGTAACAGGGAGTGACAGGTAGCTTTTTAATCAGTGAAGTAACTATGCAGGATTCAGTGCAGCAATGCAATTGCTTATCCAGCAATGAAATAGCAACAAATAAGTAAAGAGGGAAACTTGAGACTGTTTGTCAAACATCGAAGTCGAGTTTATCAAATATCAATATTGATAAATTATGAAAATCAATAGCTGTTAGTTATATTCCAGATGTCTATGTCAGGTGTCAATCTCCTAATCGTTACAATTAAATCATTCTTATATATTTTCAAATTTCCTCTCAGTAAGTACAAACTATAAATTCAAAAATCTATACTTATAACTTTATTTCATGATTCATCGAACATCAATGGCCATTTACCAATGGAATGGTAATGTAAGGGGCACCAGCCCACACAATTATCCTAAAAGAGGCGCCGGATAAGAAAAGGTTGAGTACCGGTGATCTAACACGTTGTACTTACGAACTGTTGTCAGAGACATGCGTACTAAATACTGCGATAAGGTAGGTGCCATTCCTCACTGTATGCATTTGCAAGAATATCCATGTGTCTTGTGAATTATCTGAGGTGTGAAGTGAGGTTACTGAAATAAAAAGTATGCAACTTCTGTATTTTGTTGCTTAAAATGCTATGATGAATATTGTTCTTATTTCATAGTGGCGAAGGTAGTTGCATATTTCGAAGTAGTACCAGTGGTCGGTGTTCAAACCTAGATAAAGGCAGAGACTTCAAGAATAGTGTAGCACAATTTTCCTCCCTCGTTTCTTCCTCTATAAGTCTTATACCGACCTGAGCTGAACTTAGTAACTATGTCTTCTACTGATTATGCAGGATATGATAAGAGGATACGAGTGAAATGAAATGAACGTATGATTCGAATAAAAAACCCAAAAATATGAACATCTTACATCTGGAACAAAAATTGGAGGAATATTTCTTGAATCAGATTGTTTCTAAATTATAGAATAGCATTGGTTTTATCTCTCAATCGAAAATGTTGAAATCGTAAAGCGAGCGTTACGAATAATGTCTCCTCTAGAAATTTAGTCTCATAAAAATAGCACGTTTCTCACACAGCTGGATTTGACTGACTTTGCGAGTATGAGGGAGAGAGTCCACCTTTCTTTCGGCTAGTTGTTCATAAACGACATTGATGGGGGATCTGTCTAAAAACGAAAATCTAGAGGGTTTTTTTCAACTTCAGCGATCGTATCAATTATTTTTATCGAACCACCGTAGTCATCAAAGATGATGAATGTTGTTTTTTTTTCAATTTTACACATGCATGTGCTTGTTCGTGTGTTCCAGTGCTACTGGCCATACTGTTTTGTCTATTGACTTGGAAAGTAGCATTAGTACTCCAATCGACTCCTTCCAAAAATGATTCTTTTTTTTATTTTCGAAAAAAAGCTCCATTTCCTGATGTTTTCCAGTGAAAATGACATCTAGATTCTCGAGAATCTTCACCGTCTCAGAGATTTTCCAGCAGAGAATGCCAGGGATGTCATTAATAGAACTGATACTGACTTTATTTATTCTTCGATTGAATTTTTATACGTAACTTCAAATTTTGACGCAACGGTTGTTCAATTATTGACTGTGTTGGCGAGTTTAGTTTATTATAAAATTCTAAAGTCCAATTACCTGAATCTTTATCTAATTTATGCTGTGACAATTAACTTCTGGTTACTTGAACTGTGACACCTAATTTCGACTATTTGTCGCTCACAAAGACTTGACTGACCAAATCGAACACTCGTCTTAGTGTTAGTCAACTGCACAATTATTTCTTCACATAGCATTTATATTTCAAAATAACACTATATTGCCAATTCTTTTCCTGTGTGCAAGATGATTATGGTAGAGCCAACATCAAATGGAAGCTGGGAAATTTTGTCACGCCAATTGTCCAAGTTTGGAGATCCCACCTGCCAACTGCCAAGAAAATCATCATTCGAAGTCCCGGCAATTATTTGAACTCGAACATCGACATCTGGCGCCGGTGGGAAATTCATATGTTCTACGCAAGGCTTGGAAATTTATTCTTCAAACATTTCTCTTTTAGAAAAAATAAAGAATTAATTGGTTTTCTAACAGGATATCATAATAATGTATGTTGTACGTAAACATTCCCGGAAGGAATCTGAGAAACACGCATACGCCAACACATGCATGCACGTGTGCGTGCGCGTGGACATACATACACTGATAAACAGAATATTGTTTCTCTCGATACTGATTCTACAAACGGATGTATGTGCGTTTGATAAGCATATCAATCACTGATGTCCACATTTTCCATTTAAATCATTCTTATAAGTGCATGGACATGTCTTCATATGTCTCGTAGATTAACTCAAAATGAATCTAAGAATAGCCAACCTCTATTATCTCGCGTGTATACGTGAGGGCTCATATCTGCCTTGTGTGCGTCCATCTGCGTCAATAAATTTGTGACTGTGCCAATAGATAGCCAGAAGACTCGTTCCTGTATATCCCTGTGTGCCTGTGGTATTTCCAAACTTTTCCAGCATTAACTGCCAATATGTATAATGATATGTTACCCCACTCTCTTCTCCAACTGAATAGGCGTTGCTTCGCCATTTGTTCGGCTCCCTTCTCTATCGGATCTGCCCGTCGTCACTGGACATAAATTTGCCATTTCTATTCGCTGATATTCGACCAGATATATTTAACAGCTAAAATGGCTATTCTACGTGCCAGCATTGCAGTCCACGTGTAAAGATTCCATCTCACACCCGTTTGTATATTTGGTCGTCGTTGCTGTTATAAATTTCTTTGTACTCCAGAATTGTTCAATAAATCATATTGCGAGCATACACAAGTCGGATGGCTCTGTGTGTATGTGTGTGTGTGTGCGCGTGTGGTTGTATATGTATTTGTGTGTGTGTGTGTGTGTGTGTGTGTGCGTGTGTTTGTTGCTCGCACTGCAAGGTCTGCGAGTAGAGCTGGTATTACTCGGATCTTACTTGAAAGATTCTGCATGCAATTCACACAGTCACCCAATACATAGATGCTTCAGGCCAACCAACAACTGAAGGATCATTATCATTTTGAAGCTCATATCCGCTACTTGAGAGATTTATCTTCCCTTGTCTAATATAGTTGAGTCTTGACTCCTGGTCAATACAGAGTTGTGTCTGAATCTCAAAAATTTAAAAGAATCTTACATTTCCTTCGCGTCACTTGTTTTCACTGTTAAAATATTAGCATGGTTAAAGTTGTTAGCATAATTATATAGTGTGTAGTTTCTGTACTAACCTTTACCCAGACTGACTAAACCTAACCCTAACCCCTAAACCTAACCAAAGCTTCTCATTTTGATGAGATGATAAAACCAAAATGGCCGAGATAACCTTACTTCTTTCATTAACATTTTTTTACAAACAAAAATGTGAGCTTCAATTCGTGGTGGGCACAAAAGAACAAGACCCAAATTTGTTACATTCATTCTATAGGATTCTTCGTTTACTTCCATTAAGGTGACACAGGCTATCTTGTAGAGCCTTATCTATTCTTGCTTTTTATGGAGTTAATTGTAACTAGCAGTCCAAGGGAAATTATAGATCAACGCCACCGGTACATGTAGTTTTTTTTTTACCTCGTAAATTGAGCGGTGGTGAGGGTAAAATTAAGTTACCTTGCTGAAAATACTACCAGTATGGTTTGAATAATGGATTTATAAAAATATGGACGCGAAGTTACGGACTGATTTTGGCATAAACTTTCATTGTTAATTCAATCCTTTTTTGCTGGGGGAGGAAAGAACGTTTCCCTACTCTCTGAGGTATGTGTGTGTGTGTGTGTGTGTGTGTGTGTGTGTGTGTGTGTGTGTGTTTGTGTGTGTGTATGTGTGTGTGTGTGTGTGTGAAATTTTTCAAGTTTTTGGTTATGAACAGTTTAGGCTTGGCTAAATCCGAATAGATACATAGATATATACATATAGATGTCAGAACACATGGATAACTTAATCCCAGCAACGGTGATTGAACTGGTTTGTTGTTGGTAGCGGTGATTGTTACATTTGTTTTAGGATGCTGTTCTTTGTTATTCGACTTCACATTTCAAGAGTTTCCCCGAAAAACTATACCCGGGCCATTCTCTAATGCAAACAAAATAATAACTTGCAATCACAGTCAATAATTGAATATCCGTAGCGTTAAAATTTGTCGTCATGTGAAAAGTAATTCTATCGGAGTATAAATATGGTCAGAATAAATTTAATTCATGACATCACTGGTGTTTTACACTGGAAACCATTTGAATAAAGTGAACAAAACATCTTGGAATATCTAGATTCTACATAATCTTGATGTTATTTTAAACCCGTCAAAATAAGGCCCCTAGAAAAGATCAGAAACGTTTTTTGCCCCAAAATGAAAAATAAAAGATTTTAGAACGGGCTTACTGAAGTACTGATGTCGATTTTCAAAGCTGTAGACAAAACAGTACCACCAGGAGCGCTGGGACACATGAACAAACATAATAGCAAACGCACACATATAAAAAGGATAGACACCTTTGCCATCTTTGATGGCTACGATTGTTCAACCTGACGGACAATCCAGATAAAAAAAAGAAAGTGCATACCAGGAGATGATTCTGATGATTGAACTAATTTCTCTTGTTAGCACGTTTCGATCAATCCATTCAGCATTCTTTGAGAATAAAAAGAAACGATCTATTTCCATACAGATTGCCTACCTGAACAAGGCCATTGAATGAATTGATTGGAACGTTTTTTGTAACAAAACAACAACAAAAATCATTATCGTTAATTAGAACGAGTTTTTACCTTCATCCCTAATCTCATTTGCTTTTTTATCGCAACTTCTACGTATGAATAATGTAACAATACTTCATCCAATTATAAGAATAGAATTGAACGAATTAGAAATATCTTCGTAACAAAAAAATCAGTTCAATAGTCCGAATAAATTTTGGAACACCTAAGCCATTCCGTCTGCCCTTCCCTCTTTGTCTCCTGAATCTTTCGGCTCTTATATTTTTGGCTTTGTTATAATTCATGGCTTTCATGATTTTCTCTCTTCATTTTCTTGTGTGTCTCCTAATCCTTTGATAATCAAGTCAAAACAAGTATCGTTGTCAATAAGTTCTCTTCCCTCTTCTGTTCAATTTACGAAGAGTCTGTCAACATTTTTCTCTTCTTCTTCTTCTTCTTCTTCTTCTTCTTCTTCTTCTTCTTCTTTTAATTATTATTATTATTATGATTGTTATCATTATTATCATTATTATCATTATTATTTTGTTTTTGTTGTTGTTATTGTTGTTGTTGTTGTAGACGACGACGACGACGACTTTGATTTCAATTTATGTCACCAGCCTGGTTTCAAGCAGCGACCTAAGTCAGGCAAAGTTATGGGCTTTGGAAAGAGAAGGAAAAAATATGGGACGGGGCTTTTACATACGCATATTATACGAACATATTTCCCTAAACATATTCATTGTTATCATCAAATCACGGTAGCCCCACAAATGGCCAACCAACCAATCTTCTTTTTTTTCTTTGAGTGCCCATGTCTATGTATGTGTGTATTTGTGTGTGTGTGTGTGTGTGTGTGTTTGTGCGTGCGTACATGAGTGTGTGTGTGTGTGTGCGCGTGCACGCGCGCCTGTTTCACATTTTTAGGACTACAACCTTGGAAATTTGCATGAGCACATCTCTAAGTGCTTTTTATGGTCTCTGTGGTCAATTTAGGACCAACAATGTCAAAATTCTTGTGCTATTATTTGTTTTAGATAAATGATCTACTTTGTGAGATAATTTTACCTAATGCTTTTGAATAATTAGATCTGAAACACATGCAGCCTACAGTGATTCATTTAAGCGAAGTGCAGGTATGATTATGATACTTTCGATTCCAGTTTCTACATATTACTGACTGGAACTCAACCTGTAACCCTAGACAAGTAGTGAACAGAGTCGTGAATGCATTACTCATATGATTGATTTTTGTTTCAAATGGATTGATTCAAATGAGGTTTTTAATAGGGAAGTAAGAAAGAAATCACGAATTTACATGTTCTCATCAAAAACCGGGTAATTATCACCGGAGATTAAGTGACTGCAAGTTACTGAAAATATTCTTTCTCTCGGTATCCTCGCAGACACCGAAAGCCTGATCTGGACTGTCCTTCCATTTGGATGGGGTCGTCAGTTTGAAGCCCCAGGGTGTCAAACTCTTTTTTATATTCCAGAACAACAACCACTGGCTTGCATTTTTTTTATTATCATTCATTTTGACACTAGTTGTCTAGTGGTCACACCTGCTGACTGAGTGACAGCAAGTCTCCTCTTCACACTCTTAAAGTTCATAGGAGTGCTGTGGTCTACAGTCCTACATCAGTTACCCGGGTCTGGGGTCGGAGATCTCATATTTCTTGTACTTACCTCAATCTTCGTGCAGTCCCCAGTAGTGCTGTGGTCAGTGTAGCCTCAATCATCCCTTGTATCCCTAGTTCTTCCAATCTCGCCTCCAGGGTCTTTGAAACGGTTCTGAGCGCACCCACTATAACTGGTACTATCCTGACTTTCGTGTTCCACACCTTTTTCAGTCCTCTTGCCAGGTCCTGGTTTTTTCCAGCTTTTCACTCTCTTTCCTATTTATTCCGTGGTCTGCAGCCACGGCCATGTCTATTACTTGGCAGGTTTGTGCTGGTACCACTTTTCCACATGGTTAAATTTATTTCCTTTGCTCAGTTCCCGGTGTATCACTGGCTAGTCTTTCGTGTCTGTGTTTATACTCCTTCTGGGCTAGTTGACTACACTCACTAGTTATGTGGTTTACGGTCTAATCCATTTCCCAACATAGGCGGCATTTGCTGTTTGTCTGTGTTCTATCGATTTTCGTTTGGATATAGTTTGTTCTGATGCGTTGGGGGGCGGCTGCCATGATGAGCAATTCTGTTTCTGTCTTCAGGTTTCCTTTTCTTAGCCATGTCCTTGATCTCATGTCTGCAACATCCAGCATTTGTCTATTAAATTCTTTGTATTATTATTATTATTATTATTATTATTATTATTATTATTATTATTATTTGGAATCTCACACCAGTTGCCTGGTGGTAACCGCTGGAGTTTGAGTGACAGCAAGTCTCCTCAAGTCTCCAGCCCTCCTTCCCCAGTACTCATAGGTCGCAGTAATTCTACGATTTACAGTTTCACACCGGTTGCCCAGTGGTTATCGCTGAAGGCTGAGTGACAATAAGTCTCCTCAGGTCTTCAGCTAACGTCTCCTCTCTTTCGCATATCATGACAGAGCTACAATTCGTTGCAGTACTTATATCTCTAGCACCTTCCTCAGTATCCGTGCAGTTCCCAGTAGTGCTGTGGTCTGTACGGTCTCTATCCTCCCCCTAATCCCGATCTCCTCCAGTCTCTCCCTCAGCGTTTTGGGGACAGTTCCTAGTGCGCCCACTATGACCGGTACTACCCTGGTTCTCATGTTCCACATTTTCCTTAACTCCCTTGCTAGGTCCTGGTATTTTTCCCTTTTTTCACCCTCCTTTTTTACTCTATGGTCTGCAGGTACAGCAACGTCTACTATTTGGCAGGCCTTCCTTTTTTTGTCTACTATTACTAAGTCCGGTCTTCTTGCCTGGATGAGGTGGTCAGTTTGGATGTCAAAGTCCCAGAGTAGTTTGTGGTTGTCATTCTCCAAGACTGCCTCTGGCTTGTGCTGATACCACTTTTCCACATGGTTAAATCCCATTTGTTTGCTTAGTTCCCAGTGTATCATCGTTGATACTCTATCGTGTCTATGCTTATACTCCTTCTGGGCGAGTTGACTACATTCACTAGTTATGTGGTTTACTGTCTCATCTCTTTCACCGCACATGCGGCATTTGCTGTTTGTCTGTGTTCTGTCGATTTTTGCTTTTATGTAGTTTGTCCTTGTGCTTTTGTTTTGGGCTGCCATGATGAGCGATTCTGTTTCTCTCTTAAGATTCCCCTTTCGTAACCACGTCCATGATTTCTCGTCTGCTATATCTTGTATCTGTCTTTTAAACTCGCCGTACAATTTTTTCCCTTCCCACCTTTCTTTTCTTGCTTGCTGTACTGTTCTATTGTTTTCTACTTTATTGTTTGTTGCACTATCTCTCGCACTCTTTATGATTTCTTCACTATTATTATTATTATCATTATTATTATTATCTTCACATGAGAGGTATCTTGAGGTTTTTGTTGGAAACCAAGCGAGAGTAAATCTCCTTCAATCATTTCTTGAAATTATCATAGACCTTAACGCTGCCATGGTCCGAATTCTCCCGCTGATCAGTATCTCTCCCAATCACCTAGTGAGAGTTGGTGGAAGTATTCCCAGTGTGCTAATGATTATGACACGTTCGCTACTGTCATATCAAATAGTTTTCGCAGCTCTTGGGTCAGGTTTTGATGCGTATGTATGAGTATTTTTCGTTCTTTCAGAATTTTATCCTGTGGCGCGCTGGAATAGCTTTAGCCAAATCTTGGCAGTTTCTCTCTTCTCACAATAATTGGGTCCCGTCTCATAGATGAGTCAAAATTCCAAAGAATCTAACGTTTACTCTCCCCAAGGAAAGTTTTCCCTCTCTTTCTCCCTCTCCTCTCTCTCTCTCTTTCTCATCTCCCAACACTCTCCCGCTCGCTCTCTCTTTCTCTATCTTTATTTTTCTATTCTCTTTTCCTCTTTACTGGCCCAATCTCTCTCTCTCTCTCTCTCTCTCTCTGTCGCTCTTTCTCAGTATATCTGTCATATTTTCTTTCCTTCTAGATTAACTTATACCCAGCTATTTTAATCATCTCTCTCTTTTTCACTTATATAAATATATATATACACACACATATATATATATATCCCACTCTCCATCTAATATCTACTTACGTCCCCTTCTGACTCTCTCACTCTCTCTCTCACTCTCTCTCTCTCGATCGATTGATTGATCGATCGCTAGCCGACTATAATCCCTTCTTCCTCTGCTTTTCACGTTACCTGTCAGTCCCTTCCCTTTTCTTAGTCGTTGCACTTGATATCCGTCCTTTTTTTTCAAATTATATCTACTTACTCTGTTGAGAAAATCAGATTTTTGCATTACTGTTAAGGAGAAAAAAGGGGATTGTGTCGTGTTGAAGTGGTTGACTTTGAGTGGCATCTTCCATTTTGTGTTTGACACCTAGGCTAGACGGACTTTCCCTGGCCCAATGCGATCAAAAAGTTACTTGTTTTCTCACCAGGGAAAGTGAATTAATCCAGATCAATAGTTTATCCATTTACCTTGTCTACAATTTGGAAACCGGCCGACTTGCTTCATCGAAAGAGTTCCTTGTATTCTTGGCTATAAGAACTACTCCTCTGTTTTGATCGAAGGCGTCTTATCTGCGTTTTGTTGGACGGTGTTTTTTCAATGTTTATTCTCTCTGACTAGTTTCCTTGTCTTTGTTACTTGTCTTCACGACGTTTTGGCTATGTACCCTCCGTCCTTCCTCGGGTGTCAAAGTCGAATCTAGTTTCTGGGAGAGCATGCGCATTTCCTTACATACACGCCACGTCCGGGTTTTGCGTTTCTGTGATTTCTTACGATCTTTTTCCCCTGACCTCTGTGCTGGCCTCATGGCCTTCCACTTTGTAGAGAAAAAACGAGCGCGTGCAATACTCTAACGTAGACCATGTGATGGAAGCATTCATACAATACACTTGAGCGGGTGATATTTAACAGATTCGTCTCTTTTAACATAAGTCGACTGTTCCAAGAACGGGAAAGGATTCATGTTAAGGCTAGGCTTGAATTGGTCAACGGTGTTTGTGAGGAATTGAGTGACCTGGAAGGAGAGAGAGCTTAAAGCGAAAGGAATAGCTTTTGCAACAAAGAAAGTTGTTATCTTGATAAAAGTGTGATACTAAGAGAGAAAAATAAATTATTTCTTTCTTACGTCAGAGTACGACATATTATCCATTTTTCTTAATCAGTTCTTGATATCGATAGAACAAAGAAAGAAGGGTAGAAAAGAAGAAAGCAGACGATGCAGATTTTATAACTAATCTATTTACTCCATGTATATAACTTCTTTTGTCAATGAATTATATTGCATTTAGGACGATACCTTTCCTCTTGTTTCGATTCAATGATTTTTGTTACAGAAACAAACGTTGTCAAATGTATAGTCAATGCCGAAGTTTTTTAGTCTATTCTTTTTCTTGTTAATCTATCCACTAATCTATTCATTCCTCTATCTATTTCACCTCTTCAAGTCTTCAATCCAAGTCTAATTAATTAATCTGTGATACTTTCGGACATGTTTTCTATTCCTCTTCGACTTTAAGACTACGTTTTGGCTGATGTGTTCTTCGGGCTTGTTCAGAACTTCATGTGTTTAGTCTATCCGCAAGAAGAGGATTCCTGCAATAGACAGTTCTAAATCTAGACGTCGGAACTGCTTAAAAAAACAATAAAAACCTCACTTCTTTTTTTAATCTGACCATGAAATTCAGCTGTAAAAATTCCCAAGATGATTTTCTATATTAAACAAATGTATGCACATTGCATTGAATTTGACTGCTCTAACTTATGGAGCCTTTTGTCAGACTCATGTAAGCTTCATTCACCCTTTATACTCTCTAGGGAAGTTCCCTATGCCAAAGAAAACAATAAGCTTCTTTTTTCGGGATATTTTTAGATCAGTGTTTCCTAAAGTAGATTCTGTAGAAAACATCTGGGATTCCGTGAGGTGAAGCATCTTTCGCTCAATTTTTATATCAATATACTTTTAACAATTTTTCTCACTATAATCACTAATTTAAAAGAAAAACAGGGTTGTATTTTGTTTTGTTTTTTTTATACATTTCATTTATCATAGGTTTTAACATGAATAGAATATCACTCTTAAACATTTTTTGTTTCATTTAACGTCTTATTATGATTAAGGGTATCTGTAAAATATAGGTATGGGTTCCGCTCGTTTTGGAAAATTATATAAGGGTTCCGTGGCACAATAAGTTTGAGAACCACCGTGTTACACCTTGCCCTCGTGATTTCATTCGGATAATGGCTTTCTGATGTTCTTTGAGTTGACTTGCCAATCCTTATAAATTATAACCAGGGTAGACTGGTTTTCCGTTAATAATCTCTACCACGACTGCATGGGGTGTTATACACACGTTTTGGCCGTACCTAAATTTATCTGTCTAGCAATCTCAATCTGATTTATTGGTCTAGCAGTCACAATCGGATCTAATTTTTCAACCTATTCGTATCGATATCTACGAAGCTTAGCTTAGTACAACACATGGAAGCGGGCCCAGCCTATCCGTCCCGATCTGTCTAAGCCTGTATATTTGAATTTCAGTTTATTTCATTTATCTATTTTACCTACATGTTTCTATTCAGCGGTATTTCTGTCTGTCTGGGCATGTTTATCTTTATCAGTCTATTGATATGTATGAATCACCTGATATCTGTCTCTTCATATCTATCAATCGATTTCTGTTCTCAAGTGTCCTCATAGTCTCTCTTTCTCTCTATCCCTATATATATATATATGAGAGTGAAATGTCATTATCAGAAGGCCTCCAGTACAAATGATTTCTCTCGCCGTTTCGTTCAATTTGGCTTTATCAAGGAATGTGGGGGTTATACAAGAAAAAAGTGTGTGGGGGGTTGAGTTTAGATAATTCTAAATAGTGGATAATTGAGGTCAAAAGGAATTTATTCTATTCGAGTAGGACCAGCGATATCGTTTGGTTTTCTAGATCGGAAGTGTTTGATGTGAAGTTGTGTGCAATGATCCAAGGCAACGTTGATATCCCTTAATAAAGCCGTTAGGTGAAGCGGTGAAATAAATGGTATCATTTGTACTGAAGACCTTCTGATATTATATTTTCATTCTCATATTGTAGGATTAACTATAAGTACACTGATTATATATGTGTGTATATATACATATTGAGGATCGCAGCTTGTTATAATATTTCCACTTAGATGGATGTTACTTGTGAAATTGGTTCATTAAAATGTAAGTAGAACCAAAAGTTTCTATGGAAGTGAGAATTCCTTTGGATGGCTCGTTCGAATCTGAAACATTTATCAAGTTTATCATATCATTTAAACGTTCGGAAAAAGTGTGTCAACCTAACCCACCAGAGAGGGTATATGATTCAATCGGATTAAACAAGTTAAACAAGTTACTTCTATTGCTACCTGGTACAGTTGTGATAAATATAGAGTTATAAATGAGAATCATAAAATTTGTAAATAGACAGAAAAATGTATTTGTGTGAAAAAAAGTAAGATTTTAGGAATTAAATGATGTCCTGGTATGACAAGAAGAATCAAATGAGAGCGGACCCCAATGATGAATTGTAATAAGTTGGAAGATGACAAAAGAACTACAAAAAAAGAATGAAGCCACCGATGATTTGTTTGAAGTCTGTATTGTTATTCTAGAGGCTTTTCTGTTTTTCCTCTGACTCTATTGCATACAATTACAGGGGGATCAAGTAACCCCACTTACAATTTACGAAACCAGTCCCAAACACATTGTTCTCTTTAGATTCTATTCCAAGAAAAGATTTTGGCAGAAGAAGTTTGAAGTGTACCATGTATAATGTATATTCTCATAAATATAGACTAAGCTATAATCAACCCCACAATACAGCATGAACTTGACACTCGTCCGTCAAAGCGAAAAAATTACTTACCAGGGTGAAAAAACGTTTTTCCCTCCAGAACATCTGTGCTTACAGCACGTATGACCCAAACTTAGAAGCATAGCAATAATTACATATGCGATGAGACCGTAAATTATTATATATTATAGAGAAAAATATAGAACAAATATTAAATAAATAAACTGAATACTTTGTTCGTGAGGAAGAAAATGCTGATTAAAATCTGATTTTCGAAATTTTTAACCTGAAATTTCATAGTGAGTTTTGGCATTCAATCTCTATATTGCGTATGGAAAATCAAATGAATGAAAGAGGTGTCCGTGGTCAGGAATTGAGTTAAATGTTTCTAGCAAAATAGAGATACTAATATTCTATGTATGATTGTCAGGTATTCCAGACAGACTATAACAGAGATATCCTTTTCTTTGATTTGAAACCATTTTCGTCAGTCTGATATCACTAATCGATCGCCATTTTACAATGCTAGTCACTTGGAATAATTCATGAACTATTATTGTCTTCGTATTTTCCACGAAATCACTTCCGATGCTTTGGAAAAATTTCGTCCCCAAAGATTCAACCAATACTCACGAATAAACAATTCTGTATTTAGAGAAAAATAAGGAAGGACATTTTTATTTTTATTCTATTGTGTTCTTGTCATACATTCATCGAACACAATGTTTGAGTTTTTAGCTTGAAAATAAATCTTTGAATCTCGCAAGTTTGATTCTCTTCAAATTTATTCGAATCTTGCGTGTCATTGCAGCTACCAGGGGAATCAATCTTATTATATAGCAATTTAACAGGATAAATAGAACAATGCATAAAAGTCATGGAGCAAACCATTTGATAATTTGCTTCGTTTATTTTTATTTCAGTTTTGAACACGTGTAAAATAAAGGGGAACAATCCGTTTTTCATTGCCTGCCATTAACTGTCTTATACTTGGGTTTATCATTCCTTATTTTTGATAGCTTCCTTTTGACCTGCAGAGCAATTCGATGAAGATAATGCAAAGTGTGCAAAATAAAAATCTTTGAAAACTCAATCCATTCTACCCTCGAACCCATTCCCCACTCCTTCCCAAAGATCATTGTTGTATTCTACAACTGGTATTGTCAAACTCCAGCAGTTGACTTTATCATTGTGAATTTGTCAGACATTGGATTTTAAGACTTTTGAATTTCAGACATAAGTAAAAGATATACGGAGGGGGAAAAGAGAGAGTGATGCCATGACGTCATGTCGCATTAACTCGCGTTTGCTAGTACTCAGTATGTTTATTTTTATAAACACTGAATTTCTGTTCTGATAAATATTGCCACACTCCTTCTACTGAGTTTTGACTCTTCGTTTGTCAAAACAATGACAATGACCTCACCTGAAACCAGTGACGTCATGGCTGATCGAATGATAGTTACGTACGCAAAAACTGATGACGATTTCACTCATTCAACTCAGGTCGATACGTTTTATTACAGGAATTACTAATAAAGCAGTTGAAATGGGACCCGTAGTTTTGGAATAATATAGTATGGAGAAATGAATTTTAATGAGGCAAGGGAGGTGATCTTAGCGCAGCCAAGATTGTTCATTATAACGTTCTGTCAAACAGAATATTCTATAATTAGTCTATACGCAGGACTTTCCTATCTTGAAGCTGTTTTCTAAATGCAATTTAATGTTTCCAAAACGGAACAGTAAACTAATAACATTATTACACATTTTTTTTTGCCAATTTCCAGAGATATAAACACAAAGGCTTGAATTTATCTAATCAGATTAAAAATAACAAAATTACAGGATGTAAAATGCACAATTATTTTATCTATTGCTGCAATCCACCCGATCTATTGATTGTTTGAATCCCTTTACATGAAACAATGTTATCAAAGCACAGACATCATATAACAATGTTATTTTCATGATGATCACTTTTATAGTTTATTGGGTCATGAAAAAGATGTCTGCTTGGAATTCAAACATGTGCGATTCACATGTGAGAAAGTCTGTAGTGATGGACGACTATAGCCATCAAAGTTGGAGAAAGGTTCTATCCCTTTTTATATGCGTGTTGCAGCGCTCGTGGCCCTGCCGTTGTGTTTACAGAATTGAAGATTGGCATCGATCATCATCATCATCATCATCAGTCTTTTAACGTCCGTCGTTGGACATAGACCTTCCCCATGATCTGCCATATTTTTCTATCATGGGTGTCAAGGAGCCAGTATTTTCTGAATTTGTCTAGCTCCATCTTTCATTTTATCGGTCTCAGTTTCGCAAGTGATCTCTGGGGATCCATGTTGTGAGTCGTGATGTCCATCGGTTGTCTGTCATTCTCACATCGTGACCAGCCAATTGCCATTTCAGATTTCTAATAGATTCTATGATGTGTCAGACCCCTGTTTTCTTCCTGATATATTTTGCTGTCTTGAAATCTCTCAATGTGAGGTTAAATATGATTCTCTCATGCGCATGCTGCATACTTCTCAGTTTGCAGCCATTGTAACCCTTTAAAAATGCTTTCATCATTCATTTTTGAATTGAAATGGCTTCTAGGGGACATTATTCTATAGAATCTAGATGTTTCCAGATCTCTCTCTCTCTCTCTCTCTCTCTCTCTCTCTCTCTCTCTCTCTCTCTCTCTCTCTCTCTCTCTCTCTCTCTCAGACAACGTTTTCATTCTTCTCTATTCTACATATAAGCTTATCAATTCCTGGTGGTTCCCTTGGGATCGATATATAAAAAAAACCTTGTTGCTTCCAAGATGTTAACCATGTTTGGCTTAGTCTGGCACTGCGATTAAAGGGCATTCCGGGGGGGGGACCAAACTCACTACCCTTGCAAATGATATTTCAAAATATTTAATAATCTTCGTTCACTTCGGCACACCCAGCGAGGATCGAACTTACTGAAATGGTGTATGGTGCTTTGTATCTTGTGTGTGCTCTGTGCTACAGATGCACGAACACCTAAAAATATTTTAGTGTCTGTAAAAAGCTATAGACCTTTGAAGGTTTTTTGGCACAATGTAGAGAAGGTGGTTCCGATTGCACAAATTAGAGAATTTATGGAAAAGAGAATTTGAATTAGACACTATTACAAACGGATAATTTTCACAAATCAAAATTCCATTTTTCTTTAATTCATTTGTTTATTTCTTTTTATTTGTTTGCCATTAGTTACAACGAACGAGCGAGTTCGTGAAATTTACAAGTAGGACCACCTTCCCTACATGGTACCAAAAAAGATTTTACTGCCAGTTGCTTTTCACTAAAATATTTGTTGCATTTCTGTGCATCCCTAATTAAAAGCACACCCAAGATGCAGAGCATCATACGTCGCTGACTGGTCTGCAAGACGAGGTTGTTTGAGAGAGTATCATGGTGTATATGATAATTACTAAGCCTTCATTAGTACGGCACCAAATCACAAGTCTAGCTCACCCAATGGGATTGACGTTTTTACGATGCTTAGTCTGGTCTGAGGTCAAAAATGTGGGGCGCTCAGTTAGGGCTGAAGTCCCTACTGTACTAATGGCCTGAGAAACTACCTTTGTAACTCTACGTCAAGGCGCCAATTTAATAAGTTCATTCCAGCACAAGGCGGCAGTAGTGAGTCATCGACTGATCTCACGAAAATAGTGAATCAGACTGCTAACCGCTATGCTACGGTTTTTATTTGTTCGGTTCTTCAAATTCACATAAAAGATTTCTTCAAGTTGTTAATTTCTATGCCAGAAGAGGCTTTGGGAACTTCTTCGAAATATTCTTTGCCAATTACGAATCATTTATAATTTTGATTTCTAGTTTTACCCCATCTTACTATTGTTTACATATATATATATATATATATATATATATATATATATATATATATATATATATATATATATATATATCATACTGGTTCAATATACTTTTCGACCACTCGACAAACGGTGTAAACATGGGAAGAAGGTAGTAGTTTCGGGCAAGACTTGAACTTGCGTCCCTCTCTTCAGAAGCCGATCTCGCGTGCAAGTTGCATTAACAATTTTGACCATCGATGACAAAAAGACCACAAATCTGAAGTCATTCTGAAAATCTTTTGCTCAAAATCTCAATGCCATGTTTTACTGTTCAGAAGTTATTGAACATCAGTAGTCAAAAAAGGAGGCTAAGGTTCCATCTTTTTCAATATTTGCGTATATGTATGTATGTGTATGTATGCGTGTGTGTGTGTGTGTATGTGTGTGTATGTGCCTCCACTTAGTTTTGTCGACAGACTTGAAAATTGGCATCAAGTACTCCACTTGACACCCTCTAAAAATATCTTCTTTTTGTAATTTTTGGAGAAAAAAAAGCTCTTCTTACCTTCGGGGCTTTATTTTGACGGGTTTATAAATATCATTTAGATTTTCCAGAATCTAAATAGTTCTAACTGAATTTTTTTCACTCTATTTTAGATATTTTCCTGCGGGAATAAGATTCTCCAGAATGTTGACGTTTCTTTTTCCTTTTTTTCTCTTTTTTTTTCTACTTTAGGCGTTTCCAGTAATTCCATAAATAGAATTTTTTCTGATCATTTTGTCTATCATTCTTGCAACATGACCAACCCTTGCCATTCAAGTTTTCTTTTGGATTCTCTGATATCTCAGACTATTCTTCCCTTAATATATCGTGCTGTTCTGTGATGTTATGTCGAACATGATTTCCATGTTTTGGCTTCATAGGTGACTGTCGAGAGGGAGCATTGGTTGTATGCCTTTCTTTGTAAAACTAACTGGACTTTCTTGTGCTTGCCTTCTGAAAACTTGCTATTCTAGATTGTTTCTTTGTTCAATTTCTTCTTTCACGGATTTCATGGAGATTCATTGTCCTTGGTAGATGTCGTGGTCTACTTTCTCAATTTCTGCGTCTTCGAATTTTGATTGTTGTGTCTTTGTCTTCGACACTTTCGTTGTACATGACATTTAGTCAACTGTTCATTGAAGTTCAGGTGAAGACCAGCTTTCTTGCTTTAGTCTGTCCAGCATCATATGGAGGTCAATTCCATATATTATTAACCCTGGTAAACTGAAAGATTGGACTCGGCCATGATTTAATGTTTTTACAGAAGATTTTTGAGAAAACTCGATTTATTTGTCGACGTCTCAGTTCGTCTGTAGGCCTTATTGTTTTCACTGTATAACGTCCGATTTATGTGATGAATTAAGTGAATTAACTGAATTAGGTGCATGAATAAGGAAAGAGATTTTGTCGAAGGATAAATATTTGATTCGTATATGTTTATCAATCATTGGGATACGGAGCAAGAATCGCTCTTACGCCACACATTCTCACACGCAATAGTTTCAATTTAAACGGTAGACACTTCTAGATGAAACGCTGTGTCATGGGCACAATCGCAGCCCCTTCTTATTCCACCATGTTCTTGGACAAATTGGAATAGACGTACATATGCCTGCATATTAACAAAAACTGCATCATTTATGTTGGATATATAGATGATGTTCTCTTTATATATACAGGAGTTGAAGCAAAATCAATGACATTCTTTAGGCACATAAACTTTACAGACGACTCTATTGAATTTAACTATGATAAATCCACTGACCCCATAGCCTTCCTTGACACTTGCATATACATAGATAACAATAGAAACCTCCAGACACCCTCTATACCAAGCTTACAGACAACCACAACTACCTCCACTCTAAATCTCCCCCCATCCCCAAAACACCTGGAAGAAGTACCATTTCCTCAAGCTCTGAGGAGACTTTGCTTTGCATGTAATAAACCTAAGAGACACAACTATAACTCGCTATAACACTTCACTAAAAAAAGGATTTTCACAAGAAGATAATCAAATAACAAATAAGAATGTCTACTACACTCAAAACAGAATTCAAAGAAATATTCCAGGAATCATGCATCATTGCCTACTGCAGACTCCAAAACACCAAAGACATGATTAGCAGTAACACCATAATAGATAACAAAGCCATGCATAATACCATCCCTAAAACTGTCAAATTCTGTCTACCCTGCAACAATGTAGTGTATGCTGCAACCATCTTAAGCATACCAACAACTTCTCCGGTTCTACCACTAACAAAACTTCATTACATCTACCATAATTTTAACTGCAGGAGTGAAAATGTCATCCACCTGCTAGAAAATACTAAATGCAAACAGCAATATACAGGTGATTCGGAGTGGCAGTTCAACATTATACTTGATAATTTTAGGAACAGGATTATATCACTAAATCATCCCAACCTACTCCCAGTAGAAATACACTTCCATACTCCTGCCAAATTCTGGCACAAACGCAAGATTTACCATTATTTTAAAATTGGAAAAAAGTACACCTCCCGATATGACTAAAATCCTGGAAATGTTGACCAATAAACTTAAATATCTCTCTCTCTCTCTCTCTCTCTCTCTCTCTCTCTCTCTCTCTCTCTCTCCTAACGGACCCAATACTAAAATCAAGAAACCTAACCACTTCGAACTCTAACCCCATCTCAGTCCTCTCACGCTTAATTGCTTTATGCTTACCAACTCACTATATTCATACTTACACCTCAGACTATATTTTTACCCCGCCCAAAACTCTCCTTAATATACACATACTCTTAATAATAACGACCACAGCTATACAATCTGGACCCCACCTACATATAATCAATGTTAAAATCTTAACTTACCCTATCCATATTTATCTCTCTTTTTATGTATCAAACATTCGAAGGTTCACACATGGTCACCCGGGCCCTTACCCATAGACACCTATGTATGGTCTATTTTACTCATGCTGTTCAAAGCTATATGACTTTTCAGAACATCTACAATGACCGTAAAGGATACAGAACATGCATTTCCGAACTGATTCTCGATCATAAAAAATCAAGAACCAACTGTAAAATATGTCCCATCACCTTTATCTACTAGAAATATACTAGACCCCAACTTACTAAGTATCCAAATAACCCAACATTGAACCATCGCCTAGCTCCCCAATATCCATAACAACTGATCCTTAAGAACAGTTCAACAAATAGAATACCCATAACTAATGCTACTACTACTACTACTACTACTTCCAAGAGAATATCCAACCCAGCCACCACATATTCTTTCACAGTTATAAAACAGTCCGGACTCACTACTATGGCTCCCACAAATCCTCATTTTTTATTTTAATTTTTACCTTTAAAGTAAAATCTCTGATGCTATATTTGTTCTCTACGAAATTCTAACCTTATAACCACTAGAAGGTACACACGTGCAACTGAAGATGGGAACCCTCCCCGAAACATGTAGAGTGAGTTTGTCTCATTCTCTATGGTTCACTTGTTGGTTCACAAGTAGGAAAACTCGTCCATTATAAGCTATATAGCAATGCTCTTCCGACTCTGAAATGGAGTACTCTGGTGGATTGGGAATTGTGCGTAAGTGAATATATCGCTCAAATTTGGTCTCACTGACTGTCCAGATCTACGTGTTGATTCATGATCAAAATCCTTTCTTCTTGTTGCTATTTTTCAACCGTATATAGATATGTGTATACGTGCAAGGCTTTGGCAGAGCAAGTTCAACCTTCAAAAATAAGAAGATCCCATCAATCCTAAAGAGAAGAGATACACCCTTCTCTTATGGAGCTGAAATATGGAACCTAACCAAGAGACAGATCCACAAATCGAGAACCATGCAATGTGCACATGAAAGAATTATGCTGGGCCTCACATGGAGAGACCAGTTGACAGCGCAATACATCAGGGAAAAGACAAGAGTCAGAGATATCATAGATCCATTAAAAATCTCAAATGGCCATGGGCTGGCCATGTTGCAAGAATCGCTGACAACCGATGGACATCGCCACTCACGACATCATATGCGCCACTGAGGCCAGCAGAATATTAGATGGAGAGACGAGCTAGACAAATTCAGAAAGTACTGTTTCCACGACGCCCATGATAGAGAAGTGTTGCAAATCCTAGGGAAGGTCTATGTCAAACGATGGACGTTAAAAGACTGATTATGATAGATGCAAGCTTAGGTTTATTTATCACTTTCAACACATCCCTCATACACCTCTTCATCAATCTGTCTCTCTTTCGTGTCTCTTATTTTACTCTGTAGGAAGTGCTACTCAACAGATAACGTCATCTCTTTTATGATTACGTTCGATCTTATACACACAAGCAATCATTTCTGTATAAAAAGTAAGTGTATGGAAATAAAAATATAACAAGCATGTGTATATGAATTAAATAGATCTTCAATTCAATATAGTTCTCAATACTATCAGTGGAGCGGTTATAATATGAGTGGAGATTTTTTTCACTCGTTCATTAAAGATTGTACATTCTGTTTTGCTTAGAATTAAAATTAGAAAATTATTTTCAAGTAAAGCATTACGTACAATCCGTAAAGAACCTGTGAAAAAGCTTTTACCCATGTTATTAACATATACATATATATGTATATACGTAGATGTGTCTTTTAATATTACATATATATATGTGTGTGTGTGCGTGTGTGTGTGTGTGTGTATGTGTGTATGTGTGCACACATTTGTGTTTGTAACCTTTAAATTGCTATCAGTGTATGTGTTGCTATAATTGCTTTAATCATATCTCCAGACGAATTATTACTCTGAAATTAAGATAAGTTTGGATTACTATTAATGTATTATTTTTACTTTTCATACAAACATTGTGTATTTGTTGATGAATCTGTTAGTATGCGTGTACACAAACATTCGACAACACTATCTCTCTTACTCGTCTCGTTCACACACACACACGTATGTGAATAACCTCTTATATCCCTATACGTGTGCATGCGTCAATAAATGCTCACATTTATCTCCAATTAAATTGAAACTCTGAAATGAATCAATGGTAATGCATTATTTCCATTTATGTTACTAACATTTCTCAGATTATTGATACTTTTCATAAATATATGATCATAAAATGAAGTGGTTCAGTGATTTACGATGTGTTTCTACGAGTGAGTTTGTGTGATATTTTCGTTTCATTATTAATTGAATGTGTCTATTCATATTTCAAGTTTTACTCTACTAGTATTACTCCTTTAAGGTTAGATTCAATAATAGAGGATTTTTCCAAAGTTGTTTCTTCTTATTGTACTCAGTTCTAAAAACTGACTAAAGTTTCTATTTTAGATATTAACAAAGGTTAGAACAGTCTAGCATCTCCACTTATCATTTTATTTCTCAAACTTCAGTTTTTTCTTCGTTACACTTTGCCTTGTTGTTCACCGAGGCTTATACAAATGGTTGGAGAGAGAAGAAACTTACAAAATATCTATTTAGTATACTTCCAATGCTCACATTTACTTTAGATTTACACAAGGATGCATATTTCCATGCCCAAGTAACGATTGGGAAAAGTATTTGGACACATTGATCTCACAAATTAATACGTACTTGCATAGCCCTTGTTTGCAATTATTGCTCGTAAATGTTTTTCGTGATCTTTCACAAGTCATGTGCATCATTATTTTGAAACCTTGTTCCTTGCAAATGTCCTTCAATCCAATAATGTTTCGGGGGGGGGGGGGTTCCCTATGATGAATTCGACCTTTCAAGCTTCGCCATAAATTTTCAATTGGATTCGAGTTAGAAGATTGATTATGACAGTGAAGCACCTCTTGCTCTGAATAACCCATTCGCGAGTTATTTGAGCTGTGCGCTTCGGGTCGTTATCTTTTAGACAGATCCAACTCTCTTCAAGCCCACACTGTTGAAGAGAATAAATTAACTTCCAAAATTATCTGATGGATCGTTCCATACATGGTTCATTCAATCAGCCCCGTACCATTAAAAGAAACATTAAAAGAAACTGCCAAATAATGACACCTCAACTACCATGCTTTATTGTGCGAACGGTGTTTTTGTCGATCATGGGCAAATATTCAATTTTTGTTCCGTCCAACAAAAAAACGTCCTTCCAAAAATATTTAGACTTCTCCAAATATTCATCAGCGAACTTCATTCGAGAATACCAATGCGTCTGTTCTCAACATAGGTGTTTTCTGTGGGTTACGGGATTTTAAACCATTCCTGTGTAATTCATTACTAATAGTTCTTAATAATGTATACATTATATGTTAATAACATATATTCCACCTGCTCTCAAGTCGTCTTAGATCTCTATCCGACTTATCATTTAATTGAATTTGACGTTTCTTGGCATTTTTCGAATTGCTCGTGAGAAATTTTTCAGTGGAGCACCAATTCGAAAAGGTTTTCGGTTGTACCAAACATCTTCAAAATAACTAATTCAATGGTACTGACATGGATATTTAGCATCTTGGCAATGGCCCTAGAGCTCAAAACTTTATTATGTTGCATTATTACGTAATTTTTTGTCCGGATAGGGGTCTCTTCCCTTAACCATCACAGCATCGTTGCGAGAAGGTAAAGCAGTGAATGATGACTGCGATAATAGCATATCTTAATGAGATATTGCAAGAACATTTCAAAAGATTCTATGCAAGTACAGAAAGGTCTTTAACTGCATTCTTTCTAAAAAAAAAATCATAATGAGTTTTTCAATCGTGTCCAAATACTTTTTTCCAAAAGTTTCATTTTGAATTCTACATAAATCGTCAGAAGAATCAGAAATTACTGCTTACTCAAAACAAAAAAGATCCATCTCTGATATTTGCCGTTACTGCTTACTTTAAACAATAAAGATATACCTCTAGTACTTTTCATTACCTCTGTTAAGAAAGACATCTTTTGCGATTATCGTGAATGCATACGAGGTATGTCAGGAAAGTATCCAGCTATTTAATGTTGACACAAAATGGCCACGAAGGGCAATGATACTTTACTTTCCATTGGATCGCACTTACTTATCTCAGCAAAACGTGTAAAACGTGTTTTGGGATCGCCATCTACCGTTTCTTTACATTCCCTTTAATCTCGTTCACTATGAGCTCAGTTCATAGAACCAAATCTGGACTTTAAGGGACTGACAGACCTTGATGATGCGATACTGCACCCCCAAAACTGATATAAAACATGATTGGAATGCTAGGTCATATGAACGCAACGCTCAGAATTCACAAGTTCACTCAAGGGCATCTCACTGTTGACAGAGTAATCCAACGAGTGAATGTCTGTTCAAGTGTGCTAAATAAGGCCCTCCTCCCGATTATTTGCTGAGTTATATCAAGGCCCTGCAACTGGTTCTTGAAATATTCAAAATGGCGGGATATTTGTTGTTTGTTTTAGGCTGGGGGTTTGTTTTTAGCTCAAAATGTACTATCACTTTTTACCGCCAGAATCTGATATATAGCACACTTAACTATCGTAAGGAATACTTTCAAAAATACCTACAAAGAAGAAGTGTAACTAACTCCAGCTCCATAGACAACAGGCATTAAGTGTAACGCAGGAAAACCTATGGTCAGTTTGAGGCATCGTACAACTTGAAAACAGCTATCTACTTTTTGTTAGAACCCAGACGCCGGAAGCGGTTTTTCATTAATGAAAGTCGTGTTGCAGAAAGCCAGATGGAGAATGGGCAATCTATTACTCCATTTTTGAGAAACATCTGGAATGTTCTTGAACATAACATATTTTGATCATGTTCTCTGCCATGTTCCAACCTTATCTTCCGTATTGAAAGCAATTCGCAAGGCTTAATTATTTTAAATTACTTTTAAGAGGAAATCAGTCGCAGGTATAATGTTGGTGCAAAAGTAATAGTAATTTTTTTTAGTCTATTTGAGAAATAAGTTTGCAATATTATTCAAAAGGTTTCAGAGGAACTAAATTTCGACGATTCACACTTGTTCAACGTTTGTAACAAATTGGAAAAGCATGAAAATTGAACATGTTGCGCAAATGAACTAGGATGAAAAGCAAAAGGGATCACGTGTTACGTGAATGACTCATCATGAATTGAACGAACTAGGCTCCGAAAATCTATTTCATCTAGCTCACTCGCCAGAATTCTCTCCCCAACCGACTTCCCATTTTCAAGCATGTTACTTACAACCAAGCAGCAACTCAAAACGCCTCTAACGAATTCATTGGTTCCGGGGTACCAGAAATCTATGCTTCCAAAATAAATAGAATTGTTTTTAGATGGCATTTGAGAACAAAGGATATATAGTGTAAGTGCATCGAAAAAAAATTATGGTTTCGTGAAAGTTATTCATAAATATAAAACTACCAATGTACAGTTTTGAATAAAACGTACGGGATCTCGTTGAATCGATGGCTGAAAAGACCAGTGACTGAAAACAAAAAAAAAGAGGTGTAGATTCTCAAGGTTCTTATTTCGATTGATAACTTTTATTCTTAGCTGTGATATACTGCTTTGAATTTAATGGGAGGGCTGCAATTATTTTTGCATCAATCGTATTCTTGACAGATACCGTACAACTTATGTTCAATATTCAATTTGGTGCAAACCATTCAAGAGATGGTTTGTCCTCTACATGTTCTTGAAATCTGTTTAATTGGGGAAAGCTTTGTCCACTCACCTTTACGTCAAGATATTTGGTTGCTCATCCGTGTACATATTAGTGAGATTCACACTTTGTGTGTATATATGTTTTCATGATAGCATTTTTGTGTACGTAAATGTGTATGTGAGTCTCTGTGTGTGCGTGTGCAAGACAAAAAGAATGATTCGTAGATCTTCATGTAAGGGAATTTATCCGTGTGTGTGCATGTGAGAGAGAGAGAGAGAGTGACTGTGTATATGTGAAGTGTGTGGAGGGATGTGCATTTGCGGATACTTACGTGTATGGAGATGTTTTTGCATGTGTGTATGATAATATGAGTGTGTCTTTTGTATATGTGTTTGTGCATGTATGTATATATGTACGTATATGAAGGTGTGTATGAGTGTGCACGTATATAAAGGTGTATAAATCTGTATATGTATGAGAGTGTTTGCATATGTGTAGGTGTATATATGTATGAGAGTATGTGTGCATCTATGAAGATGCGCGTACGTGAATGTGTATAAGCATGAGAGTCTGCCAATGTGTGTGTGTGTGTGTGTGTGTGTGTGTGTGTGTGTGCGCGCAGATGAATACTTAATTGTGTGAGTTTTCGTGTAAGTTCATTTACCTACAAACAGTTGAATGTTAGTGTGGTTGTGAGAGTGAAAAAGAAGTCGAGGGTATGCGTGTGAGAAAGAGAGTATGTATATGTGTATGTGTTAGAGAGTGTTTGCTTGTGTGAGTGTGTGCACAAGTACCTGTCCTCCTGCGACCTGCATGTATTTTCGGTTTTAAGATAAAATCAACTGGTGGCTTCATTCTAATAAGTGAATTGTGAAACAAAAGAAAATCAATGAAACATCGAGTCAAAATTAGTCTCGAGGGAATTAACAGAAAGTGTAGCATTGAAGAAAAAACGTTAATTGTCGACTGAACGATAAAGTCTTTTAGGTACTAATTGCAGGTGCGACGATAAGTACAAGAAGTCACCTAGAAAACACCAAATCCTGAATAAATAGGAACCGAAAGGAAGATCGTCAGTACTGAGGTACAGCAGAAGTTACTGAACTCTTGTTTGGTCTCTGGAAGAATCAGCACTGAGACACGGTAGACGGTTGCTGAATTCTCGTGTAGTCTCAAAAACAATCAGCATTGAGACACGGCAGATAGCATGTAAATGAATTTATATCAGATTTTGAATCAAATGTCGTTTTATCATCATCAGCAGCAGCAGCAACCTTTTAACATCCGTGGTTGGACAAAAACCTTTCCCAAGATTCACCACACCCCTGAGTCGTGGGTGTAGTGGAGCCAATATTTTTCACATATGATCTCTGAGTATCCACGTTCTGGGTGATGATGCCCAGTGGCTGTTTGACATTCTTGCCACATGGCCTGTCCATCGTCATTTCAGTTTTGTAATGGATTTTCTGATATCTCTGACTCCTGTTTACCCTCCAAAATGATGTGCCATCTTGTGATCTCTTCATGAGATCTTTTTTTTTTTTTTTTGCACGTTGCCTGATTCTTAGTTTGAGAGCCAATGCTTTGGTTAGGTTTTATGATTCAGCTCCATAGGTTGTAAACGCTTCCTTTCGATACTAATGGGATTTCCTCATACTTGATATTTGAGCTTGCTCTGCTGAAAGCTTGCCAACCTACGGTGATTCTTCGTTTGATTTCTTCTTTTCATGATTTCATAGATTTTTTCTACCATTGAATGGTCCACTTTCTTTAGCTCTGCATTTGCGATTTTGATCCGTGGCTTTTCACCTTTTCATTTCAACTTTGTTCCAGTGCTGCAAAAAAGCCTATCACCTTATAATCAAACTGCTCTAAAAGATTTAATGATATTACATCTAACGGTGTATTTTTAAAAGTTATTAGTTTTGCATGTAATATGAAAGCTGTTCATAATCAGTCTAAATGTAGTTTTACTACAGATGACAAGTGCACACGTCTCTCTCAGATGCATGTAATATCGTTTTGAACAGTTGAATGTAGACTACTCGAGCTGCTACGGTGGTATTATCTTCTATCATTTATGTTGGGCTAAGGAACAAGGTATGTAAAAAGTAAGCAATCAAGAGACGTCGAAGAGATGCTCGATCTGTGTAGTCAAGTCAAAGTCATTGTGAGTGACATATAGTGGGAGACGGGTGTTACGATCCAAGTAACCAGAGGTGTATCTTTACCGTACCAATTGAACACAAATGCGTCAACAGGAAACAGTTGGTGTCCAGTCCACGCCGGGAACAGTTTATAAGTAACAACCTTCCCCACATTATGATATTTTGCGACTAAAAACAATACTCAAAAACACTGGTAAAATCATTTCAAAGAAGCTAGTCCGTCAATTCAACATGTCCCAAACAGAGTGAAGTCTCACATGAATCGCAGCAAAAGGAACTCGAAAGACTTGAACAACAATAGGCCTGCTCAACTGCATCTACAAACTTCTTACCAAAGTGATCACCAATTGAATCACCAAAATGCTGAATGAAAGCCAACCATGGGAACAGCCTGGGTTCAGAAAAAAAGGCTTCTCAACCATTGAAAAATCACAGTAAATCAGCTAAAAGAGAAAGCAGCAGAATATAAAATATCATTTGCAGTAGAATTTGTCCACTTTGAAAAGGCCCAGTGGAAATCTCAAAGTTCATCGATGCTATCATACAACAAGGCGTAGACCCTGTATTTATCAGAGCCTTGCAATATATTTACCGATACAGCAATTCATTTATTTGGGTACATAAGGACTCTAAGTACTTTTAGCTCGAGACAAGATGATACAAGCTCACCTAAAACCTTCACGGCCTGCCTCGAGATGATCTTCCAGAACGTAAATTGGGAAAAATGAAGGAATCAGAATAGAGTAAATAACCTCAGATTTGCTGACGACATCATCATCATTTTTACTGAGATCTTCAAGTAATAGTAATGCTAGACTACACATGAACTTCAGTGAAACAAATACCATGTACAAGAAACACGTTTAATACAAAGACACAAAAATTCAAATCGAAAACGCATACCTGAGAAAAGTAGACCACTATATCTACCTGGGATAACAAGTCTCTATGAAATTCTCAAAAGAAGAAAAATAACAGCGAAGAATGCATCCTCACGATATTCACCTATGGTGCTAAAATATGGAACCAGACTAAAAGATTGTCTCTCAAACAGAGAAACGTGAAACGTGCATAAAATCGTGCTCAGCATCACATTGAAGTATCCCAAAATAGCGTGGTATATAAGAGAAAAAAACAGAAGTCATGGATATCATGGAGTCCATAAGAAAACTCAAATGGCAATACTATGGCCACGTTGCCGGAATGGTAGACAGCCGATGGACATCAGAACTCACAACGTGGATCCTTATAGATCACATGTGAAACTGTGGCTGGCAATATATAAGATGGCGTGACGAAATAGTCAAGTTCAGAAAGTATAGGGTGCGCGACACCCGCGATAGAGAAATTTGGCGAATCCTGGAGAAGGTTTATTTCCAACGCCGGCTAGTAAAAGGCTGATGATGATGAAAAAAATTCCATCAAAACATAAATATGGTCAGAATAAAGTCTAGCAATTACATCATTTGTGTTCTCATCTCATTGAAAAACATCTAAAATAGAGAATCTAGATGTTATTATCTAATCCGTCAAAATAAGATCCAAAAAGGTCAAAAAATAGAAAATGTTGGGGAGCATGGATGCCAATTTTTAAGTCTGTGGACAAAACGGTATGTCCAGGAGTGCTGAAACGCATGAACAAACACACAAATACATAAACGCATGCAAATATAAAAGAAGAAAAAAAAGATTGAACACTTCACCATCTTTAAGGAGTGTAGTTGTTCAATCGCACATTTAAGCGGTCTTTCATCCGATATGGATAAAGAAAGCTGACACAATATCCATTTGACCTTTCAAGTGACATGAGTGGCAACAGACACTCTCAGAAAACAAATGCATTTTTGACTATATTCTAACTAAATAGTAAGTAACACTTTTTAAAAATATAATTGAGTGATCACCAAGTTGACTAATTTTCGTCAAATCCTATATCTCTATTTTGGTAAAAACATTTTCGGTAGATTTTTAGATACAGAGTTAATTTTTACCGTCGACATCAATCATGGTGCAATCAAATTCAATTTAGAGTAACAAAAATTTGCATTATAACAGTTTACAGGCTGCTTTAATTACGCAAATGTATTTTTACGACTGCCTCTATGCTATCTCCTTGCAATTATCACCGAAGATTTTTCTACATACCTAGTTGAGATGAACAACACATAAATTATACCATTTATATATTATGAAGATCTACTGAATACAAGTACAAACTCTTGCATATTCATTACTGATATATATATATATATATATATATATATATAGAGAGAGAGAGAGAGAGAGAGAGAGAGAGTAAAAATATTTCATATATGTGATCTATCGTTCTTCCATCATTATCATCATCATCATCATCAATAACGACAGCAACAACACCAGTTTTTTAGTGTCAGTCGTTGGAGATGGGGCCTTCCGCATCATAGGCGTTGAAGAGCCAATACTTTTTAGTTTGTCACCTGATCTCATTTTTGCCGGTCGCAGTTTTGCATATGATCTTTGTGTTATGATGTTCAGCAGTTGTCAAATATTCTTGCAACAAGGCCAGCCCATTGCCATTTGAGTTTCCAAATTGATTCTGATGATATTTTGGACCTCTCTTTGTTTTCTAATAGAATATATTGTTTTGTTATCTTTTCATGTGTCGAACATGATTTTCTCCTTTGCATGATTCTCGATTCGAGGGTCAATCTTTTGATTAGTTTCAATGTTTCAGCTCCATAGGTAATAATCAGGAGGATACATTGGTTGTAGATTCTTCTTTTTAGAAATAATTGGATTTTTTGGGTTTTTTTATTGTTTGGGGGTTGTTTTTCTTTTTTTGTTTTGTTTTTTTTCCGTGGTTGAGCTAGAGTGATACCTTGCTTGAACTCTTCTTTTGACGATTTAATGGAGATTCGTTGTCCTCGGCCGATATAGTGGTCCACTCTTTTTCAGCTCTGCGTTTTCGATTTTGATGGTTTTGTTTTTTTCCTCGGCATATTTGTTGCTCGTAACAATTGTTTTACAGAAGTTCATGCGGAGAATAACATTTTTTGCTTTCTGCAGTTCGTCCACAAGTATTCGGATATCACGGATGATCTCAGCAAAAGAGCCTTCTTAATAGTTTTAAAGCCCCAACCCTGTTCGAAAATGTTTTCGATGACGGCTGTTGTGTATATTCTATCTTCTCTTCGCTTCTTTCGGATGGTTTTGTTTAATTCACTTGCTTCAAACTTTTCTCTTTGTGTTGTCGGTGGCTCGGGGTTTCTGCGTTCATCCATGGGGTAATTGCATATTTACCAACTATGTCAAATGTCAGTGTTACCACCGAGATATAATGCAAGATTCCGAAATCTGATTTTTGCGAATGGCCAATCATTCTTACTCGTTACAGAGGAGGTATAAATAAAACTGTTAACAATTCCAGACCACCTTAAATCACAAGACACCATTACACTTTAGTTTCAAAGTAAAAGATCATGCCACCAGTTGTTATAATTATGTACAATTCATTGCCATTTACTTCGTCGAAAAATACTCTTAGTCAATTTTTACTTTTGTTTTTGTCGGACAATGAAAAACGTCTGTCTCCTCTTTTTTTTTCATTTTCTTATTTTTCATTGTCTCTATTATCCTGCAGTTTTTTCGGAACTTCTTAACAGTCTACACCACCAAATTCAAAAGCGTTGATGTCATTATCGCCGATGCTACACGACTATATTGCAGAGATGCATAACCTTCTTTTAATTTTTTGTTATATCTAACTTATCGATTTCATAGATCAAAAGCATTTTATTTCATTCGTTTTTTCTTTTTTCTTCGAGCTCTTTCTTCACGCTATTTCTAACTAGTTCTCTTCATACCTATCAGTCAGTTCATATCCAAGTCTGTTCGTTTCTATCTCAGATTACAAATGTCTATCTCAGTCTATTCATATCTATGAACCGATCTTAATCTATGGATATATCTCGATTCATCCACAAATGTGACCAAAAGTGACCAACCAGCCAAGCGGGCTACAGATTCTTCCCTCTTTCAGTGTTTGTGTCTGTGTATGTGCGTGTATATGTCTCCGGGAGCTTCTGGTCACATTTTGGGTGTTACGACATTGGAGAATTGCACGGGTACAGCACTATGCACCATCTAAAACGGTGCTTTTGGGGGTCTCCATGGTTATTTTGGAACCGACAAGGCCCAGATCTTGTGCCGGTATTTTTCTTTAGATATATTTTTAAATTGTTTTAGGATTCACAGATTCCTTCATTGACCATGCAATCAATCAACAGCATTACATCGTTCATAAGCATTTGTGGAAATTCAGAAACTAACAAATGACTCCCATGAACATCAGTAGCAGTAGCATCCTTTTAGTGTCCCTCATTTGAAATAGTCTTTCTCCGAGATTCACCAGACTCCTCTATCATGGGTGTCACGGAGTCAATACTTTCTGAACTTGTCTAGTTCGTTACGCTATCTTATATTTTGCCGTCTATTTTCCCGCATATGATCTCCAGAGATCCAAATTGTGGGTCGTGATGTCCAGCGTTCAAATGTTAGTATTTCTGTTCGACACAGAAGAAAAGTCATTACTGAACAAGATGGATACTAGCAATGAAAAATGAATCAATTACGTGGTTCGAAAATAAAAAGAACCGTAGCTGATTTCAGGACAACATTTCAAATCGAACCATAAATCAGCAAAAGGGCTCTGGTACTGATGCCAATTTTCAAGTATGCAACACGCAAACACACATACAAATAGGGAAAAAATCCTTCACCACCTTCCACTTTCGTAAATTTCACATGTTTGAATTTCAAGCTCGCACCATTTGTACGATCCAATAAACTGTTAAAGTGATCAGCATGAAAATAACACCGTTATGTAATGTCTGTGCTTTTTCAACATTGTTCCATGGGAAAAGATTCAAATAATCAACGAATCAGATGGATTCCAGCGATAGATAGGAGGATTGTGTATTTTTAAATCCTGTAATTTTGTTATTTTTAATCTGTATAGATAAATTCAAGCGTTTGTGTTTACGTCTCTGAAAATTGGCAAAATCGTTTCCCGTTAGGTTTATAACGTTATCAGTTAACTATTCCATTTCGGAAACTTTAAATTGTATTTAGAAAACCGCTTTATGATAGGAAAAATCAAGTATCACAAATGGACTCATGATTGTCGAATATTCTATTCAACAGAACAAGCTTGGTTGCGCTAGGGTCAAACTCCCTTACTTCATTAAAATCTGAAAGTGATTTCTCCATACAATATATATTACTATATGCCCCACTTCAACTGCTTTATTGGTAATTCCTGTAATAAACCAAGTCAACCTGAGTTGAAAGAGTGTATTTGTCATCAATTCATACGCACATAACCCTTATTCGAAGCGTTATGACGTCACTGATTTTTAGTTAGGTCATTTTCATTGTTTACAAAAAATGCCGAGAACTTGCAAACGTGAGTCGACACAACATGACGTCAAGGAATTTACTCTCTCTCTCTCTCTCTCTCTCTCTCTCTCTCTCTCTCTCTCTCTCTCTCTCTCTCTCTCTCTCTCTCTCTCTCTCTCTCATATCTCAAATTAATTCCAATGCCTGCCGAATTCACGATATCAAAGTCAACTCTAGGATTTTGACAACGGGAGAAAATATTATTATCTGTGTTTGGTGGAATTCAATGGGAATTCTTCATTACGAACAGGTAGGAACCTGATTAAACTGATACTGCGTAACGTTACTGTAACAAATTGTCTTGTTTGAATGACTTATTCGAACAGTAAATATGTTTTCATGAGCTAAGATGTTTTCTTCATTTTCCTTTATGACGGCATCTGCTCTTATATCGCAAATACGACTCTACAAATGATCGAGGTACAGAAATGAGAAGTTCTTCTACGTGCAGCGTTTTTTCCAAATCAATCAAAACCCGAATCGTTCTTTCATGAGGGAATACACGATTGATCCGAAAGCAGGGGTACAATGCCAACTTTAGCTGTCGGAACCGAGTAAAACGCTTGACTTTGCTTCTTCTTCTTCTTCTTCTTCTTCTTCTTCTTCTTCTTCTTCTTCTTCTTCTTCTTCTTCTTCTTCTTCTTCTTCTTCTTCTTCTTCTCTGTGAATATTACATGAATCTGGAAAGGAAATTGCACAGTACATGAAATGAGCAGGTACAAAGAAGGTGAAATAAAGTCATAGAAAGCCAGTGAAAATACCTCGACGATTGAATAATGGCGCTATGAATTTGTATGACAAAGAGATTTTGTAAAAAAAAAATATAGAAACCTTTGCTCCATCTAATATTAATGTAGCTTAGCATCACTTAAGGCCACAGTACCGGAGTTCTTAGCAAATGTAAAACTCATTTCGCCAACGAATAGTCTACTTGACGAGGTTATTAACTATCGGGTTATGATAGGTGCTTATTTTTTTAAACACCTATATCAGCGAGAGTACCCAGAAGACACAGAGACAAAGAAAATCCCTTTCTTAATCATGGTCTGCCTCTCTCAATACATATCTACGTGTGAGTGTGTGGAGGATGTCTATGCACGTGTGCGAACATGTATTTATATACAATTATACATGTGTGCGTCTCTTCCACCTACAGCTATAAATCTTATCTTTCTTCCTCTCGCTTTACCTCGGTGTGTACCTGGATATACCCATGTATGTGTATATGAGCGTAGTTTTACATTTAAAATCGGAAGCCAGGCTTCTGCAATCCACTAACCAACTTCATGTCAGATAACGAAAATAGACTGAAATGAAAAAAAAAAAGACGAAAATAAAATCAATTGGGTTTTCACTTTTTTTTTCTTCATTTTTTTCCACTTTTTACTTATTTTTTTCTCCTATTTCAAACTTCATCATTTTTTTCTTATTTATTCATTTGTTCCACGGTTCGAAAACCAATGTCTCCAGTTTCTTTGCCCAATGGAACAGTCTTTTCAGAAAAAGGTGGCCGCAGACAACGTGTTATTCTCAACACATAATAAAAATGACAGCAGTAAATTAATGTCTTTGAAAGCAACAAAATAAACATTTGAAAGACTTTTTCTTTTCTTTCGAGTTTAATTTTATCAATGATGGTAATGGGTGTTTCTTGACAATCCACTTCTGAATAGCACAGTGATATTAAGACATAGAATAACAAATGTAAAAAGCTGGTCGCAACAACGAGGACGAACGTCGCTATTTTTCATTATTGGCAGCGTTGTAGACTCCAGTTCCCTGATTAATTAACGCTATTTTTATCTTCTGTGGGCTTGATGGATCTTTTTTACCGTCAGCTGATTTTAGGGCTGCCTTTTGCTTCTCTTATTCATTTCATCTATCAACGAACAAAAGCAGTAAAATCTTATTATCGTTTGGCAAGGAATGGCGTGAGAAGGTTTACACGTAATCAGTCGATATATTCAAGCACTTAAAAGTGTAATACATGTTTCGTTTATTTTGCATGTTTGTAGTTTTTTATATTTTGATGTATTTACTATTCTTCTTTTGCTCCTCTCTCTCTCTCTCTCTCTCTCTCTCTCTCTCTCTCTCTCTCTCTCTCTCTCTCTCTCTCTCTCTCTCCATGAATAGGTTTTGCAAAGCATGCCACAGTTAATCCTCGAAAACACCATGACAGCAGCTTTTGGGCGTTGAGATCGTTGTATGTTGTGGTAAATGCAATTACAACGGCAAGGTTTGACCCGGAAAAACTGGATCCCTGGAACTACTTTTTCGTTGTTTTTTTTTGTTTTTGTTCCAGGCTGTCTGAGATAAACATTTATATCATGTACAGTACTTTAGATGTTACAAGCATAGGAATTTCACTGACTACTCGAAATTACATAAATATACTTCTGTGACTGTCTCAAAACTATCGATGACTTGCCTAGCCCCAAAATTGGAATTCTAGTTATTGGTTTAAGCCTGGATTCGAACACTGAATAAGGGCACCGTAGATTTCGTATAAGTCTCATTCACTACTAAAGTCCAGATATCTTGCAATTAAAATATGGTGGGGCTGATTTTTTAGGGGGGGGGGGCGACTGATTTTGATAAGAATGACCGTTTTATAACATTTTCCATGATTATAAAAAACGGTTTCCCCTATAGATAGATACAAGCAGTATTCAGGCTTTCCTGGGCTTTTAAATGTCTTATCCATCGTGCTCTTTTAGATTCTGGCATAAATTATGTGCGAAATTAAGGTCAAAATTCAGAAAAAATTGAATTTTCGCAGTAATTTTTTCTAGACTAGGTTTATAATCCACATACACAGTGCGTATCCATGTATGCTTCATTAAATATGACAGAAAAGGTTCATCTTTTTAATTTTTTAGTAAAGTTTTCTTGTTTTTGAACAAGCGAATGAATTTCCAGTTCCATTGAGTATAAGATTCGTTCACTTATTCGAAAAACAATAAAACAAGATGCTCCTTGTCAGTCATATATAATTGAACGTGCATTGGAGGCAAAATGTTGCCAAAGTATATATATATATATGTATATGTGTGTGTGTGTGTGTGTGTTTGGAATAAGTTACCGTTAGACCCAGGAAGTGTTTTTTCTCCATGGGTGAACAGTAATATATTATTTTGGTTGTGATTATTTTCCCCAAATCATCAGTTAGAGTGCTCGATGGTTTATGATAGTAAAAACTGAGTCTTAGGAAATATTTTCTCAGAGCAAATATAGTAAAAAGAAAAAAAAAGAAAAAAAAAGAAAAACATCTCTCCGGGGAATGGATTGATCTGGCTCCAGATGGAAACAGAACAATCCATTCTTCTAATGATATGTTTAGAGACATCGAAATACTGTAACGGGATTTTTTTTTTCCTTTTTCTTATTGATGTTGTTTTTTTTTTGTTCATATTTATATAATATTGTAACACTTTTTAATACTACACGCTAGGCAGATGTGCCGGGGAACGATATTTCGGTCCTAAGCAGAGCGTACTCTAATTCTAGGCATAATTGTCGATCCATACGTAAATGATCTTGTCATTTTTTTACGGGTACTCTGCTAGTATTCATATGAGCCACCAATTCATTTTGATATGATATATGTATTAAGAATGAGATTAAAAATATTGAACAAATAAGTAGGAATATAACAGAACTTTTGAAAACTGAATGACATATGTACATTTGACTGATTTGAAAAGAGAGTTTACTCAAGCGTTACATCGGAATTTCATAAACAGTCACAACTTTTGTATTTTTGTTTTGTTTTTTTGTCAAAATTTTTTGCAGCATCGATTTGATGACTCCACTGCTGCTTTTTTCTCTTCGTTTGTATTTTCAAATTCAATCGAATAAATAATGCGTTTCTCTATCTTTGTCGTTGCAACACAGCGTCGTTAAATTTATGGCCACATCATTCCACTTACCTTACATTTCTCCTACTCCTCAGTCGTCTGTTCGAGTGGAAGATGAAAACATTCCTTCTATTGTTGCTGTTTGTTTTTTGTTTTTTGCTTTTGTTTGTTTGTTTGTTTTTGTTCTAAGGATTATGGCGTATTTAATGGATGATGTAAGAATATAGAGAAAAAGAGAGGGGGGAAAAGACAGAAAGAAGGACTCTTTTCCGTAACGTATGTGAATAGTTTTCTGCACGGTCGTATTGCTGAATTTGTGAAAGGTTAGAATCAATACTCAGGCCAGATTTTACAAGCTTGGTGCTGTGATAGTTGACTACCCAGTTAGCTTGACTACGGGAGATTAGGATTGAGAAAGGGTTTATTCTGGTAACCCTGTACACCTTTCAACTCAAGCGACTAGATGTCAAACTATAAGACAGCTGTGTGTTCCGATAAGGTAAGCCTGGTGTCAGATCCAAAGGATTGTAGCAGAGACAATATGCCATCAGTGAAATGATAAAAATTCCAATTGCTCAAGTAAGGAATAAAACTAAGCACAGATAAAAGCAATGTGTCAGTCGGAAAGGTGGAAGAATATTTACATTGTGTACTCATTTCTACGTACGTTCTTGAAAATATTCAACACGTGGACTTATTTTTTATGTACGTTCTTGTTCTTGATAATACTCACATTGTGTGTTCATTTCTATGTACTCTTCGAAATATTCACATTGCATTTCTCATTTCTACGTACGTGGTTCGAAATATTCTTCAAATTTTGAGCTAATTTCTACGTACGTTCTTAAGCATATTCACATTGTGTTTTCATTTCTACGTACGTTCTTGAGAATATTCTCATTATGTGTTCATTTCTACGTAATTTCCTAAGCATATTCACATTGTATGCTCATTTCTACGAAGGCTCTTAAGAAAATTCACATTATGTGCTCATTTCTGGCTACGTTCTTCTGCTATTCACATTGTGTACTCATTATTCGTGTATTCTTGTCCATTTCCAAATAGTGCATTTATTCATACGTACATTAGTAAGCATATTCACATTGTGTGCTCATTTCTACCTTCGTTCTTAAGCATATTAACATTGTTGCTCCTTCTTACGTATATTCTAAGAATATTCTCGATGTGTGTTAATTTTACGTACGTTCTCAAGCATATTCATTGTGTGTTCATCTCTCCGTACTATCTTATGCATATTCACATTGTGTGCTCATTTCTACATACCTTCTTAAGAATATTAACATTGTGTGTTAATTCTACGTACATTCTTAAGCATTTTCATATAGTTTGCACCTTCGTACAAACGTTTCAAAAATATTCCCATTTACATGCAATAAATGGCCTCTGCTACATGCATATACCTATCAAAAGAATCCATTGGTTATCAAAAAGCAAACAGTTCTTCATTCCATCATTTACTCACATAATTGGATTTCCTTCTCTCTCTCTCTCTCTCTCTCTCTCTCTCTCTCTCTCTCTCTCTCTCTCTCTCTCTCTCTCTCTCTATCTATCTATCTATCTATCTATCTCAATTTCATGTCTTCGTTTCTCTTATCTAGCCCCTTTTTTCTTTTTTTTTAAATTTCCTTTGTCTTTTCCCTTCCTTGGTTCTTTCTTGCAAACCCTTTCACACCCTTTTCAATTCCTGTATATTTTGTTCAGCTGTGGCCAGACGTCCTTTCTTTTCTTTTTTCCTTTTATTTTCCTTCACTCATCATCATTTTTAGTCTTCATAACTTCATTTTATCTTTCATTCTTCTTCTTCTTCTTCTTCTTCTTCTTCTTCTTCTTCTTCTTCTTCTTCTTCTTCTTCTTCTTCTTCTTCTTGACTTATTCTCCTCCCTTTCTCTCTGTCTCTTCCGCTCTTCGTTTCAACTACTTATCCTCTTCCTATCTATCAATCTATTACTTCCCTCTGTTTCCCCTCTTCTTCCTCTCCCTCACTCACCTCTCAACTGCCTCTCTCACTCTCCTGACCCTATCAATGTCTTTCTAGTTGATTGTTCGGATCCTATCAATATTTTCATGAATCTAAAAAAACAAATGGTTCAAACTCTTACATTGGGGAAGGCGACAAGTATTGGCTTAGATTCGAATATAACAACATCAATTAAAAGTAATAAATGGTTGCTTTCTTAGTTTATCTCGGAAGATTGATTGATGCCCATACGTTTTATTCTTACTGAATAAATTCATCTTCCCGCTTCCCAAAGTTTATAGCTTTGCCAGCTTATCTATCCATCTCTTTCTATTTCACCATATCTCGATGATTTCGTTCTCCAAGAATATTGGTACGATTGCCAGAAAGCTGGACTACATGCTAGTATAAGGGCTTCCTTCTCAATACATATAACAGCCATCATCATCATCAATCTTTTATCATCTGTCGTTGGACATAGATCTTTCTCAGGATTTTCCTGACCTATATCATGGGTGTTGTGGAGCCAATAATTTCTGAACACGTCTAGTTCATCTCTCCATTTTGTATTCTGCAGGCTGCAGTTGCGCATGTGATCTCTTAGGGTCCATTTTGTGAGTCGTGATGTCTAGCGGTTGTCTGCCATTCTTGCAACATGACCAGCACATTGGTACTTGAATTTTCTGATGGATTCTATGTTTCTCAGACTCTTGTTTTTCCCTGATATATTATGCTGTCTTATGATCTCTTGATTCTTCAATGTGCGCATTGCATGGTTCTCAGTTCGAGTGTCAGTTTCTTGGCTTTATGTTTCAGTTCCATAGGTGACTATTAGGCAGTTGTATTGGTTGTATAGTCTTCTTTTTAGGACTTCTCAATGTGTTTTTCTTGTTCTTGGAGGTTGAACTTGCTCTGCAGATCGATTGATATCCTAGACTGATTGTTCATTTGATTTCAACTTCTTTTGAGGTTTTTATGGAGATAGTTGTCGTCTAAGGCAAATATAGTGGTGTACTCTCTCTGATTTCACCTTTTTTTATTCTGATCGTTGTCTATTCGTCTATTTGTATAGATAGGATAACATATACACACGTTTACGCACTTGTATGGTTTATATCTACAGTACTGTCAAAATTATTGAGAACTTTTTCAAAATTTACTCATTTCATTTTTAAACCCTATTCAAACTACCAAGATATAAACAGTAATACATATTCTTATACATTTCGGATTCTGCTTTCATTCTTGTTTTCTGCACAGGCAGAAGTATAAACCACGTGACATCTGCTTGACCTCAAGTAAACATGACATAATCCTAATCCAGGATGGTGGCTGATCTGATCTCAGGTGAACTTGCGTGCCCTTTCCGGACTCACTGTTTCCAACCGTGTGTCCATTTAACCTCATGTATGATAAAAGGATATGGTGACAGGTCTCAAATCAAAAGTGTTATTCGTGTAGTTGTGATTATCATGCACGATTGTCAAATATTGTCACCATGGGATCTGGTAAAGATCAGAACCCAAAGAAAAGTGTCCAAGTGGAAGCTTATTTGAAAGATTCCTCCTTATGTTGCACTGAAATTGCAAAAAAATAGGAACAGCAAGAAGCGTATTTAACATTGAATAGAAACTGAAAAATAATGAAAATTTTTCTCCTCGAAAGTGTGAACGTGAGCGTATTCCAACTCAAAAACAAAACAAAATGTTTTTACATTAAGTGTTCCTTGATGTTTTCTATATAAGAGAATTACAGGTTTATAAAAAAAATACCAATAAACCAGTAAAATTGTTATTTAAACAACATCAAAGGACAAAAAAAACTTATATGAACATTATCCTTCTTATTCGGTACCATGGTAACACTAACAGTATTATACTAAAACAACTCATCGTATTGTACTTGTTACAACTGTTCAATTATCTATAAGATTACATAAAAGATATGTCACACTCAGATGCACATTCACGTCTCTATTACAAAATTTACCGTATGTATATATTCAGATTCAAATACACACAAACATCTAGATAATTAGATCCTGCTAATACAGACGCATTAGATGTATACCCAACACTCATAAAAAAGATTTATTTTTCAGAGGCAATTTTGTATCAAAATGCACTTAGATCGACTCGGTCAATTAACTCACAAGCATTTTTAAGTGCATATTTTGACTGCTTTCCATTCTACAATACGGATGTAAAATCTATAACAAAATTTATTTATAACTCAGATTTTGGCTGTGAATCTAGAGCACCGCAGGAAATACTTCCAATCAGGCACTGCAGTTTCTAAGGCCGCCCCTGGCTATGCAAAACGAATCTATTATCCGGAGTTTTGAAGATTGATTTTTACCACTAAGCTAATAATCAAGGGACGTAATAACTACATCACCACGTGGCTGTAAAAAAAAAAACCCTGCTCTATATAATTCTATTGTGTCCATTCTTATAAATGACAGGGCAATAAAAGAATCTCCTTTTTGTTTTTCGTTTTGTTTTTTTTTTTAGATCGTTTATACGGTTGGACAAACTCCCTTTACTACTAACAAATGGATATCGCAACATATATATATATAAAGAAATGGACATATTTGGTCCGACAGATTGAATTATACATTGCCTTATATTATATAGAAACTTACTTGAGATGATCTCCCTTCATTACACGGTCAATGTATCATTCGCTCTAGATAACATGAATAGAATAAACAATTAAAGAAGCTGTTTAATCTATCATTTTCTATGAGTTTATATATAACATAACGCAATTCATAATTCATATATATATATGTGTGTGTGTGTGTGTGTGTGTGTGCGTGTGTTGATGAATATGACAATTGGGAGGTGAAAATGAATGATTTAAGAGAAAAGTTTTTACATCTCGATTTTTTTTTATCCTGAGGGCATGCTTCGATGCATTTTGATAGTTGCCAGCCATCTTTTGCAGAGCAAGCTGTTAGCCAATCCTTGTTCGTCAATGATGTAATTTGTTGTATTTATGGGATTCTTCCTGAAATTCAATACATTTTGAGAGTTTACTGATTTGATTTTGAACCAAAATCCATCAAATGCTAGACACCATCTCTCCGTTCTAAAAAAAAGCCACAACAAAACAAACTTTTCCTGAAAACTGAGCATTCTCATCGTAACCCTTCCTCTCACTACCTCTTCGTATATAAAACAAGCCTGAGACTCACTTGCACAGATATAAGCACCCCCACTCCTACTAAACAACTCACAACACGGAAATTTCCTCAATTTCAAACATAAAAACAACATGCAATATTCTCTACACCACTACAAGTTCCTCTGAAAAAGATTGCTAGTAACCATCGAAATACGTCAAAACATGCCCAAGAATACTTGAGATTCAGTACCTGCATTTCTATTAAATGTATATCTTCATCCTTCAAATGTTCATTTTCCTCAACATCCAGTCAGGTCATCTCACATCCACACAATAAACATGGATATTATTATATTCAGTCGTGTTTCGGTGATTGATTTCTCAGGTGAGACCATCAGTTCTGTCGATCAGTAAAAAACATATCATATGAAGTGTACCTACTTACGTCGACTCCTTATCATGGGCGGACCAGAAAAGACCAGACAGACATATCCATTAGCGTTTTCCCTCATGGTACTGCTCGGTGAAGTCAGGTCCATGGGGCTCAGAATTCGTTCTGAGACCTTAAAGACAAGCGCTCTTACATCCTTGTGATATTCGTTGCGGGAACTGAAGAGAAATTCCTTTGGCGTCCTACTCACACGTTCATATGCGTGTTATTCTAACATTAAACCAATCTTATGTCACATCCACTGCCTGTTGGCATTCAAGCGAATGAGATTGCTGTTGTCATGGGGTCGGTAGCTTGCTCAAGGGAAGTTAATTGAAGGTAGGACTGTTGACACCATTACAAGAGAATTAACCCGCACTGCACCTTCCGTGAAGGTGTTGATCGCTACGTTTGAAATTTCTTCTCAAAAAGAAATTCAGAAAATCAAATCAAAAAGCATAAACCTTATTTAACATTAGGCTTTGTGACAAGGTTCTAATGCTGGGAATACAGTATTGCCATTTGGGTCGGTACAAAAATACCTCTGCAGTTAGCATGAGTGAATGTTTTCTCGATTTCTAATTTGCAAGTGGTAGAAAAGGCAGCTTTTTAAATTTGCCTTTCGACGTTGTGCATAATACCATTGTAAGATATTTGACTTCCTGTGCTTGTTACATGGTTCTCAGTTTGTATCCAACACGACCTAGGCCAGCGCAGCAGGTTATGGCCATAACTCCTTCCGGTTCACACAACCAAAAATATACTGTTCGTTCCTGCTGGATAAGTGGATTCAAATTAAGACCTAGTTTTTTGGGGATGATGTAAAACCCAAAGGCGATTGCAAAAGCACAACCTCAAACACAGTTCTAAGAATGTCACAAAGAACACATCAAATTGGATATTAATGGAATTTGAGAAATGAGAAGACTCAGATATAAACAACTCAAACTAAAGAGCGAACCTGTATAGCTATGAAAAAAAGGGAAACAGTGTGGAGTTGACTTTCCTATTCACGAACACTTCAAGGACAATATTGCTACCTCAGACCACGTACCCTGTATAACAGCAAAGCTTTCAAACAGGTACGAACCAAACACAATTAAAGTTCACACCCCTACTTCACAGTCAAAGAGAAGATATAGATGTAACGAAGTGGTTGTACATCTTCGCCTTTGTTTAACAAGTATGCACCCTTTCCAGGCCAACCGTTGTGCTGACTGCGAGTCTCTATCATCATCATCATCAGTCTTTCAACATCCGTCGTTGGACATAGATCTTTCTCAGGATTTGCCACACTTCTCTATCATGGGCGTTGCAGAGCCAGTACTTCCTGAACTGGTCTAGCTCGTCTCTCCATCTAATATTCTGCCGGCCTCGGTTGCGCATGTGATCTCAGGGGATCCATGTCGTGAGTCGTGATGTCCAGCGGTCGTCTGCCATTCTTGCAACATAGCCAGCCCACTGCCATTTGAGATTTTTAATGGATCCTATGATGTCCCTGACTCTTGTCTTTTCTCGGATGTACTGTGCTGTCTAGTGGTCTCTCCATGTGAGGCCCAGCATAATTCTTTCATGTGCACGTTGCATGGTTCTCAATTTACGGGTCTGTCTCTTGATTAGGTTCCATGTTTCAGCTCCGTAAGTGACTATTGGGAGGATGCATTAGTTATACACCCTTCTCTTTAGGAGATCTTCTTATTTTTGAAGGTTGGGCTAGCTCTGCCATCCTATATCAAGGGACAAACAAAACTATGTCGTTAGGCAAAACATTGTCGAAACAGGGGAGATGAAACATAATCCTGAAAGTAGAGGTTTCAAGCCTTTTGGATCATGACGAGAGAGATAGACACTGATATTCCTGTGTGGATTATAATCGATATTATTTTTTTAATTCTCTTGTTGTTAGTGGATCAGAAAAATCTTTGGACGAAAAGAGTGTTGAAAAAACACATACAATGTCGTCATTCACAGAATTTATGACTTTCTCTTTTGTCTCTCCTATTTAGTCACGGTTCGTTTATGTCCCACACCGACCGATGGCCGCCTGACCGGCTTGCTGGGCATGCCACTCTCAGACGAAAAGGAATCAATCTTTTCTCCTCGAGAACCTTCCCCTCGTTGCCTCAAATATCACACCTCTGAAGTCGTATAGCTCACTGCCCAATCATCTTTGAGGAGACCAGCGGCGCCTTTCTCCGATTCGTCAGTTACTGACATTACGGAGTTTCCCGGGCAGTGAATCAGTTCCTTCAGTGAAGTATCCTCAAAAGACATAAAGAAAAGGCATTAAACAAGTATGGTCAAGAGGTTGGATCCACAAGTATGGGAAAACCTTCAGTTTGTATGAAACCGCCCCAGATTTACACGTACACCTCAATTAATAGTTTCGCGTTTATACCTAAACACACGCACACACTCCCAAAACGCATAGCAAACACACGTTCACAGGAAGTTTCTTTTCGTAGGATCATGTGCCATTGCACCTATATTCTACCATTAGACAATTTCTACAACGACTTGAACTCCAAATCCCAAGATACCAAAAATACTTCGACATGATGATGGGAGACTTCAATGCATAGTTTGACAGGTTAATGGAAATTGCGTCGGAAAATTTGGATACAAAATACAAAAGTAAAGTGGTGAAGATGTTGTTAGCTATGCAACAACGAACAGATTTAAAATCATGAACACTTTCTCTAAGGAGAAATCCAATAATAGATAACTTGGAGGAGACCTAATTACGAAACCAAAACGAAATAGATTACTTGCAGACGTGAATAACACTGTCAAAAATATCCAGGCCGTAAACGAAATCAATGTAGGAAGAGAACATAGAACGCTAAGATATAAATTTCAAATTAATCCCGAGAGAGAACATGAGAAAATATTCTGCACCAAATAGCGACGACATGACGTACCCAGGGAGCTCAACCGATCCTTCAATCAAATTGGAAATAAAGATGAACTTCTTACAGAACCAGAAGAAGGAAACAACGACACCAACATCAAAGAGTACTACACCAGAGTAACAAACCCTATGGTTGAAGCCACCAATATGTTCAAGCCTGAGAAAAAACAGACCATCAATAAACTCTATGGAGAAATCAGGAATATCCTGGGGAAATGCCATAAAGAGAAGATTGCGATCAAACTAAATAAAACCACCTGGAAAAAAAACAAAGAGGAGCTAGCAAAGGGTACACAACAACGGTCATTGAGAAAATTATCGAAAGAGCTCGTGGTTTCAAAACTATCGACATAACTCTCAGTAAGGGAAGAATATGTAGCGTACATAACGACGGATAGCGACGCAAGTGTCCTATAAAAAGCTCTATTCCTCCAAGTTGGGGCCACAAAACAATGGTCTTTGTCTAACAACGGGTGATCATGATGATCCTTGATTTTTTGTCATTACACTGTTCTTCTTTCATATTAACTTGCGCAACAGTAGAAATTCTACTGCCAGTTACGATAAGTGGAATTTTGTTATTCAATGCTAACCTTTCTTTAATTTCACACAAGCATCATTGAATCAATTACTAGATAATCTAAAGTACTTTAGTGTCAGATTTGGCAAAATCCACCTGCTTCTCTCAACTCAACTTCTAGTTTCTTCCTCTCGCTGTTTGGGTTATCCTATTATTATTAAGCATGTGGTGTGATTTTACACGCTCTTTTATCAATCGAATATAATGGCACTATCAGCTGATGTTGCTTTCTCTGAAAGAATAAGGTATTCATCTCACATCATACTCATTATACTTAACTGCTACCTTTACTCTTCGCTTGAGTACCCTCTTGTTATTTTCGAATGACGTCAAGGTTGAGAATGTAGGCAACAACTTTGTTGAATATTAGCTAGTTATGAGAAGGGTGTTTACCGTAGTTCTTGTTCACCTGCACTTTTATTTGTCTACAATCGAGACAATGCAATAAGCGAAGCATTCGTGTTTTGTCAATATATCTGGTGATGAGCCATAGCGTGGATTCATGTCTTTATGAGAGAAATGCAATCAGCATCAATGGGAATTTGAATGCCGTTCGCTAATTTCATTTTCTGTACCGCTATTTTTTTGTATACTGGTTTCCCCCGCTAACCGAAAGTAGAGAGTTCCAATAAAAATCTTTCGTAAGCCAAATTAGCATAAAGCAACGAAACAGTATTAATTTACATGGGGAATTTTTTTTTCCAGCATCTCAATTCCCAAGAATGATGTTATATTAGTCTGATTCGTCGCAGGTTGAGGTGTTGAGAGTTGCAGGAAGCTGGGCTATAAGGTAGGGGAGGAGGATGTGTCTCAAACCAAAACAAACCCTGAACACAATTTTCACTTTTCGCCTTTTTCATAAAAGCAGAAAAGTAGCGTGAAGTGAAAATTTGAAAAACAGAATTTGATACTTGATAGACTGTCACTTTGAAAATCACAAAAGTAAAAATAATGATTCTTCAATATCGTTACATCTGATAATGGCTGAAATTTCTTTTTTCCACTTTATGACACGCGAAACAACCGCACACAAACAGACTTATATGCAACATGATAGCAACCGCTAGTACACTACGTCATGTCCTTACGTGCAGTGATGTGCACACGTCAATCAAACACATTTTAGCTATTCATGCATCCATTAAAGTCCTACATACAACTTTGAATATGTGCACACAAATAGTCAGGCAGACGCGAAGTGAATCCTACTGGAATTGTCTATAGCTGCACCAATTTCATTTAGAACGCATGCAATCAGACTACTGAGAAGTCTGTCTTTAGAAGAAAAATCTTTTTATGGCAGACAAGATTGGCAGCTGTTCATCAAGCTATCTCCCACCATCTTTGGAATAGATTGTGTTTTGGCGGGAACACAGAAAACAATCTTTCTTGAGAATCATTCGCATCAGATTGATCACACACGCTGAACTTTATAGTTAATCTATACACATTAATACGTATACATCAAGGCGTATGCCATATTAATAAAGAGAGATTCTATTTCGAAAACATTTCACATTGGCGTACGCACCTGAGATACTTTTTTTGCATATGCATACACTCATAAGGCACCTGCTGTAACTTATGCTTGTCTCCCAGATTAATTCACTATTGAACCGATTTCGATCCTCACTGGGTGTCAAACTATTCTTGTTTTGTGCCAAATTAGGTTGATCTTAGTAAATAACCACGTTCTGAATTAGTGAGCGCAAACTTTAGCTCTTCCATGGTCTTGAACCAGGACAGGTCAAGCTTACTAAATAACTATACAAACATTTGACACCTGCTTTAGTGTGATGGTTAACAAGCTAGTACGTAATTGCTGATGGGTTGAATCTCCCTTTAGTGCTACACTCAAGACTGAGCCAAATGAATATCTAAGGCATTGAGTAATCAAAGGAACTAGGGTCTGCGGACTATGCAAGGCACTTAGAAATAACAGACGGGCCGATAGAAACGGAGATTTCTCACTGTGTTTATCTATCTGACAATTTCTGTCTGAATCTCTAAGATGAGGCATTGTTATTATTGAAATAGAGATGCTACTTAGGAAAGATCATTACGGCTACCTTTTTGCCTCTTTTTCTCAGTTCTGACTCTGTAGATTTGTCAACAAAGCTTGCTGATCTGTTTATGTCAATCGTGTACACGCCAGGGAAGAAGAGATAGCACTTGGAATTCAAAGTTTCGTGTGGAGATTTCACATTTTGCATTGATTATTTTCCTGATCAATGTTTTCTCTCCTCACCCGTTGTGACAAAAATAGATTCCTACTTATTTTCTTTTTTTCATTTTATCATTTTGGATTCGTTGGGTTGGGGTGATAACTTCTTGTTATTGTAGCAAGAACTGTATTCCGTATTCATAAGTGTATTTGTTAAACACGTAAGTATGTGCGTCAAACCAGCTTTCACTACCATGCATAAGTTAGCGTATGTATACTCACATTCATGCTGAAAGATAGATAAATAGATTGATAGATATTGCAAAGTGGTCTCCGAATATCTGAATATGGTCGAGTAGACTCTCCTATGCCAGTTTCCCGTTGGATAGTAAGAGCATGTCTTGAGAGTAAACCTTGGAAACCTTTACTGATCCTTGAGTATCGGATCTCACTACCATTTCTCCGTTACAGCTGATACTCGTATTTGTATGGATGCGATTTAAACTTGGAAATAACTCTGACTCCGATAGAGGTTTTTATAATATTCATTCAGTTATGCAGCACTAAATGTGACAAAGAACATAGAGACATTCTTAAACTGAAAGTGAAATTACATTAGTTATATAATCTTATTTATTCTTGGCTAGTATTTCTTTCATCTTCAAAACTTCACTCGATATGAATTAAATTCGATCACCTAAAATGCATTTCTGATTGGAATAATATCACAATGAAATTAAGATTGATCTAGTTAGCCTATCACGATTTAATCTTAAAGCTAATATCAAATTAAATGTTATTCAACACTAGGTTTAGATTTGAATTCAACTAAATATGTATATTTAATTCTTTTCTGACTTTTTAAAAAATCTACTTGTCAGTAACATACTCTGTCTTACTCTTTCATACCTACTCTCCTCTCCTTCCCGACAATGTAACTTTAAAGAAAAATCTGACAAATACCTTTCAATTAAATTGAAAACTGTAGATAATGCTCCTAGATCAGAATACTGCACGAGCATTATCTGTAGCGGAAAATATATTGCAACATTAGAGAAAAGAGGAGAAAAAGTATAACATTAAACATTTACCGTAGTGAGACTGACGGTATGAGTAGTATAAAAAGCAACTAAAATAAAGATTTAAAAAATACTGGTCAAAATGAATAATGTTTAGAAATAGTGAACTGTTTGTTTCTTTCCCTGAATAAAAACTTTACATATTTATCATCTTGACAAGAAAGTCATCATCATCATCATCAGTCTTTTAACGTCCGTCGTTGGACATACACCTTCCCCAGGATCTGCTACATTTCTCTATCATGGGTGTCGTGGAGCCAGTATTTTTTGAATTTGTGTGGTTCATTTATCCATCTTGTTTTTTGTCGGCTTCAGTTTCGCATGTGGTCTCTGGGGATCCATGTTGTCAGTCGTGATGTCCATCGGTTGTCTTCATTCTTGCAACATGACCAGCCCATTGCCGTTTGACTTGTCTAATGGATTCTATGATGTCTCTGACCCCCGTTTTCTTTCTGATATATTGTGCTGTCTTGTGATCTCTCCAAGTGAGGTTGAGCATGATTCTCTCATGCGCACGTTGCATGCTTAATTCAGCGTGAATTTTTCAAATGAAGTACATACACGCAAGTTGACGCTTGTTAAAGACTGCGCTGGCAGTCAGATACGACCCGAATGACCCTCTTTAGTTCGCTACTATCCTTCGAATAGGGCAGTCTCCATTCCAAATTTTTTTCCATCATAATAACACAGCTCAACTGTATTGGTAGCTATTGAGTGCACAGGAAATCGTGTCCAACTGAAAGGTTTTTCTACATTCTTCTTTCATACCGGAAATCTTTCTGCGTGTAAGACAAACGTGTTAACCACCGTACCATCGAAGCGAACTCAGTAATGAAGTAATGTTTTTAATTCAGCTAGTAAACAGTGTTGACCTGAGATGCCGAAATTACAGCAATAAAAATTAAATAAAGTTATACTTTCGCCGAAAAATGAAGTGAAAACGGTAAATTTCTGTAGACGAATCTATTAGTCACTTTTAATCAATAAAAGAGAATCAAATTGCCAGGTCTATATCTATTTTTTGTGAAAAGTCTCAGCAACGAAGAGTGAAATAAATGAAAAGGTAAATAAGCAAAACCAGATTTATCACCGGTGATCTGCAGTAAATGTCTCCCTCAAAATTAGATTTAAGTCTTTTATTGTAATTCGATCACGTTAGGGATAGCGTGCAGTAAATGTGTGAAGAGCATTTGCTATCGCCGACATTTGCTGATAAACTAATCATCAATACCTTTTGCTAAAACTTACCTAATTTGATGCTTTGTCACGAAATCACCCAACAAAAGTATCCAATTATAAGAGATTTTGATTCCTACCCTAACTCTCCAGGGCGAATGTTCACCGATCAACTGACTACAGCCTCAGTCGAATTACATTGTACCGTTTTTCATATTGAATTTTACTAAGTGTTGTATCTACGTATCTTTCCATTTTAAGTGTAGCGAGTTGTTAAAATCACTAAATAATCAGAGTAGTGCCTATATAACACGAAGTGAGAATAATTCAAAAGATTTGTTATGATTTTATCACAATATTTTTTTTTTTTTTTGCTTTTACAGAAAGCGTCATCAAATACTATCTTTGATTTTGATTTTGATGGTGTTGATCTAGGAAACCAACTCGTAACTTGAAAGGTGATGTGATTTTTAAACATAGCTTGATAGATTTATTATGTTAAATAGATCACTGGACTCACCTTCACTCAAGAATAGGAGATTAGAGATGGAAACGATTGAAACATTCAAAGTCATAAGCAAGATGTATGAAAAAGTATGTACACGGAAGTAGGAATTGAAAGAAAAAAAGACAAGGGGAAATAAAAAAAAAATCACTTTAGATAAAGAAATGTAAAACAGAGTTGAGGAGAAACAGCTTCACACAGCTCATAGTTCCAAACTGAATAATCCTTCCTAAAAATGTATTAACAGAACCAAGTGTGAGCATATTTACGGAGAGGATGGATAAACTGTGGAAGAATCAGGCCGTTTATCATAACCACGAAGCCAAGATTACCGGCGTCTTAAGCAAGGGATTGACCCATTCCAGCAGAAATGACAAGCCCTAGGAGCTGAAGTAAAAAGTCTTGTCAAATCAATGTAATCTAATGACTTTTATTGCTATATTCTTTGATTTTTGTAGGTGGAGTTCAGAAAATCATCTTTGGCTTTCGCAATGTCTATCTACAATTGAAACCTATTAGGAACTCGAAAAGCAACGTTACTTTTTAAAACGATTTAATTGATTTTTCATATGGTTTATTGCTATACTTTTCGATTTTTGTAGAAGAAGTTCAGCAAATATCATTTTTGATTTTTCAGGACGTCGACGTACAAATGTAAGCATATGGTAACTCAGACAGTGGCGTGGCTTTTGTGCTAAATTCTAACCAGGCCCTCAGAGCAATTGCTATATCCTCCATGATGGTGCTAATGTATTTTGGCAGCTTTCCTAATGCTCTGAGATTTGATGGAGAGCTTCATCTCGTACAACTAATGATTCGCCTAACAGCTATCCGGAGCTGTCCATCTTTATACTCGATAAAATTAGTGCATTTGGAGAAAGGATCCATGCAATATGCACATGGGAGAATCATGCTCAACCTTACATGGAGTGATCATAAGACAGCACTGTATATCAGAGGAAAGACAGGACTCAGAGTTATCATAGAGACTGTTACAAAGCTCAAACGGCAATGGGCTGGACATGTTGTAAGAATGTTAGACAACTGATGGACATCACGACTCACAATATCGATCCGCACAGAAGCTATGCAAAAGTAAGATGGAAAGACTAACTAGATAGATTCAGAAAGTACTGGCTCCGTGATGCTCATGATAGAGAGGTCTAGAGAATCTTGGGAATGGTTTATGTTAACCGACGGACGCTAACAGGATGATAATGATGATGTTTTAGTCTACAAAGGTGCTTAAAAGAAGATTTGAAAATAAACATGTGAGCGATGTCCAGTAAAAGGTCGCAACTGCGGTAAAACATTAACTGTTCTGTTCATATAAATGTATACTAAACCAGCGTTCCAAGGGAAATTAAGAATCACCGCCACCAATATATGCTGCTCTGGGGCTCGTAAATTAAGCAGTGTTGGGGGTGAAATTAAGTCACCTTTGTGAAAAAACTACCATTGAAATTTGAATCATAAATTTATGACCAGGAAACAGTACTGCTTAGTCACCCGGTAGAAACTATCAAAGCAGCATGCAGGGTAGGAAGGATCAATTTTAAAATCTAAAAAAAGGTGATCAAGAAAAAAGTTACTCGTGTCGCCTTTCATTGGTTTGTAATCACTAAAATTTCAAATTGTCAAACGTCAATGTTACCAACCATAAGTCAAGGGACCATTTTGGCGTAAACTTACATTGTAAATTGAAACCCCAACTGAAGTTCTATAAGGGGAGGGGGTAAAAGAAACAAAAACAAACGTTTTCCCTACTCATTGGGGTATATTTATGAGCAAAAACTCAAATTCATACTTTAAGCACTTAAGGCTGTGCGAAGCTCGGATACACATAAGTATCAGAACATTAATAACCTAAACCCAGCAACGGAATTCAAACTGGTCTGTTGTGGGTAGCGATAGTTGAAGGTCAAGCTTTTGGTTACGTTCCATTTTTTTCAGCTCAATTGTGACTGTCGGGAGAATGCATTGGTTGTAGCCCCTTTTTTCTAAACTAAGATTCGCTTATTTACCGTAATCTTTCACTACCTCAAGATAGTGGGGTGCCCATCAAATTCAATAAATTAGCAAATTGGCTACGCTACAGTAGGTGTCTTTCATGCAAAATTCTCTCGAACTGATGAAAACCTATAAAACTACGTCTACGTAGGACTGAAAACGATCATGAATCGTATGTGTTCAATCGAAGATAGAAAGTTACGAACTCTGATTTATGTCTGTGATGAACATTTCCACCGGAGACCGGAAGACCAAGTTCCTGTAGGTGATAGAACTTGACATCATAAATATTTCCTGCCCAATCAAAACACCCACTTACCAGAGGTCTGTCTGGAGCTGATCCGGGCAAATTTCTTTCCATAAATCCAAAGGCACTCTAGAGTTCAATCAGTAGTTGCAATGGTCCCTGAGGTTAACAGATTTCTTATACACACCATATACCTTTCATTATTCTTACAAACTCTTCAACCGCAGTAAGATAGTAGTACATAGTATCAACTAACAAACTATCAACATCAACACTGCGAGGCGGCGTTACAAACTTTCAATTTACCAACTTCTGACAGCAACATGACTGCAAGCCATTTTTAGTGAGATCGCATCCATTCAATCATGAACTTCTTCACTATCATACTTTTCTTCATTCATGAACGCTGTACAAATAGTAATTATAAATCTTTCGTTATTACTTCGTCCACACTCTCATTTTTTTTATTTTTCCACAATATCATCCAGTACAACCAATTTCATCTACTTAGCTGATATTACATTTCTGAGGGAGCGCATCCACATTCAGAACCAAACAGCAGTCAGTCATGCCAGTATCCTACCGGCCTCGCCTGATGACCTGAGGATACAATCTGGTGATGCTGGTGAACTAGATTTGACGTTACTACCATGATTACTTTTCATAGATAGAAACTACCAATAGCCACTAATAAATAGAGAGCCTGAGGAAGAATACATGCTAATGCCAACGAAGTCATAACGACTCTCCTATACATCATTTCAATATCTCAATCGAACGACAATTAATATTGCAAGGATGAAATGTATGTGGCTGTTGGACTTTTTCTACTTTTTGCTTTGCTTACAAGAGAGAAATAGAAGTTTTTATTAATGCTGTATCTGTCTGTCCCTACTAGGATCGTCCAAATTAGGAGCTTCATAGATATATATGTGTAGGGCTTTTGCATTGCCGGCGGCTGTTTAGCTCAATGATAAGAGCAACGCTAGGTTGAAGCAGCTACTCCATTGGTCGCAGATTCGATACCTTCAGCAGCCTAATTTTCTCTACTTGTTTATTCTGTTTATATATATATATATATATATATATATATGTGTGTGTGTGTGTGTGTGTGTGTGTGTATATATATATAATATATATATATATATATATATATATATATATATATATATATTCATAAATTGCGTGATTTGTATTGAAACTCTTATTTCAATTGATCTTGCGTTATTACACGGTGAATCATCGTTTGACCTAAACAACGTAAAAAGTAGCGGTCCTCTTACCATTGAGCTATACAGCACAAAGTCCCGAATAACTATTTCAATTCCAAATTCCCAATTTTGCAGCTAAATTTTTTTTAATAGTTTATCCTATGTATGTTGTGTAGGCCAAATGATACATTTGTAATAACGTGTAATAAGGGAAAATCAATTCCAATAAAAGTTTAAATATGATATAATGCAATTTATAATCATTCAGTCGTATCATCTATCCATTCCTCATAACATATATATATATATATATATGTGTGTGTGTGTGTGTGTGTGTGTGTTTTATAATTATACATACATGCATTATATTTATATGTATATAGATGGAACTATTACTTTGGACGACTCTAATTACAAAGTAGAGGCGGACAAAGAATCATCTGGCCTGAAGACAGCGAAAATAAAATAACCAACACCGTCTAGGCCAAATGATACATTCACTGTGTAAAATGGAAGATCATTCCAAATAGAGCTTCAAAAAAATATAATGCATTCATGATTATTTCAGTCAGATTATATATCCAATTCTTAATAGTATCATTGTCTACGTTGAGAAACAATAGCGCAGATATCGACGATGAATGGACAAAATGAGAATTTGGCGATAAATCAGTTATTTGGGCCTTTGCATTACCAGCGGTTGTTTGGCTCAAAGGTAAGAGCAACGTAAAGGAGCTACCCACCGGTCACAGGTTCGATTCCTGCAGCTAGTTACATTTTCTTTAATTGCTTATTGTATTTACGCTTTCCGGGCGAAATTATATTATATATACATACATATATATATATATATATAGAGAGAGAGAGAGAGGGAGAGAGAATATTAATAAGAGAAGTAACACTTTTCTCTCGTACGCAACGCAAGACTAGCAAGTCAAAAAAGACGCAGGATTGAAGAGTTTCTTTTTCCAGGGGACTTTCTTCGGCTGTCTATTCATTGAGATACGTATGTATATTTCGAGGTCTCAAGGTGTGTATTTAATGATTTACCTTAGCGAAATAAACCAACCCAAATTTAAGCATAAACTTCCATATGATACGAACCTACATTGATATGGCTGCCTGCTTATGTATTTATTCATGTCTCATTTATGGGTTTACAACTTCAGTGGTCCTTCTTTGTAGTTGCTCACTTCCTTACTTGTATGACATTTCATCTCTGGTATGTTCAAGACGCTGTATTCTATTGAGAGCACTATTCGATTGAATTAAAAACAAATACTTCTGTACGTCATGTAGGATACACATTTGTCAGATGAATCTAAACTCGGTGCGAAGCTACATTGAGGGAGCACCAAGTGTGGTAATAGTTACCAAGAGATGTTTAACAAGACTTAGACACAAACTTTCGCTTCATAGCGGATACTCTAATGGAATATGTTACTGCCAAAAACAGTTTGAACTTGAATACTTTCTCTTCTTTTTAATTCATGTCTAACAAAATATATTCATTTTTTTTTTTTGCATTGAAATGAAGAGTTTAACATTTGAGCTTTTCATTTTTTCTGAAAATATTATTTGAGCTACTCTTACGAAAAAATAATCGTATAGATTTCTGGGTCATTTTTAGCGTTTTTATAGATCGGTCAAGTTGGGTCTCATGGTTTGAAATCTAATTTTCTTATTATAATCAATTTCCACTGGTATATGAAAAATGTTCAATGCCCCCCCCCCACGAAATGTCAACATCAATTTCGATAAATCAACACACTCTTTGGCATTGTCCCTTTGCAAATTTCATCAATAGAAATGATATTAGATATACACTGAATATCCAACTTCTGCAAATTAATGTCAGTTCTGTATACATTTTCCTAATATTATCTCATTATCCCGACCTCAATTACCAACAAGGTTCACCTTCCGTTTTCTTGTATCCAATTATATCTTCTCAGTTCTAATATCTTTCTTGTCCTACTAAAAGATCAATTACAAGGACTGTCCGGAAAGAATCCGGTCATTTTCATCATAGTGGACCTTACTGCACATGCATGAATAGACACTCTCTAGTGAGGTTATTCAGTTGGCAATGAGACGCCATTAGGTAAGCTAGTGTACTGTTTAACCGTGCTTTTTAACCCTACGTTAACCAACCCTCCCGTCCAGATTTGGTTCCCTGTGACTTCTTGGTTTCCATTGTCGAAAATAAGGAGGAGGGAGATTTCAGACCGTGAATGAGATAAAAGATATTTCAACGCTGCAGCTGATTGCAATCCCGAAAGAAGAATTCCAGACTGCTTTGAAAATTAGGAGAATGCTGGGATAGGTGGATGATGTCCCTAGTGGAGAAGTTTTAAAAAGACTAAGACGACGTTGCCCTATGTAGGCTTTTAGATTGATATTAAATGGCTGGATAATTTCAAGGACAAACCTCGTGCAATTCTTGTTTCGGCCTTCTCTTTCAGGATGTTACTCTTGGGCATCTATATTTGATTTATGATCGGTTAAATTTCAATTAGCATCCGAATATGTATACATACAATTTAAGACTAAGAATAAACGTTAGTAATTCGAGATTTTCTTCCTATTGTCTAGCTCCATCAACTCTTTGTGTACCACTGTGCCCCAATTATACAATGTATTCATTTTGGATATGTCTGGATTAAATTAATGGTTAACGAATTATTCTGAAAAACTCTTCTCTGGTGTTGTTGATTTGATGTTGGTACGTCATGGGTGCGTGTGAGGCAAAGAGTCTGTAATCTTGAGTGCATCTAAAATGTTTGTGCGTGTGCGCCTATGAGGAAATGGCTCCGTGTGTATGTATGTGTGTGTGTGTGTGTGTGTGTGTGTGTGTGTGTGTGTGTGTGTGTTTTCTGTTATCCCGTTCCTTTCTCATGAGAAGATGAAAGGAGCCAGGGGTCAAGAGCAGTTGACCTCATCCCAAAGATGAGCTGGCTCGTGAGGGAATGATTTAGAGATTAGCAATGACAGGGGTGATGAGAGTGTGTTAACTTATGCGTATGTGTGTGCGTGTTATGAGTGACACACACACACACACACACACACACATATATATATGTATATATATATGTATATATATATGTGTGTGTGTGTGTGTGTGTCACTCATAACACGCACACACATATGCATAAGTTAACACACTCACATATATATATATATATGTATATATATATGTGTGTGCGTGTGTGTGTGTATATATATATATATATATATATATATATGTATGTATATATATGTGTGTGTGTGTGTGTGTATATATATATATATGTGTGTGTGTGTGTGTGTCTGTGTGTTTGTGTGTAAGCGAGTGGGGGGGATCAAGTTATAAATCTAGCGAAAGGGAGAGGGATAAAAATGTGGAGAGAGAGAGAGAGATAGGGACGCAGATTTTAGATATACTGAAAGATAGAGTAAGACAGTAAGAGATAAGTGGTTGGGTTCGGTTGTCAACCTCTGTGGAGGTCAGGAATCGGTTTTCTCCGATTCTAAGATTCTAGGCTATCGAATTAGAACTATGTCGTCTGTGCAGAATGGAAAATGTAGCATTTTGAATGCAGGGATCCTTAGCGCCGTTCATCTGTGGCACCGTTAAAAGAGAGTTTCGCTATCAAAAGAGAGACATGATAAAATAAAACGTTTAACATTATAAATGGACTCTTGTTCTAAACATGAATCAAGTTCACATCTCTCCAGCGTTTGTCCTTTGCAGAATCGTCATCATGTTACCGGCGACCGGATCTGAAATCACAACGGGCTTTCCGGAAGATTGCATCGACGGTGTTGGAACAAGTGTAAAATGGACACCATAGGAAAACGACGCAGCCGACATTTAAGACATGCAGCGTGCCCCTTTAAGAAATTATCCGACATGGATGAAATATCACGTACATATCACCTTTAATGGGTGCTGTAACAATGTGGCTCAACATTACATTTATAAACAACAGTGATGTATCATGTGTATTTTTTTTAAATGAATAAAGGGAAGATAACTCGTCTCGCTAAAAAAAGAATAAAACGATTTAATTCAGCAAATTTGATTTTAATTAAATCTACTGTTAATTAAAAATTACACGGGGATCAGTCGTTACTATTATTTTTTGGCTACTATTAACATTCATCTTAATTTCCTAATGTTATTTTATCGCGACTTAACTGAGGCCATCGACTCACAGCAATAATGAGAGATTAATATAATTTTTGTTGATAATTTTTTTAAAGATTTGATTCGTGGATGGGTTCTACAAAATGCTACCTATCGGTGCTAAAAGGGTTGAGCTGAAACGGCCATGTTGAACTGAACGTAGTGCTTAAACGGCGCCGCTCAAACTGCAGGGCTCAAATGGTAGCACTTGAACGACTAAGCTTTCCTGCTCGGAAGATATGTACTAAAGAATGATTATTAGCATGTTAATCTCTCGGACAATTTTCTGAACCGATTTCGACTCGCTCTATTTTCAGGTATTTTTGATAAACGTCAACACGCTGCTTCCTATCCAAAGTACAATCATCTTTAAAAAGATCAAAATTATTCTGTGACAAAGAATGGCTTTTATAGATAGATGGATGTGTGTGCGTATACACGTGTGGTTACTTGAAATAAATACATGCTTACTTTTGAATAGCTTCTACGTCTCTAGACATAGAAAAACATTATATACATTTAAGTTCCATTTTCCTGGGCATTAAAATGTATACATACCAAGATTCCTAATACCGCCTAGATTTCTTTCTTGCTTGATAATAGCTTCAATGTTTCTGGACACAAGAACGTGTGCACCTGTTGGCTGTTAAGAATTACTATGTTTGTAATACCAAACAAGTACAAACACTTTGGCTGTTACAACGCTATAAGTGCATGGACAACAAAAAATATTACATTCGTTAATATATCCTCTGCGTCTGAACATCAAAAGAATATATACATGCCTTACTTGTTATCAAGTTTTGTTTCTTGTCACCAAAGAGGGTAAATACACCTTGCTAGTTATTCTGTTTCTTAAGATATTTTGCTTCTTATCAACTTTTATGTTTCTATACATCAAAAATGTATACGTATCTTGCTTGTAATTAACTTCTGTGTTTCTGAACATCAAAAAGTATATATTTAACTTACTTATTAATAACGTCTAAGTTTTTTTTTTGAAAACTGGAGTCCGAGATATCATAGAAACTATCAAAAAACTCAAATGGTAATGGGCAGGCCATGTTGCAAGAATGATAGACAGCCGATGGACATCACATCCCATAACATGGATCCCCAGAGATCACATGCAAAACCGAGGCCGGTAGAATAGAAGATGAACAAGGTAAATACAGAAGACACTGGTTCTGCGACGCCCATGATAGGGAATTGTGGTGAATCCTGGGGAAGGTCTATGTCCAACGACGGACGTTAAAAGAATGATGATGATGATGATGATGATGATGATGATTTTAGAAAAATGTATGCCCACTTCAGTGGTTCATTTATTGTTCATGTTCCTTTGCTTGATTTACGTTTTTAATTTCGCAGTCTTCTTAATATAAGTTTCTGTTGTTCACTTGTAAATTTGATATTATTGATTTCTTATACCAGATCACTCAAAAAAATAAAAGGGATTATTGAATTGTGGGCTGATGAAGTCTGTATTCATTATTTGAGACACTCTGTATTTTCAAATTAAATCTGACATCTCCATGACTCTAGACCTTTAGTCATGATGTCTGGTCATGGGTTTAATGTAATTAAGCTGGTACTAGCAACAATCTCCCCAGCTAAATTTCTCCATTTTCCCACTATCAAATGTTGGTTGATTATATTATGCGTACGTGGTAGCCAGAATGGTACTACAAAAACAAATCTTCAATTCAACTTGCCATGAATCTGAAACAATCCTGATTATGTATGAATATTTATTTTCAACCAGATTACAAATCAACTTTATATCCTTCAAAATAATTCCCTTGGGGAAGTCACATACCCATGGAGATGTTGTTCCCACTCCTGGATACAGTGCCGACTTCAATGGGCAGTGTCTTCAGTTGGTTCGTCACGATCTATGAGATGTTCTCAGCGGTTCAGAAAATAATGAGTCTAAACCATAATTTATCATACTCTTACAAAAATTGATTCAAAAGGATGGATTAGGTTCGAGATTGAAATGTGGAATAAAGCAGCAATTCTTGAAAGAATTCGATTAAGAGAAGCTATAATCCTTTATCATCATCAGCAGCATTATCATCAGGCTTTTATCGCCTGTCGTTGGACATAGTCCCTCCCCAAGATTCGCCAGACCTCTCTAAAATAGGTGTCGCGGAGCCAGTACTTTCTGAATTTGTCTTGTTCGTCTCTCCATCTGGTATTCTGCCAGCGTCAGTTTCGCATGTTATCTCTGGGCATCCATGTTGTGAGTCGTGATGTCCATCAGTTGTCTGCCATTCTTGCAACATGACCATACCATTGCCATTTGAGTTTTATAATCGATTCTATGATCCTGTTTTACCCTGATATAATGTGCTCTTGTGATCTCTCCGTGTGATGTTGAGCATGATTCTTTCATGAGCACGCTGCATGGTTCTCAGTTAGCAGGTCTGTTTTTTCGGTTAGGTTCCACATTTCAGCTCCATAGGTGACTAACGGGGGAATGCATTGATTGTATACCCTTCTTTTTAGAACTAATATGATTTTCTTGTTCTTGACGTTTGGGTTTACTTAGTCAGAGGCTTGCCATGCAAGAGTGATTCTTCGTTTGATTTTTGATTTTTATTTTTGAGGATTTCATGTGGAGACTCGTTGTCCTAGGTAAATGTTGTGATCTACTTCCTCCAGTCGTCATTTGTAAATATTTTCAGTCATCTATGTATGGATTTCTCCTTGACTTCTTATCAATTCAATTTCAATACGTAAAGAACATTTGATATGACCAAGTGGCATCATTATTCATTGTAATCTTCTACCAATTTGAACTGATGTAAGAATGTAAGTGCGATGGCACAGGACCCCACTCGCAAACCTTGGTTTTTCTGTGGGCGTATGTTTACAATACATTGCGGAGGTATGTTCTTGTGTGTATTCACGTTACACTATATGATTATAAGTGTAAGTAATTTCCAGACGTTGAAATTTGGAAGACCTCGAAGGGTCGAGTGAGTTACCTTTCGAAAGATATCAATTTTAAACGTTATGTATGTAAGACATTCTGATGACAATCGGACCATTTAGAATTTTATGGCCATTGGCCTGATGAAATTTAGCCATCTTATCTTAACTAATGAAGACATTATGCTAGTCCAACCACCCACGTTGTTCCTTCGTGTGTATGTCCCGACCAGGTGGTGTGTGTTATTATGTATATGTTAACACACCCACTGCGTACCGAATGGTGTGTTTTATGCGTGACTGTGCGATAAGAGTAACCTGTTATGTAAACATCAGCCGATGAATAGACCGGATCAGGGAGCGTAGTTTTACTTTTTGGTTACCCTGTCAGTTAGACATATTGGCCTTGTGCGTTTGGGAGAGGCTAAGCTAGGTTATAGCGCATAAGAATTGAGGAGAGTATCTGGATAGAATAGAGGGTTATCGACTAGGAAGGCAACGACGAGGATTACCATTATGAATGCCTTTAGCTGCAAATCTGTTTCATGTCTTCGGAAGGTGTACGATTGCCCAAACATTTGGAGAAAGAACAATAAAAAATATGTTCATTTTATAACCAGAGGCACTGTTTTTTTCATATTGAAGAATGAAAACAGTTTTCTCTCCATAATCTGCTGTTCATTCCGTAACTGGAGGCCTTCCTTCCTCTACCGAGGGTCTCGTAAATATATTATAAGCTGGACGTGTCGTCATGCGTCTTCAGTTTAGATATATTCATTTCCCCCGAATTTTCTTTCGCTACACTGTGTCTTGGCTACGATGTCCTTAGCTGGTGCGTATCAAAAGATATTCACTGCTGTCATGCCACAGTTCACTTTTTGGCATCGCGATGTATGTTCATCTATGGTACGTGTACCCTTTCCGTTGTTATGATTTCGACAATGCATGTGCACCATAATACAGACCCTTTTTGGCTTGCTTTTGAAATTCTGGCTTGACTCTCGCTTGAACACCGGTCAGGCGTGGGAAATACTCGGCTATCTTAAACCTGAGGTAAGACCAAGAATATTGTAATTATTGCTGATAAACAGCCATTAAAAGATATTATTTTCTTATGCTCCTTGCCTGGAACGAAGCCAGGATATCCGAAACGGATGTATACAAAGATCACTCTGAAGTATAGACCGATTCTTATTGTGTGGCAGTCTTCTGCGTAGTTTTCTCTCACGCTATGAAAAGTAAATCTAAAAGTGTTGATTTATATGAGATCATAAATCGATGAGATCTAATGTTTTTTCTATATTTTTTTATTAAGTGTTGGACTGGAGCCAAATCCATACTTCATAAGTGATACTCAGGAACGTCTCAAAGAAAGGTACTTCTTGCTTGAAACCCGAAATAAAAAGCCTTTGTCATTGCAAACAGCATTCAAGTAGTTATGTCTCGGATACACAAGAAATATAAATTGGCGTTGATTTAACGTAAATCTCGGCTTGTAAGAATACGTGAAATACACTTTAGATAAAAGAAATTATTGATGGTAATAAGATCAGTTAATATAAACTTGAATATGAATATTAAATCAAATAAGTTTTTATTTGAATCTGTCATTTTTAGTTATCTGTGTATTGATCTCCTGTTGACTTCTTATGAATCTAATCTATATGTTTCTTAATGTGTAAGATCCAAGTTTATGTCAATGTATTTATATCTTGATATCAGTTACAATATTTATAGCTTCTTTTTCACGACTCATATTAAATCCCAAATATCACTTTCTTTTTTTATTCTAAGTAGTAAACACACGTTGATTTTCTTGCTCTATACCAAACGCTATGTTCTGAGTTAGTATGTTTCATCATCATCATCATCATCATCATCATCATCATCATCATCATCAGTCTTTCACGTCCGTCGTTGGACATAGACCTTCCCCAGGATTCGTAACACTTCTCTATCATGGGCGTTGTGGGGCCAGTATTTTCTGAATTTGTCTAGCTCTTCTCTCCATCTAATATTCAGTCGGCCTCGGTTTTGCATTCGATCTCTGGGGATCCATGTTGTAAGACTTGATGTCCATTGGTTGTCCGTCATTCTCGCAACATGGCCTGCCCATTGCCATTTGAGTTTCCTAATAGTTTCTTTGATGTCCCGAAACTTCGTTTTCTTCCTAATTTATTGTGCTGTCTTGTTATATCTCCATGTGAGGTTGAGCATGACTCTCTCATGCGCATGCTGCATGCTTCTCAGTTTGTGGGTCTGTCTCTTGGTTAGGTTCCACGTTTCAGCTCTATAAGTGACTATCGATAGGATGCATTGATTGTATACTCTTCTTTTTAGGATTATTGGGATCGTCTTGTTCTTGAAGGTTGAGCTTTTTCTGCCGACAGCCTACCATCCTAGGGTGATTCTCTGCTTGATTTCTTTTTCTTTTGTGGGTTTCATAGAGATTTATTGTCCTAGGTAAATGAAGTGGTCTACTTTCTCCAGTTTTGCATCTACAATTTTGACAGTTATATTCTTATTCTCGATGTTATTATTGCACATGACTTTTTTTTATTGACGTTCATGTTTAGGCCGACTCTTTTGCTTTCTTCGTTTAGTTCATCTGGCATTAGTTGGAGATCGTGTGGGCTCTCTGCAAAAGAACTATGTCGTCTGCAAAACTAAGGTTGCTCAGATATTCTCCGTCTATTTTGATTCCTCTATTCTCCTAATCCAGGTTTCGGAAGATCAATGTTTACACTACAATAAATCCAGAAATCAAGGAGTAAATTAAGGAAAGATTTATAAATTAAAATAAGTCTGTTTTATTTTGTAAGATACCCATTTGCTTATAGTGTTGCGTAATAAGCTACTGAAGGAAACGATGCGTCAGCTAAAAGAGAGGTGACCTGCGTGTTCGCAGTAAAGGCGAAAAGTAGCTGGGACTAAGAGGGAAATGCTGTAGTTACAATTTAACGTCTCCTTTATTTCTCCTTTTCTCAACTTTGGAGTTTCGCGGCTTCTAAATGATGTCAGAAAATGCAACATGGCAGATGCAAGGTACAAGACGAGGAGAATTGACGGACGACGCGAACGTTGGATGGGGTGCGAGAAAAAATAGGGGACCTTTCCTCTCCGGATGAAAGTAACGACTGCTGGCACGCTTCTCGGTGTACACTGTTGGCCACAAGCCGTGAATGACCTTTTATGGAAAAGGTCCCCTTAAGTCATGGAAATACACAAATGTTGTTTCTGGCGACTGACACCACTTGGGGACAATCGTTCCGTCACATAAGATTTGCGGGTTAGCATGACCTGTCATCGTTGACCACCCTGAATACCTAGGGATGGAAATCTAAAGCAGTATCTGAGAAAAGTTCATGGAGTGTTGGGGACTATAAAACTATATTTAATTTTTTAAAAATATTCATCGGTCACTAATTTGAAATAATTTATCATTTTAACCTCTTAAAAATTACCAAGTGATTTCAAAACAATGATAAGCTTTCTTAGTTTATCATTCAGAGTCACTCTGAGGATAATTTTGCAAAGTAGCCTCCCTTAGTATCACAGACAGACGTACACACACCACAAATTATAGTATTGAATCTTGAATTTATTGTTTCCCAACCCACTTGACTCAATCATTTTTTTAGTGAATTAACTTGTGAATGATGCTGTAGGAATGTTGATCCCTAGATTTTATTTCTTTCCCATCACTTTTGACCACTAAATATGGGAAAAAGTATTCGTTTACTTTTGACCCAGTAGGTGAAAGTGAAGTTTCACTCACTATTGACCCTAAGAGTGAAAAAAAGTTTCCCTTCTCTTTTGATCCCTTAAATGGGAAAAAGAATTACCTTCACTGTTGACTTCTAAAATTTAAAAGCACTCCCCCATTTTGCCCTGTGAAAGCTGGAAGAAGATTTCTCCTCTCTTTTGATTCTCTAAAAAGAGAAAAAAGTTTTTTTCATTTTTTTACCCCTCAAAAAAATCCATTTCATTTTTGACCCCTTCAAATAAATGTTTGAACAGAATTTTAAGTCGATCAGAGAAATCACTATTAAAAACAATGGATCAGAATGTGAAGCCTGGTAAAGAAACCGATTTTTTAAGAAACATGATCGAAATAATCGTCCTCTTATGGCAAGAGATCAATGTTTTATCATGCCACAGATATCACATTATCCCAGCCCTTCTTCATTCTATCCATGTCACGGACTGACTTCTTGCCGATTATAATGAAAATCGAAACATAAAATTACGCTCAAAAGAATAATCTTATAACTTTTATCATTTTTGTAACAACTTCGATCTATTTGCGAAATAGTCGAGCGAAATATTCGAGCGAAATAGACCAATAGTTTCGAAACTTGGGTCTGCATATCCCAGGTGTTTCATCAAATAATGCTTATGGGTCCACGGCAGGGTTCTTTTTTAACCTTGCATTTCTAATGTGGTAGAAACACAAAACCATCCTTAGCAGAAAACTTTTTAAAAAAACATAATTGTTCTCCGATCTGTACCGTTGAATTCAAATATACGTAATCCATTTTGAATAAATATGATTTTAAAGGTCAAGAATTGTTTTTTGATATAATCCATTGATCAGCCTAAAAATAAATGCCAAAAACAGGAGTCTGCCAGGAGATTGCCTTTATAGAATGGATTCTTGAGATTTCAAAGTTTCAAAACCTCTGTTATAGTCCGTTCAATCTTGACTGAGTGCTTTACACTTTTGGTCTTGTGCCAGACTAAGTCAAACTATATGAATGGCTATAATGACTGATTTATCGGCCAGCGAATGAACTAATTACTGCAAAGTGTGTTTCATTACGTTTCATTCCTGCAATAATCATCCGGTGACAGGTGCCTCTTATAAAGCTATGTTTAGCAATTTCCTCTTGCTGGTCATCACCAGAGTTCACTTGTTAGGCACCCGCTACAGAGGTCTTGTGACAGACTAATCAAAGTTAATATCTAATTGTTATCAGTAGTATGTCTGTTTGACTGTCAATTTCGTTGTAATGACATAAAAGTCACTAGATCTTGGCATTCTTTGTAATATCAGTTCTGAGATATCTTATAACATTTTAGACGTTCCTTGCCAGCAGAGATTTATGTTAAATCAATATTTATTTACTCTTCTTGGGTTTATAAGATGTAACAGTTTGAAAGTTGGTGGCAATAAGACAGAACTTTTATTTTGGGCTTCAAACAAGGAAGTTCTTTTCTTTGTGATGTTGATATCGAGTATCACCTATTCTGTATGGACTTGACCCCAGTTCAACACTTCAAAAGTGATCAATACAAATAAAAAGAAACAGTCTTCATCACGTACTAGTATTACGTCAATCCTCAGTTAAAGGTCAAAGCTTACACTTGTGAAGAATTCTGACCGTCTCTCTTAACTGTGTCTGTCATCATAGAATACCAACGATGACAGCGTAGTAATTTTGCCAGGTGATGGGGGTAAGGTGCAGAGACTATTAGGTTCGTGTCGTTTCTGAAGATCTGGGGTCAGTATTCGATAAATTTGGGGGATTAATATCTTCACTTTTGTTATTTCAATCCGTTCGTTTCGGTTGGTGGGTTCTCCGATCTTCTTTGTATGGTATGATGTTCTGAGGCGTTATGTCTATTCGTTGACCTAGTATCATCGCCTATGTTGTTTTGATCACTACATTTCCACCAATGAGCTCTCCGATTTTCCTCTGGTATACAAGGTATGTACGGAAAATATCCAGTCATCAATTATTAACGAAATAAATACTTACAGATGTAGTACCTTTGCACCCTTCAAATTACACCCCTGGCAAAATCAAACACTTATCCCAGCGTTCCTTTCACTTTCCAAAACAGTCTGCAAAGTCCTCTTTCGCGATTGTCATCAGCTGACTCGTCACGTTTTTTTTAAACTCCCTACGGTCCAAAAGTATCTCCCCTTTCAACGTTGTGAAACCATGAGTCACAGAGAGCCTAATCTGGACATTAAGGGGACTCAAATCCTTGGTGCTGCGATATTTTACGCCGAAAAAACTGTGCAAGAATGCGTAGGATTGGTAATCAGGAATGTAACGATAACACTCTACGCAAGCTCATTACATTTTGTCTCACTGCTGCTGAGTAAACCCACGGGAGAGTGTTTGTTTACTAATGCACTGCAAGTCCACTCTGGTTGCACCAAGGCCATGCAACCGATTTTTGAAATATTCGAAATGACTGGACGCTTTCCGGGCAGACCCTGTGTATCGCAGTCGGTGAAGTTCAATTAAGAACGATCATTTAGAAATTCCGCTTCCTAAAAGCCACATGGTAAGTTATAACAAATTTTCAATTGAAGATTATTTGATGCAATATACACTTGAGGAAGATGGCACAGCCCACTTTTCGGTGCGTAGTGATTAAAACAAAAAAAGTGAGGATACTTCTCGGAATGATTCTTCAAAATGATTCATAGATAGTAAAAGCAACACACCAAAGACAAAATTTGATCCCCACTACGTTTGTCGAATCGGTAGTAACAGTGCGAATGAGCGTCTTTTTTTTTTCATTGTATCAACATACACGATGTCCACTAAAAATGTGTACTAGCACAATACTTATTATCCGAAAGTTAATCGGAAACTTTCTTAATGAAGAATAAATATTATGATAAACTTAAGAGAGGAAAGAACTAAAAGTTAATGCTTAAATTATACTTTATTTTGAAATTTTTAAATGTCCTCCTTCCGCAACAAAACATAACTCTCATCGTCGAGATACTGGGTTGCAAGCATCAGCTAAGAGTGTACTTCAATAGAAGAAAGGGGAAGGAAAATTCCCTGCTTCAGTAGATCAAAAATGAAAGCAAACATTTTCTCTAAGGGGTCAAAAAGAAGGAAAACTACCCCTTTAAGGGATAAAAGTCAAGGGAAACTTTCTCCCCCCATGGAGGTTTAGGTAACATTTTTTTTACCTTTTAAAGACAAAAACTAAACGAATTATTTTCCCTTATAAGGCGCCAAAAATGAAGGGAAACTTTTTGTACAAGTCTGAAAGCTTCCCTCCCCCTTTTTTACCCCTCAAATATTTGCCCCTGCGTAGATGGGCACTTCAGCTAGTTTTAATAGAGGAAAAAGGTACTCCAGCTAGTGTATTGGAGGAGTTTCCCCATATTTTAGATACCTAACGGAAGAAAATGTACCTTCATTTTCTACTCTTTTGACCCCTTGAAGCGTTACTCTATTGCGATTAGTGATCCATGACAGTAAACAATCGATCACTGTAAATGTTTGTGGACAATAAACATCACAATACTTGTGTTGAATGAGACCCATCGACCGGTAGCTTGAATAAATCTATCCTATTAAAAGTTCCAAGTCCTCCAACTCCAAAAACTTAAATTGGAACTGACTGGCTGTAATTACATCCCTTTATTTAAAGAGTTCTAACATCGATCACTTATTTAAATCAAGGAACTTAAGAACTGGAATGAGCACTACCACCCAAAAAGTGTCCACACTCTATGTTCATATTATACCTCTAAAATGACTGGATTGTAGGGACTGAAAATCCGAATAGGTGGTCAATAAGCACTTGATATGGTACTCAGTTGTGAGAGTCAAGTCAGAGTCGTTGTTAGTGACACATAGAGGAAGATATGTGTTACAGTTCAGGTTAATAGATGTTACTTTGTTACTGGATCATCATCATCATCTTCATCAGTCTTTCAACATCCGTCGTTGGACATAGACCTTCCCCAGGATTCGCCACAATTCTCTATCATGGGCGTCATGGAGCCAGTATTTTCTGAATTTGTCTGGTTCTTGTATCTTGTATTCAGTCAGCCTCAGTTCTGCATGTGATCTCTGGGGATCCATGTTGTGAGTTGCCATGTCCATTGGTTGTCTATGATTCTTGCAATATAGCTTGCCCATTGCCATTTAAGTTTTTTAAATAGTTTCTATGATGTCTCAGACTCCCGTTTTCTTCCTGATCTATTGTGCTGTCTTGTGATCTCTCCATGTAAGGTTGAGCATAATTTTCTCATGCGTACGTTGCATACTTCTCAGTTTGCAGGTCTGTCTCTAAGTTAGGTTCCATGTTTCAAAAATAACTGTACCAGCCACCGAAACTTGGGATTGAACCAGGGACCTTTAGATCTTCAGTCTAACGCTCTCACAACTGAACTATTTCGGCTGGCATTAGTTAATCTATTGAATATAAATATGCTCACTTGAACAAGTGATGCCAAGTCCATGCTGAGAATTGTTGCCACATGATAACATTTGTCGACTAAAGAGACAAAAGGCCGCTTATGTCATATTAAGCCAAATCAGGTAATATGAATGGAACTGCTCCGTGGGTTAATGGTCAGAAAGCTAGTTTCGAGTTATGTGTTTGATCTTCATGTTTGTGACCGTAGGCCAATACCAAGTTAATAGTTATAGCGTTATAGCTTAGAAAGCTGGTATCGTAGATAATTGATAGTGAGTTCGATCCCTACAGGTGCCTTGTGAATACATCTTTTTTTTTCCCCTTCCTTCTCGAATCTTAGTTGTCTCTATTTATTTCTCTTCTATGTTTCTGCCTCAGTCATTTTACCATTCTTGGCCTCGTCTGTAAATCTTCTGCGACAACTTTTTCCAACTCTTCTGTTGAGATTGTTTCCTCTTCTGTGCCTCCAACGATTGGCAATAAATAATGCGAAGAACAAGTCCCATTACTTTCGCAAAAACTTCCAAATGAGAAAATAATCTACTAACATGGACATTTCTTTTTTGCTTCTGTCGACGACTGGTGTCCAATATCCAGTTAAAAGACAAGCTTTTTCAAAGACTTGGACAAACGTTCAAGTAGACCGGCCAATCGCAAGATCCAGTAATGAGGTGCAAGCCACCAAAAGCAATTAAAAAGAGGATAAAAACAAACTGTCAGTGAGTGGTTGGATAATTGTTCCTTTATTTCTTTATTTTCTGTAGTCCCTTTTTAACGCTAACTGACATTCGACTGGGCTTAATCTCAACATGCCACTTGCCGTGTCAAACGACTATCACAACGTTGAGGGCCAATTAACTAGTTGGCTTTCTCTTTCTCTTTCTCTCTCTCTCTCTCTCTCTCTCTCTCTCTCTCTGACGTTTTAAATGTCACCATAGCTACGTAAGACGTCGCTTAACTTGGACACGATTTAAAAGTGGCAAGAAGCAGCAGTACGTCTGTAATCTAGAATTTTGAAAAAAGCAATATACTATGGCAATGAAAAATGAAGATTGAAATACGTGGGCGAGAGCATTTTTTTTTATTATTTACTTTATAGGAGACATTTTGCTGCCAGCTGTTACTTGGACCAATCTGATAGTGTACAAATAGTCTTCAGATCTTATCTACTGTCTTCTCCTCTTTCTCTTCTCCCTCTTACTCTTTTTTTTGGTCTTTTTCAGACAATTGTCTTTCCTTCTGTGTATCTATGTACGTATGTATCGTTTCCCAATTATTCTTCGTTGGCAAATGCCGTCATTTTCAAAATGAGAGGCAGTCCAAATCCTCTCTGTGAATTTAATGTTAGTGGTCATTCCTAGGGTATGAATTATTGAGATACGTTGATAATTTAAAACGTGTTGTAAACTTAGTGTGCGGGGGAAGTGAGCAAAGAACGAATGACGCAGGTGTTCGCACTATTTGCAGTAAACATCTAACAGATGGTAAAATCTGTCATGTTCAAAGATTATCAATTACAGAAATTTGTAAATATATTTTTATTGTATACTGTATTTCACTGTATTCCGTTACATTCTGACAAAATGATAGAGCCGTGAGAAAGAAAGAACTTTGCTTGAAAAAATGGACATTAAAAACATTTAATCCATCGATTTAAAAGTTGAAAGACCAATGAAACATTTTCCAAAATGTAGCGAAATACAATATATATTAAAGCTCTATTTTGAGACTTTTATGTAAAATGTAGAGCATTTAGTATTGTTAACAAATATACAAATAACACACACACACACACACACACACACACATATATATATATATATATATATATATATATATATATATATATATATATATATATATATATCAACAATGACAAATTTAACGCGAAGTTATGTCTTGCCCACTCTCTAAGATTCGATTTCTTCCCAAACTAACGCACTAACCATTGTACAATGAGAAGAACTACAAATGCTTCCCAAGCTACAAATATGTTGGCGTATTTTTTAAAGCGAAAATGGTGCAGCTATTCGAGGAATTTGTGGCTGGATAATATCGTACTTTCGAGAAAGTCGGTGAGGCGAAATGAATGCAAATAAAGTTATATACACATTTCGCAGCAACGATCGTTAACGAAAAAAACGAAAAAACGGAACTTAGATTTCGCAGAAATGAATGATGGCCGCTCCGTTGAAAACCAAGCCACAATCAGAACGAGACTATATTTTTATATCCGTTTCTAATGTGTTAATGGATCCATATTCTGTTGCGAAGGAGAGCGTGAGAAAATAAAACTAATGGTTATCAAGCTTCGTTAACAAAAAGAAAATCATAGAGTTTTTCAGAAATCCTGATAAGGAATATGTTTTGTCATCGGCAAGTTGATTTCTTAGCAAGCAGTTGAGGGTCCACCCAGAATTTCTCCAAAGGCAATCGCAGATTCGTCCTGCGTAGAAGAAAACGTCTTCTATCAAAGGCAAATCACCTGGCATAAACATAACTGCGTTTATGGGCCATTTGACTCCGCCCATAAAGGACTAGCTGATCAGATTGAGAGATTACTAAATCGAACGTTCCCGAACAGTTTAAAATTCCCATGAATCATCATTAGTCAATCATTGCTTCTCGTGCAGAGAGAAGGGGGTTTTTTTTTCGAGAAAGAAAAACGAAAATCCTTTTGTAGATTTTTCATAGCCAGAAAACGATCATGAGTGCTGATTTGTTTTGCTTCAATATTATTTTTGTTTTGTGTTTCTTGATCACAGAAAAAAGATTTTTCAATTGTTTCACTCGGATAACCTATCATCTAGTTGGATGATTCCTATTTGTCATCCATTATTAATCATTTCGCTTTCCTTTCCGTGAAGACTAGCGCTAAATTGTCGTGAACCGATAATGAATCTTTATCTTAAATCTTCATCAATACACCATCAGTAATATCACTGTTTCAGAGAATATCATTAGAGCAAAATAGTACAGGTTCCAAAAGTAGTGTTCCCGTTAAAAACATTTTATAAGCCGAAATGGCGTGAAGCGAAGAAGGAATTACGATCAATTTATACTGGAACAATTTTTGAGCGTTCCACAACCCCAACATTGATGATATAGGCATACTGGACTGAGTTGTCTACAGGTTGGGGTAGTAGGAGACTGAGGTGTAGAAAAAATGAGGTGGTGTACACTGCCTCTATAATGGCCTGCTGCATGACAAACGCTGGACGCTATTTTTGCTTTTCATTTTCTTCGTAAAAACGAGGAAGTAGCGTAAAGTGAACTTTCGAAAAGCGGAGGATACCTATAGAATTGACAACTCCGAAATAATCCACGGTTGTCTAGGTTTTCAGAAACGAAATCAGAAGAAATGAGACAAGATTGTCGACTTGGCCAAGCATGAACTTTATTCTGGATAGTACATCAGTTGAACAAAGGACGTTTCACTTGAGCCTTGCCAATACAACTTAGCATAGGGAATTGAAATTTTCACTTTACGTCCTAAAATCACTGAGACGGTAAGACTTGAAGTTGAGCTACGTTTCGAAACCATTAGGTATATCGAAAATGATGAATTAATGGGTTGTGGTCGTTCCACGATTGACAATCATAACATGAATAAATAAAAGGACCTTACTTATTTCTGTTGATAGGAATCAACTTTCATCGTCAAAATTTCATCAAACTTTCTTGGAATACGCTGGAAATACATGTTTTCTGTCGAAAAAAAACTTCTTCATTTTTTTTTTGCCCATGTCGGAAAATATCAATACTTATGACATTTACATTTCAGTTAAAAGTACATGTTGACTCTAATCACAAGCACACACAGTGACTGACTATTATTGTATCATATCGACTCTCAAGTCATTGCAAACATATATATTATATCCATACGTAGCATAAGTGAATTACCATCGTCTGCACGTGTAACTAATTATCTAAAAAATTATCTAAAATTTATGTTTTTATGTTTAAGTTCTGGTAGACGGTTCCTAATATGAATAAAATAACAGCCTGTGCGTGTATCAGAACAATTTTCTAAAAGATTATCTAAAAAAAATCTTTTATTTAAAATTATCCTTGCAAAAAATATCAGCAAAAGATTTGGGCCTCGTTGGTCCAAAATGACCATAGAAACCAAAAATATCAATCTTATGAACCCCTCCCTCCCCAAAAATATATGGTGCTTAGTGGTGTACTCATGCTAATTCTTAAAGTTATAGGTCAAAAGTGTGACCAAGAGCGCTGCGTAGACGGAGACACTCAAAGATGGGGGGGGGGGGAGAATCTGTAGTACACTTGTCTGGTTGGTCAAGCCATTTGTGAGACTACGGTGATTCAATGATTGATAACCTAGTTCTGTGTGATTATGCTTGCTAGACTTGATTGTAAGTACCGTATTTTCACTGGGTAATTTGCGCTGACTTATAATGTGATTTTGAAGGAGAGATTCGGAAGAAAATGTCAATTTTCATTTAATTCGCAAATCCTCCACTTAAGGTGGGCTTTGATGTGAACTGCTAGGATATATACATCTTATTTTCCCCTTATTTCCAATGAAACTAACATTTAAGCAAGAAATATCTTTGTGATTGTGGTACGTAAGTACTAATAATCTCAATTCATAAGCTTATTCCAAACACTCAGATTGATTTTTGAGCAATTTTTTGAGAGAAAAGGGTGCATTATACGGCAAGGAATATGGTACTTTCCAATAGTCGATATCATGTTTAGTAATTATTGTTTACAATGAAACTCAGTGACATAATTTCTCATTTCTTTATTCTTATATATTCTCGTTCACTTCATGGTTATTGAATAACAAATTAAATTAGATATTTAAAAAAAAATTTAAAAGAATTTACAATGTACAACCCTACAGAGGATCTAGAATTCCCATACGCTGACGCTTTCAGATAAACAGTATCTGTAATTTCATTTGGAAATCCGACCGAAGAGCCACAAAAACCTCGCCAAATAAAAATCGACTTTTTCATTGGTCAACGTTTATTTATCAAATAAACACAGCCTGGTTACCCGTTTCCTGACCTTTGTATCAACTTATTTATCGAGTTTACTACAAACAGACAGTTTACAACGAATGTGACGGGAATTCAATTTAATCCAATTAAATGATTGCGCTTAAATTAATTAATTAATTACATTACATTACGACGAAAACACAAGCAGCCAGGAAAGGGGCAACCGAACTTACACAAATAAATGATCTTATGCTCAATATGTCTTCAATATCGTTACATTGTCTGTTTGGTTTTATCTTCGCTGCTGATCGTTGGTGAAGTGCTATGGAGACGGCAGATATTTACAAGCGTCTTCCTATTCATTGGTGTTTTTCAACAATAAATAGAATCTTGCAATTGGTTTCATCCTCTGTATGCTTTTCTATGGCGTCTTACATTTTGTTCTATTGTTGATATTCAGCGTCTAGTGTACAAAGGACTTTTTTGTTTGCATACCCCTACTGACATGAAGCTCGATTTGTCAATTGCATTGGCTCACCGTCCTGTGCCTATATGATTCTGAGGTCTCTGCAATAGTAACCAGCTTCAGGAATCAATGTAGAATAAACATTTAGAGTCTTTCGTCCTGGTCAGGTAGTTCAGTAAAGAACTGAATAGCAAACCCTTGCTCTCTACTCTCCGTGTAGCAGTAGTTAGCAGGCTCGTGTCGACCTTTTCTACCGACGTGAGTTCGATTCTAAGAGGGTGTCATTCACTTGTGGCAACTGTGTCGTACAAACCTAAGCTTAACTCGCAATCAGCGTCAATAATTGAACGACTGTAACGTCAAAATTTGAAGTCATGAAGGAAGAATTCTGTCGAAGAATAAATATGGTCATTTAAATCCAATTTTGCTGTCGTTTTCCACTGAAAACATCTAAAATAGAAAAAAAAGAAACCTCTAGAAACTTCTAGAAACATTTAGATTCTGAATGATCTAAATGTTATAAATAAAATCGTCAACATAAGGCCCCAAAGGGTAAAAGCAGCTTCTTTCTTTTTTTTTTTCAAAAAATGAAATACTTTTGGACATGGGACCTTTCACCAGCTCTGGTGACTACGGTTGTTCAACAAATATCAATAGTCGTCTACTGTAGCATGATTGTGTACTGGATTAAAAACTACATTTTGGATCCACAATTAAAAACAAAGCGAAACAATAAAAGTAAACTTATTTTTGTTTTCTGAGTCAACATAGAATTCTTATTGAAACCACTTCTCCAGCCATTATGCTCGTCGCAGATAAGAGAATTTCCCCTAACAACACTTATCTAAAAATAGTGTAGTTTTATATATCCTGACAAAAGTATCCAAATAATTCACTTCCAATTATCTTTCAGATTCAATGAGAAAAACAGGCCAATGTTAGGATTCCAACGAATTAGACTCTACACACATACTGCTTACAACATAAGCCGATACGCAAGTTCATTCCCTGTTAGTATCTTAGAATACCTGCCTGTGAGGCATTTCTACGTGGGTTACTGTGTGTATAGATGTACATTAATGGATTCGGTCATAAAACGTGCTTAGATGTAGTTTTTCATTTGTCTTTTACTAATGGTCGTATATCTCACTTTTTCCTCCTTTTGCAAATTTTTTTCAATCTTTACTTTTGAATAAATAGATTTATAGGATACTGCTGTACATAGTTTTCAACCTTACCCTTGTAATTACTATTGATGGCAAATCGATACTAATACCAATTTCTCTGTCCAAACGACAATGCACACAAATTCGGATCAACGTACACACCTACACACATACAAACGAACAACACAATAAGTTCGGTCAGCCTACTCTCCGCACGCACACAAGCAGATTCATTTGTCTTTATTCAGCTACTTAGACATACATTATCCTCAGCCTATAAGCGTCCGTCGTTGGTCGTAGACCTTCCCCAAGATTTGCCAGATCTCTCTTCAAACAAATGTCATGTATAATTTGACATCAAAACACAACCAAATAAATATTCAGAATGTACTGATTGATAAACAACATTTATCAACTTCTTCAATTATTTTTCAAGACTTCTCACTTCTAAGAAATTATATTCTTCAGCTAAGTAGCAAATCAATGTGTCATGAGAACAGTTCCAGCTCAATTAGAAATCAAAAATTTATCAATATTTCTACAGCTAATTGTATCGATCTAATTTTATAAACTTCTTAGTGAATCTCTGGTTGAATTAAATTGAATCTACACTTTATTATTATGTAAAATTGTGAATATTTTCTTTTTTATGCTTTACCTATAATACGATATTTAAGTAATTTGTCTTACTATTAAATGTCAACATGGTAGGGTTAAGTTTTAGGAAATACCGATGGAGTCAGAAAGTAATGAACCTAATGAATTTAATCACCACATTACAATAGCAATCACGTTTCGCAGATCAACTTGTTGGTGTGGTAAGTTCGATCCTCACTGGGTATCCCACTAATACGACCCTGTGTTAGACTAAGCAAAGCTCATCAAGCGTGAGAGCATGCACTGTAGTGCGATGGTTTGCAAGTTCGTTTTGCAGACTAATTCGTTAGTTTAATGAGTTCTACCCGAAGAATGTCCCACTTGTAATGCTCAATAAATAAATACTCTGTCCCGAGCAGGTTACTAAAAAAAACAATCGTCCAGTCATCGGAAATTTGTTCCCCCGACAGTATCTCCACATTGCAATAAGAGGTGGGAAACCAGGAGTACCCCTGGACGACTGCAGAAAATACTGAGAAGCATAATTATCTCACAGCGCCTACCCACTATGAAAAATATTTTTTCTCGTATTTTTCATCCTTCGGTATGCAAAGTTGATTCTTTGGGAAATCTGGCCTTGAAGCCAACAAAATATGACTGTAAGCGTCTCAATTTCTCAGAATGCACTTCCCAATTGCAATAAAAGAGGAAAGGTCAAAGATACGTTCTGATATCTGCAACTGAGACCAAGGGACATTTTTTTGTAAAAGACCAAACTGAAAGATGACATTCTGTCTCCTTTTGCTGTACGTGGGGATACAGTATCGGTCTATTAATCGATTGAAAATATTATTCTAAGCACTGGTTTTATTACTCGATTACAGCAAATAAAAACAAAAAAGGATAAATCAAGGCTACGAAATTCTACCCTGGTTGTTAGTACATCCTTGTAAAATCCCAGAAAACGCCATGATGCAGAAATACAATGAATATGTTCTACTATGAATTTCAAATGAACGTCTACAGCGGTGTTTCTGAATTCAACATTGAATTATGAGGTGAAAACAGTATACATCTATTTTCTTAAGATTTAGTTGTTATCAGTGAATATTGAACAACCTTAGCCATCAAAGATGACGAGGGTTTTCGAACAATCGTAGCCATCCAAGATGCACGTGTTGACAGTCTTTGCCGACGGTTTCTAATAGTGAAACTTGAGTCAACATGTGACACGGTGGAATATTTACGTGACTGTTTTTCGTCAACATCAACTTGAATTCGCTACTTACAGCCCGTTCAGATATTGAACAACCGTAGCCACCAAATGTGGTGGAGAGTTCCATCCCTTCCCATACGTGTATGCGTGTGTATGTGTTTATATGTGCCAATGCTCCTAGCTATGCCGTTCTGTCATCAGACTTGAAGATTAGAATTCTTCTAAAATTGATTTTCGATTTGGGAGTAAAGGCCTTTTGGGGCGTTTCGACAGGTTTATCAATCTCCAGAATTTATATGTTTATGGATGGTTTTACTCTATCTACTAGAGAATAGAAACTGCCACTATGTTTAAACCAAGAAACACACAGACCATTTGCAAAATCTCGGATGAAGCCAGGAAACTCATAAAAAACGCAGAAACTTCAAACCACCACCGACAACAGGGTAAAAATAGAGGAGGCAGAACTAAACAAAACAATCAAAAAGAAACTAAGAAAAGCCGCTAGACCAGATAACATCACCATCGATCTACTCAAAAAAGCTGGTAAGACTGTCAACAAAAAAAATAGCTAATCTGTTCAACTTGTATCAAAACAGAGTAAAGTCCTGAAAGACTGGTACATGGCAATCATAATGCTCCTACATAAAAAAGAAACCCCAGGGACCTCAACAACTACAGGCCTATAAGCCTACTCAACTGCATCTATTCACAAAAAAATCACCTACTGGATCACTAAAACATTACTTGAAAACCAATCTCGGGAACAGACTAGATTTAGAAGAAGCAACTAGACTATGGACCATCTCCATTCAATAAATTAGCTGGAGGAAAAGCAGCAGAGTACAAAATGACACTCGATGTGGCGTTTATAGACTTGAAGAAAGCCTTGGAAATTCCCATGGTCATGACGGTCATCACTCTACAGGGTGTAGACCCTGTATACGTCAGAGTATTGCAACATATATACAATCACAGCGGCTTCTTTATCAGGCTACATAAAGACTCTGAACCCTTCCAATTCCAAAAAGGAGTAAGAATGTGATACCAGCTCACCCAAACTGTTCACAGCTTACTCTGAGATGGTCTTCCGAAATCTGGACTGGTAGAATAGAGGAATCAAAATAGACAACGAATATCTGAGCAACCTCAGATTTGCAGACGACATCGTTCGTTTTGGAGAAAACCTACGCGACCTCCAACTAATTCTAGATGAACTAATCGGAGAAAGCAAAAGATGACGAGTCGGCCAACACATGAACTTCAGTAAAGCAAATGTCATGTGCCACAATCACACCAAGAATAAGGACATAACTGTCAAAATTGAAGATGCAAAACTGGGGAAAGTAGACCACTACATCTACCTACGATAACGAATCTCTATGAAACTCACAAAAGAAGAAGAAATCAAGCAAAGAATCACTGTAAGATGGCAAGCATTCGGCAGAGCAAACTCAACCTTCAAAAACAAGATGATCCTAACAATCCTGAAAAGAAGGGTATACAACCAATGCATTCTCCTGATAGTCACTTATGGAACTGATACATGAAACCTAAACAAGAAACAAACCCGCAAACTGAGAAGCATGCAACGTGCGCATGAGAGAATCATGCTCAACATCAGGTTGAGAGGCCACAGGACAGCACAGTGTATCAGGAAGAGAACAGGAGTCGGAGCCATCACAGAATCTATTCGAAAACTCAAATGGCAATGGGCTGGTCATGTTGCCAGAATGAAAGACAACCAATGGATATCAGGACTCACAACATAGATCCCCGGAGATCACATGCGAAACCGTGGCCGATAAGATTCAAGATTGAGAGATGAACCAGACAAATTCAGGAAATACTGGATCCATGACGCCCATGATAGAGAAATGTGGCGGATCCTGGTGAAGGTCAATGTCCAACGACGGACGTTAAAAGAATAATGATGATGATGATGATGATGATGATGATGATGATGATTACTCTATTTAAGATGTTTTCCTGTGGAAAACGCCAATGATATCATAACTAGATTTTATTCTGACCATATTTATCTTTCGATGGAATTTCTTTTACGCGGGTTCAATTTTTGACTCTACGGTCGGTAAATTATTGATGAGTTATTTTTCAAATTAGATTTTTTTTTCCCTTTTTAATAGATTCAATGAGATAAATGGAATTTGTCCCTGATAACCCCGTTATTTCAGTGAGACAGTCAGGCGGGAAACACAAAAGTGTCGAATCGTTGAAGTCTGAACTGAAGTATTTGAATAGATCACAAGAGCGAAATTGGCCATTTTGACTCAGTTGTGTGAAATGCGCATGCGCTTGAATGTGTTTGGGTGTAACCTTAATGAACTCATCGAACAAAGACGTGTTAACAACCTATATATGCCTAATTAACTTTAATAATGATTAGTAATTAGAAAGAACAAAAATGTAATTCTAATGATGTGTCCACGTGCCTCTGAAAGAGAAACAGTGGAAGAAGGGTGGGGGGAAAATACCAGAATGAAAACCGTGGGTGAGGAAACCACTGAAAGAGAAACCTTCGATTAAAGGAAACTATAAATTATAAAAATGCTATTAGAAAAAAAATTTAATCTATAATACCATGCTTGTGAACACTGATGACGTAATATTATATCTTCCACGATAATTGATGAAAAAAGGAATAAATGATTGTTCTCTGGTGACAAAAAAGAAGTATTATTGAAAAAGAGCCGGGGATATTTTATTCAATTTCGAGAATTGATTTTTAAAAATACATGATGTGAAAAAATATTCTTTCTATCTATTCCATTTGGGGGTAATAATTAATCGCTAGTTAGTGCGGATATCTATTCGATGGCACCCCTAATCCACGATTTCTCTATCGGAGGTCTACTCATATCTTCAGTTATCTCTGTCAGTAGCCCCCCACCCTCGCTCTCTATTTGCTAGCCCCCCCTTTCAGTGGTTCGTGGACACATCATAAGAATCTCGTTATTGTTTTGTTTTGATTTTGTAAAATGTTCCTAAATAGTGTAATAGTGTTTTTCTCATGGTTTTATTTTTTGTATCGTTCAGAATCGTCATTAGATAGACTGAATAAATTTTTAGCAGTGGTGGGAACAGCTAACAGAAAAGCTAAACTGATAAATCGCTAAGAATTTAGGATAATTGCTAAACGCTAACTTTTAACTGAAAAAAGACCTAGAGAGATTGAATTTTAATATGGTGTAACTCGGACTTTGAACTTTAGATAAACTGTATGTTGAATGTAAACTAATGTTAGATATAATTTATGATTATGCTTCTAACGGACCCCTTATCCGCAGTTTCCCTTTCAGTGACCCCCTAATCCACGATTTCCCTTTCGATGGTCCTAATCTGAAGTTTCCCTTCCTGTTATCCTTCCTATTTGCGGTTTCTCTTTCATTGGTACGTGGACACATCATTAGAATTCAATTAATTCTCTTAAAGTGTCCTAACTAATGTAATACTATTGTATTGGCTCTTTTGTTAAAATTGAATACGTAAATAAATAAGTATCAGCTTTAGATACGAAACCTTAAATCTAGCCACAAATGCAATACGTCATATTCTTTATGTACTACCTATAAAACGCCCAAACTCACGTATACCATCGCTCGTTTTAGCGATATAAAATGAGATCTTGTTCTTGAAGGTTGAGCTCGCTCTATCGGAGGCTTGTCATCCTAGAGTGATTCTTCGCTTGATTTCATGGAGACTCGTTGTCTAGGGTAGATGTAGTGTCTTCTTTCTCTAGCTTTACTTTTACCATTTGATCGTGACCAATCACTGGTCTAAATCTCACTGCTCTCCTTTCATAGATGTTGAGATCTCTCTCATACACTCGGCTACTACGTCATGTATCCTCCTCCTTTGCTTAAATGCGTATTCACATTTCCGTCGCACGTTAACGAACTATCAATGCGTTCATTACATAACAGTCTCGATTATCTTCTGTCTTTTAGTTCTCCTTACATAAGAATGCGCTCACGGGTCAATTTCCCCAAATGTTTTCGGCGACTTAAATGGTCTTTCTGATGTGTGTTTTTCACGCATTGAGAATGACCTCAAAGTTTGCATAAATTCGGTTATGTCACATATCAGCCACAAACTTGGCCGTAAAGTGTAAAACTAAATATCACGTTTCCAATAATTATTCGGGTCTAACCAGTCCGTAGGGAAACGATCTCTTTCAATACAAGTTCTGACCACAACATCGACTAATTAACTCAGTTTCTTCATTTTCGCTCGAGCACCTTTCTTCCCATCTTCTGTACTATTCCTGCTAATTAGGCTTAAAGGAATCATCTCTCGTACACCAGAGAAATAACTATTCTCCGTACTTGAAATAGCCATATACTGATCTATTCTGAACAAGCCTGATCTGCCAACATCGATCTTTTCGTGATGTTTATGATTCCTTTACAGCTTCGAACGTAATGCTTTTATATGTCTTATTTTTGGTCGACTCATTGAATTAACTCCTTTATTCATTTGTCAAAATGCAAACATTACGATCAGATCGTTACATCTGAAACAAGACGGTGGCTTCTTTCCAACACTTATCGTGATGTCAACATGTAGAAGTGAACTCAAACATGTAGGGCAGATTCCTTTGTCCACTGTAACCACTAGAATCTTCTCGCAACACTGAACCTTAGCTATTATCATTACTCACCCACAATATAAGATTCCAATAACTCTCAATCCTACATACTAAATCATAAACGCACTCATGCTTTTGCAAGCTGGCCAATGCCTGAGAAGAGGTGAAGAAAGATAAATAGGACGGGAGCCATCAGGAAAAAAAGAAAAGAAATATAAAACCAATCAAAATTGACTCTCAACAATTGATAACATAGGAAAAGTCAGTACCTTCATCTACACTTTATCAAATTCAAAAATTTAGATACTTTATGAATATGCACCTGGTTTTATGGTACACTAACACCCTTGAAATGGTCAAATAGTACTTCCTGTTTGGGTCAATTATAGTAATCATTTTGCTCTGCCAATAAATTATTGTTTAATTTCATTTGTTCATTTAAGTACTTATGTACACTTTGAGCATCATTTGCATGCTATATCTCTTTGGGAAGCTCTATATCAAGATTACTACATAATCAGCTCTTTTGGTCTGTTTTCAGAGGTTTTAATGATCGAACTAAGCTAAATTCATATAATAAAAGTGAGTAGTTTTCCCTGCTTCCACTATTTTTCTCCTAGTAGAAGTACATGGATATAAAATATGAGTAGAAGACTGATAACAAGGCCCTTGCACTGGATACATACACCCGAACAAAGTCCGGAAATACACAGCAAGGTGGTTGTAAGAACAAGAAAAAGAGGAGACTAGGTTAAAAACCTACGACGAAGTATATATAATTTTGACAACATACGGCAACATTTCTTTCTGAGATAAAAATATTGATAATGTTTTTAAAAAATTTGTTTTCGGTTAATTTTCGATTAAGAAAGGTGTCTAATTTAGAAACAAAAAAAATAATCATTGTATAAAAAATAAGACGAAAAATATCATCCAAACTGCATTGTAATTCATTGGCAAAGGAAAAGGTTATATATATATATATATATATATATATATATATATATATATATATATATATATATATATATATATATATATATATATATATATATATATATATATATATATATATATATATATATATATATATATAAAGTGTATAGACAACTGATGAGGACTGTTTTGTCAGCTTTCTTATTTTATTTCCTTCTTTCTTTCATATATTCTACTTTTTATCTCGTGGATTGATTTTTATGGATTAATACGATGTAGCGTGACGTAAAACACTTTTTTCTCTCCCTCTCTCTTAGTATCGCTTCTCTTATTTAGTTAACAGTTTTCTTTTCTTTACGTTACCAATGCTGTCTATCTCTCTAACCAACTCTTCACTTCAAATCACTTAATTCTTTACAGACGCCGTTAATCTATTCAATTGTGGTCTTAACCTGAAATTTCTCCCATTCTTAGAACCGTTGAAAGTAAAAGACTCAGAAAGTATTTCCAAAATATTGAACATCAGCAACATATTTTCAGATTTTTTGAAAAATTGGATTAAGGGTATTTTAATCAGTTTTCTTTTTTTAGGTTTGAAATCATCTGTCTCTTACTAAATCTATGAGAAACAAAATTATGGATTTTAGTGCTCCTTTTTTTTTCACTCATGCAAGTAGATCGCTTCTTAAGGCACTATCCAAACAGGAACTGCTCTTACTTATGATCAAGCTGTAACAGCTTTCGAAATTCTCATATAGGATTTCTTGGTTGCAAATTGTCCGCTTATAGAATTGCATAGAGTTGCAGAGCCGAACCGCTAGAAGGCTTCACATATTGACCTGTCTGGGCGATCTTAATATTTGTAGAGCCTCTTGTCGATATTTATTTAGACGGAGAGTGAGACTTTTAATATCCTCTCTTTGAGAAAAATATGGCTATTTTGTCGTTGCTGCTAAAGTAGATGGTTGCAGACTCGCTAGGTTTCCTTTCGGGTGGTGTTCTTCAAAATGAAAAGTCAATTCCAAGATGTTTTTTATTCACCTTCAGTTTGGTGGGGGGATAAACATGAATGAAATAGGAAAATGTCTAGACGAGGGAGAAAGAATATTTGAAAGACAAATGAAAAACTTGAGAAGGAAGAAAAACCTATTTTTAAAATGGCACATGAAAAATAAAGCATCAAAAAAAAAGAGAGAAAGAAAGAAAAAAGAAAAAAGGAAGAAAAAAGAAAAGAAAGACAAATAATAATTGGATGGAAGAAGGAAAATTTGTAAGAATGTAAAATCTAGAGAAGAAAAAAATGAGAGAAGGGAAAAAAGAAATAAGGAGAGAAAGAAAGAAGAAAAGAAGGAAGGAAATAAAGGAGGAGAGAAAGAAAGATTGAAGAAAAAGAAGAAAGAAATATGAAGAGGAAGGAAGAGAGAAAGAAAGAAAGGCAAATAAGAATTGGAAGGAAGAAGAAGTTATAAGAATATGATATATAAAAAGAAAGAAAATAAAGAGAAAAGGAAAGAGAAAGAAAGAAGGAAGGAAAGAAAGAAGGAAGGGGGAAGGAGGGGAAGAGAAAGGAAGAGTGAAAGAAAGGAGAAAAGAAATACGGGAAGGAAAAGAAGGAAGGAAAGGACAAAAGAAAGAAAAAACATGAAACTTACAGGACGTGACAAAGAATGAATGAGAGTCAATACGAAAGATGAACAAAGGTTTGGATAGTCACTCGACAGAAACCACCAACGTCTTTTAGCGGCGTGCTGCGTTGAGGGTGATCACTTAAAAGATTTGAAAAAGATCCGGATAAGTTACTCCTTGTGCCTTTTGTTGAGCAGTGATCACTAAAAAAAAGGCTGATTTTTCAAAATGAAAAACGGGAATGATACTGGACAAAAAATAAGGGATCAACATTGCATAAACTTACATCTAAAATCCCCCGCCCCCTAAAAATGTGGGGGGGGTAAAACAATAAGAACTGTTTACTATACAAAATAAAGAGTAAACGCTGAAAATTTCAGCTCTCTAACCCCATTGGTATGGCCGGTACGCGTGAAACATAACCAGCCAGCCGGACTAATTTGAAAACTGAAGAAACCTATTTTGACAGTTTAGGTTAGCAGTTTCGGATTAGGGAACAGCGTAAAAAGAAGATTGCAATCTGTGAAAACTGAAATGATTATATTTCAGAAAATAAAAGAAAGCAGTTTCTATGAAGAAGAGAATGAGCGAAAAGAGATTTATTTGAAGTTGGGGAAGAAAACACATTTGAGGAAAAACAGATCTTATTGATTATAAGGGAAACAAATGGAGAGAAGAAAAACAATGAAATATATAGAAACATTCTTATTCACTTAGATCAAAATATTATGTTTGCCCTCAATACTTATATAATAGATATGACAATAGATCCAGTATACCTCAATTTCGTATGTTTTCGAAAGGGAATTGCATATGTGTGTGTCTATTGATTCGCATTAGTCTGATTATCCTCCAACATCCCTTGGTCTCAAAGTTTTTCTTTTCTCAGCTATTTTTTGTCTTAAAGGTTCCATCATGGCTGCGTTATAAAAGATAAGCTACAATTGCTGGCGAATTAAACAGTCATCTATCATCTCTTAAGTTCTGTTCCGTGGCTTATATGATACTGGCTGAAGATCCGTCCCTACAGACAGGTTATTCGGATATATATATATATATGCAATATGATATAATACAATACAATATCTGGTGTGTGAAGGGTTTATTTCATGAAGTGCTCAGATTATTCAACATTAAACACTAAGTTGATTTAGAGTAGAGCTTAGAATATAAGCCACACAAACATGTTTCTGTTTCTGTCCTGTTTGGGTTTCTTTACGCGAATGATTCGGTTTATTCAATGCCTTTGCCATACGCTCTCAATTTATAATTTATAACTTCCAACAAGCACAGCATCCCCACTAAATGGAAAAAATACATAACAAGCAATGACCAATCACTACAAAAAAGAATTTAGATAGAATGAAAGGAAGATCCAGCAACCTAGGAAAATAGCATTCCCCCGAAAAATGTCCTAAATAGGAGTCTGGAATAAAACAAATCAATCGCCTGAAGGAGCCCAAACAGGGGTAGAACATGAACGTGTTTGTGTAGCAAATTCTTACTCCATAATATATATATATATATATATATATATATATATATATATATATATATATATATATATCGGAAAAGTAAGGGCTCGGCCTAGCGTTATAACAATATAATAATGTTCTTCAAAATGAAAAGTCAATTCCAAGATGTTTTTTATTCACCTTCAGTTTGGTGGGGGGATAAACATGAATGAAATAGGAAAATGTCTAGACGAGGGAGAAAGAATATTTGAAAGACAAATGAAAAACTTGAGAAGGAAGAAAAACTATTTTTAAAATGGCACATGAAAAATAAAGCATCCAAAAAAAAAGAGAGAAAGAAAGAAAAAAGAAAAAAGGAAGAAAAAAGAAAAGAAAGAAAGACAAATAAGAATTGGAAGGAAGAAGGAAAATTTGTAAGAATGTAAAATCTGGAGAAGAAAAAATGGGCTCGGCCTAACGTTATAACAATATAAATATACCCATTCTAAAATGTTTTCGAATGCATTTTTTCTTGAAACTGTTTTTTTTTTTCAATTGAGGAAAAGGTATCTTCATATTTTGCCCCCTTTTAAGGGGGTGTGTCTCCCTTCACTTTACAACCCTTCAAGAATTATGTATAAAGCTTATAAAAAAATATATCAATATGGAGGAAAAGTAGGTTACATTTTAGCATCACAGCTACATTGTAAATAGAAACTACCTCTACACCCCTCTAAAAATATTTTGAATGTCTTCCAGGTCCATTCAGAAGGCATGACAAATTTGGTTTGACTGCGCCCATGTTTCGGTACATTTTACAGTGAGGCTGACAAACACACAAACGCACAGACACCCATCACTTATATGTATTAGATAACAAAAATAAAAACAGACTCTGTTCAAAACTCGAGACAGTTTTTGATAGCGTTTGGCGACATTCGTTCCCGTAATTAATTTTTTTTAAGAAAGAATAATGTGAAGCTGTCAAAATGTTCAAAAAAAGACTCTCTTGAAATAGACACTGGTTTTCTCGAGCTTTGCTACATTTTCGTTTGTATGTAATTGTGTTCCCCACAAGTTATAGATCATAACTTAACGCTTATAATACGAGATGTTTGAAATAAATGTTCTAGCCTCTCAAATTACGAACACGTTTTCTTACTCCACATTTTTATTTAGGGAATGGATTTTGAAAAGAATCATGTGACGTAGTATGACAAAAAAATTTTTTAAATATTCCTTTCTCTCTCCCACTCTTTCTCTCTTTCTCACTCTCTCTCCCCCTCTCTCTCTCTCTCTTTCTTTCTCTGTTCATCTTCATGAACGCTGTTAACCCATTCAAATTTGATCTGAACGAAAAACTTTTTGGAATTCATAGAACAGTCTTTTTACATCACAGTTAAAAACATTAGCGAATATTTGTTTTAGTTTTTCACCCCAAAAGTTGCATCTTACTGTAATTCCCCAAATGTTAGTCCATCTGTCTTTAAGTGACTGCGTAACTCAGGAACCACGCAACATATCCCCATGAAATATTATGTGTGTACTGATGGTACCCCAGCCATAGATTTTGAAAATTAAAAAGATATATATAGTGTGTGTATCAGTGTTCGCGCGAAACTTGGTAATAATGATCTGATTCCCATATATATATATATATATATATATATATATATATATATATATATATATATATATATGTGTGTGTGTGTGTACAGACTCACACAGCACACACCAGTGAAGATGGGAAGAATCCCGAAACATGTCTGGACAATTTACACCTAAGGAGTAATAAACCTTACCTCTAAACACCTCACTCCCGAGTCTGTCTCACTCTCTACAGTACACATTATATATATATATATATATATATATATATATATATATATATATATATATATATATATATATATATATATATATATACACACATATATGTGTGTGTCTATATGTGTATGTGTACTGAAAGTCTGATTCTATTTATCTATGTGACTTCTAAATAGTCGTAATGGTGCATTGTAGTTGAAAGTCTGATTAAAGTATCCCTTAAGATGTACTAACTTGAAGAATGCATAAGATGTCCGGGTGATTTGCCACTGAATAAAAATGAACAGGGATCAACCTTGGCGCTTAACTCTATAATAATAATAATATGATTTCTTTATTTCTTCCTTTCTATCTATCTATCAGCAGCAGCTTTTCAACGTCAGTCGGTGGACATGGATCTTGTTCAAATAGTCATGCCATCTTATTTCTTTTTTCCGTATGATTTTTGGGGATCCATGTTCAGGGGTTGTCGGGCATTCTTGCAACATGGCCTGCCCATTGGCATTCCACCTGCATTCTCACCACTGAAAGTGGAAAAAAAGTTCTCCTTCGATTTTGACCCCCAAAAAGCAGAAGAAACATTTCCCCCTCGAGACTAGGAGAAAATTCCCACACAATTTTGACGCCTAAACGTGTAAAAAAAAGTTGCAGTTTGATCCTTAGAAGTAAAAAAAAAAAAAAAAAAAAAAAAAAAAAAGCTGCTTCATAGACCCTAAAAAGTGGAGAAAAGTTTACCCTGGATATGACCCTCAAAAGAGAAAAAATCCTTATCTATTTTAATCCCCACCAGTGAAGGAAAGGTCCCACTGCCATTTTGACCCCTAAAAGTGGGGGGGTCACTGTCGATTTTAACTCCTTAAATTGTAAGAAAAAATCTTTTTTTCCATCTTCACCCAAGAAAGTAAAAAAAAGGAATTCCCCGCCAATTTTGACTTTTTTGATCTACGAAAATAAAAAATTAAAATCCCTCCATTTTGATTGAAAAAATCCTCTTTTGGGGCCCGGAAATCCCCATTGATTTTGACCACTAGCATTTGAAAAATTATTTCCTCTGAATTTTGTCTTCTAAAAAGGGAAAAAGAATTCCCACCCCATTTTGACCGCTAAACTGGAAAAAATCACCATTTTGATACCAAAAAAGTTTTTAAAAATCCTAATCCATTTTGACCACTGGAAGTGGAGAAAAAAAGATTCCTCCTTTGATTCTGCACCATAGTGATCTCTAAAATGGAGAAAAAATTCCATCAATGATTTGGACCCTTAAAGTGGACCCCCACTCATTTGGCCCCTAAAAGCTGGGAAAAAACACTCTATTTCGATCCATAAAAGCCTTCTGGGGAAAAAAATTTGCCTTCAAATTGCACTCTAATTGTGAGGGAAAAAATCCCCCATTTTTACATCTAAAAGCCAGGAAAAGAATTCCCTATTTTCACTCTTTCTTCGCCCTCTCTCTCTCTCCCTTTTCTCTCCTTCTTCTTTTCATTACTTTTCTCTCTCTCTCTCTCCCTTCCCCTTCCTCTCTTTGTTTCCCTCTTTTTCTTTCTTTCTCTCTTTTCCCCTTTCTTTTTACCTGTTCCTGGTCGCGAGTTGACATGACATGACGTCATCCATATTTCTGTTTTCATACATCCTGTTTAAATCCAATTCTGAAATCTTAACTTCTTAAGTTTTAACATCTGACTAATCACGACAGTAAAGTCCACTCTCTGGAGTTTAACAATACATTACCTTCTCCTCAAAACATGGACTACGAAACATCGAGCAGGATACAGAAGACGCGAGCATTCTGTTTGAGGATTTCCCATGAGTTACATCATGGAAGGTGAAACAAGCCATCAAACAAATAAACAAAAGGAAAAGCCCCTGGACCAGATAACATCACCATCGAGCTACTCAAAATAGTTGGTAAGATCGTCACTAATAAACTCAGTATCCGGAAGACCAGAACACGGCAATCATTATTTATATGAAAAAGAACCCTGAAAACCTCAACTACAGGCCTGTAAGCCTACTCAACTGAATATACAGACTTCTCACAAAAATCATCATCAACCGAATCACAAAAACACTAGACTAGACGTTATCGTAAGACGGGATATCTCGTCCGTGTTGAAATGTATGATTCAACTTCTTTACATCTAATTCATAGAATAGTCACTTTTGTCTCCCCTAGAGGGTGGAATGTGACACAAAGTTGGGTTTACTGTGGGGTCCACACGCGTATATGTGGGTAGGGACAAATATTGTCCTGTTCCTGCGGCTTTTTCTTTTGGCTGGCCACAGGCATCAGGGAATACCCTGTCCCTGCTCCTCTTGGCGCAATTGAGAGTTGCAGCGTTGGGAGCGAGCTCCCTAGAGCCAGACATTTTAAATTGAGGGATGACAGGAATATCCTGCATCAGATAAAGTTTAGACATAATTGAAAAAACGAATCTAAATATGTAAATGAAGTAACAGGAATTATTTTGACGATAGTATGAATTCGTATATATTATGGTGTTCGGAAAGTGATTACGTATTTTCATGTTCGAAAAGTAATTGTGTATTTTCATGTTTCGTGGTCAGAAAGTAATTACAAATTTCTGTGTTCGGAAAGTAATAGCGTATTTCCAAAAAGGAGATACAAACAAATGCCAGTGAAGTTAAATTGAATACTTATTATCAATAATGTATTCACCATTATAATAATAACAGCGGCCCAACGGGAGAGCAAATTTTAGAATCCTCGTTGAAACAACCATGCGTTTTTGTTTGTTTGTTTGTTAGTTTTTTTGTTTTTGTTTGTTTGTTTGATTTTGTTGTTTGTTTTTGTTTTCCTAATTCTGCATGATTTTTTTGCTCTTCGAATCCCCTATCCTCCCTGGGGTTAAACTTTGCAGAAGAAAATAAAAGACACATTGCTGGATAGAAGAGATGATGAACTAAACCCAGACGTCGTTCCATTCCCATATGCTCCAGGTCTTGCCTTATATGGTTTGCTTATAAATGTATGGTAGTGGAATACGTAATAACTTTCCGAACAACCTGATATTCATAAAAAATGCACCGTTCATAGTAAGTAGTTGGTAGCAGGTCAAGTTGACAAGATATCGACCTGGCGAGCAAGCTCATTAGGTATCCCTAAATAGCCTGATGAGTGAAAGTAGGAAGAAACGTGCGTCAAAATTGCATATCCTGCACGTGGTTTAGTGAACCAGATGCTTTCATGTTTGGTGAGAAGAATCAACTGACGGCTCGAGCTGAAATCTTCCTCTTTTTACCGGTTGATGGGATCAAATGTCAGGTTCGACAATATTAATCTTGATTGGTGAGAAAATGGAATTTGTCCGTGCGTTTTTGATTTACCATGTGCGAGATTGTTCTGGAATGTTCAATTTTGTGAATATAAGGAAGGGGCATGGTGAGTGCACTTTGTCAGGGAATAAAATCTTCCACCAAGAGTTGGGGAAAAATCCAATTTAGGTTGTTAGAACTTTTCTGTGGCTATGCTCATTGTTATCTTTTTTTTTTTCTTACTGTAAGAGGATCTGTTCGTTCGTTGTCCACTCTCACGGTAGGTAGGTCTGTCTCCGTGTTGTTTCTCAGACATTTAAAGTCAGATTTACTTAGAATTTGGTAGGAAGGTGTCCCTTCATAAGATGCTTTCTACCAAGGAAAATCTATCACTCCGAGTCACGATATCTGGCAATAATGGCGTTTAAACTTTATGTTTTAAAATCAATTTTCTCAAGTGTTTTTTGTCAGATTCACTTGAAACTTGATAAGAAGTGTTTCTCGATAAAATTCTTCTTACCCGAAAAAAAACTTCCGCTGAGAGTCACGCGATCTGTCAATGATGAAATTCAAACTTTATGTCTTAAAATCAATTTTCTCAGCTGTTTCAAGTCAGATTTACTTAAAACTTGATAGAAAGGTGTTCCCTGATGAGATGCTTCTAAAATGATCTCGGGGTTGCGTGATCTGACAGTTATGGCGTTCAAACTTCCAGTGGACGCCTCATTGTGCTTCTTGTTTTTTTGGGGGGGGGTTAATTTTTCTCATTTTTTTATTTGTTTATTTTCCATTTTATTTATTTCCTTAATTTTCATTTTAGACTTTTAGATTTTATATTTATTCATTTTTATTCATTTTTTTCAATGTATTCAATTTATTTTCAGTTTTCCTTATTCGTTACTTCAATTATTTCATTTCATTCATCGAAACCTTACAATAAAATTCCTAAGAATATAGTTTTGTATTAGGAAATCCTATAACCTGTTAGTTCTGCATATCAACATATGATTTTTCCTTTCCGAGTAACTATAGAAAAACAATGAACCGTGTGGTTTTTGACGTTTGTTTCAATGATACACACCCTTAATAATTCGCCAATCATAAAACTAACCCCTTATGGTGGAGTTGAGGTATATCATATTTCAAATAATATTCTTCTGCTCTTGTTCATTTCAAGTCACAGTGGGACCGACCTTCGTTCATTTGATTTATTTCAAGTTTCTATCCAATGACATCACTCTCCATTTTTGTCGACCCAAGAGCCAATAGAATCTCTTTAAAAGCAGAGCAATGAGTAGAATCCTTCTCTTTTCCTTTCACCACGTGGAAATTATAATTTTACTCCGTTTTCCTTTTCTTTCTCTCGTCATATTTTTCTTTCTATGCGTCCGAACTTTCCTTTATTTACTCGGGCTAATATCACCTTGATGTTTTATTGCCACTTGATAACCCTTACCTAATCCTACACAAAACCTTTTTGTTACGGTGTCTCAAGTTATCACCCAAGTGTTTCTCCTTCTATTTTTCCTCACAGTTTTATTGTATTGCTATCAGTGCATTTCAATAAATCATTTAGCTTTTATCTAACTCTACACGAACCTCTTCTTGTTGTCTTCATCTTCAGTGAGCAATATATATATATATATATATATATATATATATATATATATATATATATATATATATATATATATATATATATATATAGGTATACCATTGTACAGTTGATGATCAAGAGTAGTTATTATCTACCCCTGCTTGCATTCGTCTACGTTTTGTGAGTTTACGTTTAAGAGTTTCATCTTATCTACAGGAACGTTGAACCAGATGAATATAATATACAATCTCATTATAATCCACCGATAATCCATCTGCCTCTACGCACATCTCTATGTGAATATTAAACGCACAAAAACTTTCTACGATATCAAAGCAAATCCTCACCAAAAAAAATCAGCGTGCCGTGCGATTTTTGTAATAAGGGTTATTTTCTAATTACTATAAATGTATAGAATATTGTTATTATTCCATTCAAACTTTGGTTTCATGATCAGGAAAGTGATGTTTTAGAATTGATCTCCAATTGAGATGAATTTACACATTTTCATTCACTTTTTTAATCACATCTCTCTCAGGAAAAAAACAGCAACATATGAATCTAAATTGACCAGTATATACACTTATGTTAAAGAAAGTTGGACACAAAAGATTTAGGAGTAGTCTTTAGATATTTACGATTGTAGTGTAATTCTCCTTCATGAACCAAATCCAAAAATGTGATCTTCCATCATGTTCTCATTATATGTTCCTTGGAAGCAGCGTTCAAAGTCTAATATATCAGGGTGGAAGTGTTCGCCTTGCTCCTCCGAATATGCCCCAATGTTCTCATCAAGAACGTGGGCTTTGATGGACGGCTTGCATCCCATTTTCCCGTAGTTCTTCACCATAATTTCAACTAACTCCACCTAGCCATGAAGTCTCGAAGCCCTACGCAAAGGATATACTAAACTGCTTCATCCTTCCTAGTGAGCTTTTGGGGGGGATTTCTCTGCACTCCAGGATTGTCTTTATCTATGCTCCAACGAAGACACCAGCCGCCCGAGTTCTATTTGGGGATTAACAACGTCACGTGAGAGCCACGGGTTGACCATCAGAAACTGCTGATGCCACAACTGCACAAAAAAATTGGCTCTATGAAAAGAAAATCAACAACTGTAGATAAGGAGTTCTGCATCTTCAAAGTGCCTACTCTAACTCATTTTCTATACTTTCAGGACTTAATCAATCGAAAAATAACGCTTATTATCCAGGATGAGAGAAGGTATTTTAAAAGAAGTTGCATAGTGCTCTCCTTTGAGAGAGAAATTGAAAGGATTTATTATTCATTGCTGTAGATGGAACAAGGTGACACAAGTCTGATATAGGGATAAGGACAGGGTTGATAATAATGATCCAGTTTTCGTATGTGTAACAGAAGCTGAAAAGAAAATCATACTAACATTGAAAAAGGAAAAGAAATGAAAAGATTACTGATTGCCACATAAAATATTTAAGATGACTTTTTTGAAGAAAAAATATACTAGGCAGCCACAACTTCGGCCTGATCCTTGTTATGATTGTATCGCAGTTCGTGTAATCAGTAAGTCATAACCTTCCTGGCTAATGTAATCAGTGAGCAAGCGATAACCTCCCCGTCTAATGTGGGGATACCACACGCATAAACGTGTAGGTAAGACCTTCTGAAAAATTCTCTTAGTTCTCGAAAATATTGCTGTAAGCACTGGATAGCTAGTCTTCAGGTCTCAGAACAAATGCTGAGTCCCTTGGACTTGACTACACAGAGCAGTACCAGGCCTCATGAGACAAAGTCCCAATCGGCCATAAGCACTACACCTGCGTCTGTCTGGTCTGAAATGGTCCTCAGTCAATTATATTAACCAAAGACATTATATAGTTTCAGTTCCATTTATATCAAAGAGGCAGAATCAGGTGATTGGAATAAATTCAATTTGTAGCTCCTATAATGAATTTCAAAGGAAATGTTTTTTATTTATCTTTATACATTCAAATATGTTAGCGTACTTAGAGCCAGTTTACATTGTCAAATGGTGCAGTATCCGTTTTCTAAGCAGAAACGACTGAAGACGTAGTTAACAGAAGCGCAATTTTTATAGTTGGAAGCAACAAAAGTTACAACTTGGTCCAGAAAATTTCTGTTCAGTCGGACAATCTATAATGCAACTTAATTGGAAAAAAACTACGAATGTTGCAAACCCCTTGTCAAATGGGTTCTGTGATTAGATCTTCGCTTTGCTCCGATAATTATATATCTTTATACAGAAATATTTTTTTACATAAACGGTGTCAATATTTGACGGGCATCATTACTCCTTGCAAACATAATTAATCTTTTCATTTCTTTCACACTACAGTTTTTAGATGTCCCTTTTAATATAAATAATAACACCCACAAACCATATAGAAAAGAAGATTATGTAATCAAATATATTAATACAAGTTCTCACCACCCAAACAAACCATTTAAAAATCCCCAAAACAATAGAAACTAGAATATATAATTCCCCAAATGAAACAATATTCAATAACGTTAGAAATCAATATACTAAAGCCTTGAAGAATAACAGTTTTGCTGAAACGATAACAACAAAAAATAAAGATAGAAATATCATCTGGTATACACTACCATTCAATCTACTAAAAAAAACTAACTTGGGAAAAAACATTTATCCAATTAAAACAGGAACATTTCCCCCCGAGCAACACACTGAGTAAGATATTTAACAAGGACAAACTGAAAAGTAGCTATAGCTGTACGGAAATTTTAGTAAAATCATTACCAAAGATAACAGTAGAGTAATTAATACTCACGAAGGAAGCCTAAGTATACCAGATTGCAAATGTACAAACAAAAACATATGCTCTTTGCAAAACAAATGTCTCAAATCGAATATTGTATACCAAACCGAAATATCAACCCAAGAGAAACCTTTAGAAGTGAAAAATCGTATAGGAATATCGAAAACACTCTTTAAACCTGGATTGGCTAACTATATATCATCCTTTACAAACGAAAAAAAACATAAAAATTAGTACATCACTGTCGACATATTACTGGAAACTGATTGATAGCAACCTCAAACTTACAATAAAATGGAAATTATTAAAACAAACGTACATGCACCGAAATATTGAAACCCCATGCCACCTATGCTAGATGAGAAAAACGAAATCCTTAATTTCCGCCAATAGAACAAAAAAATGGAAAACAGAATTATTAAACCGAAAAATGAAATGCCTTTAAAATGCCAGCACCGCTCAAAATTTCTATTAACAAACATAACTGAATAACCCATACATAGATATACAAAGAATAACCACCATAAATATTTCATTCACGTAGCCACTTTGAAAAACGATCCAATCACCATAATCGTCTCAGATTTGAGGAAACAAACCAAACCCAGCATAATCGAATTAACTACTAAGATCGTATAAAAAGGAACTCTAACATTGGATAACATATTTAAGTGAGAATAAAATACTCTCAGAGAGGAAACATACCCAAAAGGTGCTGACAGACCAACCACATGCTGGTAACGAAAACACCCACACCATTCCCTCGTTTGTATTATATAACCACCAACAGACATACATACCCATTAGATAAAACAAAAAATACAGCAAGCAGTTGCTAACCACTAAGCAAAAATATATATAAATAGAATTGAAAGAAGCTCCTATCACCTAGAAAAATAAGGACCCTGCTAGAAAAATGTCCCAAATTGGGGTCTAAAATAAACCTAATCATTCGCATGGAGAAGCCCAAATAGGACAGAAACGTAAACGTGTTAGTGTAGTGAATTCTGACAATATATATATATATATATATATATATATATATGTGTGTGTGTGTGTGTGTGTTTCTTATTCACGGTCTATATTTACATCTGAAAGAAACAATATCAATATATATATATATATATATATATATATATATATATCCTTGTTATCAAGCAACCAGTTTTTTGTCTAAACTAGGGTTTCTCAACATGGGCGATATCGCCAACCAGTGGGCGTTTTCAACTCTTGTGTGGGCGGTGGGCAACTGTGCTGAAAATGTTTGGCCTTCTGAAATTATTGTAGGCGGTATCGGATTTTGAGTTTTAAAGTCTGAAATTGACGATGAAAAATTTTCCCAGTCCATGTTTTGGAAGATCATCTCAAGGCAGGCTGTAAAGAGTTTAGGTGAGATGGAATCACCTTGTCTTACTCCTTTTTGGAGCTGGAATGGTTCAGAGTCCTTATGTAGCCTGATAAAGGAGTTGCTGTGATTGTACACACGTTGCGGTACTTTGACGTGTACAGGGTCTACATCTTGTAGGGTGATGGCCTTCATGACCATGGGAATTTCTACCGAGTCGAATGCCTTCTTGAAGTCTATAAATATATAATTCTTTTTAAATCCCCGGATCATTTACTTGGTAAGTAACTAATGATCTTGACGAGACTAATTCACACATAGTCCCAAGCATTGATGATCTGATACTAACTCGTGCTTTGTTAATCTACTCACTATCGGAACAGTGTGATCTTTTTGTTTTTTCTGTCCGTAACAATGGACTCACTTCAAAGTAACAATTTAGCGAATGAAATGATATCTTACCCTTTATTTGATACTACAGGCTGTTAAACTGAAACGAGTCCACCCGAAAAAAAATCTTGAAATAATCATCTTTTAGAAATTCAAATATATCTGTGGATTCTTCAACGGGATTTTACATAAACGTATGATTTCGTGCTCATAAATCAAGGGTCGACGTATACACGAGATCGACAAAAATTTTGGAAAGATGGGCCCTTTTACACGTTTTCCGGTCCGGTCTACCACTGTTTGTACTGCTTGAAATCCCTAATGACCAAGAGTTTATGGTTGTTTAATATTCCAGACTGAGGTGTATGATGTCCAAAAACAAACATGAAAAGGATTAGACCAGCAGTTCTCACCTTTTTTGGCATCACCGCCCACTTTCTCATGGGGTATTTTTTCACCGCCTACATGAGAGGTAAATATTCAAAAAGACACCAAAATATATTAATCATCAAAAAACAATAAAATGAAGAGCTTTCGCATTACATGACTCTTTACTGAAAGCAATACAAAGTAGTAATATCAAATATTTAGCAAACACATACCATATTTAAATACCATCAATGCAATACCCGTGTATGGTGTCTAGTAATCTTTCAAGAGTGTTACATGTCTACGTGTACTATACATCTTCCCGATAGAGAGTGTCTTAGAGACGCATGAACACCTACGTAAGCATTTACACATTTCTTTACATACCTACATGATGATGGATATCACAGAGCTGCTTTGTAAAATAATAATGATAAAATGTTGTTGTTGACTCATTTTTTCATTGTCAATTTCAGACTTTAAAACTCAAAATCCGATACCGCCTACATTAACTTCAAAACGCCAAACATTTTCAGCACAGTTGCCCACCGCCCACACAAGAGTTGAAAACGCCTACTGGTTGACGATATCGCCCATGTTGAGAAACCCTAGTTTAGACAAAAGGCTGGTTGCTTGATAACAAGGATGTATATATATATATATATATATATATATATATATATATATATATATATATATATATATTGATATTGTTTCTTTCAGATGTAAATATAGACCGTGAATAAGCAATATATATATATATATATATATACAGCTAGGAATAACTCTATGGGATACAAAAAGATCAACATGCATCTGAGGGTGGACCAAGGTGAAGGTGAAGGATATTATACAAATAATCAGTTGACAAAAATGGAGATGGACCAGATATCTAGCGAGAATGAAAGACGATAGATATAGCAAAAGGTTAACCGATTCAACCGAAATGCGTGGGCGTCTGGCGATCATTGTTACCCCGCCTACTGAGTGGATCTGCTATCAGACTTTGTGCTATCCACGCCAGGTTTTGTGACGTTTTGCGAGAAGATCTCTGTGATCTGCATCAAATTTTGCGTGAAGCTCGGCAAATTTACTACCGAGATCCTTCGTAAGACTTTTGGTGAACATTCTTTCGGTCAAACACAGGTTTTTGAGTTGTGCTCGCGTTTCGAAGCCGACCGAGTATCGGTTCAGGATTACCATAAATGTCTTAGGGACCGTTGGTCTATTATCGCATAACTCAAGATCAGCTTCAGCTATGATCACCGAAGTTACTTGGTTTACTAATGGGACTTCCTTTTTGGCCTAGTCCGGGAACTTTTCAACTACCTCTCACAAATATATATATATTGTGTCTTCCACTTATATATATATATGTTATTGTGTCATCCACAGACAGCTGTTTCGTTGTATTACAATTCTCCATAGACTATAGACTATCCGTTATCCCATCCAGTACCACGAGACAGGATTGAAACCTTCGCTTCAGACCCGGAGGCCGATATCCTACCTCTGCTAGGGAACTGGATGTTCAGTAAGGACTGAATTTAAGCGATATATTTATTTAGCTTAAATTCCCCATCCACCAGAGTGTTCTATTCCTATGGAAGAGCATTGCATAAGCTTACAATGAACGAGATAATGATATAATGATATCTGACAAGATATGAATCTGATAACAATTAGGGAAATCATTTTCCTTTATTGGTGAAACATCTTGATCTTTACATAAAACAGTATACGAACACAAGAGCGCTTAAAAATAAATGACACCCTAAATGCACTCGTACCCATCACAACAAAAAACTATTATTTTGACTTGAAGGGTGCAATAATGGTAAAAAAAAAAAAAGGAGTCAAATGCAGCGAGACAACAATGCATCGAGTCGACATTAATATCCGAATGCGATACAATAGGAAAGAGACCTGAAAGACTTCGCGTGTCTCCGATACTGACGAGACTTATAATGAAACCAAATAGAATATCAAAGGACAACAACCATAAAATAGACTCATGTTGAAATTCTAAAATTCAATAACACTCTTATAACAACGAATAAACTCTATTTTCACTTTTGAAATCGATCCGAAGAAGCGTTGAACTAGCGAAGCGCGTCACCGAAAATAAAGAGATTACCATTTAGAAGATTTTCCGAATTGTCATTAAAGGCATGTGTTGAGAGAGAGAGAGAGAAAAAGGAGTGAGAGGAATAGAGAGAGAGAGAGAGATCTTTGCCAATAAAATTTTATCTTGTCCCTCACCAGTAACCGTCAATTTTGTAAGTATTTTCTTTTCTTTTCTTTTTTTTTCTTTTTTTTTTTCATAAGATATCATCAAAGGAACTTTTAATAGAAAATCCTTCGAAACCTTCATAAACTGATCTTTTGACGAATCTGCCTTTTGTTGACAGAATTTAGAATTTGTTTTCATGTTTTTTTTACAGACGAAATTCTGTGTGTGATATTTTCTCTTATCGATTTCCCGAATCAAAATCAAGTACTTGAAAGGCACTGGGAGGAATCTCGCATTTGGTTGTAAATTCTTCTTTCTTTTTTTAAAATCTTTTCTGTAACATTTGTTTGTTCAATTGATGATTTTTATTTAGTATTCGGAACCGTCAACCAAAACTTAAATCTGTCAAAATAGGTTTCTTCAATTTTCAAGCTAGTCTGGCTAGCTGGCTATCCATTTGTCGCACGTACAAACCGTACAAATGGAGCTAGAGGGATGAAATTTTCAGCATTTACTTATTATGGTTAGAAAAAACGCTTTTCCTGTTTGTTTTTTTACGGAATTCTCCCCCCTCCCAGAGAATAGGTATGTAGTGGGGATTCGATTTACAATTAAAATCTCCGCTAAATTGACCCCCTAGGTTGAAATTTGAAAATTGAAGAAATTGAAGAAACCTATTTTGACAGATTTAAGTTTTGGTTGACGGTTCCGAATACTAAATAAAAAGTAGCGTTCAGGCTTGGTATTTTTGTAAATTCGGACTTTTTAATGACACCCCCCTCCCAAACAAAAGGCAATAGAAATAACTTATTCGTTGCTCACTTCTTTTTCCCCAATTTCTTTAATCGACCAACCCTGACACGACCTGCTGTCAAAAGACGTTCAATGGTTGTCAGACATGATTGTTTTTGTTGTGTGTGATGAGTTCATTTTTTCTTCAAATCATTTGCCTGATAGGATAAGAGTTTTTTTTAGGAGGATGCATCGAGGATTAACACTTTAGAAGCAGATGTTTGTGATCGCTTGCCTTATCAGTAGATGTTTATTCAATAAAAATATTTTTAGATCGTTTATTTTTTTCCGTTTTTTTTATCTTGTATCCAATGCAAAACCTGTGGGATGACGTATCACCGTTTGCAGGTCCTCGTATAGATCGGTAAACTGCTCATCTTAAATATATAAATGAGAGGTGTCTGTATGTTTTGGTGTCTCTCTGTCACGCTATACAAAGTACCTAAACGTGGGTGCAGCCAAACCAAATTTGAAACATTTGGCATGTCTACTTAATGGACCTGGAAGGTTAAAACAAAAAAGTCTTGAGAAAAATATTTTAAAGGGTTTTAGAAGGGGGTTCTATTTACAATGTAATTATGATGCCAAAGTGAAACCTACTTTCCGCCCACATACATATCTTCTTATGCTATTTGTTTATGTATAATGAAAGGGAATATCTATCCTTTGAGGGGTCAAAAATAAAGGAGACTTTTAAATCAAAATATTAAATAAAAGCATTTTCGAATTTTAGAAGGCAGCTCTATAATGTAATTGTAATGCAAAACTGGACTTTTACTTTCCATTTGAAATATATACAATGAGCAAAGATTTTTTTAATGGTTCATTACATATCGTACATACTGTTTCACTTTAAAAATATGAAAAAAATGATAAGGTTTTAAAATCTTTTCATGTAAAACAGATTGTACAATCTGTAATGAGCCATTGAAAAAATCTTTATTCATTTTATAACCTCTCTACCAATGGTATCGAACACCTTCTTTGAACGAAGATCTACTCAATACATTCATTCATATTTATATAGCTCATGTCGTTCTATATGTAGTTTGTTATTTCATATTGATTGTTATCATAATGTATTGCAAATGGATGTTATTTCATACTACACATTATTTACGTAAATTACTCAAAACGTATTTGACGCTGAGAGATCAATAAGTATAACATACATCGTTCGTTTTTCGTGTCACTTCTGTTGAGTGTGCACCCATGTGAATACTAAATCCATTGTGTTGGTTTTAATCTCGGACTGCATGCCAATCAACGTATAATATCATATAATAACCTGCCCGTTGAACGGATGTACACCTAGTCAAGTAATATTTCGATAAGGCTTTCACGGAGGCAATCAGATACTGGAGTATTGTCTGGTGAATCTCATAACATTGCCAGTTTTCATTGATAACCTTTCTAAGCTAAGGGGAACACAGCTGCAATGAAGAAACAACAATTCAAGAAGGCTCCTTATTGCTTCCCTTGAATAACAATTGGAAAAATTGCCCCTGGAATTGAGATAGAATATGCCATCTTCTAACACGGTTACCTTCTCTCTTGTAAGGTATTAATATTACACCGGTTTTGCACAATAACGCCGCTCGGATGGTGAAATGGTTAGCATGTCTGCCTCACGTGAAGAAGGTTGCGTTCCTGATACGTGCAAAGAGCGTGGAAAACTTTTCCATAGGACAAAGTTACTCAGTAGCTAATTGAGTACAATTCAAGCTGTGTGATTGCAATGGAAGGCTATGTATAGACCGTATTACGGTTGCATCCTCAAAAGAGAGAATGTCTTTACTCATCAATAAAACCCCAAATGGGTCTATAATGTTGCGAAGGAAATGTTGATAATAATTTTCACAATTATTCTGGGTGGAATGGAGACCATTCCAATGCGTTTAACATCACGTATTTTTTAAGAAACTTTCCAATGATTAACTTATTATCGGATAGTATCAGACCATCCATACAGGGAGATCGAATAAGATTCAAACTCACTAACTATAATCAGTAAGAATAACTTCCTGATTGTCTTTATACGACATGTTTCCTTATCTTTTTTTCGTATAATTTATCAATATATAAATTTTGGATCAGACCATCAATAATGGTAGATCCAATGAGGATTGAACCCACTAACAACGTCCAGCAAGATAAGATTGTAGATCATTGCTATTTGACGTGCATCTTGATCCATTTTTCATATGATTTAATCGTTAATCCCATGAAAAGAAATTCACGAACATATTTGGACTAGAGTTGTTTTTTCTTTAATAAAATATAGTGAATTTCTTTACAACGGAGTGTGTATTGTTTGAAATGGAAGGCAAGGGGTATTTTTATCTGCATAATATTTATCCTTGGGTGGAAGAGTCCATTTTTACGGACAGCGAACCAAGAAAATCGCACTGTTTATTATTAGAATAGATATGAAGTTAGCATTAGTTGATATCAGACCGTCTCTACTAAGGGATCCGATGAGGATCGAACCCATTAACGATGGACAGTAAGATTGCCTTGCTGATCATTGCTACACTACGTGTGTCCCGATCTTTTCATATGATAACCTAACATAGTTCAATATCAGACCATCAACAGTGGGAGATCCAATGACGATTGATCCGACTAACAAAGACCAAAAAGGTTAACTTGCTGGTCATGGTTTAGAACGAACATCCTGGACCATTTTTTCATAATATTTATTGACTTATCGACGCAGAATCTTTCAATTTTCTATTTCTCAGCTTATGGATTTTTGGTCTTCCATTGCATTTGAAGTGACTTAATATCGAGCTCAACAATTGCCTTCGGCGGTCTTTAAACAATGGATATTATAATTATTCTTTCCCGAATGGTTCGTCTAAGAATACCTTGGGTCCCCATCAACAGAGCAATATACACTAAAAATAACTGTAGCCAATACTTTAATTGCAGTCTGGAAAGGCTTGTGAGGTAAGTCGAAAACTAGAATCACTATTTTGCTTGTCGCCAGAGCAATTATGATCGAATTTTCAGTTAGGAGGGTACTTACTGTGTTTTCAGTTGCTGCTAATGAGGCCATCTAAAAGGTTTATAAATTAACTAGATTAATGAAAAAACAAATAAAAATCCTTGTTCGATGGCTGAGATAGTCGTGTATTTCTCTACCAATGCTGATGCACACACACACATGTATGTATAATGATTATACTAGCTCAATTTCATTGATAATGTTGAGCATTTATCCTATAAGAACAACACTTCACATACGATACATATATACATATATGTACTCGAAGTCAACTTGACATTTTGAGTTGTATGTATCGATCACTCTATGAAATATACCCATCATACATCGTCTATTGCATTATATTATATGATACTATGTTATATTGCATCCCTGATTTGTTCTCTCTCTCTCTCTATCTCTCTCTCTCTCTCTCTCTCTCTCTATATATATATATATATATATATATATATATATATATATATATATATATACTTTTTACTATTTTCCAAGAATAAAATAGAGTGGTTAAATTTCAGTAATTCAACGTTTATCAGAAAAGAGTGCTCAATGCATTAGATAAGTCTTCAAGCCCTAAGGGAGCAGTATAATAATCACAGAAAATCCGAGAGATAGACTCCCACCTCTCAAGAGTAATGAAAATATTTTGTACTAGACTGATAACCTAGGCAGGCTATTAATAGTAGACGACCGTACGTAATGTTACGCAGCATGCAACAAATTTCAACTTATTTCTCTTTCAGACGTATCGACGGTACTAACATGGCAGCTGTCAATCTTATACAGGAAATGAAAAGGCACTCCGTGCTCGTGGCCCTAGCCGTGTCACCCGTGGTCGAGAAAAAAAGAAAGAAACGTTCTTAGCGGTCAGACGTCGTCAGGACGACCGAGTTCGCCCATCAGGTCCGGGACATCATCAACGACGAACCCCAGCCCTGGATCGAGGGTGTGGTCCACGGGAGGTCGTACGTGTTCCAACAGGACTCTGTTCCCACCCACATGACCAACGTCACCCGGGAGTGGCTGACCGAGAATTTTCACGATCATATGACCCCACCACGTGGCTTCCTAGCTCTCCTGATCTGAAATCCCCGAACTACCAGTTGTGGGGCGTCGTTAAAAGGAAGACTAACCAACGGCCCACAATACCAAGTACTCGTTGAAGGTCGCCATCATAGACGTGATGGCCAACATGAACGAGAAACACTTGAACCGGGCATGCATTCGCTTGTGAGGCTACACCAAGGCTTCATTATCATCATCAGTCTTTTATCGTTCGTCGTTGGATACAGACTCTCCCCATGATTAGCCAGACCTCTCTATCATGGGTGTCGCAGAGCCAATGCTTTCTGAACTTGTCTAGTTCGTCTCTCCATCTTATATTCTGCCAGGCTCAGTTTCGTATTTGATCTCTGGGGATCCATGTTGTGAGACGTGATGCCCATCGGTCGTCCACCATTCTTGCAACATAACCAGCCAACTGCCATTTGAGATTTTGATGGATTCTATGATGTCCCTGACTCCTGTCTTTTTCTGGATTTACTGTTCTGTCTTGTGGTCTCTCCATATGAGGCCCAACATAATTCTTTCGTGTGCATGTTGCATGGTTCTCAGTTTGCAGATCTGTCTCTTGGTTAGGTTCCATGTTTCAGCTCCATAAGTGACTTTTGGAAGGATGCATTTGTTATACATCCTTCTTCTTAGGATTAATGGGATCTTCTTATTTTTTAAAGTTGAGCTTGCTCTGCCAAAGGCTTGCCATCCTATTGTGATTTTCGGCTTGATTTCTTCTTCTTTTGCGGGTCTCATGGAGATTCGTTGTCCTAAGTAGATGTAGTGATCTACTTTTTCCAGTTCTGTCTTCGATTTTGATCTGAGTGTTTTTATCTCCGATGTGGTTGTTGCACATGATCTTCGTCTTGCTGAAATTCATGTGTAGGCCGACTTTCTTGCTCTCTTCATTTAGTTCATCTATCATTAGTTGGAGGTCGTGTAGATTCTCTGCGAAAAGGACGATGACGTCTGCAAATCCGAGGTTGCTCAGATACTCGCCCTCTATTTTTATACCTTTACTCTCCCATAGGATGTTTTTACTGGATAACCTCTTTCTTATACCTAGTTGAACATGTGTTCCAATTTCTACGAAAATATATTGATTTTTTGTATCAAATACCTTCATTTTTATCAATATCATAATTTGTTCACAAATTAGTAGCTGACAATGTGGCGAGAAAAACAGAGATTCCTTTTAGCACATATAAACAATTTATTAGCGCCATTAAGGAAAATGGAAACAGATATTAGGTTGGTGCAAGAATAATTGCCGTTTCTGTTTTTTTAAACTCTGATGCTATTTTAAATAAAGTATTAACAATAATTTCTAAGTGTGAATTTCGCCCTATTTGTTTGGGCTGAATGTTTTCTTTTCACTATTTATTCGATGATAGAAAAATTCCCCAGCGTTAAATTGTCCCCCGCGATAAATTCCACTCTACAACTTTCAACAAATATACATTTAACCACTTTCCAATTTTGTCTTTGTTTATGCGTGTGTGCTGAATGTATGTTTACGAATACATATATACCTGTGTCTGTGACACGTATATGGATTGTACATGTATATATGTGTGTATATGTGGCATGTGTCCTCATACAGTGTACTCATATGTGTACTTGTGTGCGTAAATGGCATGCGTATTTATGGTGTGTATATTTACATTGCATGTGTGCGTAATTGCATATGTGTGAGTGTATGTGTATAAGCCAAATATGTGCATATGTACATACATGTGCATGAGAAAAGTACGTACACATACACAAGCTCTACACGCATACGCATGCCACATTTATACTACATAAGCACATATACATGTGTCACCTGTACATATGCACACACATACCACATACGCAGACACTAACTACAAACATGCACTACATATTCTCATGCACACGTGCATACATATGTCACATTAGCAAACTTGTACACCATATATACACATGCCATATACGCACACATGTACACATACACAAACTACATGTATGCATCCATCACACATACCACATACTCATGTTTTGCATAATTGCATACATACTTGCCCACACTATACACATATGCACACACGCGTGCATATACATACATACAACATATTATGTATATAGTGTACATGTGTGTATACGTGGAAAGTTTATTCAAGTATGCATGAGAGTAGGCAAAATATGTGTACGTGACATATGAATGTTTGTAGATAGTGTGCGCGTATGTGTACGTGGCATGAGTGTACATTGTGTACGTGTGTGTATACGTGGCAAGTGTATTCAAGTGTGTATAATGGCGTGTAACATATGTGTATGTGACATGTGTACATTAAAAAAACTGCGATTATTTTTGCACCAGTTTAGTGAAACAAGCATACCTAAATACCGATTACAAGATGTTAATTAGGTGGATGTTGTCATAATGATATAAGACGTTAATATGTAGAATCGGCGTTAAAACATCAACCAATGACCGGACACACTTCCATACATCATGGGCGCTGACGAAACGAATTCTAAAACAACGCAAAAATATCAATCAATGCTTATGTCGATAATCGACCTGGAGCTGGTTGATCATTTCAAGGGTATCCTTATTTTTTACACATACAAACACCAACTGACCCTACAGATACCCAGAGGTTAGTCCCCTAAACTTCCCTTCGATCCAATAGTTGGTATTCGATAGCATTCATGTCAGGGAGTAGGGGGTTGAAAGTTTGGACGTTTTTTGTAATCACTGACCAGCAAAGGGCGAAAGGGGTATCTAATTCACTGATCACGCCATTTTCTCATTTTTTAACTGCCGAAAGACGTTAATTATGTGACGGTTTCTACTAAGGGACTAACCAGACTTGATTTTATGGAATGGGGTTAGGATAGAAAAAACACTTAATTTCTTTATTGGGAAGAGCCCATGATTTGAAATAGTGGGTAGTACGTATTTTTTCAGCAATTTTTTTATCTCGAGTAGAAGAGTCCAATGTTACAGCCAGCGAACCAAGAAAATCACCTTGTTCATTATTATAGTAGGTACAAATATAGTAATTTACTAAGTTTAGCTTAGTTTTTGGTGGGAGACCAAAGGTGTTTGGCACCAGTGAGGATTCAAGTTAATTCTCCATGGTGATGAGTGTTTATGGCACAAGTAGAAATATATTATATTCTGTTGAAAACCGTTGACCATGTGGTAGACTGAATATTTCATTCTTGTGAGGAATTATAATAAAGATGGAAACACAGCCTCAACAAAAATGAATTATTTTGCTACAAGAAATGGATTTTATTGATTATAAAATTGTTTTTTTTGTTGTTGTTGTTGTTGTTGTTGTTGTTGTTTTGTTTTTTGTTTTTTCGTGTACCGACCATTTTGATGATGTTGAATAATTTGAAATCATGTATGATTTCTTCCTTATGGGCTACATTTATACCATTCATAAACAGTAAAATATGTGTTTATCTGTTTTAAAATTAGTCAGTGTTCGATTATTCTTCCATCTATTTGTATTTTAAAGAAAAACGATGATATATCTAAAAGTTGAGCAATTATTAGTACAAGCAATTACAAAATAAAAGTAAGAAATTAAATATCTGACGTCGAGTTGTGCGCCAAGCTTAGAGCAAGAGATTTGGCAAACTAGCATATCATTTGCTAGTGTTGTTAGTTTGATCCCCATACGTGCATCATTATTGTGGCCTTCTGCCAGACTGAGATTAGCTATGGTGGCGCCTTCCGTAAGGCAAAAAAAACGCAGATCGCCTGCCAATTCACTGGTGTAGTGAGTTCGATTCTCATTGGATACCCCAACCCCACTAAGGTGAACAATAGCCCACATTTGTGATCGTACACTTGCGCTAGTAATTATTACTAGGTGACCCACTGCTATGGTCTTGTGTTATACTAAGCTAAGTTCAATGAATACACTCTTGCATCAATGACAGTCTATATTTTTATGTGCTACTAAAAACATAAGCTATTTCAAGCCCATCTCCAACAAGTGATCTAAGGGAAGCAACTTTGGTATCCATTACCAAGGGAAGTAACTTTAATTTTGAAAGCCATTTTATTTTTACTTTCTGCTATTGTGGTTTTCCAGGGAATGACAAAACTCACTTCAATAAACCGCTGTCAACAGAAAAAATCTCTGACAAACCATTGATAAGGAGTTTATATCTCCCAAAATGGTCTATTAATCTAGCTTTTTCTCCAAAAAATATCTTAATAGGGAATAATAGTTCAGAATCAAATATACTTGAAAAAACAAAAAAAAGATTAACAGTAAAATTGTGAATGACTTTTCTAAAACCAGGTAAAGGCATAAAATTAAAATATTAGATATTAGGAGGAAGTCATATGCTTGAACTCCACTTTTAGCAGAGCAGCTACACTTTGATCAACCTCGGTTTCAGTAAGGAGAGGGGGGGGGCTCTTTTTACAGTACTATATCATATTTTTTTGATATCAGATATTGTTTTCTATCAGGTTAAGCAGAATTTATTCAACACATAAAACAAAATTTAAGGAAAGAGAGGGTCTCTTTCAATACAATATTAAATTTTATTTTTGTCATATTGACAAATTGTTTCATATTGGATACACACGCTTACAAGTGGGCAGACACTCAAAGAGGTGATCTGAAATGAAAAATGTTAACATATTGCTCTAAATGATATCAAACAGACTACTTCAATGCGAAAAAAATGATCATATCAACATATCTTTTTCAATTACATTAGGTAGGAATTATCTTATAAAATGAAGCAGAATTTTCTATCTTATTACAGGTACACAATCCCTTATCTGAGACTCAAAGGCTAGACACTTTTTGAATTTTGAATTTCTTTTGACTTTGGAAAGGTAATAGAGGTACCATATATAGGGTGAACTATCAAATTGATTGTTAGGAAAAAACAATGTCTCTGTAGTGAACCATTAGGCTGAGTAAGCTTCAACCCAGAAGTCTGGAAACGAGGGATAGACCAAAAGAAAGAAAATGGTTTGAATGTATGGGTTAGCATTTTGAATGATATTTCAATACCTTTGCATAAAGTTTTTTCATCCCTGGAATATTACAAATACAGTAGACCTTTGTTAACATGGCACCATTGGGACCTAAGGAGTGCCAGATCAGTGGAAATATCAAATCACAGAAGGATTACCTCTCAGCAATAGCTAATCATCTCATCATACCTTCAAAATATCATGTAAAATCAGTACAAGTTTAAGAAATAAGGGAACAAAAACATTAAATCTATTTCCCATTCTTAATGAAACAGTCTGTCTTGTTTTTTCAACTTATTTCCAGGCTGTTCAAAACCTTCAACAACAGAGAGCTCAAATTCCAAAGTCCTACCATCTTTTATTATTTTTCTCACACACATCTGTTTCTTCCAGCCATTATCAGCCAAAAAAATGTAGCGTTTTTCCTTTGTTTCTTTATATAGTACATTGCTGAAGAGTTGATGTTGTAACACACAAAAGCTTTTCACTCACCTACCACTGTTCAGTTTTTTCAAGACTTCAATTAAATCTTCAATCAACAATGTGAATTCTTTCTTCATATTTATACTTTGAAACTTCTATAGTTTTTGTTTTACATTAGAAAACAAAACAGTACAGTACACTTTCAATAATGTAGCTACCTGTAATCCAGTTCTATGGCTGATGCAGCACAGATTTCAAAGAGCCCGGGGTACTTAACCAGCTTTTTGCTATGCATTGTTTTGGTTAAACTATATCTTTTCACCCATGCAAGTTTAAAAGGAAGCATTTTTTCTTCAACTTCATGTTTTGCCCTTGTGCCACACTTTTCCAAAATTTTATAAGATGGTCAAATGTATTGGGGTACAAACACTTACCAAACTCAGAAATGCTGGTAGCTCAGCCTTCATGGTCAATGTGTTTGACCACACCTTTTGCACCATTTGTTAAACCTGATTCTTTCCAAATATTTATTGTCAAAGTCACTCACCATTATCTTGCCAACCTCACTCGGCCAGGTGGGTGCTGTGCATTATGAGATGATGAACCATCAACTGAGAGACAACTGTTTTTGCTTTTGAGTTTAGCAATTGGTGTACCTTATGCTTCAATTTTTTCTTATTATAATCTATCAAGTCCTTATTAAGGGTAAATAACATTACAGTGTTTTCTAAGAACTCTCAAGTCTCACTCTCTGAGATGTCACCATCTCCATATAACTCCCTTGATTTTAAAAGTACCAATTATCTTTGGTGAAAGTAGGCGAAGTGTCCTGTCTCTTGAGAGACAACCCCCAATGCATTATGATGACCTGTGATGTTGCATGCATCAGCTTAGTGATTCTTGCAAATCTCAAATCTGGTCAAGTCCAGGACTATACACCTCAATGATCAACCCCTTATAAGGATGCAAGTCCACAAAAGGGGGTACCCCCTGCCTAATTAAACAGCTCAGAGTGTACTCAATTAGCTGCTGACTGCACATAGGAATTTGTCCTGATAAAGAGCATTCTACACTCTTTGCTCACACCAGGAATCAAACCCAGGACCTTCTGTGTGTGAGACAGACATGCTAGCCATTACACAATCCGAGCAGACTTGGTAAATATGCCATTAGCAAATCTGTCTTGAATCTATTCGCACTGCTTTTGATCATAATATTGTTGTCTTGTGATTCCATCAAATAAGATTGTTTTGTCAAAAATATCAAATAATGTTTTTCTTATGCACAGTAAAATGAAAAGTCATTTGATTTGGAATAAAACAAAGCTATTTCACGAATCGTTCGGAGTTGGGCAAAATCTCCAATTAAAATCACAGATACTCCACCAAACATAAGATTGCTTTTGTCTTTGGTTTGATATCTCCAAGCTGTTTATTGATTATGTGCAAGGTGTATAATCCAATGCTTTTTTTCCATCAATCGCCAAGGATTCACGCTGTTGAAAAAAAAACGTTCATCTTTCTGAGTTGTTCATTAGTAAAATCAGATAAGTTTTTCTTCATAGAGGATCTTTATACAGGAATCATGAACACGATCCAAAATGCCGTTGCACCTGTTAGTGCAGCTTTGTGCAAAAGACGAATCTTTCTCTACGGCTTTCTGAGCATTGAAATTTATAAATTTACTTTTATCACAATCAGTTCTAACTCATAAGTTTACATAGATTGCATTTGTATTGCATCTCCCTGTCTATCCAAGAATTTACAAAATCATTTGCTTTTCTCTGTTCATCATTAGATTCAGTAGGATCCCAAATGCACTGCTCCTTCTCAGTAAGTATTGCAACCTTATTTTGGTGTTTAATCCACTTTTGTGCTTCTTTGATATCAAATGCTTTCAGGCTAAGCTCTTAGTGATCAGATTGCCAATTATAGATCTCAATTTCATCATTTTCAATACCATTATTATCCAAATCGATATCATTGTTGATTTTATGCCTATCTTGGCCATACTCTGAATCAATGGTTACCAAACTTAATTAGTCACGGAACCTTTATACGATTTTCCAAAAATTGTGGAACCCGTACTTATATTTTACAGACAACTCCAGCCATCCTAATTTTGATGAGACATCAAATGAAACAAAAATTGTTCTACAAAAATTTTATGTCTATAATATCTATATCTATATTTGATGCAAATAAAGGGAAGCAACTGCCACCACTCAGTACAGGACTTACTGGGTTACGGGCCTTGACCCCTCATGGTCCCTAACGGAAGTCGGATAGTTGATAGCGAGGTGGTTAATGAACAACAAAGGTTTACATCTTTTCTAATTTGCTCTAATCCTGCACTTAGCCTCAGCACTAACCCTAAAAACACCAACATTACAAGAGGGAATTTTTAATGAAACATTAAAATATAAACCGACTCTGTATTCATGCTGCCTAACTTATAATCATAAAAATATTGAAGATCATTTTTTTATTAAATAAATTTTCATCAAAAAGTTTTATTAAAAGATATCGTATCTCACAGGAACCTAGATTTTCTTCATGCAACTCTAGGGCTATGAAGGACCCACTTTGGGAAACACAGCCCTGAACCATCAAATACTCGAGAATGGCGTTCCTTCCGGTCATCCTTTGATACAGTGTCAAATACAGGATTAATCACTCAATACAAATGCATCATTCTCCACCAATTTCTCTTTGGTTCTCTCATTTACCAAAATTAAATTTATTCAAAGTCATCTTTCACCGATTAAGGAAAAAATTCTTTATTCTCAACAAAGTCTTATAATTCAGCTTCACACAAAGCAAAGCTTTTACCAAAGCGCAATCAAACTTGTTCATCACCAACAAGCTCTTACAATAATCTTCATTGTTAGGTTTACCTTTGTGAACAATGTACATGATAGTTGGGATAAAATGGGGAAACACATTGTTGGCAGATCTGTATTTCCATTTCATTGTGAAGTTGACCACAAATCCATTTCAGAAATCAGATTATCTTCACAAAATCTTATGTAATCTGGGCATGATTTTCTCTGCATAAGCTTTTAACCAATTACTGTTTTCACCTTCATCTGAAGTTATTTTACCTTTAACCCTTTGGACCGCTTTCAAATTGATCCCTCTAGGGGTTTTACTGAATTCAACATATGGCTGATTATGACCGATCAGAATACATTCATAGACAGATATATCACATTGACCAACTGAATTTAAAAGTATTTTTGAGCAGCTCACCTGATTGCAACAGCATCATCCAACTTTGCAGCAATGACTCTCTCAATATTCACAGAGAAATTAGTTTGACTTCCATTTTTGAGAAAGTAATTTAACAACTAATGATATGCAATGATTGTGCTGTAGTCAATATTTGCTCCCCAGATAACCAATAACCCAGGGATATGAATCACTCAGTCATGATAGTTTCACTAGAGTGTCATTACTTCACCATTGTGAAATGAACCATTTACCTTTAAAATACTATTTTTGTCCTACACTTGACTGACACATTTAATATTTCAATCACTCTTAACATTGAAACCAATCAATTACATAAGGAAATGCAAGGATGTGTTCTCTTTTTTAGTTCTTTACCACCAAGACTTTTATTCTCCTTAAAATCAGGACCAAAAATCTCTTCCTGTTTTACTTTCTTGTGGTCTTGACACTAATCCTTGTACAACATGAATTAGTTAATTTCAGCAGTTTAATGCTCACACATTTGAGAGGGTTTGTCCATGTACTGTACAAAATCCTGTCGTAAAACATAATCTACCAGCTTGTACATAATCTAACTGCTTATGTATAGGATCCAACTCAGGATGAATCTAAGATACACCTGCTATGTGAGAATTGAACTAATCTATTCTCTCTCATGCATTTTCAATGTTTTCATTTGATTTCAACTTTTTTTCTCATCGTAAACATTTCAAATACAAATATATAAAAAAAAGTAATAGTTTTTTTCTCATTATTATTAATTCGATATGTCTCAATATTGGGACTTGAATCAACTACAAAACCAATGATGCATGATGTCCATAAGGGCTCAGTTCTTGGTTCACTACTTTTTCTTATCTACATAAATGATATACACTGTACTATATCATTTTGCTGATACAAATTTCCTTAATATTGAAAATTCTACAAAATCTACGCAAAAATCAGCTTTAACTGATTTTAAAATCCTTTATGGATCCCTCGAGACCACATACACAACCGAGGCCGACAAAGTGTTAGATGGAGAGACGAACTAGACAAGTTCAGGAAATACTGGCTCCGTGACGCCCATGATAGGGAAGTGTAGCAAATCCTGGGGAAGGTCTATGTCCAACGACGGACGCTAAAACACTGATGATGATGATGATGATGATGATACTTGGTTTGTTGCTAATAAAATATCATTTAATTGCAATAAAACAGAAATGATATTTTTTCATTTACTTAAAGATGACAATAAATGAACTTAGAATTTATCCATCCACAAACAATTGAATATCTTAGGATCTACCTTGATGAAACCTTCAATGATAGATTCCATTGTGAAATCTTACTCCAGAAATAGTGAATAGAAAATGGCATGTTATGTAAAGCCAGACACTACATTAATACTGTAGTCCTGAAATCTTTGAATTATGCTATTTCCTCATCTTGCCTTTTGTCATGTTGGGACAAAGCTTGAATGTCTATAACAAAAATATTTTTAAATTGCAAAGTAGAACTATTGGCACTATACTTAGAGTTAGGAATTAAATACAAAACCTTTATTTTAGCTAGACATCAAAAACTTCACTTCCATCAACGACTCCTATAAAATCCTTTGACGCACATGGTCCAATGCTCATTGGTGCCAGCACTCCTAGCTAGTTACACTTTTGGCCCGGCACTTATTGCTGGCAACTGTTTCTCTCTCTTTCCTTCTCCCTAAGATCATTATCATTTTGCCAAACCCCCAGTCAATCCAATCTTGACCATTTTTCCACCATGACTTATCTTTGTTCCAACTTTGCCCATTTCACTTCATCAATGTTGGAGCATCTCACATACGCACAGCTATGCAGCTATGCTACCGTGTTCACACCATGTGATCCTTATATGTATACACCTCTCACTCTCATGGATGAAATGGCAATGCTTTTTGCTATCCAATAGTCATAATAATCTCTCCTGAATTCTTTTCACTTTGGGAAACACACATAGATAAAACTCTGTGTTCTCTGTCTTTCATGGTCTGTCCGTCAAGTGTCTATCAGCAACAGAGAATAGCCCCCAAGTCGCTCACACAACTTAACAGTCTGGCTCGCTCACTGAACCAGGTTTCCACATATTCCTTGGTACGATCCAAGCCATATGGATTCACGAGTGGTTCAGACAATCCGCTTTGACTCCAACGACTTTACTATCAAGAACAAGAAAGTTCCCACCTTTTGCAATCTCTTTTCATCTCTTCACACGATTGATCACATTTATGTTATCCTTGTATATACTTCATTTTCATTTGTCCCTTGTCATTAATGCCCTTGTATCAAGTGTATGTCTTATTTGTCCATCCAAATCCCTGTACGTGTTCTTTTTACTTTATTTCATCTCCGTGTCTAAGTTCATACTTTACGCGCATTCTCTTCGTACACCTCCCTTTCTCCTTCTACATCTCCAGTGACACCGCTGCTAACACCAAACCACAAAAACACCTTCTGCTACAAACATCCATCATGCTATTCATTTCCCAACTAAAGAAATTATCAATAGCATGATATCTTTTTCTGACTTTCAATCTGATTGTAACACTATATATCCTAATCTTAACATCCTGAAACTTGAAAAATCAAATGATATCGCAAAATTAATTATTGATACATGACTGATTAAATAAGTTATCCTCACTTTGTCTTCAGGAGTATTTCAGACAAACGAAAGAAATTCATTCATTAAGTATAAAAGGCTCCTATTTGGGTTGCCTCTGGGATCCATCTTGCTTAACAGCTAGATATGGATTGAATTCAATCACCAAAAAATGCATTTCTGATTGGGATAATTTGACATAAAAAATTAAGATTGATCTACTTTTTATAACTTCTTTTTAAACTTGAATCTAATATCAAATTAAATTTCATTCAATCCTATATTTGAATTTGAATTCAATGAAGAAAATTCTGACAAATACTTTTTAATCAAATGAAAAAAAATTAAAACTATAGATAATGTTCCTTGATCGAAATTCTGCATGAACATCACCTCTCCCAAACTGGAAGAAAAAAATATTGCAACATTAAAGGAAAAGGGGAGAAAAGGTATTACATCAAACATTAAGTAATTCTTTAGTCTTTTTTCTAAACATGAAATACTTGTCATCAATTTAATGATAAATAACAAAAACTATGTTCTCTTTTCGTTTGATGATAACCTGAGATTTTTCAAATCTTTTCAAACCTTTTTCATTGAATACAATAGAGGGAAACAATTGCAACGGCGATGACGTTAATTCACGAAATCCCACTCTCTTGTCTACGGCGTGGGTTGTTCGCCTGAGTACCCTGTGATATTCTTATCTTGTTGAACTACTGCTCTTTCTAGGCATCAAAATGGCGGTGTTGAGTGTGTACATCATCAACAAGGCTGGTGGTCTTATTTACCAATATGACCACAATTGTGCGCGTCCAGAAGTTGAAAAAACTTTTGGCTATCCTTTAGAAGTTGTTCTCAAAGTACACGATGACAAAGTTGTTGTTGCTTTCGGTGAAAGAGATACCATCAAAGGTTTGTTTCTACCTTACTCGTCGTCATAAAACAACAACTTGTTTTGTATCTCCACCCAGTCAGTATTCCGTTGTCGATTTCTTTTCCTCGGAGAAAATAATCGAAGTAATAATTAGACAGATTATTTTCGTTTTTATAATCTTCAAGGAATTTATATTATATACTTTGTGGGGGATTGGAACTTTCCTGTCGATGCATTTTAATTAAACTCTTTAAATTTATCATCTGCATCCGGTGACATATTTCTAGTGTGTACAATGTAATGTTGCACCATGTTCAATATTACACTGTATACAACTTCACCGTAAAAATCCGATAATTAACACTATTCATTCTTTAATTAGTCAGTCAGTCTTGTAGATCATTCATTGATTATTATTTTCTCTTTAGTATTTGACATGAACTCAGTGTTTTACAGTCGCATTTACACTCACACTGAACAGCTGGTTTTGTGGTTTAAGAAGGGGTGGAGCTTTCAGCGCTTTTTCACTTCCGTGAACCCATACTCTGTCTTCTTCATTTACGAGAGAAATTCTGTAACTCGCTTTTTTCTTTCACCTAAGAATGAAACCCGAAAGAAAAAAGGTGATAAAAGAATTGAAGATGATTTTTAGAAGCGAGAATTAGAATTTCTCTTGAAGCAAAAAGCGGTGAATGTCAATCAGTGCGTCTTACATCAAGGGAGATAACTCCAACTTTTGCATCGAACTCAACAACAAAAAATTACAATTATTCTAAAATGTTGATGAAAAACATGAAAAGAAAGAAAATTACCCATCGAACGAATAACAAAATAAAATAGCGCATTGTAGATTTTAAATACTTTCTTTAAAATCCTTTTCTCCCCTTTAATTTTCCTGTTTTGAATTTATATCTTAATATTTTTTCTTTTGAAAACTGAGATTATCCATGTAAACCGAACCTCCGTAAAAATTCTAAAAAAACATCTAATATCCAACATCTAAAAACGATATTTTATTTTTTATTGCCTTTTTTTTAATCATATGACATTTGTTTTATTCATGTCGCGTAATCGTCGCGATCAGGTATTTCAGATTTATAAAATGCTATTCATATTTTTTTTGATCCGTTGATACCCAGTTGATTGTAAGTTTGCAGACAATCTTTCGGAATAGACATCCACGCTGTTTTCAATCGTTTATGCTATTGTGACATTTTCTATGGAAAGAAGGTTAGTTAGTACACATAATTTTGCTTTTAAGAAAAGATTTGATTAAGATACTCTTTAGTTTCCAAAGTCGAAAAAAATTGTGAGGGCTTTTCGTCCATTAGACCCTAAAATTTTTCAAGGTTTCAATGTAGGGGTTCTATTTTCAGTGGGGTTGAGTGATGCTGTGAAATATTCGGGTTGTTTTTTTGTTTTTTTTTTCTTGTAGGGGATTCTTTGATATTTTAATGGCGATTCTTTTTTTATGGGAAAAGTTTATTTGTACTTTCAATCAATAAGACCCCCGTTATCTCTGGAAAAGTGTTAGTTTGTGAAGAAAACATTTTATTTTTTATTTATTTTTGGGGGGGGGGTTTAGAGGTGGAAAAGGTTCTATTTACCAAGTAGAGAAACATGCTAGACTGGACTCGTACTTTCTACACGTCGTACGAAACTACGGCTTTGAAGTAAAAAAAATCGTTGAGCTTAGTTGATATTTAAATGAGATTTTTTTTTTCCGTATTTACAGTTGGCCACACAGTTCTTGGAATAAATGGTATTCAAGCAGAAGGTAGATTCTTGCGTGATGGCAGAGATATTCTGGAAGTTTTGGCAGCAGAGGAAAATTATCCAATCAACATAAAATTTGGAAGACCAAAACTGACAACTAATGAAAAAATCATGTTGGCCAGTATGTTCCACTCGTAAGTAAATATGGTGATCAATTACTTATTAAATCCAGAATGATTAATATTTTCGGTTCAGAATGATGCAATCACTCCATAAAATAAACCTACTCAGAAAACCTACCACAGAGTCATCACAAATGAGGTTGTGTGATGAACAGCATCATGCTGTAAAATTTCTCCATTAAATCCTGGAAAAAACGTTCTTTATCTAGGGTAAAGTTTAACAATATTGAGCTAAGGCCTCTGTAGTGTAGTAGTGGTTTCAAAACTTAGGTCAGTGAACCACTGGGGTGGGGGTCTATCAAATAATGCTCAGGGTTCTGCAGCAGTGTTCCCTCCAGACCTGACTTTGCTAATCTTTTGGTGAACAAACCTCATCCATTGCCCAACAATCAAAAAATGTAATTGTACACAGACCTGTACCATATATTAGAATTCAAATAATTGTAATCCATTTTACATCAATATGATTTTTAAAAGTCAAAAATTGATTTTTTATTGTAGTTCATTAATCAGTCTAAAAACTAAATGCTGAAAATGGGGATTTGCCAGAATACCTACTTCATAGAAGCAATTCTTGATTTTTTAAAGTTTCTTAACCACTGCTCTATCAAGCTCAAGACCTCACAACTGTTGTAATGGTCTGCAAGGCTAGCTTGCTAACCCCTGCTCCATGACAAGGCCCCTTCTAAAACCTCATGTTCATAATATTCCTTATCAAGTTTCTATTCAGACCATACTTTATGATGAATGGAATTCAAATTTATGAAGAATGTTCATTATAAAATCTTTAATTTGAGATTTAGGTATTTGTTGAGCTTAGCCATTATTGACATGAGGCCAAGTTCATGAAGGAACATGGTAACAAATGCTTGTGAGATAAGCATGCTAAAATCTGCTCTCCACAATTTTGATTCTTAACATTTTTTTTTTCTTTTTTTCTTTTTAATGAATGTTCTACTTCAGTTGTGAATTCCTTACAATTTTCTGTTTCTATCTGCAGATTGTACACCATCAGTTGCCAATTATCCCCTGAGCCTCGTTCATCAGGGATAGAAATGATGGAAACGGACACTTTTAAGCTACATTGTTTTCAGAGCATGACAGGTGAGAATTTACTGTAATGAAATCATTTATTTTCCCAATTGTACACTTTATCAGAATTTTTTTCATCATTTATTCTAAAATATGCAGCTTGCTTTTCGGGGCGGGGGTTCTTTTGATGAAGTTACCGATGTAAAAGTTAGGCAAGTCTTTCTTTTGGTTTATATAATGGTACTTGTTATGAAGTGACTTTTTTTCTTCTTTTTTTTTCCCAATCAATTTGCATGTATAAAACAGCCAAATAAAGAAGCATCCCATTTTTTTATTTTGGATTTTGACTCTATATCAGTTCAATCAGTTCAATCATTGACTGTGATGAGTTTTAATCTCTTTTATCAAATAACTACTCTCCAGAATTTTTTTTCTTTCTTTTTTTTCAATATTTTTTACCTGTAGAAGTCAGAATCACAATATACCATTCATTGTCTAATCTCCTTTCAATGTTTGAATGAGAATTCATTTGGGTTTTACCTATTGTCTTCATATTCCTTTTTCCTTCTTGTTTCAGGCTTGAAATTTATTGCACTAACAGATCCACGCCAAGTTGGAGTTGATCAGCTCTTGAAAAAGCTTTATGAAGTCTATTCTGATTATGCTTTGAAGAATCCCTTCTACTCTTTGGATATGCCAATACGGTCAGTTGTTTCTGCTTTATTTTTGAAACAGTAAAATATCAGCTGATACTAGCAATGATACATCAAGTATAAACTATAATTGTTGAGTTCTGCAACATTATGTCCATAGCAGTACAGTAAACACACAAAGCAGAAAGCAGAGAAGACTCTTAGTAAAACACAGAATAAACTTTAATTAACAAATGGCTGCCTTTCAACATGGTATACAAAATATGCAAACCTACTATTATGTACAAGATCACAATATCACATTAATCCTCAACAATAATCTTGTAACTTTGATAGATAATTGTTTAGGTTTCTTGTAAAATAGCAAAAGATTATCTAAGTATAGATTTAAATGTTCAGCAGAACAATAGAGGGGCCCAATTAGGAGCAGTAGGTCCAATTGGCTCAAAGCTAGCCCTGCTTATGACTATAACAATAAAGTAGTTTTGTCGAAAATATCTCAAGTTCTTCTCCCTAAAAGCATAATGATCATTTGTTTAAATATCGTGTCTCTCTTGGCGGTGGAGGGCTTGTGTTCCGGAGAATGATGCCAGGGTGGTACGGTCGAAGTTGAGGATCCAGACCTGATCTCAATGGCAAATCAGGGCAAAGAGGTGGAAGATACTGAACTGTTGTTGAGATGGAGAAAGATTGAATGATTTCTCGCTTTAGCTTTAGGCATGAAAAGTATCCATCAGTGATCACTTGTAAACTATGAAAATGTAAAATATCTACTGTTATAATGAGAAGGTGTGCAAATGAAGCTCACCACCTTGGAGTAAGCTAACTTTCCATTCAACGTTTTTTCAGGTATGTTGAAGTTCTTAGTAGGGGCTAAAGAGTAGCCTTAGACCTAGAGATAATAATTCAACCCTTTCTATGTTTTATTCCTTATTATATTCTAATTCACATCAAGCACATTAATTGTTCACACTGATACATGATTCACCTGCAGCTGTTGAGTGTTCCTTGGGAAGACCTTCTGCCATATTGTAACAAGCTCAAAGTAGCCAAATAGATGGTGGTGATGTTGCTGTAGTTGTTATTGTAGTAGTTGTACTAATACCACCTTCAGAAATTGGTGTTGACTTATACAGGCTAAATTATTATTTTAGCCCCAAATCAAGGGTCCTACAGTATATTTTCTGGATTCAGTTTTTATGAATGCAAATAAACAGTATTTTAGATTTGTGTTGGGCTTATTTGACAGAAATATAGGCATGGATCTTTTAGCATTTTATTCATTGACAAATTTATTCGGCTGAACTTCCTTTCATTGGAAGAACTGTTTGTAATGTTTCAGTTATTTAATGAAACTAGCATAGAATCCATCAAAACTGACAGAATAGATTGTAACAAGATCAGGTCTGGGTCCTCTGCCTAAGATCAAAGTGTTGCTCTCTCTCGTATTTTTATCTATGAGTAAATTGCAGTATCTGCGCACTCACTGGAAACTGTTACACACACACACACTGCATTTTATATATAGATTATCCCCCAAATTTCACCTCTTCGTTAAAAATACGTATCCTTATCACAAGTCTAATTTATCGATTCAATTTTCCTCCTTTTTATATGTTGGAATTATTTCAATGGTTTTTCACTAATCTCTATTCTTCAAAACTTTTGGAAGTATCTGTGGCAAATTGCCTAACAGCACAGAAAAATCAACTGAACAAGTCGAGTTCAAGCTACAGATGAGACTTGCACCAATGCCCTTAAGAAAGGCATGAAATCAAATCCTCCTCCAGCTATGGGTAAAATAGCGTATGGTTTAGTAAGTGACGCCATTTCTTGTGCTTGCTGTGTCTAAGTCTATTTTACATGTGGCAGAAAACCTCAAGTTTCAAGATGAGGAGAAACTTGCGGTATGTGAAACCAGGGCAGGGACAGCTGTTGCAATGGCCAGCGTAAGGGCACACACTTACTCTTCAAAAACAATGTGATGAGGATGAAGACAAGTTAATGTGTGGAAAGTTCATTCTTTGTATTTGTATCTCTTTCAGATGTGAATTGTTTGAAACCAACCTTCAAGTGTGTATAGAACAATCTGAACGTGCAGCTATTGGAATGTGAGAAGATAGATGAGAGCAAATACAATGGCCTCCCCCCCTGGGTAATGTTTACCTCTAGAAGCCTGGACCTTGGATCTCATGTGGGCTGGTCCCAAACGTCATCACCAACACCTCAATCTAGGCTTATCTATTGACCAACTAATCAAATCCTGATGTTCATTTCTCACTTATTTCACTTGTCTGATTTTGAATTCCAAAAAGCATTGGATATGTTAGGAAATGTAAATAAAATATCTGCTTCTTCTATTTGTGACTTTTCATCTGTTAATCAGATCATTGTCAGCCATTGAACAACCATAGCCATCAAAGATGGTGAAGGGTTCTCTTTTTATTTGTGCAGTTGTTTGTTTAAGCAATCCTGGCCATACTGTTTTATCTACAAGACTTGAAAATTAGCATCAGTACTCCACTAGACCCCTTTTAAAAAAACGTTATTTTTTATTTCTGAAAAAAAAAGCTTCTCCAGAATCCAGATTTTTTTTAACTCTATTTTGGATGTTTTCCAGAGGAAAATGCCAGTGATGTCATAATAGAATTTATTCTGACCATATCTATTCTTTGATGGAATTTTTTTTTTTTTTTTTTATACAAGAACTGAAATTTTGACCCTACAGTTGTTCAATTATTGACTGTGACACTCAGTTTTCTAGGGTTTTTATTTTTTTTTCTATCCAGTAGTAATATTTTCAACAATTAAAGATGCTTATCAAATGTTCTTGCATATAATTCATCTACATAATCCTTCCTAAGGATCAAATACACCTCAGTTTCTTTGATTAGTTAGAGAAGTACTTAATTTGTTGCTTGTTATGTTTTATGTAAGTAAATTAAACAGCTTTTTATTTTACTGATAAATCCTAAAATACAGGAATCAATAAGAAATTTATTCATCATATTAAGCATTGTGTATCATTTTTCAAGTAATGAAGATTCTGCAAAGAGAAAGTGCCGTCTTGTATAAATGAGAACTATCTAATGATGAAAAAAAGGCAATAATAAACCTTAAACTCAATTTATTTATTATTCACTTCTAATGCCTCTCTATAATATCAATAAGAAAACAATGTGATGATATAAATGTAAAAACTTAAAATACTGAACAAAAATATTTTAACATAAAATAGATGAAAAAATATCATGATGGTGCAAAATAGCTATTTATAGTTGCATGTACCCACATTTTGCCAATGCATTAATATTTCTTTTGTTTATTTTATGTTATGATATTCCTGTTCAGTATTTTTAAAGTTTCTATAATTGTATTAATACATTGTGTAGATGTGCATTTTTATTACTGGTCCTGTTTTCTTTAATATCAATATGTACATATGAAGTCCCCAACTATAACTACTATTGTTTTAAAAAAAAATACTCCTGAGTGGATTTGAACCACCTATCTCTCAATTACAAAATGAACATATCAACTGTTCCACGGAAACCCATTTAGAAATAATTATTTTTGAATATAAATCATTTGTGCCTGACTTTTGAAATCTTTTCCATTCCCAACATCAAAACTTGTATTATATATTTACATGTTGGAGAATACTTGTTTTATTTTTTTTTTTTTCATTAGAAACATTTGCATATCAAATTAGTTGTATTGGGAAAGTTCGGTGTAATTCAGTTTTACGGTTTAGATGTGCCTTGTGTTATAGCAAGTATAAATTTCCTAAAAATTTGTATCTCTTTTCTTCAAGAGCAGTTTTTGCAAGTTGATATATAATGTGAAGAACCTTGGATTTTTTTCTTTATTGAATTTTAACCACTAAACACTTTCCAACAGACAATTTATTAAGATCACTCTGAATTGATTGATTCTGTCTTGGGTCAGTCAGCATCTTTACACCATCCACAAAAATCCGATTCTCATTTATCATACTTTCAGGGAGATGTTTTCTGAGTGACATCTACGACATGACTTCAATGGAAAATTATACTTTTAGTTTGACATCAGCAGCAGACGTCGTAGTTGATTGAATTTTTGTTCAAAAACATGTTAGCTTTGAGATCAGCAGCAGTAACAATTTAAATTTTAGCTCAAAAAGGCTACACTTGAACCAGTAAGTTTAGATTTATAAACAATAAAAATAGTAAGACCCAATACAGAATCTTGGGACTCCCAGATGTAACAGGTTTTAAGATCAATTGTTTAGAAAGGTTATAATTATTGTCTCATAGAGGAAAAAAAAACAAGGTAATATTACAAAATGAAAGATTTTATTTACAAATGTTTAAAAAATTTCATTTATTTAGGTAGAACTGCCGTGTAACCTGTGACACATGAATATCATAGAGAGGGGGGATGGCTTCTGGTGGCATTGGTTTGTCATCCTGGGACAGGGCATATTCATCTGAAAAGAAATATTTTGGTGCTTTTATTCTTGTATAGAAACATGAGAGCAATACAAAAAAGGGTTTTAAAAATATCTCCAACTCAAGTATTAGTGGTTTTCAATAAATATATATATATATATATATATATATATATATTAAACTTTTAAAAAATCTTTTTTTTTTTTCTCAAGCAAAAATAAGTATTTCATCCAAACTTCAACAGCCTGTTGGGCTATTCCTATCATTTAATATCTGGATTAATTCAGCTGATCTAATACCACTTCAAGACTGCTCCTTGTAATTTGTGCAGAAAATTAGAGGGACTAACCTGGCAGTGAGACAGCAGTGAATGAAAAAAATTTTGAATTATAATTTCAATTGTAAACATTCCAGATTATAAAAAAATGTGCCAACTTTTCATGCAAAAATCATTGTTTCTTGATTTAGTAGTGCAAAAATCCAACAAGCAGCACCATTTTTAACACATTTAACACTAAATCTTTAGAAAGGAAAAAGGTCATAATATGGCAAACAAAGTTTTCAATGCATTTATGTTTCTTCAAGGTTTAATTTTCCGACTGTTGTACTAAATGATGGCTTTGAAGTATTTCGGTTTCCGTGTTGCCAATTTAAATATTTTATTTCTCAATTCAGATAATTCTAAAGAATGGCAGGTCAAGGGAGATTATTTACAAACTAAGATAATCTCTATAATCTCTCATATTTTATTAAGATTCCTCGAGAACTACTGATACGAAAACGTCCAACTCAACAGTGCACTGCCTTGTATGCTGGTGAATGTCAACCTCACCCAATGGCCTGGTGTCTATCAATCACGATGTGAGACAAATTTCTTCAATTGAAGTCGGATAGGTCTCATATTGCAAGGGAGATAACTATACAAAATTATATATAGGTTACCTCCCTTCTTGAAGATCGCGCTAGTGAGCAATTTTTTGTACTGATTTAATTGAGATGCAAAAATGTATATAGATTATTTTATTCATACACCTAATACATTAAAAAATAGACTTGTAACATGCAATTATTTTCCTAGGAAAATTTTTTTTTTTTCTGTAACAGTAAAATGAAGATACAGTGCTAATGATTTATCATAGAATTGAACTCAAAGATAATTTATTTGGATCAGAAACAATATACATTGATAAAAATCATCAATTTTCTCATATTTGGATTACTTTGGTCCTAGTTTGTTTTTGTTTTTAATAATAATACTCAAAAATGTCAATTTCCACCATTATTCAAAATTAATCATCTTTCTATGACATTCTATCACAAGTCAAAAAGCTTCCATTTTATAAATAAGAAGTTTTGCTTAGAAACCTTTTTCCTTCTCTAACTATAATTTTACAAGGTCTGTTATTGTTTTTTAGATATGGAAAGTTGAATAGACATTCAAGAATATTCTTAATCTAAATTATATCAAAACTTGCAAAATATTTATTAAAAATTTGCAGGAATTATCAAATAAAGTTCAGGAAAAGAAAATGTACCGTATTTACCAGCATATAAGACACAGTCGGTAGGTCTGTTCTCATAAGATGCTTAAAAAAAACCTTCCACTTGGGGTCATGTGATATGTCAATAGTCAGATATACTTGAAACTGGTAGAAAAGTGTTTCTTAATAAGATACTTCTTACCTAAAATTATATTTTACTCTGGGTCACGTGATCTGGCAATAAAGGTGTTTCAACTTTATAGTGGACGCCTCATTGAACTCATGGTTCTTGTTTAAGTTTGGAAATATTACAGTGTGTCCAATGTGCTGAAATCATGACTAACGTATGATTTACAAAAACTCAAAATGAACGGCTATGGGGTTTGGAGTCACAGTCAGCGGTAATTCCCCAGATACTTTTATAAAGCACTTCTTATAGGCCAGAAGATACAGTACATACTCATTGATAAGTCAAAAATATTTCAATCAATTTTCTATAAAATGTTATCCTCTACATAAGATAATTATCAGCAGGCCTTCACTCAGAGTTGAATTGATTCAAGGGAAGGGAAAAATGTATCTTAGCTTGAGTGGAAAAATTGAGACCAAGTACTCCATTACCTGTAATAATACTTAAAGAATCCAGACTGGGAGTGCTGATGAAGACAGAGGCAGTGTATGTGAAGTAACCAAGCAAAACCAAAACAATTACATATGCAGGTAAAGCCACGGCCCAGTATCTGCAAAGAAACAAATATTTCATACTATAACAATTAAAACTTTTAAATTCATTAAACTCTTGGATTACATTTTAACATCCTTCCCATCATGTCTGGGCAGCCAAACATCCTACCACCTAAAGCAGTCCTAGAGGGAGAAATGTTTTTAATTTATTAACAAAGTTAAAGAACATATTGTTTACTTATGTGAATGCATAAATTTGCATACTGGGTCCAATTCAATGTTTTGTTACACTTGTTACACATAGCTCCATATGTTGAAAGGCTATTTTGTTGCAACCAGCGAATAGTGGAAACAGGTTCTCTACAAACAGAGGAAGAATGACGGCTTTGAATATGTTGTGAGTTCTCCCCCTTCTATTTTGGCAATTGAACATCTTTCCCCACCCTAAATCAGTCTCTAGGAGAAGACTTTTCAAGTGATTCAAATTCTTTGTAACACTTTAATATTGATAAACTATAAATGCTTTAATCTTTTTATACAGAAGATTCATGTTTAGAGAACATGACTTTGTGACCTTCTTTGTAGTTGAAATAGTTTCATATTTCCCACCTCTGCCATAGGTTAGTGTTCAAGCTCAAACAGGAATTAGGGTTTCAAATGCTAATTTATTAGACCAACTTCCCTATTTAGAAAATGAATCCAACACAATCTTCCTCTACTCATTTTCCCTTAACTAGCCATGTATTATACTCAGCTAAGTTTAGTCAATATTGAGAACATGATAACTGCTTTTTGACTTTGCCACACATGTTGTATCATTATGTGTGTTATCTGATCTTAAGAAGAATGAAGTGATCAAAATTCTGTTATAAGTGCAAAAAAGTATTAAATATCTCTTTTGCCCAAGTAAGTTTTCTGATATGATTTCTCTTGAATTGTCCATGTTTTGTCTCCCGAAATGAGGAAAATGTCCAGGAAACATTCTGCAAAAGATTTGCTACATATTACTGCTACCTACTTCAGATTTAATAATTGTTGCTGGGTTTAAGGTTAATCATGTTCTGACATTTATACGTATCTATCTATCTGGACTTTGCCCAGCCCTTATTGTTCACAAAAGAAACTTGAGGTTTTATGCATACACTCCCTTCAATGAGATGGCAAGGCAACAGAGATAACTCATTCATTTATCACTCCTATTTCCAGTTGTGCAATTGATCACCCTATCATGTGACTAATCAGACCTGGGTTGGGGGGGTATGGGGGGGGGGGTAAAGGTAACTTAATTTTACCACTCTTATTACTTAATTTATGAGGCAAAAAGCAGTATATATGAGTAGTGGTGATTCATAATTTCCCTTGGGATGCTAGTTTCAATGCAGTTTGAAATCATTAGACAGCTGATATCTATGCAACCTCAGATTTGCAGATGACATCTTTTTTGCAGAGAACTCTCAGGACCTCCAACTAATGCTTGACAAACTGAATGAAAGAAAGTCAGCCACCACATGAATTTCAGCAGAACAAAGGTCATGTGAAACAATCACGTCGGAAATAAACATACAACGATTAAAATCAAAAATGCAGAACTGAAGAAAGTAAACCACTATATCTACCTAGGACAATGAATCTCTGCATGAAATTCTCAAATGAAGAAGTCAAGCGAAGAATCGCTCTAGGATGGCGAGCATTTTGGCAAAGCACTCTCAACTTTAGAAAACAAGAAAATCACACTGGTCCTGAAAAGAAGGGTCATGTTGTAAGAATGGCAGACAACCAATGGATATCATGAACCACAACAGGGATCCCAAGAAATCACATGTGAAACTGAGGCCAGCAAAATACAAGATGGTGAGACAAACTAGACAAGTTCAGGAAGTATTGGCTCTACAACGCCCATGATAGAGAGGCCTCTATTATCAAGTAAAAACCTCAGTATATGGACAGCGTTATGCAATAAAAGCTTTAACAGTAAAATGACTAATCTACAAAATCATAAAACAAACAATACAATCTAATTTGATGAACTGATAAGAGAAGAATCAACAGTTTCTTGAATTAATCATCCATAACCACGAAAATAGTCGACTAAAAATTGAAATTTTTACACATGTAAATGAAAAAGGACATATTTCTTATTTAGTTCTAGCAAAAGGGGGGAGATAAATATCAAAGCGACTCCTTGTGAAATGATCATGGATTTTATAAGAAACTCTAATACGGTCACATCAATATGAAGGTGCTTTGTAATTTTTCGTATTAAATATTAAAATCTTAGTCTCCTGTTATTCATATTTCAAATTTTATTATTCTTCTAAAAAGTACTTGAGTGATCATATTTCCTCGAATTGAAGGTAAAACGGACACATCCGTTTCGCAGTTTTTTAATTCTGTTTTGCAGATATTGAGAAAAATTTTGTAATATGATATCCCTGTAATTGAATTGAGAATGTAGGTTACAGATAGATTAGATTTGGAAGATTCATTCAAAAAAACCTCTTAAATCTGAATGCCTGTTTCAGCTTGCCGTACACCTTAGCATCTGACAAGTTGACACATCTGGTCCATTTCAATTCCTCAAAGAAAAAAAAAAAAGTAGGTGCAAAAAAGTAGGATATAACCAAATAATTAGTCATTACATGATTTATTGCAGTAGCAACACTGACATCATCTTATCAAAAGACCCTCCATGTAGGCTTACATTACAAAGAGTGAGTCGCATTTGTTTTTATATGATTTTTCATGAAAATGTAACCAGTGGAATTTGACTCTCTGAAATGAATTTAAATGTCTTTGTGATGTGAGTCTACAAGGAGGGACTTTAGATATGATGATGTCAGGGTTGTTACGGCGGTGAATCAAACAATGACTGATTATATGGTTATATCCTCCTGAATACCACCAAGCAGTGGCACATGCTTTTCAGTACTGTGGGTCCTAAAACCCTATTGGATAAGGTTGATGAAAAGTCATTCGTTAAGATATTGTCTGGTAAGTGGGTAGTGAATTTTCAAAAATAATAAATGGCTTACTTTTGTGGGTAATAAGTGAATCCAACCGAATGAAGCCAGGGGTCAGGAATGAAAGCCCAGCAAATGTATAGAACTGCAGATGGAAAAAAAAATGAAATTGAACAATCGGAAAAAACACAACAAAAATGGAATCACAACAAAAAAACATTATGTATTTCTTAGATGAAGGGATATAATTACGGAAAGATTTTTGCGGACTTTTGTCTCCATTTCAGACATTGTACCCTACACCCGTCTCCAGGTGATTGATTGGTGTATATGATCATTGAGACAGAGAATGCATGGAAATATTCACATTCTATTGTCTAATATTGGGTGTGGTTGATTTTTTGTTTCCACAGTTGTTGGCTGTAATTGGAGTCAAAAGTCTGTGGTTGTCTGGAGTTGAAGCCACAAGGTGCGGGGGGAAGCATCTTCATCAGACAGGGTCATTTGTACTAGACAAGGAAGCCCCACCTCGTGGCATCAACTCCAGACCACGGACCTTTGACTCCAATCACAGCCAACAACTGCGGGAACAAAAAATCAACTACACTCGATATTAGACGATGGAGTGCAAAAGTTTCCATGTGATGGACAAGATAAGCTTTGTCCATCTCGATGATCAAAAATACATCCGTTCATCACCTGAAGATGGCTGTAGAATACAACAGCCAAAATTGTGTTCTAAAAATAAACCAAGATGAGGGATAAAATCCACAGAAATCTTCAAATAATTACATTCCTTCACCTAAAAAGTTAAGACAAAAACTCCTAAAACAGTTTGAATATTGATTTCAACAGGAAATCATCATGTTACATATGAAGAGAGTCATCTGTCACATATTGTATCAGGAATAGCCATCTGTCCCTCTCTCATCCTACCCTCTTATTAAACTAAGAACTTTCTATTCCCCCCCTTTTTACACAAAGTATCAGTAGCAGAAAAAAGCCAAGTCCATTGAACACATGTGATAACTGTCAGCAAAGCGACTGGTTATCGACTGATAATGATGAAAAAATAGCTAAAATCTTAGTAAAACTTCAATAATTGCATTTTTGCTTCATAGAGAAACCATACTGCACTACAAATTGATAGTGCAAATGTATGCATACAAATTCAGTCATACTATTTTATCGATTAATCTGATATTTCTTGATATTGGTAGTATGAAAATACAAGAAAATTCCCTTCATAAATGCATGTGCCCTGCAGTCACACAAATGGTGGCCAAACCATTAATGTTATAGAAAATGGAATAGGCAGACCAGGTTCAAAGTCTGGTACTTTGTGATTTCTTGAAAAGATATAAATCCACTCCCTGGCCTCAAGATATGGACAAAATAACCCTTTCAAGCAGTCTATCTAAGAGAAGGCTACTCTTTAAAATAAAAACCATCTTGGGCCACAAAGCTACTGAGGATGGCCACCAAGCCCTAAGAGTGGACTTGATGAACAGGAGTTGATCTTCACTTGAAAGAAGCAGCATAGATGTTGGGGAAGAATCCTTCCCTGATCAAAAAATGTGAAAAATAAAATAACAACACAGAGAAAAAGTGAGAATAAAGATTATACGGACAAAATCAATCAAAATTATATTATTGATTACCATTTTGTAATTGACTGGTATGTCATCCTTTACACTTTGAGTTTCCTATGCTTTGGGATTCTACCCACAATTTCACTGTTCCTTTTATCCTATTTAGATTTCATTTATTTATCATTTTATTCTTAGTACTCTTGGGTACCAAATAAATGGTGGTTGGAGTCTTCAAAAGCAGGGGGAAAAATGCAATGGGGGTCGGGGTCAGCAGGGGTCAGAAACTGACACAAGTCTATTGTATCAAGCACCACAGTCCCTCCGATTTCATAGACTTGAAACTTAGCAGATTTGACTTCTATTAGCATTTTTTTCCCCATCAATAAAGGGAAGCTACTGTCACAGACTTCCAGGGAGAAAACCAGAATGTTCTTTTCTTGTTTTTACTAGAAAGAAAAAAGTCCAAGTGTACTCACTCACCCTAAAAATTCACTTTCTGCCTGATTTGATAACCATTGATAAGACATTCTTAACAAAATTTTAGCCTGATTTGAAGCTCGAGGAAAAAAATGGTTTTCTTACATTAAAAAACAAAAAAACGTGTATTTTAATCATTACATCCAGAAAATATTCACTGAGCAAAGGAACATGAGAAATGATGTTCTAATAAGGTACTGGGGGTAGAAAAAAAATTAAAATTGATAAGCAGGAGGGGGTACCTTTATTAAGCACCCAAGAGTTTAAACACTTATGAATAAGCACCAAAAATCACTTCAATTCACGTCTTGGATGGAACTAATAAACAGGAAGATACTATTTATATTTTGTTGTTTCGCTGTCTTTGTATCAACCTCAGAACTGACACAAAAGTAGACTTGAATGATGAGGTAGCAGGTACCTACACTTTTTAATGAGATAAACAGAAAACAAACAATACAAGCTTGGCTGTGCTATGGATTGAGTAGATTGTCTGGTTGAATATTGATGAACTGATGAGTTAAGAGAGAAAAAACTGTGAAAACAAGGAGACATTTTGTTGACTGATTCATAGATAGAAGTTCCAGTTGAAAAATTACAGAGTCTCAGAAATTTAAGATCTTTGAAGATGACAAGAGAGTTTGTAAATATCTCCATATCCATATTCTCAAGGGAGACATGATGAAAGTAAGCAGACACCTTAATTTTCAAACAAAAGCCTTCGTTGAATAAATGTAAAGAATTCAAGAATATTTTATGCAAATTAAAATGTAATAGATTTGCCTTTAACTTTCTTTTCATTTTTTTTACTTTTTCATGGATCAAAATCATCAGATTTACTATCACAACATTTCAGTCAATATGTTCTGCATCCTTCCACAGGCGTATGTTGCATTCAACAGTTCTTGAGCATTGTTTAATACTTTTTTACTTCTTCATTAATTAGAAACAGTTTAAGTGTCAAAGTCAAGAGAAAATGAAAACTTGCAGTTACTCTCAAATTGCTTTCCATAATTTTTGAGAATTTTTTGTCACAGTGGAACACTAACTATGCTATCATTTAAATTCATGCAAATATCATAACCATCATCATGAGACCATTTTCATTCCTGGGGGAGGGAGCCCTCCTGTATCATATCCCAGAGATGTCTGGTGACATCATAGTTCTGACTAAGGTATTGCCATACCAGCTACATTTGACTCGCAGGTTTCCAAGGGGTTTTCTGTTGGGGGACCCTCCCTTAAACTGGTGGCTAGAGACCTCAGTCTGTCCTGCTGTTTTGCCCATACATGGCTGTTAGCAGAAAAAATTGAAACTCAGTGTTGCTAATTCAAGAAATATTTTTGTGCTAGTTTGACTACCAAAAAGCACTAAAAATATTAAATAAAATAAATAGCCCCAAAATGGCCAAAAAAGCACCAAAAGACGTTCGAAATGGCTAAAACGGATGAAACGTTAAAGCACATTCGCACTAATCCACTGATTTTTGCATTGCCAAGTTTATCTTGTCAATTATGGGATTCCTGCCTGGGCTGGAACTTGAATTCAGCCTGCCAAGTCTGTTGTCCACACCATTAACCATTATACCACTCACACCCTTACAATTATATGATATTCATTAAAAGAAAAGTTGTATTTTTATAATTACATCTTACATTCTCAAAGCCCAATCAACTCAAACTTTCTTTTGTTTAACAAGAAAACAATCAACCACAGTTTATTGATTTTTGCTAATCAAATACTGAATACCTGAATTATTCCATTAATTATGCACACTATTATCCCCAAGGATAGCTCAGACTATTGAATTCATTCTTTATGTTGTTTTTGTTTCACTGATCCATTCCAGAGCCTTCTCCTGGAGTATGATGCGTAACAAAAGGGAGGGATCTTTCTTAGAAAATGGTAGTAAACTGGGAAGAAGGCTGTAGAATGAATCAGCAGTGGTAACAAGAGCAACATGAAGAATGAATTCAGTAGTCTGAACAACTCTTGGATTGATAATGTCTCTTCCCTAAATTTCAAAAGGTAGTATCAAAATGGCGAACTGGCCTATCCTTTTTTTCATATGCGTCCGTGTTTGTGAGTTTCAATACTCCTGGCCATACCATTTTGTCTACAAACTTGAAAATTAGCAACAGCACTCCACAAGACCCTCTCTAAAAAATTGGGGGGTGGGGAACTCTATGGACTTTTGGATGGCCTTATTCTAACAGGTTTATTAATAACATCTAGATTCTCCAGAATCTGGATGTTTTTTCACTCTATTTTAGAGTGGGAAATGCCAGGCGTGTCATAATTAGAATTTATTTTTACCATATTTACTCTTCAATGGATTTTTTTTTTGCATGACTTGAAGTCACGTGAAAAAAAATCCAATCTCAATGCTAGGGTTCTTCAATTATTGACTGTGATGATGAGCCTTTATCATTTTATCACAATGTTCCAGTCAATATGTTCTCCAGCCTTTCTCAGATGTATGTTGCAATTAGCAGAAGTATCACTCAGTACATTTCTCATTTCTTCATTTAATAAATACACAATTCCATGAGTCAAGTTCATATGGAAATTTCCACATAAGTATGAGACTTTGACACTCATAGCCATGAAATCTAATTTCAGATTCTATAAAATAAAAGTTCCCTTACCAAGACAAATGAATGAACCAAGATAAAGAACAAATCCATAAATTGCTCTCTCTGGCGAAGGAAATGGTGTGTGTTCGGGTTTAGGAGGCATATTTGTTCTTCAAAACATCACCAAAATGGACGTGAATTTTCCTATAAAAAAAATAAAAAAACAAAATCAATCATAAATTTTTACAATGCTGATTTTCAATAAGATCTGTTATTCTACAAAAATCTAGGGTGCCTACTATGGTGTACTGGTTAGCAATCTCATCTTTCTTCATGGGTAAATTTGATCTTGACTTGGTGTCCAGCTACCATGGGTGCCAAAGTATATACATCCAGTGAGGTGCACAAAAGGATAGAAATTTTGGGGGGAAGACTTACTTTTTATTTCCAATTGCACTATCATTAGGTTGATCAGGACAGAAAATTCCATAGATTGTAGGATTCTATTAATGTCATTTCTGAAAGAACACAGACTGAGGAGAGTTGAAATATGACTTAGATCCACAATGTCTAATGATCGCTTAAATATGATGAGCGTTCATAGGAAATAAAATCAACAACAATAAAAACATTTTATAAACTAAGTCTGAGATACGTTTTGTGCGGACCCGAGAAGAATCCATTTTTTTTATGATACGATGCTCTCAATTTGATGTCTAAATTGTCTGTACATGATGATGATTTTGTTCTTTGTTCAAGTTCAATCTAGTAATAAAAAAAAAATTTAATTCTGGAATTTTTATTCTTCAAAGATGTCTTTTCGAGTAGATTGCAAACATGATTTTATTATTGGAAATGATTAGTAGAACTTTTCCAGTCATCTCAGACCCACTACTGTGGCCTTTTGCCACACAAAGCCGAGTTTAGTAAATAAATAGCAAATAAATATGAAAGGCATGCAAAGTTGGCAAACCGAAAAGTATTTGTATTACAGGAACTATGTTGTTGGATATTTGAAAATTCCACAACTTGAATAATTTTCTTTTTAAAAGAAACTTCCCGAGATGAACGGATGGTATGGTATGATCCACACGTAACCCTGTCGTTAGTTCAGTTTTACAAAACAAAAAACAATACCATCGGTCTTTTTTTTCGTTTTTTTTGGCTTTTTGGTTTTTTGTTTGTTTGTTTAGAAATGTGGAGAAACATTACTTAGTCAGATGAATCTGAGGAATGTCCCGTGAGGCTTAAAATAGCACTTACACATTTGGCAATCCTTTGACTGACGCATTTTTTGGATTTATTGAACGACTATTTTGAATGGCTAAAAGTGGCTAGATTTGAGAAAAAGGGAGGTAATTAGTACACTGTACATGATTGATAACAAAACGTGGTTTGTAAAACGGTATCCCAAACAAATGTTTCATTTTCATTATTTTGTTAACTGATCGATACGTTGTATAATCATACTATAGGATACAAATAAAAATAAGTATTTCTATATAAATATAAAGAACGATCGAGAGTAATGTCATTTAAAGTAGACATTTAGATCGAGAACAAAGTTATTCGCGAAATGCATTGATGAGATTTTAAAATATCTCATCAATGCATTTCATATTGATAATTTGTACGAGTCCCGAACTTTCTAAGGATCCAATTGTTTGGGGTTTTTTTTATGTTAGTTATTTTAATGTTTGCTTCTTTGGATGGTTGTTCTTGTCATAACACCCTATGCTGTCGTGGAAATAATCTCACAAAGGCTAATCAAATTTGAAAATCGGTAGAATAAGTGAGATATAAAATTAATAAGAGTAAGAAAACTCACTTTTCTAGTCGAGACTGACTGAAATCACTAATACTTACACCGGATTTTCTAAACGGTGTAAACCGATAAAAGGTATGCCAGAGAAAAAACTGGGTGCAAAGCGAAACCTCAATATTCCTTTTTAAAATATTAACTTAAATTAAACTGTAATTTTTTTCTTTTTAATCTTCGTTACTATTGAATATTTCCTATTACTTCAAAAACTGTACAACATGCAGTTGTCGTATAACATCGCAAATTTCGTTTCCAACCTTCAGATAAGCGTTTTCGTTGAGGAAATTAATAACAAAATAGCCAAACGTTTCGATGAAATCGTGTAAACTTACACGGGGGATAATTCATGGTTACTGGCACATAGACTATGTACTAAATCCAAGTCACTACCCATGGATCAATTCGTTAATAACCTAGTTGTTAGTTACAAACACCTTTAACCCATTTCCGACAGGGTGCATTTCGAAAAAACATAAAAATAAATGTATAGCTTGTCGAAGATGGATATACAACAGCCCTTTATAGAGATAACCAGAAGAGTTTCATATTAGGATTTTAAAAATAAAATAAAATGAAGATAGAAATTTATTTTAATTCAAGTCATTTCTGGTTCCAAATTATTCAACAAATAATAATTGAACTAAAGTTGTTTTTAAATCAATAGCAGACCATAAAACAAGAAAAAACTAAAAAGCACTCAGAGAGTGCATAACTCAGCCAACCCTATTGTCAGGGGGTGGAATTGTGCTAGAAATCGCCAAAAAATTTAATCAGTTCTTTCATAGTCTATGTTCACCTTTCCACAAAATATCACCGGAAATCATTGAGAACTTCTGGATATAGCGTTTTGACAAACATGAAAATCAGCGATAATGCATGGTTTGGATATGTAAATACGGAGTAGGGTGGGTAATTGTCCATGGATCTGCATTAGGATTTAATCATTTCTCTCGTAGTCTCTTGTCAACCCATCCAAAATATTTCATGGGATTTAATCACAAACATTTTTTAGATACCGACAGGCCAGTGATGAGAATATGCAGAAATGTAATTGAAAAAAAAAATGGATATTATCTCTCAATCAAAAAAAATCCTGGATCCACTAACTTTTTCACCTCATTACAAAATTTCGTTGAAATCCATTCAGTACTTTCGAAGATATCGTGTGGACTGAAGAACCCACAAATGAGCCAATGATCGGACAAATAAACAAACCAACAGATTAACAGATACAATCAAATACATACATCTCTTTTCAACTTTGCTTACAGTGGTGAAAGATAAGTCTGTGGTGAGCCAATTTTAGATTTCACCAAGTTATGAAAACTCAGATAACATGACTCTTCAGGCCACTGCTGTGTGATATATACCTATTTCAAATTAACTCAATCAATAGACATTGGTTTTGGCCACTAGTTATATGGTAAGACTGGATTTGGGGAACTAGGTATATGATTAATGTCTCCATTAGAAAACATGGAACATACAAAAGCAAAACCGGAAATTGAAAAGTAGGCATATGCCTTATCCCCCAGCCACTGCTCAGTCATCTTGCAGTCACCAAGTCATGCCATGACTGTCTAAACTTTTTGCTGCACGATGTGTGTACTTACTCAACAGTCTCAACCAGTTGCCAGTCAAGTAGCAAAAATAGACACCAAGACTGACTCCTTATTTGCTGCAAACCAAATCTTTCATCAACCAAATGAGCCACTTCACAAAAACTTCAGCCGTTGACTCATCTGCTAATATGCAGTTATCTCAATCCATCTTAACCTTCTTGTCACCTGAATCAACATTTCTGTCATTCAAAATGCAATGTGCATTCTTATCTTCACCATTTGAAATGAAAGAAAAAATTTTTTACTACACCATGTGCACCCATAATAGAGGACCCTGAATAAGACTTCACTAAAGTAAATTTCAACTTGGAATTTTATCTCTTTCAATGTCTTCAACTTTTTCGCCAGGAATCCTATTCCATTATGAAAACCAAGTGAAAAAAATTTACATTAACATTTACACGCAACGAAAAAAACTTTCAAACAATTTCTTAAAACGAACTTGTCTGTATTTCAATCTGAAGAACTTTTATATTGATTCACATCAATTTTTTATGGAAATAAATTCAAACTATAATAAAGATATCTATACTTTGCATAAATGAATCTCCATAGCCTGCAAGTGTACCAGAACTAATTATCTAACTATCTAAAAAAAATTATCTAAAATTATCTTTAAAAAAAGTACCAGCACGAGATTTGGACATTGTTGGTCCCCAAATCTCCATAGAGACCAACAAAACATTTTCAGATGGTGTCTACTGGTGTACTCATGCAAATTTTCAAGGTTGTAACTCCAAAAATGTGACCAGGAACGCTTGGAGGCACATACACACACATAAATAGACACATAGACACAGACACTCAAAGAGAGGAGTATCTGTTGCCTACTAGGATGGTTGGGCCATTGTGGAGTTACAGTGATTTGATAAACAAGGGAAATAATGAATCACTGCCACCAATCTGTGCTTATCTTTACCGCACAAATTAAGCAGGAGTGGTGGTGTTAAAATCAAGGTACCTTGATGAAAATACTACCAATATTGAATGAATCGAAAACTCATATTTTTTTTTAAATTCCACTATGAATGTTTACAATTGGCCGAAGACTGGATACAAAGTAAGGGACCAGTTTAGCATGAAGTTACATTGTAAATTGAGCCCCACTAAATAAATTATTGTGGATGTTTTGGGTTTTTTTTTAAATCAAAAAGTTTCCACTATGAACAGTTGGGGCTGGGCAAAGTCCAGATTTATAGATACGTATAAATGTCAGAAGACATGAATATTGTAAACTGAGCTTGTATCAACTCTTTCTATTGATACAAAATAAATCCAGATATTTGTGCATTTCTTCTTTGGTGCCTTCTGTCACCAATAAAACTTAATGATTTATTTATTGAAACATGTTCATGAGTTTGATTACTCCTTATCCTCTTTTATGTCTCACAGCTTCAGTCTTTACTTGAAGAAGCCACAATCGAAAGGTTGAAGAAAGTGAGAAGTTTATTATTACCTACAGGAACTAAAGAGTGGTGTCTTACTGTTATGAAAATCGACAAGGTCTCAAAACGTAATAGATATTTAAGCTCAAAGATGAATATATTATAATTAGGTTGGTGACCCTTTTACAGCTAATGCCTCCAGAGCTTAGGTATCCTCTACAATCTATAACTGTTGTCAGATCAATGTTTATTTGATAAATCTTACTTTATATTCCTTGCAACATTTCTAGTAAAATTTGTCTTTTTTCCATACTTAATGTTATTCTTAATATTTCAAGTGAAAACTTATTTGTTTTCCACTGAACAATACCAATTGCCATAGTCCTTGAATTTAAATTATTAATTTACTTGCAGAATAATATATAGTATTTTGTGTCCTCTATTTCTTTTCTTATTTCTTCCAGAGACAGACAGATTTCACTCATCCACTGTAAGCTGATAGACACCATCCATATAAAATTTATGTATATACTCCAATACTTATATCAAATATTTGCTCTAATATGAAAATTAAAGAATTATTATGTGTGATCCAGAGACCTCCAGCCATTAACATGAAGTACAATTTATTTGCATGAATCTAAAATTGACATTTGAAACAAGATTATCATTAAAATATGTATAAATTTTATGGAATGCAAACTGGTTAAATGAATTCTGTAACAAATGATTATTATAAAACAAAACCAGAATGTGTAGTTAAAACCTTTTTGTTTTAATTATTTAGAATCTGTGATAAAATGTTTATTTGTTGTTGTAACAGCTGTGGGGTGCCCTTTTGGGCTACGAGCACCTACAAATTAATTCAATTTAAAACGAGTTCAAAGTTCAAAAAGATTATTGGATGAAAAGGTGAATATTGATAATAATAATTTCTCCATTTAAAATAACAACAACGAACATACTTCATCTTTTTGTGTGGATTGTCAAATCATTTCTACTAAAGAGTCCATTATGAATTTAATATTATGTTCCATTTGAAGTGGTTATTTAGCCAAGTTAATTAGATTATTAGTATATGTCTCCAATTAATACCCAGCTATATAACCAACCACTATTGACTTGTAATCTCACTATTCTGTATAAAGTGTAAAAATTAGTTGTAGTATCTATCATGGAAAAGGTAATTCTTTAAGGCTGGCTCCTGATTATGCTAGTAGTCTATTCAAGAAAATGAAAAAAGGGTTAACTGTATAGGTGAGAGAGAGGAGAAAGATTAGACCCTTTCTTTCCCTAATACCAGTAGGTACAAAAATAGGAAGACTGCTGACCAGTTGATGATGTCAAATCAAAGAAGTAAATGCAAGTTGTAATGCATTCAAAAGGATGTAGATAAAAGGTGCATGCAATGAAGTAAGATAAAGAATAAAGATTTGAAATAACATAGAATGTATTCATTGAAATGTGTATAAAATATGATTCAATTGTAATTCTAATTAGAAGAAGTAAAAAGAGAATATGCTTATAAAGTTGTTTTATTATTTGTTACAATAATGTTATTGATAGTTCAACGTAGATATAAGTGCATAATATTCATATGTAGATAAGAATGGTCATATGCATATGCAGGAAGTAAAGAAACAAAAGTGTTGGTTTGTATGCTAGTGTGTATATGAATGCGTACTTACATAAGTGAAATGGTTGTGGAACAACCCGCATTCAGCAAAGCACAGAATGTGAACAAAGATTGAGTCATGTGCACCTCTCTTATAGAAGAGGGTAAAGGTAGAAGTATAAGATGCTAAATTCATTGTCTTTTAGGATGGTCTGTATCAAAATCTTGACATTTTATCTCTGAAAAGAAAGTTACCTTTTGTCTTGCTTTTGTGGCTCAGGTGAGGCTATTTTTAGAACAAATATCTAGATGTACTTGTTGCTGTGGATAAAGGGTTTAGAAATATCTAACTTGTGTGTTCCAGCAAAATGTGTTATCTTGGAATGAAATACTTTCTTATCTGACTGAATTTCTGTAGCATTTTACCTTATGGTTTATTTTTGTGCATTTAAATGAACTGATCAGGAGGAAAAATATGTGGTCAGGTAAATGTGTTGTTATTTCAAATGATCAGAGATATTGATTGTTCAAATAAACTGATCAGGAAGAAAAATATGTTGTCAGGTAAATGTGTTATTATTTCAAATGACTGGAAATATTGATCTGTCACACATTAAATGTTATGTCAATATGAGCGTAAGAAGGTAAATAAGCCTTTTAGGGTTGTGTAAGATTGTGTGTTATAAATACATGTATTGTGTTCTTTGTGTGCATGCAAGCGTATGCATATGTCTGTGAGTCACTTACCTTTGTTGGTAATGTGTGTGACTGTGTGAGTGCCAGGTGTGCCAATGAATGTATGTATTTGCATGAGTCAATTCGTCCATGCCCCTATGGCACACAGTCACAAGATAGACTGACAAATCTTGTTTAAGAGGAGGCAACACCAAGAAAAACATCTAAAAACATCTGTTTGCCCAATCAATATCTCCGGTAGTTCACAATGAATTTCAGTGAAATTTTGTGGAAGGGTAGGCGGTAGAGTAAAGAAGAGTTGATTGAATCTGGGGGAAGATCTAGGAATGTTTTCAAATCAAAAGATATTTTTCTTTTTTTTTCCTCATACGTTTGGATATACGCCCATGAACGCCCACACGATATCTCCAGAAGTTCTCAATGGATATTTAGGCTTGAGCAATTCAATAGTTCTGGAGAATCATGATGAATAATGAATAGTATTAGTAAAAAAGATTACCCAAATTTTAGATATCTTGGGAAGAGAGCAAGTTCTGTCCAGTAGCATTCAGGCTCATATTCTGAAAATTTGCACTTTTCAGTGATTACAGTCGCAAAAAGGCAAGAAAAGTAACTTACTCATTAATTATCCCTTTATTTCTATTTACTTCCTATTTATTCAATTGCCCTATTGAGTGACTAACCAGACCAGGGTATTTTCAAATCATAAATTCATGATTCAAATCATAAATTTATGATTCTAATCATATTTTCATCATAAAAAGTATCAATCATGGTTGCTGTGATGCTAGTCATTATTTGTTTTCTTCAAAGTTTGAGTTACTTTGTTTTTATTACTATTTGATACCAAGTGACTAAAACAGTTTAGGTAGTTTACTCCTACAGAAAGATAATCTTGCTATCCAGCTGTAAATTCACTGATTTTAATGACAGAGCAGTGACAGAGCCAGCCTAGGGCAAGCTCAGGCTCCCAGCAGCCACACCTGCACCTTGTCTGGGCTCATAAAATTAATCCAAATTGACAACGTGCTGAAAACCTGAATATTGAAGACATCATCCTTCGTTATGAAGCAAAACACCATTGTGCAGTTTTGTGTTACTAAAACTCATAATAGACATTGCCATCTTTCGTGTCTCAATCATTTTATTCACTGTAACTTTGCAATTACATTGACTTTGGATTCTAAAGAAATTTAAAGATATTAAAGGTTTTATAAAATATCATGTATCCTAAGAGACAACCCTGCAATGGAGTATGATAACCAGTAACGAGGTCCCAGTTTCTGTTGCATGTGTCAGGTTTGATGATCCTTGCAAGTCTCATGTTTAGTCAAGACCAGGATTTCATATCAACAAGTTTTTATGACTACTTCCTTGGCCGGATACTCGTCCGCCAAAGGAATACCTTCACCCTAGAGTACTCAATTAGCTGCTGAGTGCATTGGGGAATCTATATAATGAAGAGTTTTTCACATTCTCCACTCATACCAGGAATCAACCCAGGACCTTCTGTGCATGAGGCAGACAGGCTAAGTAGACTATATAAGGCATACAAAACTAATATCATTACTTATATATAAACTATTCCCATCCTCACTGTTTTTGGTTGAACCTTGCCCAGGCAGACACAAACGCTGGTACTGCCACTGTGACCAAAAGAGAAATATCAAAAGATTTCCTGAGTATAAAGTTATGCGGTTCTATGTGAGATGAATAATTATTCCTTTTATTTTTTTATGTGTGTTTTGGGGTGGAGGTACTGAGTTATCTGCCCGTAAGGAAAGAATGGTTTTCTTCGCCTGCTTCTATGATGAGAAAGAATCAAAGACTGCTTATGGTAACAGCTTCCCTCAAACAAATGCCAACTGAATATGCTGCATTTTTTTCCAGTTCTTCAAGGCAGCCCAACCATGATTCCTGATATCTTTTCAAAAAACAAATATCAAAACATAGCTCTTGGGAGAAGAAATACTTTGAAGAAAATCTACTCTTAAGCATAGAATGATAGATGATCTAAAGAAATTAGCCGGAATTATCTAAAAAAATAGATCTTTCATCTAAAATAATCTTTAGAAAATAGATATTCTATCTTAGATTATCTAAAAAAAATACTAGCACAAGATTTTGGTATTGTCGGTCCAAAAATGACCATAGAGATCCCCAAAAGCACTTTTTTGGGAAAAAAAAGCTCTTAGATGGTGCCTAGTGGTATACTTACATGAGATTCAACATTGTGGGGAAAAAAATGAGACCAGGAGCACCCAGAGACACACACACACACCACAAAGTATTGCCAAAAGTTTATGTCTGTCCATGTGATATCTCTAAAAGTTCTCAATGAATTTTGATGAGATTTCATGCAAAGGTGGGTAATGCGTTAACAAAGAAGTAATTAAATTTTTGGGTTGATCCATGCACAATCTTCTGACAATTATGTTGACAGAGGTATGCAATCTCTGAGTGCTTTCTAGTTACACATGTAATATTATTGTTTTTTTTACATCTAAGAGAATAATGCCAAAAGTGAAAGATTTACAAGTTTAATTTAATTTTTGTAGATATAGAGGTATAATTTGTTATTCTTGGAGGCTTTTGAACCCTTGACAGAAATGGTGTCTACCCAAGAATATAGACTAACTTCCAAGTACAATTTCAAATTAGGACATGATGCTGTTCAAGCTGCTAATAGTAGTGTTCACTCTGAATTAAATTTCTTGATATGTAAGACTTGTCAGTTTGGCTCAGTTTATAAGAGAGCTGTCTAGCAATTACTTGATCATGATTTCAAATCATAGAAGGAAAATGTTAATTTTATAAATCTATTTGGTTTAACATGGCAAGATTACTAAACAGTGAAGATTATACTCTCTTAAATTAGGTGAGGATTATTCTTGTTCTTGTTAAGGAGGAAAATTAAGTCAACTCCAACTTGGACTTGTGTTTCAAAAAATTCAAATTAAAGTACAAACTATGTACCTTTCCACTTGTATACTAGGGACACCTGCTGTGGAGAAATGGTTAGCATTACAACAATTCTGATTGTTTCTGGACTAATATCGAACCTTCAACAGTTGAATTTAAATGATAATATCCATACCTCACATTAATGAATAATCATAGCCCATACATGTACCAGAACTAATTATCTAAAAAGAATGGATCTTTTATCTAAAATCATCTTTAAAAATAGATCTTTTATCAAAAATAAAATGGAACTTTTATCTGAAATTATTTTTTTGTAAATATCAGCACAGTATTTAGGCCTTGTTGGTCCCAAATTGACCATAGAGACCTCACAGAGCACCTAAAATAAAAAAGTCTTCAGATGGTGCCAGATGGATTTCAAGATTGCAGCCCCCAAAATGTGACCAGGAGTGCTCAAAGACATACATAGGTACATGGGTTGGCATATAGACATAGAAACTCAAAGAGAGAAGAATGTGTATCCCACTTAGCTGGCTGGTCGGGCTATTTATGGGGCTACGCTGATTCGATATTTATTGAGATTAGCTTTATTCAGCATTGGGGTACATGCAGAAAAATACAAGTCAGGAAGATTGTGTTGTAGCATTTGTCTTTCAAATAGCAACTCTAGTTTTTACCAAATCTTGATGTCACAGGAGGTAGATATGCAATTATCTTAGCAACCAAGAAGACCCTATCAGTATATATATGTATGTATGTATATCAGAAGCAGCAGCCATTATAAGCCCACCAGTAGACAAAGGCCTTTCCCATCCGCTTCTATGATGACCATGGCTGTACTGACCTATGCCATGTCTTACCTATTTGCATATATATATACACACACACATACACATACACACATACACACTAATATTTACACAACAAGGACCCCATTACCCCACCATCTGGACTATCCCCAACCTACCAAGCACCCACACAGCCTAAGTGTCCATGACAATTCATGGCCACTCTAAGACCTGTTACTGCTGCTACAAGGATATCCTTGAACAGACTAACACAGATTTCACAATCGACAGAACGAAGTCCCACACATCATGATGACCCTAAAGGAATCCTCTTCTTTGATTTCCATTTTTGCTTCCGAAGCAAAATGTTTGATGCTAAATCTGTTTTCTATGAAAAGCTTACAACCACTGAAGGGTACACACATGCTACTGAAGATGGGAACCTCTCCCAAAACATGTATAACATGCTAATTAATTAATTTATGTATTAATTAGTTAATTAATAAACAAAGTCTCCATATACTTTTACCCTTGAGTCTGTCTCATTCCCTATTGTTCATATACACACATACTCACACACATATAGGCAGACATTTTACCCCTGCCCTACGCGGAACTGGACGGTCAGTGGGACCAAACAAAGCAATTCTACCAATTCTGGAATGTAGCACTCTGGTAGATGGAGAATTGTGTGTAAGTAAATATATTGCTTAAAGTCAGGCCTACTGATCATGCGTAGGGCAGGGGTAAAATGCCAGCCTCTACGTCTGGAGCAAGGGTTTCGATCCTACCTCATGGTATGGGATATTGGATAGTCTATAGCCACACTGAAGAGTTGTAATACAATGAAACAGCTGTCTGCGGATGACACAATTATTAATCATATGTATATAAAGTATCTCAACAATGAAAAAGGACCAAGGTTAAATATGTATTGCAATTGTGCTAATGTCTTGTAGTATAAGACAAGAATACTAATGCAGTAAGTAAGTTCATGAAAAATAGAAAGAAGTGAGACCAAATGGAAAATAATGATTTCTCACCATTACAAAGTCATTATACATATAGGTGGGCTCCTGGATTGACCTTTGTAAACAAAAGTTGGAAACATTCTTACAGAACAGAAATTTCACATTAGTTTAGAATCAACTGAACAGAGTGATAAAACATAGTTTTTAGTCATCAATAGTCAGAAAAAACAATATGAAATATGACCTGTTGTTGAACCACAAGCCAAAATAGATCTTTTATCAAAAATTATCTTTAAAAAAAATGCCAGCTCAAAATTTGCATATTGTTGGTCACAAAATGACCATGGAGACCAAAAAAAGGCACTTTTTGAAAAAACAAAAACATTCTTAGAAGGTGCCTAGTGGTGTACTCATTCAAAGTTGTAGCCCCAAAATGTGCCTGGAGACGGAGACAAGCACGCACTCATATATATATATATATATATATATATATATATATAGGCACATTGACATAAACACTCATAGAGAGGGGAATCTAATAATCAATAATAGGCAAGTGCAAGTGCTATCACTAAACATAAACCAAGATAAAAATTAACTTTCTTCTGAAACATCTTGTGATTACTTTTATAGCTTTACAACATTACAATATTTACTAAGGTTAGTTTAATATGACACAAGGCTGAATCAAAAGTTTGGAATGTTTTATTTTTTACGTCACAAATAATAGCTGAAAAGCTGCCCTAGTTCCTGCGGTCTTTTCCCAGCCTGTTTACAGGTCTTTTTGTCTATCTATGGTCAGTCAATTTTTGGCTGTCTTTGTATTAATCTATATACCTTTGCTCTCTATACCTACATTTTCCAGGTTGTTCGTCTCTCTCTTTCCCTTTTAATGGGTGTATTTGTTTATTTTTCTAAGCTGCCAACTGGTCTATCTACTTACCAATGGTCTGTCAATGTTTTAACTGTTTGTCCTTGTTCCCTCTGTCAACTTCTTTCCAGATATTCTTCCGTTACTTAGAAAGCATCAGCTAGAACTGTTAACATGGTCGACATAGGTCTCTTTGGTTTTCAAGTTATTCTGCCTGATTGGCTATTTTTTTTAAATCTCAATAACAGAATGATCCTTGATATGGTGCAGTAAGTAAAAGACAAGATTCTGTTGAGGACTATTCTATATTTATTACATGCACAAATCTTTGCAAAAAGAGGATAATGATGCAGAAAAATTCAAATTTCATCATTTATCTCTTACAACCAATCAAAAGAGATGTCTCACCAATCAATGGATAGCATTTCAATGTCCTCCTTTAGAGCACCCCCCCACCAATGCATATATATTCAGCATTGTTTTTTTCTATTGTCTCAAGGTAGGAGGCATCATCTCCAAACTACTCACAATATATGCCAACCAGGGGCATATATCCTGGTTGTGCCAGGGATGTGCCACCCACCCATTGGAGAATTCATCACAAATACTAATTTGACATAATCAAGTGTGCTCAGTAATATAATCATGGATCATAATGGGAAAATAATTTTTCTGTCCCCTGTAATGAACATGTATAAGGGATGAGGTGATGCAATATTTCAGGAGCCCACCTTGCGTGTTCCTTTCTGTGTAAAGATGTTGAATGTATAATTATATTGAGAATTCATCCACAGAAACTGGCTTTCTTTATGAAGATTGAGTTTTTTAGTATCATGATATAATCTGATTGCTATTCATTTTTAAATCTAATAATACACACTCAGAAACAAAGATTGTTAGAACAAAGAAGTGAATTTTTTAGCATTTAAGTAAATCCATGCACTTTTGACAAGGTGACACGTTTTGACAAAAATGCCTGAATTTTGTAGACATGTTAGTTCTATTGTAATGATCTTGTGTCTTTTGCAAGAAGAATAATTGGAGAAAATTCAGTTACAAAAATTATTTCTGGCTAATGTATAGAACCAGAGAATTTTGTCTTCGAGAAGTTGTTCACATTTCATAAACAACGGGATGTTATTATTTGCACTGCAACACATTCAGACAAATCATACTCAGATTTTTAAATTAAATATCTTATCATTATTAGAAAAATTTACATCTGTATGAAGGTAAGTCCCCCTGAAAAATCAAATCAGTTGATATTTTATTTGCAACCTCTCGTGGAGATTGTAAAAACAATCCAATGAATCATAAAATTTTTAAAAAAGTACAAAACTAAAAAAAATTTCTCTGAAAGTTTGTGGTTGCCTTTTTCAATTTCTTTTTATAATCAAAATATGTAACAAACTTTGGAAAGTGAAATAAATATCCATTCACATAAAACTGAATTGAATAAGTAAAATTATTTGGATGGACGGATGGAATAACATGATCAACATCTTAGCCTCCCCTTAGACGCTTCAAGTGCTGGTAGAATATTTTTTTTTAAATAATTATCTTGTCATTTTCAAATTTATGCATAAGATGAAATTCATCTTTTATTTTACAATTTACAGAATTTATTGAATGCTAGAGATTCAGTTTGTATATTTACGCAGGAAATTTCATATCGGTTGCAATCTGTGGAGTTTCTGTGTCCAGAAGTGTACTTAGAGATTTAGGGTAATTTGAGGCCTGGAGGCTGTCTCCCTGAAGGGCCCCTCTGAACATTTAGTAAGATTTGTCAGTAGAAATGCAGTAGATGAACTACTATGTCTAAAGACCAAAGATTTTGGAAGGGGTCTTTTCATTGTTAGTTTAGGGGGTATTTTCAAATAGCCTGCCCCATAGCTCTTGAGTTGTAGTTTCAGCAAGGTAGCACACCCTGTGACAATAATCACCATGTGCCACTGGTGCCAACTTCAGTGAGATACTTGGCTCCAATGAGACAACATGCACTGCACATTAACTAACACCACTTAGCACAACCTGTGACAATGACCACCATATGTCACTGGTGCCAACTTCCGTGAGATACTTGGCTCCAAAGAGACAACATGTACTGCACATTAACTCACTCCTCAAAATGAATTGCATCATTACTATACATATAAGCATTCAATGACTAGATCAGGCCTGTTACCAGGGTGCAGCAAGGGGGAGGGGTATATATTGAATGCAAGATTTTTTTTTATTGAAGTCAAGATTTTTCCTGTTATCACTTTCTAACAATTTCAGTATGCGATATGATAAAACAGCAATTTCAACTGTCAGACTAATTTTCCAGTCCTTGTTCATAATTATAGGATCTCAAAATCAGAGAGAATTTTTCATTTATATTTTATCCCAGACATTTGAACAATTTCCTATAGATTACTTTTCCTACCCAGACATATCTATTTTTGTACTTCCTCTGCATTAATTTGTTACATTTGCTTATGATTGATGATCTCATCTCTATCCTTGTTGATACTATTTTACTGTGTCTAGTCTATCTTGGCCTCGACATTGTTTGTTCTTAAAGAATTGGTTTGAGCTATTTTCATTTATCTGCTATTCCTTTTTATTGTCTCTTAAAAAATCCTTTTCTTCTTCTTCTTCTTCTTCTTCTTCTTCTTCTTCTTCTTCTTCTTCTTCTTCTTCTTCTTCTTTCTTGCATTGACTCTATCCACACCCATAATACTAACAGATTGAACTATTTGTTTATAAAAACGTTCTGACCATAACAACTTACCATGGCCCAAAGTTTACTGACTATCTTATTACTTCCTTGGAGTAGATGCAAGGGTATATAATTAATCTAGGTATATAGAGTTCTGAACTAAAGTTATTATCAGAAAAGAGTAAGGCAGCCGATGTTCAATTTACATTCTTCGAGTTTAACAGCTCAGAAAACAGCAGCGCTTCGTGCTGTCTTAAAAATATCTTGATACTGAGTAATTCCAGTAGGTGAAAAGCAATGGTTATTTTGAGCTTAGCTTAGTTGAGCACGAACTCAAAGTAGTGAGATGTAGAAGACATTTTCACTCTTCAAAAACCAGAAATCAAATAGCAAAAGTAATTTTTAGAACCAGAGAGGATTAAACAGCAAATTCTGGTAGTTAATCCAGATAGGCGACAAAAGGCCATATTTTCAGTTCACTCAGAAACACTGCAGAGGATAATTTCCTGATCAGTGTTTGGAAAGCATTCATCATCATCATGATCATCATCATGATTGTCGTCATCATCATCATCATCGTCATCATCATCATCATCGTCATCATCATCATCATCATCATCAACATCATCTGTCTTTTATCATACGTCGTTGGACATAAATCTCCCCCAGGATTTGCCACACCTCTTTATCATCAACATTGTTTAGCCAATACTTTCTGAACTTGTCTAGTTTGCCTTACCATCTTGTATTTTACCAGCCTCGCTTACGCATATGATCTCTGGGGATCCATGTTGAGAGTTGTGATACCCATCAGTTGTCTGCCATTCTTGCAACTTGAACGGCCCATTGCCATTTGAATTTTCTAATGGATTCTGGGATGTCTTGGATTTCCGTTTCCTTCCTTATATACTGTGTTGTCTTGTGATCTCTCCATGTTGAGTTGAGCATGATTCTTTTACGCATATGATCTCTGGGGATCCATGTTGAGAGTTGTGATACCCATCAGTTGTCTGCCATTCTTGCAACTTGAACTGCCCATTGCCATTTGAATTTTCTGATGGATTCTGGGATGTCTTGGACTTCCGTTTTCTTCCTTATATACTGTGTTGTCTTGTGATCTCTCCATGTGGAGTTGAGCATGATTCTTTTACGCATATGATCTCTGGGGATCCATGTTGAGAGTTGTGATACCCATCAGTTGTCTGCCATTCTTGCAACTTGAACTGCCCATTGCCATTTGAATTTTCTGATGGATTCTGGGATGTCTTGGACTTCCGTTTTCTTCCTTATATACTGTGTTGTCTTGTGATCTCTCCATGTTGAGTTGAGCATGATTCTTTTACGCATATGATCTCTGGGGATCCATGTTGAGAGTTGTGATACCCATCAGTTGTCTGCCATTCTTGCAACTTGAACTGCCCATTGCCATTTGAATTTTCTGATGGATTCTGGGATGTCTTGGACTTCCGTTTTCTTCCTTATATACTGTGTTGTCTTGTGATCTCTCCATGTGGAGTTGAGCATGATTCTTTTACGCATATGATCTCTGGGGATCCATGTTGAGAGTTGTGATACCCATCAGTTGTCTGCCATTCTTGCAACTTGAACTGCCCATTGCTATTTGAATTTTCTGATGGATTCTGGGATGTCTTGGATTTCCGTTTTCTTCCTTATATACTGTGTTGTCTTGTGATCTCTCCATGTGGAGTTGAGCATGATTCTTTTACGCATATGATCTCTGGGGATCCATGTTGAGAGTTGTGATACCCATCAGTTGTCTGCCATTCTTGCAACTTGAACTGCCCATTGCTATTTGAATTTTCTGATGGATTCTGGGATGTCTTGGATTTCCGTTTCCTTCCTTATATACTGTGTTGTCTTGTGATCTCTCCATGTGGAGTTGAGCATGATTCTTTTACGCATATGATCTCTGGGGATCCATGTTGAGAGTTGTGATACCCATCAGTTGTCTGCCATTCTTGCAACTTGAACTGCCCATTGCCATTTGAATTTTCTGATGGATTCTGGGATGTCTTGGACTTCCGTTTTCTTCCTTATATACTGTGTTGTCTTGTGATCTCTCCATGTGGAGTTGAGCATGATTCTTTTACGCATATGATCTCTGGGGATCCATGTTGAGAGTTGTGATACCCATCAGTTGTCTGCCATTCTTGCAACTTGAACGGCCCATTGCCATTTGAATTTTCTGATGGATTCTGGGATGTCTTGGATTTCCGTTTCCTTCCTTATATACTGTGTTGTCTTGTGATCTCTCCATGTGGAGTTGAGCATGATTCTTTTACGCATATGATCTCTGGGGATCCATGTTGAGAGTTGTGATACCCATCAGTTGTCTGCCATTCTTGCAACTTGAACTGCCCATTGCCATTTGAATTTTCTGATGGATTCTGGGATGTCTTGGATTTCCGTTTTCTTCCTTATATACTGTGTTGTCTTGTGATCTCTCCATGTGGAGTTGAGCATGATTCTTTCATGTACATATTGCATGCTTCTCAGTTTGCGGGTTTATATCTTGGCTAAGTTCCATGTTTCAGCTCCAAGGGTGACTATCAGGAGGACGTATTGGTTGTATACTCTTCTTTATAGGACAAATGGGATTTCCTGATTTTGGATGTTGAGCTTAATCTGCCGAAGGCTTGGCTTCCTAGAGTAATTCTTCGCTTCATTTCTTCTTTCTTTGAGGATTTTATAGAGATTTATTGTCCTAGGTAAATGTTGTGGTCTACTTTCTCCAGTTCTGAATTTTTTATTCTAATTATCGTGTGTTTATTTCCCACTTGATCCTCGCACATGATTTTTGTTTTGCTGAAATTCATGCTAAGGCTGAATTTTTTGCTTCCTTCGTACAGTTCATCAAAGCTCAAAGCTACACCTTGTCTATGCAGCACTGCTACGAATTTGCATTTGACTGCAAAATGCACCAACAATGTAGCTACCACATCAAACCACATCTTGGCTTTGCACACTTGTTAACCTTCTCACTACAATAGACACCAAAAGTCAAGAAAAGAAAATGTAAACAGGTGGGAAATTCCTCCAGCATTCAAATCATGGCATTTGAAAAATATAAGTAAAAACTACAGAGCTAAATATTATTAACTGTTAAGTTAATTTGCCTGAAATAATTTTTTAGAAAACTTGGAAAAAAAAAGAAAAAAGAGACAGATATGAATTATCTCCCTTGGTTTGAAATGATAAAAGAATCAGCATTAAGATATATTATGATTTATTATTTTAGTGCTGACTAGCAAAATATTTTACCAAAGTAGGATTCATTACTAGCATTGTCTGTCTCAAATAACATTCATCTTTTGAATAATGCATCAAAATAATTCCATATTTTTGGCTGTTATTCATTTGTTCTTTAGTTGATAATTATACATTATCAGCATCCATTTTATGAGAGCAAATATTGTTTGGTAGACTGGCTGCAGGGAGTGGAGTCTACCAGGAATGAAGCAGTTTTATAAGGGAAGAGATAGCTTGGTGTAACTCATTGCAAACTCAGACTATTAGAGATAACAGCATCCATGATAAGCGCATTCTAAAGAATATTCATTGAATCAGTATGTAGAAATATACAATTTTAAAAAGATTTTTCTTTTCAACACTGAAGACCATTTTTTGCAAGGATTTCATTTTTATTCTAATTAATTGCTCAAATTCATATGCTGACCAAATATTCTAAAGCATTTCTTTGAGAGTGATTTTCACTGGATAGAATTACCATCTTAGGAATGGGACATTTTCATGCGACATCATGTTGGGAAAATATCTTATTGTCTGGAATCACTTTCTGATCCACTACCAGAGTAAGAAGATCAAATGAGAAATTTCTTGCAAGCTACCTTGTTAGCTTCTCAAGATGACAAGAAAATACTTCAAGCATCGAAACCTTCTGTAGTAAGATTGTAGAGTAAGTTCCATTCTCACCAAGTGCTGGTGACCCACTATTGGGGCCATTTGCCAGAGTGAATATTTTGGATAAATGAATAACAAATAATAATGGAATTTAAATAACTATACAGCTCTAGTTAGTCACTCAATAGAAACCGTCACAAGACCAATGTCTTATGGCAGCATTCCATATTGGGGATGATCAATTAAAACATTGGAAGAAAGGGTGATCAATGAATTAGTTGATCAATTAAAACATTGGAAGAAAGGGTGATCAATGAATTAGTTACCTCACTCGCCTTTTGTTGGGCAGTAATCACTAAAAAGTTTGAATTTTCAAAATTTAAGCAGGTACAAACTAGGGACCAATTTAGCATAAACTTACATTGTAAGCTGAAACCAAAAAAACTATTTGGGGAGGGGGGTTAAAAATTGTAATAAGAAGTAAGCCTTCAAATTTTCAATGTGGCGTATATACATGAGACATACATATATATCCAACCAAGCTGACTTGAAAATTGAAGAAACTTATTTTAACAATTTTACTTTGCAATTTCTAACATTTGAAGTAAGAAAGAACAGAAACAAGATGAGAAAAATCCAATTGGATTTTTGCAAGCATTGCTGCTCTAACTAATCAGAATTTGGTATCAAAAATAAAAATACTATTTGACAAATTAGCTTCTACTAATTCTAGCCTTTTCTTTAATCTGCTACACTCTTGTGAATATGGTGCACAAATTGATGCAAATTTATTCGTCTGTTTTCTTACTTTCATATATTTGGACAGTTTTCTGGAATTCATTTAAACTTAGTGGAATGATTCACCTATTTTTCATACATTGTTGGTTGCTTTATCAAGGCTTCAAAATTTTTTCATTGTTAGTGGATAGCTTATTATCAATGATAAATAGTAGCTTAACCAAAATCTGTTTTAGATTGCGTAGATCTCTGCAAAAAACTGTCTTAGACTGCATAGATCTCTGCTGAATTAGCTTTCCAAAGGCTGACTCTAGCTTTAGTAGGTATTGTTATCACTTATTTTGAGTCTTGATTTGTGAATTATAAAGACATTAGTGGATAATTCCAAAGTTCACTATTCTGCATCATAAAATATGTATGATTTGGCTCTAAGATCATCCACTTCAACTTAATTGCATTAACAATTTTCATACCAGCCATGAACATCTTGAATTTTCGATTACTTGCATATATCATCCAAATGGCAATTCCCAAGAACTATGTATGATTAAAAAAAGCAAATAATAATGTCCTTCACTGACAAGAAAATTTGTCTGAAAACTATAGTCGCTATCAGCCATTTTAAAAATGTATGCCATTGAAAATTCATGATGACTCAATATTCAAATTTTTTCCAAATGCCTTTTGCTATCAGTGAACCAAATTATATGCTTTCAGCACAATATGCACATATTGCCTTGAAATTTCCGACTTTAGTTTGTTGGATGAGATAAAAACTAACACAGCCAAAACTAATTTTATTATTTGTGGGGTTTTGCCTTTTAAAAGAGATCATTCAATTATTGACAGTTTTCACTGGTTTGTTTTGTAGTATAAGGTTTTTGTTTCTATTGTTAATAGCTTGTTTGTATTTTAGCTTTAGTTCAAGTTCACTGTTACAAAACAACTTACTGTGTATTAGAAACACTCACACTATAAAATTGTCATACAGCCAAGTCTAAATTCATTAAATGCTTTCTGTGACCTTTGAGGGCTTGATTCATTTGATGATAACATGGTCTCATATAAGTTGCAAGGAGAATGTGAAAAGCAATTTCATATTCCCAACAGTAAAAACCCTACTTTTTGCCACTGTATGTTGCAGTCACTTGTATATTGTCCCTATCCTATCATCCTACACAAGTCCACTTAAGGAAGAGTAATAATACCCCTAAAAATAATACCCCTAATATATATATATATATATATATATATATATATATATATATATATATATATATATATATATATATATGTGTGTGTATAGTCTTTCACATAGAAGTATCAAATCAGTAGACTTTTCACTTTAAATTAACATAATCCTACATTCTTGTTGGGAATAGTCAATTCTTTATGTTGTCAGAGCTGTCTTATATGGCACGCTCACACACTCGTACACACATATACACACCAGCTAGGCCTGCTCAGTGGGTGAGATAGTTGTGTATTTCCTACTTATACGTATGATTGGTGTTTGTTTAGGTATAAACAGAGAGTTTGAATAATTTGTATCACAAATTGTATCTCAATCAGGTTAATGATGTCAATCTATAGAGTTCTGTTGTGGTTTATTATTTAGTTACAAAAAATTCATACTTGAATATTCAGCAATCAAGATCAATTCTGAGATCTGATTTGAATATATTTGTTTGGAGAAGAGAATGTGGCTTCTGATAGCTAGTTCCAAGTAAGAGAAGATTTGTTTTAGAAGAAGTGCTTTCTAATTCCTGTGGCTGTCTGGATTTGTAGCTTCTTGCTGTGTCCTATGGTTGCACTGTTTAGGGATGGCTGTTGCACGATTTCATCTGGGAAAATGCTGCACTCACAATATTGGTCAATGGCGTGTAGACCTGAGGATATCCTGTATATTTCCAGTACATTAGCACAGGTTTTTCTGTAGGATAGTATCTCCAGATCAGGCTCTTTTAGCCTTTCCAAATATGGTAGATGTTTGATGCTGGGGACCATCTTTGTGGCTGATTCTCAAGGCAAGCAGACAGTCTCACCATGCTTGCAAGATTGATATAACCAATAAATGATTCCTGAGGAAGTTCAATATTGATACTAAAATATGGGAACCAAGTGAGGATTGAAGACACTGTGATAGTCATGGTCTGTGGAACTAGCTGAACAAACCTTTGCTGCCTAGAAGGCTCTATATTAGTTCTCAACATGTTAATCATGTCAAAGTTAACATAACCCTCACACATTTTGAAGTAGAAACTCATTGGATGATATTTTTTGAAATTTACACAGTAAAATTCCATCATCATCATTGTTTCAATTGCTCAGATTACAACATTCACATACTTTTCAAGTATACATTATATTCAATTCTTTAATGAGCTGACATTCAAGTTGACATAAGATATTAAACTTAAACAGAGGTTTTAAATAATGCCAACAAGGAACCTTCTCATTCTCATATGGAATGTATACCTAAAGAAAGTCTTAGATTGAATTGGCCCAAGCACTGTGAAAATGAGATAAACAACACTAAGAATGAGTTCTTTTGTCTGAACGATTCTTGGAAAGAGACTTTGAATATTCCGCAGAAAACATTTCTTTTTGTTTACTGCACATTTGAAGATAAAAGAAAGGTATTCTTTTTTTTGAGTATTATTATAATAGCTTGAAAATGGCATGATTGAGGTTATGTAAGTTTACATTTTCTGAATACATACATAAATACATACATATATATATTCATGAATATAAATGTAAATTTATGAATATAAATTTATACATACATAGATACACATGAATACACACCAAAATTAAGGGTGTAAACAAATATGTAAAATTCACATTCCATACTGTGATTTAAACTCACAACAAACTGATTGCCAGGAGGCTGTCTTAATGACTGAGCTCAAACGACAAGTCTTGGATATCAATGACAATTCATCATGAAGATATGCATGGGATAATTTCATTCTAATAAATGAATACATTTACTCAAAAAATATATAATAATCGCTGCTACCTATAATACTGGTTTAGATAATGTTATTGGGTTTAGGTTATTCTTGTGTTCAGGCATTTATATATATCTACGTATCTATGTATCTGGACTTCATCCATCCCTAACCGTTCATAGTGGAAACTTGAAATCTTACACACACACTCCCCTCAATGAGTAGGGAAAACATTTTTCATTTTTTTCAAAATTCCCCTATAAATTAAGACTTCAGTGGGGGTTCAATTTACAATGTAAGTTCATGCTTAATTGGACTCTTAATTTGTGTCCACCCTTATTTTTTAAGAATTTGTATATTTTAGTGCTTGACAAAAGGCAAGAGAAGTAACTTATTATATATATATACATATATATATATATGATTATTGCGCCACATATGTATATATATATCAGAAAATTCTGGCTCCATAATGCCCATGATAGAGAATTGTGGCGAATCCTGGGGCAAGTCTATGTCCAACAACAGACTTGTTTTTTAAGAATTTGTATATTTCAGTGCTTGACAAAAGGCAAGAGAAGTAACTTATTATATATATATACATATATATATATATGATTATTGCACTATATATATATGTACATCAGAAAATTCTGGCTCCGTAATGTCCATGACAGAGAATTGTGGCGAATCCTGGGGCAAGTCTATGTCCAACGACAGACGTTAAAAGACTGATGATGATTTTTTAGGTTGTTTTCATAGTTATTGTGCTTGAACAAAATAGCTGAAATGCTGTCTCTCTCCTTCTCTGACTGTCAGAGAACTTCTGTGCAATTCAATGTTACGCACATGACAGTTTATCACAATTTGAAAAAGCTAGGAAGAGTGTCAGAGGTCGTAAAATGGGTCCCAAACTATATGTCCTTAACAAATTGCCAGCAACATGCTGATTGATATGTGTCACTGTATTCTTGAGAGCTCCAAGCACCTTTTTTTTGGACAGAGTTGTTACTAGGGATGAGAAACAGATCTTTTTTGACAAATATCAAGTGCCAATATC
>OY735199.1:8711230-9041230 GCA_963457665.1 Thysanoteuthis rhombus | reverse complement strand
TAAGGATTACTATTAATCGTGTTTATCTAAAGAAAGCTGTCTTTATCCTCTTTCTTTCTGCAGATGAGATCTTTAAGCTGATGTCATGTTTTTAAGCTAAAAAAATATAGACAATATCTGTTGTTGTTAGTCAGAAAATTATCTAGAAATTTCTCTACTTGGAACTTTTATTGAATGGTTAAAACTATCGTTTTTTTCTAGTCTCTTTGGTGTCTTTACTTAGATAAGAGGAATAGATGTTGTTGTTGTTGTTTTCTGATGTCCCCTTTGGTGTCTCTGGTTTTAAAGTGTAAAACTTGGAATCAGTAACTGACTGTCAGTTCAAATAAGCGAATTCTGATCAGTCAAAGTTAGCTTTTTGGATCGTTCATTTCCAGGCTTAAGTGTTTTTATAAACATTTTAGTATAATGGATAATCACAGTTGATATGAACGTATACTTATTCTGATGTGTTTACGATTCGTAAAACTTTGAGCACTACGTCTGAAAGTAAATTGTCATCTTTCTTAAAATATTCAATATTGAATAAATCAAACAAAAAACGATCTTGTTTACATAGTTAGAACAAATGATTTAAGGTTTGCTGGTCACATCCATTTATAAAAGTACAATCCAGTAGTCATTCATTTTTTTTTTTGTTGGGGGTTGTTGTGTTTTGTGTTCCTGTGATGCTCGTACGTTGATGAAAATAGCCCTTAACCCTGGAGACATTTCCAGATTCTCTTTAGCCTCTATTCTTAATGCCAGCATCTGTCTCATTCATTCATTCATTCATCCTTGTCTCTTTGCCTTTACGCCTACTTCTCTGCTGTTGAGAAACAAAAACGAAATCTGGTGTCCAGAATTATTGCTATTCTAAAATTAGTATCACGTAGTGGAAAATACTGCCAGTGCTAACGTCTTATCAATTGTTTATCTCAAAAATAAATGAAAGTTTGCTTGGACTATCTTTTCCATACCCAGTTCCAGGTTGGGGATAATCTACTAGAGACATCTGTATGTGTCTGGCTTGTCTTCTTCTCCTCAACTTTGACTGTAGATGTTAGTATTAACTGTTATAATAACATGATGCACATCTCCCTCCTAGCTGACTGCTGGCTTTTCCTTGTTTGTTTTTCCAAAATACATCCCATCACTTGTTACAGCTGATTACAAAAAAATGATATAGGAAGACTCCCATTCTTTGGGAGAAGATTGAAAAACATCTATTCCTAATGAATTAATAACTGTCCAAAGGACATCGATATATGATAGATAACTTTTTAAAAAGTAAGTTGGGCAAAAAAAGTGTAGATGTCATAGAACTGAATTCACAAAGAGTTTTGGGTTAGTAGTCCAATAAAAAGTAATTTATTTTATATCTGTTCACCTGTTTCCATGATTCAATATTAAAATTAGGTTATCACCTAATTTCTTTTTAATCTCATTTCTTGCTCCCATTTTGTCCCCTTAATCATCTCTAGTCTCTTAGCTTAAAAGAACAAGACAAGTTTCACTTCTTTATACTAATGACTGCAATTAACCCTTTTTTTTCTTGGAGGATTCTACTCTGTTCTGGAATTTTAACTTGTGCAAATGATCTATTTTGCTGCTTGAATGTTTATTTTTCCAGTAGACTTATTTATTAAATCTAACATCAAAAAATAAAGTCAGTTTTAAAATCCTTCAACTTAAGGAAAGTATCTATCGAATCACTGTAGCCCCTCAAATGACCCTATCAACCAACCAAGTGTGCTACAGATTCTTCTCTCTTTGAGTGTCTGTGTTGATTTATGCGTGTGTGTATGCGCCTGTCTCCTGGTCATATTTTGAGGGCTACAACTTTGAAGATTTACATGAGTACACCACTAGGCACTATCTAGGAACTTTTTTTGTTTGTGTTTTTCAAAAAAGTGCTTTTTGTAGTCTCTGTGGTGATATTGGACCAACAATTCCCAAATCTTGTGCTGGTATTTTTTTAGATGATTCAAGTGAAATGAAAGATTTTATTCCTTCCTCTTTCAAATGATCTTTTTTAGAGCAGCTACTTTGGTATTAGCTCGTTTAATACTTGATAATTTTGCTTGTTAGCCAACACGGTTTGGAAAAAACCCTGTCCTAATCTGTCTTAGTCTACTTATAACCTGATTGTGGTATTCTGTTCGTAATATTCTTGATGATATATCTGTAATCTCTCTGGATTATCTATCTATCTTCTATTTATATATATATATATATATATATACTGTGGAAGTCATTCATTGTGATCACGTTAGGACTTGGTCTTATAGATAGCAATAACTGGCTGATAACAATAAGCAAAGTATATAAAAATTGGAACAAATTACATACATGGTTATAAACAACATTGCATTATGAAAAAAAAATATCATAAATAATATCACTTTAAATTCATTTTGAATATAGTGTTCGGGACCAACTGAGTTTGATAACAATTACTGTTTGAAAATATTTCCTGTGATCATGATAAACAGCTTCCTATGTGTGTGTATAATCAAAGTGTGATGTTTTCTGTCTGTGTTTGGGCACAACTCAACTCAAGATAAATATACGTATAAACTAACACTATGACATTTGTAAAATATACTAACAGGATCCGCTTAATGGAGTTTGTTAAGTTATCTATTTGTATATTTTTAATTTCTTGTAACTATAATTCAAAGGAAATATTTTTCAATTATCCCTGTATTAATAAACCATACATCCACTTACAATGTAACTATAATGCTGAAACTGGCCCCTTACTCTGTTTGTCATAGGAAACTGCTTATACCGGTTTGGCTGTATCTTTCTTTTTTTAAGGAATCTGACCCTAACCCAACAATAGGACATGTTTTTCTTTGAGCAAAAACCCACCCTACCTGACGTTAAAAACATAGGCACTATTTTTTTCCAATGATCCGCTGTGACATGTGAACTACTAACATCAAAAGTAAACAAATAGATTCTCAGTTTTGAAGAAAAATTAATTTTTGAAGGTTTTTGGAAAGGCTATGCAGGCCCGTGCTATTGTGTGTGCACAGATCATATCGAGGGGAGGGGCTCATTTAATTTTTTGAAATTTCTAAACAATATCATTACTTTTCCTGTGTTGTAATATATGAAGTTTTTTTCCTCAGGTAATACTAAGTATCAGGAATATTTTGCTAGTCTTGTTTCTTACACGAGTCATTCAGCTTCTTTAGATTTTAGATGTTTGTTTATGGGTTACTAATTATATATGAATAAGCCATTCTGAATACTGAATATGTTCCAGTTATTCTCAAGTCCATCTACTTTTATGGCTATTGTCACCTTTCCTGTTTCAAAATGGCTGCTACTTCAGCGGTCGAGTGGCAGCTGCTGATGGTAAATTCAAAGTCAAAGAAGCAGATGATGAGATTCCTTAGAACTGCATTTTTAGTGACAGGGTTGGTAGATGAGTTTGTGGTAGGGGTTAGTTAGTTTTAGGTCTATTGTTTTGACTCCCTGATTGGAATTTCCAGTTTATATAAAAAATCTTCTGTTAATTGTAGTGGATCAACACATGTAGGTGTAGTAGGTCTGCCGTGTTATAGTATTTATTCTCTCTGGTAAATGAACACATCCTTCAGTCATTTTGAATTTCAAAAGTGAAAAAATGTTGAAATAGTTGTCTGCTGCTTTGACTTCAAATTTGCCATAAGCAGCTGCGACTAGGTCGCTGAAGAGGTAGCCATTTTGAAATGGGAAAGGTCACAATTGCCACTTTTTTCTTCTTACTCACTTTATTTCTCTACCATTATTTTAAAGAGCATAATTTTTCTCTGCTGGTTTAATTTTTCAAGGATATTTTACCTCGGTGTCAACAAAGTTGGAAAGAGGTTTATCTATTCGGTTGCATCTTTTCATCTGTCTGCACAATATCTTGGAAAGTACTGAATGAATTTCAATGATATTTTTTGAAAGGGTTGACAATGGGGTAAGAAAGAGGTGGCAAAATTCAACGTTGGATCCAGCAATTTGATTGAGAAATATTTTTCTAATTTTTTTCAAATGCATTTATGTGTATGCTGATGACTGTCCATATGATATCACTAAAAATTCTCTGTGAATTTCTATGATATTCTATGGAAGGGTAGACTATGGGAGCTAATTTTGGAATGGATCCATGCACAATTACCTCTCCTACATCACAATTATTTGTTCAAACCACATATCACCAAAGTTTCATGTCTATCAACACAATATCTCCGAGTGCTGTATGGATTTCAATGAGATTTTTGTGGAAGAGTGGACAATTGACTATGAGACAACTGATTGAATTTAAGGAGCAGATCCATGCATAAATAATCTCCCTGACAATAGTGTCAGCTGAGGTATACACTGAGTGCTTTCTAATTATACCATATGTATGTGTGTGGCCTTGAAGTATACAAGTTTATAGAAATTAAATTAATTTTTCTTGTTGAAAATATATTTGAAACTGTCAACCAAAACTGCCTACGTAGGTTTCATCAGTTTTTAAGTTGGTCTGTCTGACTGACTATGTATGTATGATGCATACAGGTTACACCAATAGAGCTAGAGGACTGAAAATGCACACATTTACTCCTTATCATATCTAGGAAAAATGTATTTGGTTTCGAGAAAATCATCCTTCTAAATAGTTTTTTAGTTGGGGCTTTAATTTGCAATGTAAGTTCATGCTTTATTAATCCTTTTAGTTTGTGTCTGGCAGCATTCAATGCTTGTTTTTTGAAAATTTGGACTTTTTTAGTGACCTCTACCCAACATAAGGTGAGAGAAACAACTTATTCATTGAACACACCTTTTTCCAGTTTTCCAACCCTCATCACAGCATACTGCCAAAAGATGTTGGTTTCTACTGAGTGTCTGACCAGACTTGTTCGTTTAAGAATTTCAAGTCGATGTTAGCATAATTGTATCTCAGAAGTTTTTTCTCTTAATATTCTCTGAGCAGAATTAGTGTGGCACACAGCCAGAAGGATGTGGGGCCTTAATGAGGATCAAACTCTTCACATGAACAAATGGTTTTGTGAGACAAGCTTATTGACATCACTCTATGCCATGCACTTGTATAACAAAAGTTATGCCATTTGATAGTTGGGAAAAGTATGTTTTAGTACTTATTCCCTCTTGATGATTTTTATTAAATGGCTTAATCACCTACATATTTTGTCCATTGAATTTTTGTTTAGACTTCTAAATGCTAATCTGAAGCTTGGAAAAGTGTGAGTTTGAAATTCTGATAATTCTCCATGGAAAATTATTGAATCACTGTTGCCCCACAAATGACCTGACCAACTAGTCACTAGACATCATCCAAAAAATGTTTTTCTTTTTTTCAAAGTCTTTTTCAGGGTCTCTCTCTAGTCATTTAGGGACCAACAATTCCTAAATCTTGTGCTGGTATTTTTTTGGTAATTTTGGATATAAGATCTCTTTTTTTTTTTCTCTTTTTTCAAAGATGATATAAGATAATTAGTTCTGGTTCATGCACAGACTATGGTGTCTACTTAGTGATCATTTTAGATATGCACTAAAGTGATAAACATATTTAGCCTGAAGGAATGTATGTAATCTGTAATCCAACTACTTATTTTTAAAGTATCATTATTGAATAACTAATGTCTTTGGGGATTGAGATTGGAATTTCACTTAAGATTGAGGAAATGCAATCCTATTGGCAAAACCTTTCATAAGCATAGTAGTTTTCTTTAAATTTGTAAATCACCATAACCAGGATGTGTACCAAAACTAATTTTTAAAAAATTATCTAAAATAACAAACTCCAGTTCTTTTATCTAAAATTATCAAAAATACCAGCACTAGTTTTGGGCATTGTTGGTCCAAAATGACCATTGAGACCCAAATATATAAAAAAAATATTTTTAGGTGGTGTTTAGTGGTGTACTGATGCAAATTTTCAAGGTTGTAGCTCCAAATGTAATCAGGAGTGCCTGAAGATGCATTCAAAGACACTGAGAGAGAAAAATCTTTTGTCCACTTGGCTGGTTGGCCAGGCCATTTGAGGGGTTATAGTGATTTGATTGTACCTATTTCTCTATGAATGTTTTCAGATTTTTTAGGTTGTGGTTATTGTTATTTTCATCTCTGTTAAACTCTATTTGTATGCCAAAGATTTTTCTAGGAAATGTTAGATTTCAAATTCAACCAATGTCCATAACTAAATTACAGACAATATGTTATATGTGCACAACTGACCAAGGTTGAAGTCTTGTACTGTGAACATTTCTAATAAAACAAAAAACTTTCAAAATCCACAAAATATTTTGTGGAAATTTCATTAATAAAATATGCAAGTAGGAATTATCATGTCATTAAGTTGGACTTAACGATAAAAGATATCACTTTCAATTTTCCATTGATATTGTCGGAATTAGGAGTTTATTTCAGAGTAACAAACTGGATAATGTGACATTGATTTAATTATGAGACTTTATATTCAATTTTTATATAAATATTCTTGTCTTATCTATTCATCTATGTTGAAGTACCAATAATCATGTAATAATTTTCAACATTTTCTCTATTTCTTTTAACTCAGAACTTAAGAAATTTTTTCAGTTCAAGAATTGTGTATAGCATCTCGTTATTTCTATGAAAATTTGATAGTCGTAAGATTTTCATGTTAACTTTCATTTAAAATATTCTGTAGAAAACTTTCATGGTTATAATCAATTTATATTATGCTTGACTTTCTCCATACCTAGAAATCTTTATGTAGAATGTTTTTAAGCAAACTACAATAATATAGTCCCTACCTCAGATAATTGAATCACCATAGTCTGAGCATGTACCATAACTAATTCTCTAGAATCATTTAAAAAAAAATAGATCTTTCATCTAGAATTTAGAAAAGAAAATACCAGCACAAAATTCGGGCATTGTTGGTCCAAAATAACCACAACATCCTGAAAAGCACTTTTTTTGTACAAAAAAGAAAAATATGTTATTAGATGGTGCCTAGTGGTGTACTCCAGGAAAATTTCATGGTTGTAGCCCCCAAAATTTGACCAGGAATGCCCAGTGACATAGATAGGCACAGAAACTCTGCGAGAAGAATCTGTGCCCACTTGGTTGGTTGATCAGGCCACATAACAACAGTGAAACTTGAACACCATGGTTGAAACTCCTGAATGTAAGAAACACTACTGTTAGTCTCTGGTATTTAGATCGTGTGACTTGGAGATTTTTTTTCTCTTTTTGCCAACACACAATACTACATTTTTAATCCCTTCTGCTCTGCCTGTTCTCAATTTTACAAAATATAAAATGAATCAAATTAATTGAAATGATACATAAATTTGATCTTAACTCCTAACTTCAGAAACTATTCAGCCATGTTTTGAAATGGAGTAATTTCTTTTCATCAAGTCTATCCTTTTGTGGGATGATTAATATGGTCATAATAACTACACAATCATGTTTTAACTGTTATTGACGTGTCATGTGAATGTGATGCAGAGACTACGGTAATGTAATTACAGCAGCTCAAGCCAGAGTTTTTTAAGACTGCATTGCTCATTTCATTATTTTGCCTCACAAAAAACCATGACAATAAAACAGTTTATTAGAGGTATACATGTCAGTGGTAGTATTTTTACATCATTATTTTTTCTTCTAGTCATTGATGTTTTCCCATTTAGTTCTTTTTGACTACTATGAGATCATTTTTGAAATGTGATTGAAAATATGTGTGTCACTTGATTTGGTTTATTTAATCAGTTGTAGAGACCGAAGTAACACGTCAGAGATTTACTTGATCATATATAAATATTATGAAATTCATCAATATGGTTATGTCTATCATCGTTTCATTCAGCATTGTTGCGTTTCATTCTACTTTAAGCCCTAGCTATAGTGAATTTTGGTTTCAGTGAACTCATTGATTCATCCAAACTGAGATACATGTGAAAAATATACCTGGCTGAATATAATACCAATGTTACCTGAAACAATAATTTACGTAGAAAACACACAATAAACGTACAAAGCAAAAAATTATTTATTTTAATACAAAATAATTCATTAATGATTTTATAAAGTTCTCTTTATTTAAAACAAATGAAAGGCATTGAAAGTCTCTTGGGGCTCCATATATGCTATACTTATTAATAATTTAGTCTAAATCCATGTTGCTAAAACTTGAAATGAATTGTAAATAAATTGAAATAAATTGCAATAAAAATTGAGTAGAATATTAAGATGAAATAGTCAAAAAAATCAATAATAATAAAATGAGTCAAATTTTGCAAAATAATTGAAATTACTGAAAAAAAGTTGAATCAAATAAAAAATTCTAGATAGATTATAGAATCATGATTAAATTTAAAAATGGGAATGCTGTCTCATTATTTCAATATGATGGAATTCTTTGGTACAGTTATTGTTGTGGATTAGATTAAATTTTAAATTTGGAAAAAAAAAACATCATGAAATTAAAATCAGAAGTGGGAACATGATGTCATTATTTTGATATGGCAGAATTCTTTGGTACCATCATTGTTTCAGGTAATACCAGTATAATATTTTACAAGGGATTTTTTCATGTTTATCCCAAATCATGAAATTGGGGCAGTACCAAACTTTCTTCTTATTTACTTAACGAAGTTCAGTAAATGTTTCGGACACAGACGGCGAAGTCGAAAATAGAATGAGGGGCAACCAAACTGCTTTTTGATTTACCAAACAATGTTCGTTAAATGCAGCAAGTACTGGATTTACTTCTTATTTACCAAAGGATGGGCAACTATTGGCTGTAATGAACTTTCTCTTTTTTTAAAACATTCTCATGGATTTTCTTTTGAATTTCATTGTACATTAGGAACGGCTAATATTTGTCAGTTGTTGACTTCTAACTCTTTTGTGTTGAAGTATCATGGCCACTCATCCTTATTAGTTCTCCTATCACAATTCAGGCAACGATCAGTTTTACCATTTGTACCTGTATATCTGACAGACATTTTAAAAAAATCAAATATTGCCTCATGTTTAATATACTGGTATTATGTCTTGGGGATAATTATCAAAGCTCAATATTGACAGTTATAGGGCTTGGATGAGTTGCAGCAAGCGATACCTAGTCTTTCAAATACTCTTGTAAACTATACATCTTATAGTCTCACATATACTTAAGGTTAATTAGGTTAATTTCTTTGTATGTTTACCTTATAGCTTATCTTTTTATGTGGGAATAAGTTTTTTTACAAAAAGTTAAGCAAATTGCCTTTACTTTGACTAAGCAATGAGCAGATTGATTATCAAAAAAATAGACACCTAAGCAATTCTTATAAAACAAAAAAGTCGAATGCACATGAAAATGTCGAACATGAATGTGTTATAGTGATTTTGTTTTCTAATATCCGTCTCTCGCATCAAATGAATCCCCATAGCCCACGTGTGTACCAAAAATTATTATCTTGGAAATAATGAAAAATGATAGATCTAGAATTATCTAAATAATACCAGCTCAAGATTTGGGCATTGTTGGTCCAAAAATGACCGTAGTGACCCCAAAAAGCATTTTTTTTATTTTAAAAGAAAAAATGTTTTTCAAATGATGTCTAGTAGTGTACTCACGCAAATTTCCAAAGTTGTAGCCCCAAAAATGTGACCAGGAGCACTCGGAGACAAATACACACATGTAAACACATAGATAGATAGATAGACACTCATTCAAAGAAAGAAGAACCTATCGTTCACTGTTCAGGCCATTTGTGGGACTACAGTGACCCAATATTGTCTCCAAAGTGAAGCACAATAATCTTACTGCACCATAACATTTCAGTAATTGTAGATCATGATTCCAGGTGAAGTCATTGATAATCATCAAAATTTGATCTTGGATAACACAACATTATATTATAGTCTGCTGTTCTTATAAAAGTCTCTGCACAGCACATCCTTTTGAGGCTTTGAGGAAATACTTGCAGTTGATCTTCTATCAAATAAATTTTCTTGATTAACTAATTAACTAATCCATTAGAGTTTGCATGTATTGTTCCTACAAATATACATAAAGGCAGTATTTTTTTACAAACATACAGATGAAATGGAACTTGTTTACTTATCTCAAAATGATCCGAAGGCATTTTTGGAATTAGAACTGGTGATTTAATATTATTTTCAAATATATTTAGAGGCAACCTCACCTCTCTGCAAGAGATTCTGTCCCCAGATAGTTTCTCAGCTATTTTAAGTCAGTTAAAACTCGTTAAGAAGGTGTCTCTTTAAAGGATGCTTCTTACCTATAATTATCTTCTATTCAGGGTCAAGTGATCTGGCAATAATGGTATTTTAACTTTATTGTGGATGCCTCATTTAACTTTTGGTTCTTGTTTTCTGAAAATGCTTTTTCAGTTTTGTTTCAAAGACATCTACCAGACACTACTTGTTTTGTGTTATGTTTTTAATAGAAACTTTAATCTTTGATCAGTCATTTCAAAAGAAAAGAATCTTGTATTCAAATTTGATCATTTTGCTTTTGTCCGTTTTGCTTCATTAAAAATTACCAATCCAATAGTTGCTTAAAAAATGAATTAAAATCAAATTTAACAATTTTTCTAGATCATAGAATTTAACTTCTGCAATTTTTGGCTTTTCTGGTATTTTTGACAAATGATTCCAAGAAATAAAACATTAATTCATTGTATGTTAGCTTTTCTTATTCAATGATATCCAAGTAAAAATGTATTAATATAAAATTAATTTTTGTGTTCCTTGAAATACAAGGCAGTTAATATTTGGCTTGAATTCCTTTCTAGAAAATAGTGATTACTTGGAAGCACACCAAGGCTTAGTACTTTTTGCAACAGATACAGTAATATTAAGTAGGGCATAAGTGAAGGTGGACTTCTCAAAGCATTGGCCATGGAATCAATGTTAAAAGTTACTGTGAACATGTTTTTGAAATAAGATGGTATGGGATCAAATGGTTCATAAGGTCTCATAGTTCTTTCTTTGTTTGTAATTTTCAAAAAGACTTGACAGTGTTAAAATTGAAAAATTTGATAGAAAAGATCTCATTTGAAATTAATCAATTGTAGGTTAATAATGTGTGTTGATAAAGAAATAATATTCAGGATAATTGTGCGAAAAAAGTTTTGGAAAAGAAAAAAAAGTCAGTTTCATATCTAGAAACTTCAGTGTGGCTCAAAACTATAATGATTACAAAAAAGATTGATATATCAGTGTGTAGAGCTATCTCAAAACTAACGTGGGGGGGGGGGCAAACAGTTTTTGTACATTTTGTTAATAATTCAAATTTATGAGACTTGGCTCCATTAAAATCATTTTTATGTTGTATTTAATGTAATTTATATTTAGTTTTTTTTTCTTCCCAGATGTATTAAATAGAAAATGACAATTCTAAAAAGAAGAAAATTCTTGAAAATGTCTTGTCATCATTGAAGAAAGCATGTCACCATCCATTCTCCCGAATATTGTTAAATTAGTAAAAGAAAGTGGTTGAAATGTATGCAGTATTGCCAAAGACCATTATGTTTCCATAACAAACTTTATGCCATTGGATTATCAGCACTCCTTTTAAAGTTGGTCTATAAACCTGATAATCCTACTAAATCCAAACCAAAGACTGCACCTATTGCCATATCTGAGAAAGAAAATACAACATTAACTATTTAAAGAAATTAGATCAGACAGTGAGAATGCTGATGATGTAAGCATAAGCCTTAGTGATAGATCAGAGGGAGCTGTGGTAAAATTGAAAGATTTAAAAGATGTAAGTTTTGTGATGCTTGTATATGAAGGCTCATATTTTCCTGGTTTTATAAAATTTAATAAGACAGCTATAACAGCCGCTTGCAAAAGTCTAGTCTGGATACATGGAAATGGTCACAACATAATGACATATATTCATCTAATAAGTGATTTTTTACAAATCGCAAAGCCCCTGGTACCATGCTATGTACCTGAGGTTGAAGTGCTGGCAATAGGCTTAGACCAAAGAAAACCTTGTAAGTAGTAGCCTTATTGGTTTAGAATAGGCCCCAGTTAGATTAAGAGACTAGAATATATTCTAGAATTGTTCATGAAGAAACAAAGACAAATAAGTTGTCAAAATGTGAAAAATTTATAAGTACCCCTCCCCCCTACATTTTCATGGTGATCATCAACCGTATTTGCGGATCTGATAGCCAAGATAATGGTTTTTAATTTTAGAAATGATGAAATTTTAGTTTGATTACATGCCCGGATATAGGCCTTAAATTGAGTTGACAGTTTGACCCCACACACCGTAAAGTCAAACAGATCATGCTAAAATTTTTTTTTGAGTGATTTCTGTCCAAACGTTTTGTAGCCAACTGTCATCATGTTCAGATTCATATTTTAGCTTTCAAAAAAAACATTTATTTTTGCACCACAGTCCCAAATTTATTACCGCATTCGATCCCCTCCTTGATTGAAAACTGACATTAGTAATAAATAGGATCCGATTATGCGCATGTATTCATCCTAACGGAAGTGTGGGTAGATAATGGAATTGGCAACCTGAGTTCAAGCTCCCATCAGAGCTATTTATGTTCACTCCACACTAATGCCTTTGGGAAAGACATGTATCCATCATTTCCCCCAGCTATGGGTAAAATAACAAGGCTGATCAGTTGCCTTTCCAAGGCTAGAGAGCCCAATCTAAGAGAAGGACAGCTCTGATTCTAAACCAGGGAGTGGAGTCCCCTTCAAAGTCGACGTCCTTCTGACAGCTCCTGCAGCCAAGTTAATGCTAGACTCATCACGCTCTGTTTGTGTATGGACTACATCAGCAAGGCAGAGAGGGAGATTCTGATGTCTGGATAAGCCAGGATCTCTATATGCTTCACTACAGGCATGTGCTCTGGGGGGGAACATTCCATTGTCTGTAGACATAGAATGGAAACCATTCATTCATTTATCCTAAAAGTAAAAACATTGAAGCAGTGGAAAATGAATAGGTTGAACATCAGTAAATCTGTTTCAATCCTTCCTGCTGCTTGAATGTATGTACTATCTTAGAAAGTCATGAATTACTGAACTCCCATCCTTAAAATTGCACCATCCTTTCACTAACTAACCAGGGAGGATAAATCCTATCTGCCAAATAGGACTTTGAGAGAAAATAAACATTAATACTACTACTACTACTTGTAACAATAATATAAGAAATACACCAGTACAGGCTTAAAACCCTTATGCAGGGAAAAATCTTTGTACTTATGGTTTGTTTGTTATCATACTTCATGAGATGATTCTGGCAGTGATTGCCGAGATATATTTCAAAACTTTTTACACCTGATGCATTCACTAATTTCTGTGGTAAACTGTCCCATATCGGTGGAATTCTTTGCATAAAATAGATTTCCCAACTTCCTTTGTCGATATTGTAATGAATATTTGTTTCAGGCAACCCCTGTTCGTTCTTCCTTGAGCTGCATTGTCTTTCCTCAATTCAATTGTTTGTGAAGTGTCACTGTTGTACAAAATGTTTATCATTTTGAACACCTCAATACCAACTTGTACCTATGATATAGTGAGAAGAACTGAATAGAAATCTATTAGTTTGGCAGAACGTAGACTTTGGATTTCATTTTTTTTGTATACCTACAACATTTCAGGTATGTGATGATGATTCATTTGAAGGATAGGATGGGCTAACAAATGCATCAGTCAAAATGTAGAACAGTTTATGTCACCAGTGTGCAACCATAGGCCCGACTTTGGTCAGCGGCAATATTTTTTGTGGTCCATGGCCAATCTAGGCATTTATTCAAGATCTTATATAATTTTTCATAGAAAGTCAATTTTATGATTTATATTGAAAAATTACTTTTGTTTTGGCTCAACTATTCAGAAATGTAATAATTATAATTCATATCGTTGTCCAAAATTAAAATTAAGGATGCTAATAGACTAGATTTAGTTTGTCTTTTTTGCCCTTTCACTCCCACAATAGATACTCTCATCCTAACAACAAAAATCTTGAATGTTCCTTTCATTTTATTTCAAAAATCATAAATGAAATGATGGTTTGATTTTTAAGTTCCTTATTTTGTTTAAATCAAAATATCAAAGAAAAATGATACGTTATTAAATGTTGTACGTCTTCCTAATTATTATCTGATTTGTTTATCTACTATAGGAAACTAGAACAAGATACAATTATGATTTTGATTCTCATCCATATCAGCCATGTGTGAATTGTGGAGTGTACTTTGGATTCCTATTTAATAGAACAAATGAACAAGTCCTCTAAAATAAATCTCCTCCGACTCACAGTGAAATTGTATTTTATAAAACCATCACTCTGTTTTTGCTTAATTTAATAAACTGCAACAAGAACCATTTTATTGCATTTGTATACTTGTAAAATCTGTAGTGGGACTTGCTCATATACTGTCCTTTAGGAATGATTTTCTTGATTTTTTATCCCTCTAGGTAAGAATATATTTTCACTTCTGCTGCATTTAACCATCTTTCTCTTTGTTTAGTGACTGAGGTTGCCTGTAAACTTATTCTCTCATAATTTCTACAAGGACAGTAAATGTGCTTTATGGGTTTAATGGATACGAATTCTTCCTGTGCCCAGCACATCCAATATTAACTATGACTGACCTTATTAACTACGTTTGAGATGGTAAAATGCTGAGAGCAGCTATTATTGAAACAATTGTGGCTGGCAGTGGGCATGTGTATTCCCACACAGGGTTTGTTACATTGTTTTGTTGGGACTCTTATTCAGATTTCTGTCAAACTGATGCTGCTTTTTGAAACCTACAGACCATAAAAGAATTAGTGAATTGAAACTGGCATTAATATCAATGTACCAAGTTCTATAAAGACTTTCATTATGACTTGACCTGTTTGTTGTGCAGGACAGAAAAAAATTAATGACAGAGATTCACAAAATATCAAGTGAGATTATTTCTGCATGGATTATTTATTATAAGGATTGTTGATAACTATCACAAACTAATAACTCTTCCGATAAGATGCTCAGATATTCAATAATAATAATAGCATGTAATTGTTCATACCTGATTATTTGCCACAGTCCTATCATTTGAATAACTGTAACCACCGAAGTTGGTTAAGGGTTCTATCCCTTTTTTATATGTGCGTGTGTTTGTGTGTCCCATTGCTCCTGGCCATACCATTTTGTCTACTTGGAAATTGGCACAGTACTCCACCAGACCTTGTGAAAAAAGAAAACTTTTTTTGAAGAAAAGCTTCTTTTTTTTTCTACCTTTTTGGAGTCATATTTTGACAGGCTTATTAATAACATGTAGATTCTAAAGAATTTAGAGGCTTTTTGTTTTATCTTCACTCTATTTTTAATGTTTTTCGGAATCAAAGTGCTTTTTTGATTTTTTTATAACCCTATTTTAGATGTTTTCCAGTACAAAACACCAATGAGTGATGTCATTGAAAGAATTTATCATGACCATATTTATTCTTTGATGTAATTTTTTTACATGACTTCATATTTTGACACCCATAGTTGTTCAATTATTGACTGTGATGGCAAGTTTTTCTTCTTTTCATATTGATTTGTATTCATGTATGTTTTAAATGTGTAAATTAATATATCTCGAACATAAACTATGTAAATCATCTAAATACACGTACGTTTTAAATGACGCCTTTTGATGCATAATTTATTATATTTCTTGAGGTCATATGAAATGATTAAATCGTATTATTAAATTGTAAATGGTTGGACTGTCTACCATTGCTGTTCAGCATTGTCCAGATATTTTCATTTAATTTTTCTGTGGTTGACATGAGTATATGTGCTGCTCTGAAGACTAATTCAGTTTGTCTTAAGATGTGTAATCCTTTGTTCTCAACTCTCATATTCTATCACTTTTACAAATTAACAAATCTTTTTTGTCTCTGTACTTTCTCTATTCTTCTTCTTTTTTTGCCCATGGGTCGAAGTAATTGTTTAATTTCTTTCTTTCACTTTTGGACTAATAATTTTTGTGATCCCCCACACTAATTAAGCTTTCTTCTCTGTCCTCCTTTTTTTTCTTTGCCAAAAGGATTTTGTTGATTTTTACATTGCAGTTTTAATCCAACCTCTTGTCAACGATTATATGTCGCCAATACAACTGTGTAAATAATGAGCTACCTACTAAGGTTAGTGTGTGCGTGTGTTTGCACTCTAATAACTCATGTATATAAAAATGCAACATGTATCCACACATATATGTGTGTGTACATATATATATATATATATATATATATATATATATATATATCCTGAGCACTATTAATCTAATTGAAAAAATTAAATTTCAAAATTTCAACTACATTAAATTCATTTTTTGAGTATAAGTCTTTTCAATGAGCATGTAGATACTCGGATTGTTGGTAGAAGTGCTGATCCTTATGTAGATTTGATTGTGTCACCTTGACAGATACATATTAAATAGAACAAAAACTCAAGTAAGATAGAATTAAATCTCAGATGGTCTATGATTTTTTAAAAGCAGCCATTTATTAATTTGTGGAAAGTTTAAAAATATACTTGTAACAATAATGTAAAGCAGTCCATCGGCTCACTGCTACTATCAGCAGAATTCTCTTTCTAAGACTACTATAATTTTGAAGAAAAGATTAAAAAATCAGAATTCTCAAGTAAAAGGTGAAGTGAACCACTTCAGCCACAAGTGTTCTATAATTTGAATCTCATAAATACTTAACTAATTGAACTAATATTATTAGAATAATAGCACATTAGGTGATCATAAAGGTTTTAATAATGTTGCTGTTAGATAGCTAAAATCTTATATGTGTATATTCACATTACATTAATTTTTGCTCCTTGATGATTATTTTCAGATAATTATTTACATTTACTGCTTTGTAGCGATTTGTACTTTGAAATTTTGCGAGTTGGTTCTTTTAATAGTACAACCAAACGTAAATATACTAATGAATACTGATCAAGTAGATGTAGCCATAGCTTAATTATTAATACATGGTATGAATGACCATATATGAGAGCCCAACAAACCGTTTTTAAAAATTTGAGAAAGATGCTATCAAAGTTTGATGACCTTTTGCTCGCAATACTTTAGTTATTTGTTTTGGCTACAAAGCTGATGTTTTTTTTTAAATTTTGAAGCTTCAACACTTCGCATTATGATTTTGATGCATATCTCAATGAATTCTAAATATGTCATGTTATTTGAATATAATCACTGATTTTTTATTTAGTTATGATGAAAATAGCGCTTCATTTTTTACCAAGTTTTACCCACAATATTTCCGTTATCTCTATGCTTAGGATACTTGTTTTAGTCTTGTTTTGATGCTTTGATAGTAAGTTTTCAATTTTTATGTGCATAATAATGTTCTTGAAAATATTTAGAGCTTGAATTAGCAGAAAAAATAGGAGCTTTGGGCATTTTTTCATAGAAAAAAAACAAAAAAACTTACTAAATACATTGTAACTTTGTAGGTATTTAAGATTCTTTGTAATTTGCCTCAGAATTGTGATACAGAATATTCAGGCTTCAAAATAAAAAAATCCCTGAGCATTGTAGCTCTAAAAATAATGTAAATATTGTGAGCAAAATTTTGTCAAATTCTTTATGTGATTTTCTCAACTTTTAGAAAATTGCATATTGGGCACTTACCATGTACTAATTGACCGAGACGCTGACTACTAGCCAATTGCAGTGTAGCTAGTATCTCACCGACTGAACAGAATGTTCGGGCTCTTACTTTACTCTGCAATGGTTTGCATGACTGCCTGCCTGCCAAGGTGCACTTGAGTACTTTTATCGCACGAATGCAAAACCTATTTCTAGTGTGAAAACTTACTTGATTTTGTTCTCCATTGAAATATTGTTATCTAAAATGAAAGCATTTTTGTAAAGCTTGGCATGTTGGGCAAATATGTGCAGCCACTCAAATATCTCTGTTGAAATGGGAATGGCTATACATGTGACTTTTGAGTCACTGGAAAAGTTGCAAGTTTTAATCTCACAGTTATTGCTCTGTTTTCTGGTAAAGCTCTTTTTATTTATGTTCCTATTTATAAATAGTGCTTGATCTTAAAATATCTAGAATGTATTGGATACCATAGTATTTTCATTTTTCTAATTATCAAATGTTTGAAAGAAAGTGAATATCATTAGTGATATACTTACATAGTGATGAGTACAATCAATAATTGTAGTATTAGTGCCTTGAACGAAATGGCTGTGAAAACAGAAAGAACATACAAATTGTAGTCCTGTTCATATCTAAGTTTTGCTGTTTTTATGACTGATCTCTAGATATTTATTCTTTAACAACTCAATTCATAAGTAAGACATTTATTTATAATGAAAGGATATGCTCTTGAACTTGTAACTGGAAAAACTTTTTTCTTTCCAATTTTCATTACTCATTATTTTCAATTTCACTATGCATGGATGTTAAATCTCTGTCTCCAGATGGAATTCCATCTTTGGGAAATGAAAATTTAGCTGTGTAAAAATCACTTAATCGGTTAGGGAGTGCTCAAACATTTTGACCATTTTTAACTATTTTGGCATCATTTTAGTGCTTTTTGGCAATTTATGGCTGTTTTATTATCTTTGTTTTTATTTAGCATTTTTAACGCTTTTTGGCAGTCAAATATTTTGTGTTGGCAACACTCGAGTTTCAGTCTTGACAATTTTTTTCTACTAACACTTATGATTATATGCTGGATTCTGTTATTTTAGGCTATGAGCTCTTTCTGGGAAACAAATTGTTATTCAATATGTATTTGGCCAGATTTATGCTACTCTAATCCAAAATGCCTTTATGTTAACTTTCTGTAGTGAATTATCCTTTTACTACTGTTTTCTAAAATTGTTGTCTTGTGTCAAAATGAATCATGATATAACTTTCTTGATACCAAACAATGTCAGGAAATTACTGTGACTTGTATTGTAAGTTTTACAGTAAGTTGTTGTATTTACCCCATGTTCAAAGTTATCCAAAACTGCCCACTGCCCATACACGGCTGCTACTGTATTATTACTGTTCTCTTGACAGTAAAGTTGCTGCTGCTTTTCAAGTGTGTGTGTGTGTGTCCAGGTCTGATTGTCACCGCGGGTCTTACTTCTCACAACATGGATTATACGCAAAATTGTAGCCGACATTAAATAGGATGGTATGATGATTTCAACAAATTCAGAAGGTATTGGCACTGTGATGCTCAGGAACAAGAGAACTGGTGGATCTTGGGAAAGGTCTATGTCAAACAATGAACTTTCAAAGGCTGGTGATATTACACTCTAATCCACTTCAGTACCCAGGGTAAAAAGACTTCAAAATACTTTTCTGTGGATCAATATACTTGCTTACATTATAAAAGGAATTGTACAAATCATATCCCATAGTTTAAATGGGATTAGCACAATCTCAGTGAGTTGTAAGTTTATTTTCAAGTCACTTTTAGTTATCCGATTACCAGAATTGACTGAGATAGCCTCCCAAATTTTCCTACTTGTGCTCCCTTAACTCTCAGTAAACCCTGATTCATTTTTTGGCCATTCCAACTTTTGACTGAACATTGTGCCCCTTTCCCTCCATTACTTCCTTAGAGCCACTAAGACAAACAAAGAACAATATTTCTTTGAGTAGTAGATATTCACTGGGGAAAGCTAACTTTAATACAAGGACACATTCATGGAGTACCTATGAATGAGTTCTTGTGCACCAAACAAACTTACATGCCTTAGTTTACTAGTAATAACAATTCTGAACAGTAGAAAAGGGAAACAATTTAAATTCTATCAACTTGACTTTAGCGAGAAACAACAAAAAAAACAAAACTAATGTCCATGGGAAAGTCATATACCTCTCAAATTACATCTTTATGTAAATAAACACTTTCATATGGAGACATGTCAAGAAGAAAAACTCAGATCAATTTCAGACTACAATTCAAAATTGTTGCTGTATATGCTGGCATACAAGTTGACTTTTAAAGTATAAATAATATTCCCTAATGGATCATATTAGTCAGTTTATACCAAGGATCAGCAACTTCTTTTTGTAATGGCCCACTTTTGATTTTTGTTAGTTTTGCCCTTGGCCCACATGTATATTATATCATATCTGACATATAAAAATTTGCCCTTGAAGCCTATAAATTTCAAATATTTACTCTGCAAGTAGAAAGTAGAATAAAAATTTGCATGAAGTGTTTATACTTATTTATTCAAGGAAGTGAGTTGATTGGAGCGAAACTTCGGTATTTACATAGGCCTATTCATCATTAGGTGTTTATATAGGCCTATTCATCAATATAAAAAAATAGTGTCCTTTGCAAGTTGATGCATGGCTTATACACTGAACTGAAAATTACAGAAATATTCATGCAAATAAAACACCTTCTAAAAACCTAGACACAATCAGTAGTAAATTTTCATATTTTAAGTACTCTAGCTCCATTGGTGTGGTCTAAATGTGTGATACATATGTACATAGATAGTCTAGCAGACCAACCTAAAAATTGAAGAAACCCATGGTGACATTTTTGTTTTATGGTTTCTAATTTAGATTTAAAAAAAATACTATTCAAGTTTTAGTTTCAAACTAATATGATCAGGTTTTGGTATGAGCTGGTCATTTGTTACTTCATGAAATCCTTTAAAGACCAACCCAACAGTCTGAGCTTCAATGCAATCAGCAAGGGAGTTGTATAAAATGCTATATTGAGGGAATCTCTCAGGAAATAATTCGTAAACTTGCTGAGCGACACTTGGGGTATGCAGTCATTTCACTGCACCTCTTCTTAATTCATACTGAGTCAGTTAGTTTTTGGTAATATTTTTAAATCTATGTGTATTGACAATTTTCTCAATTTGTCCAATATCTGTGGACAAGCCTATATTAAACAAATTATACAATGCAATACTTATGTAAGTAAACTTTGAACAAATCATAATGCAAATAATTGTCCAAAAGACATAAACTGCTCAATGGTTTACTAATATATGAAATTTGAAAAAAGTTTTGAAAAAGTCCAAGGCCTACAGAGAACACCTCAATGGCCCATTTACGCGTAGTATAACCATGTACAACTATATTTGCATGTTGTACAAAAATTAAGGAAGAGCAATTGTGATTTGATCAGTTACTTTGAAGTCACAAGAGCAGCTCCCAAGGATCAAAGGCAAAAACCATGAATATAAAAAAAAAAAAAGAAAAAGGAGACTGATGAAGATTTGAGGAAAATGGAGACTTCAGATTTGACACAAGTGGAAAATGTTGAACAGAATTTTTTTCTTCAACAAAATTCCTAGCAAGCTACTTTCTCTACTGCTCCCCCACCCTCACCAACCAGCTGCTGTCTGAGAGTTATGTATGCCCCCTATGTCTTATCCAAGTAACTTACTACGGTTCAAATCTCCCTCCTGTTGACTCTGTCATCATAGAATCTTTGTTTGGAAAGTCAACCAATAGGAATAGTGATCTACACTTGAGCTCTATTTTGATTGGCTAGGTGGACCATATTATTTTGTAAGTGACCCTGTAATTGGCCAAACAATCCCACAAGTAAACCCATATTTGAACATCCAAACAGGCATGTATGCACACATCTCAAATTCCTATTTAAATTAACAGCATATTTCGCTACATAAGGACCATTTTTATATTTACGTCACCTGACATGAACCATTTTCTAGTCATCATCTTTAAAATATAAACCCTGATTTTAGAGACAAATGAATTTGATTTCTGAAAACCTAATGCAGAATCAGAAAAATGTTTGTACTTACTTTAAAAAGTATACAGTTTGACACAAAATCTGTATGCTATGTAAATATTTTAACTAAAGAAATCTGTTATTCATTTAATGAAAACCCCATCATTCATTTGTGTACAATGAATGCTTAAGCTTCTGGGGAAAAAGTATTGGAATGGTTCTTTTTAATGAAAATGTTTCTTTTTGAGCAATACATGGGCTCTATTCCTCCCATATCAGATTCAACTGTGGACATCATTTCCTTTTCACGCAGCATGTCTACTTCCTACAGTCATGAGACAATCTGTCTGTAATTATAGACATGGGATCTCTGCGTCTTGAATATTATGCTATACATACTTCTTGTTCACATATATATGTATTGATTGTTATTTTATATCGTATCTAATTTATGAAAAGACTTAGGCATATCTGAGTTTGTATGCTAGAAGTCAGTCAGAAGCATCTGTTGATAGAAGGGAACAGTGTCTCTACTTCTTAAGTATTATACTTTATTCCCTTAGTTTTTATGGTACCAATTTAAACAATCTATTGAAATCAAGTTCTGGCTTATATTGCCAAAGTTAATGTGTTTTCTCCAGCTATTAATATTATTTACTACAAACTAGTTTCCTAAAAAGTGTGACTTGGTGCTTGAAAGTTGGTGTGTATATGTATGCATTTTCCTTCTGTGAGAATGTGGCAAAAGCTGCTCTGTAAAGATAAGATTGAGAAAGATTTGGGAGAGATTGAAGATTAAATTGTATTCAAAAGATGCTCAGAGATACCATAAATTTCAGACTGATAATATAAAAATTCATGAAAGAATTGATGATATTGGCTGCAAACATGATGCTTGTGAAATGCAGTCAGCTTTTGTGTTAGAGGTCTCCATTTTTGTATGAGTGTGCTTCAAAGTTGATGAAGACAATGGATAGGGTTATTTAGGATATTGATAATCATGGTATGATTTTATGCATTACTGCCTAGCTTTGCTGCTATTAGAGAATACCTGAATGGAAATCTGTGTATATCCGTAGCCATAAGCAGTGATATACTGGAATATCAATCTGGTCACATATCCGGTCCCGGATTTACAATAAAACATGCTTTTTTTGTAGATCCGGTGCCATATGTCTGATTGGATTGATATTCCAGTATTTGCCATAAGTCTTGGTATCCCATCATCCCTCATTCTTGCCCAAATATTTGGAAAAGCGAGAAAAAAAAATGGTTGACACGTCAAAAATGCCTGCAGAAGCCAATACCTGCCTGAGCATGTTTCCCACGTACCCCTAAAAAATTAACCTCCAAAAAGAGAGCAAGATGACTTCTGTCACAACTGTCAACCAAAACTGTCTCCAAAACCATCTCTCAGTTATCAACCGGGTCTGGTTGGCTGGCTTTGCATGTATGTATAACACTACAAGCCACAATGATACTGCTAGAGAGCTGAATATTTGAACATTCACTCCTTATTATCCCTTTAAAAAATGGTTGTTTTGTTTTGTTTTTAAACCCCCTTCCTGTCAAAGTGGATTTTTAGGAGGGGGTTCAATTTGCAATGCACATTTATGCTAAATTGATCCCTTAATATCCGCCTGTTTTTGAAAATGAGAACTTTTTTGCAATCTCCGTCCCAAAGGCTGTAGTCTAATTCAGCTAACCTATTTACCCGAAAAGATGAGAGAAGTAACTTATTTTTTGATCACCCCTTTTTCCAATTTTCCACTTGATCAGTCCCAAGTCTGCATGCTGCCAAAAGACAATGGTCCATGACTGTTCCTATTGAGTGACTAACCAGACTTGTTTTGTGTAATGATTTTTCTTTCAAAAGATAGCAAAAGTAATAATAGTCAATGAAACTAAGAAAGATTCGGTTGAAAAATCATTCATGGCTATTGCAAATGATTAGAGAACCTTAAGACTGTCCACATTGTTGAGTGGTGACCATAAAAATCTGTCACTGACCCATTCCTACTTTTCCTTATTACTGCCTTCAAAAAGGTTAACATCTGCTCTCTACCTATCATGTAATTGATCTCATATCTTGGCTACTATTTGCACAAGTCTTCTTTTTCTCTCTACAACTGATCTCTCTCTCCCTCTTTTTCACACACATACGCATCTAGAGAAGTGATGTGTTGCTAATTTTATGCTACCCTGATGACAATACTGAAACAGCTGTAGTTTAATTCAGTTAACAATGTAAACAATGTTTAAATTCTTTTTCTCTGTGCATAAGTAATATCTGACTTGTCATAAGAAGTTCCGACATCCTGTTTTATTCAGCATTGTTTTATCAAAAGAACTTTTTCTTTCTCAAATTAAATATTTTTCAATAATGCCTATACTTTCAATTTTTAGGTGTAGTTTTTTTTTTTTTTTTTTTTTCAATTTACATATTTCAGATAAGTATCTTCCCTTTTATTCTTAAAAAAGATTTACTCTCTTCCTCTCTCTCTCTACATTTAATGCCAGTGATGTCATAATTAGAATTCATTCTGACCACATTTATTCTTCAATGGAATTTTTTTACATGTTAAATTTTGACGCAATGGTTGTTCAATCATGTACTGTGATGGCAAGTCATCATTATTTTCAAATTAGAAGATAAATTCATATTTTATCACAGCTTTGATACAATTTTAATTGATAACCCAAAATCTTAGTCACTTTAAATTTTTTATTTCTATATGGAACTTGATAAAACCAGCTAATTAGTACCCAGATGTTGGTGTAAAAATGAATAGAATATAATTTTCCATGAATTTTGAAATTTACAAAAATTTTGTTCAACATTCATCTTTATATATTGTCTGCTTTTCATTTGAATTTTATGTAATTATGCATTCTAACGCTGAGAGATAGCTATCTGAATACTTTTTATGCATATTCACCATTGCTTAATGAAACTTGAACACCATTAATTTCCATTGACTTATGATACTCTAAGCCATCACTCCAGTTCAAGAACTTCTGGTCTATATGTAATACAAGTGATAGCTGTAATACTGTAGTGCAGCTTGCGTAATTTCGGGGAAAGCCTGCTTGTATGACACATCATGAGAAAACTATGCTGTCGGATTACTGGCTCCACTACTGCTACAGCAACTCTTGTGTTCTTCAGGAAATCTCTTGTCTTCCTTAACATTCCTATTATTTAGGGCGTGTATGTATATATAACTGGAATTTATGGCTGTTGCAAAACAGTCTAACTCTTAACTCTTTAAAGTCCCAGCTATACTTCTTATTTCACTATTCTTGGCTTTTAATGACATTTTTCAATTCAACGCTTAAAGAGCTTCAATTTCAATCTTTCCTTTGCTAATAATGGATGAAAATAAATTGTAAATTGTTTATCATACCATTGTTTAGTTTGAAAATAGGGAAAAAAAATTTTTCAATCAAAATAGTATAACTGTAGTAATCAGAACAAAGCTGGCTGGAAATTTGAGGAAATAGGAAACTTTGAATAGTAATTGACTTTTAGCCTACTTAGTTTGTTTTATAGATGCTATTTTATTGATCAATTTTATTAGATTAATTATTACCAATATATTATTTCATAATCATCTCATTCTTTTTTCAAAACAATGTTATTCATTTATATGAAAATATTTTTGTCTTGTTGTTTGTATTAAATACAAAAAACACGTGATTCCTCAACTGATTGTCTCCTTCATATGATTTTTTCCATTAATTACACACTCAGATTTCTCTCTAAAATGAGATAGATTTTTGTTGAACAGGCATGTAAAATTAATCTTGATATCAGTGATAAAAACTGTTTTCACTCAACAGAAATTACTTCTCTTTCTTATAGTGTTCGATCCTGTTGGAACCAGGCGGGTGTCATTCTAAAAATAATAAGAGAAATAGTCCATGAACTTTGTAACAGATGATGTGAGTGCCTGGAGTAGGATTTCTTTGCTTGATAATGAATGCTTTAGGTTCTTTCAGCATTCCCTCTGAGGGAGTGACTCTGCCTGCACAGTAGCAAACCTATCAATTCATTGTAGCCCCACAAATGGCCCGACCGACCAGCTAAGTGGGCTACAGATTCTTCTCTCTTTGAGTGCCTGTGTGTGTGTGTCTCTGGGCACTCCTGGTCATGTTCCTGAGGCTACAACCTTGGAAATTTGCATGAGTACACCACTAAGAACTATCTAAAAATGACTTTTTTTTTCTTTGGTTTTTTTTCTCCCCCATAAACTACTTTTTGAGGGTCTCTATGAACAATTTTGAACTAACAATTCCAAAATCTTGTGCTGGTATTTTTTTAAGGTAATTTTAAAAGAAAGATTTAGAATTTTTTTTTTTTCCTTTCATGATAATCAGTTCTGATACACATGCAGGTTGTGGTGATTCATTTATGAGATATGGATATTTATGTATCTGCTTATCTACACACGTACTCACACTTTTAACAGAAATGTCCTAGAAAGAGTTAAAGTGACTCTCCCTCATTAGTTCTGTCCCTGGTGATGGCAATTACTGTTTCTATTGTGCTTGGTTGTATCTTATGATATGAACTGATCATCATGTCTTCTCTCCCTATACTTCCGAATTTTTCCGAGGCAAAATCTCTGGCCATAATGTGATCTGCACCTGCACATGGGAGTTTCCTCTCTCTCCCTTTTGAGTATCATGTGTACTCTTGCCTGCGTGCTTGATGCCAGACCCTCCCTCTCTTGATTTAACCCTGCCCCGCCCCTTCTCTGCTTATCCTCCCATCTGTCAGCACATTTTTACTCTCTTCTTTTTTTCAAACAGCCTCTTTTAAAGATGAAAATTACTGACAAGGAAAAACTATTTTCTGCTTCAATGTTATTTTGAATTCTTTTTTGCTGATTGGCTTGTTAAAACTTTCCTGTGGCCTCCATACCATTCTCAGTTCAAGCCTGTGTGTTTGACTTCGGGCAATTGGTGTGCTTATTGTTTTTTTTTTAAGTCTCTTCTAAAAATAGAAGAAAAATCTGATTAACACTTTTCTATGACATTCTCACCTGTCACAGATCTCCACTGATATTTTCTCTATAAAATTAATAATCGCCGCTACCCACGACAGACCAGTTTAATCACTGTTGTTCGGTTTGGGTTATTCATGTATTCTGATACTTATGTGTCTATCTGGTCTTCGTCCAGCTCTTACTGTTTTTTGTAGGAACCCAGTTTTTTTGTTTTTGTTTTTGAAAATCCCCCTCAAAAATAGGTTTTTAGGTCTTCAATGTGCAATGTAAATTCTGCTAAATTGGTCATTAGTTTGTGCCCACTTGTTCTTTTGAAAGTTTAGACCTTTTTTAGCGATCATAACCCAACAAAAGGTTAGAGAAGTAACTTATTCAGTGATCCCCCCTTTTGCTAACTTTTTAAATTGATCACCCCCAACACATCATATAAGTAAGAATAGTTGGATATTGGTGACAGTTATTTTCATTGAACAACTGTAGGTGGCAAATTGTTCTATCCCTTTTTAAATTTGCATTCGTTTATGTTAATACATTCCAGCTCTCTTGGCCACATAGATTTGTCTACAGACTTGAAATTTGGCACCAGTACTCCACTAGACTCCTTCTAAAAATGTGTTTTTTTTTAATTTTTGGGAAAAAAGCTTTTCTGACTGTTTTGAGGCCTTATTTTAATGGGTTTATTATTTTTTTACTCAATTTTAGGTGATTTCGAATGGGAATAAATGAACCCCTAAATTCCTCTTCAACTTTCTGATCTCTTTTCTCTCCAGAGTATCTCTCTATATCTTGTCACTGCATTTCAAGCATCTGGTTCAAAATTATCACAAAAAGCATTTCATGCTTTGATGTTTTAGGCATACACTGTAGACATGTTATAACATAGAAGTTGAGGTCCATAATTTTCTACTGCATTAAGTGAGTTTTCCATTTTTACAAACCATAATTAAAGTCCAGACTCCCAAACCCCAACTTCTTCCAGACCGATCCTTGAAATTCATGCAGAAATGAAGAGAAAACTGGGGGTAGGTTGAGGTTAGTCCAACATGAAGACAGAAATAGATAATGAAATTTTTTTGAATTGTGAAGCTTCACAAGAAAGTTACATTTTGACAAAACTTAGATGCATATGTAATGAGTGTCTACAAGAGGAGTTTGACAAAACATTAGTAATCTTGTTAGCAAAAAATGAATGTGAAAGGGGTGATGAGTTTCATTCATTGACTACTGAAATGTTTTTTGTCTAATTCATTTCCTCTCTACAGTTGGTGTAACTTGATTCAGTCGGGGGGTCTTTCTATTTTTGTATTTAACTATTATTTTGAGAGCCAAATTTAAAGTTTTGAAAATTGGGGTCTATGCTCAAATCACATTATAAGTGTTTCCGTGTTATAGGGAACTGTGCTATAATGGGTCTACAGTGTAGTATTCATAGTGTGAAATTACTATTTGACGATCATCACCTTTTAATTAGTCCACCGTCTTATATTTGTATAATTTTCTCTTTCCCTTTCACCTGATTCGGAATTATTTATCTAATCAATATAAATATTTTCAATGCTATATCATTGACAACCATTTTTTCTACTATTTTTTATAACTCACTAAACAAGGTTTCTTGCCTATGGTAGCTTTGAGATATTTTTTATAATCTCAAAGGCAAGTAACCTTATTAACTAAATACAAGAATGACCTGAATCTCAATCCTAAAAAGAATATGACATAGAGATGTTGCAAATGACAGATTAGACAACACAATAATCTCAACTATTTTCTATTAATTATCTCTCGTCATGGTTTAAGCTATCTATCTATCTTTTCAGAGCCACAAGAATCCCAAAATTAGAAGTTAGAAAATACATGAAAATGATTGTTAAAATCTTGCAGAATGTTGGCTTTTCCTCAATTCTTATGTTATCGAATCACTGTAGCCCTGCAAATAACCCTAACAACCAGCCAAGTGAGCTACAGATTCTTTTCTTTTTGATTGTCTATCTTTGTGCATGTGTTTCCAGGCACTCCTGGTCACATTTTTGGGACTACAACCTAGAAAATTTGCTTGAATGCACCACTAGGCACCATCTAGAAATGTTTTTTTTGTGCTATTTGTCTCTGTTGTCATTTTGGAACTAACAATACGCAAATTTTGTGTTGGTACTTTTTTTTTAGATAATTTGGTACATGTGCAGGCTATAGTGGTTCACTTATGCGAGGTACGGATATTGAAAGTATTCTTTTATAAGAATAGCTATCATATAGACAATATTACCCAAAATTCAAGTGTTTATAGCCAAACCAAAAAAGGTTGAAGATATTTATTTTTCAAGTCACTTATTATTGCAGTAGGAATAATTTTCACATGTATGTATATACATGTATTTTATTTTTATGTACTGCTTACACACACTGCCATATATCCACGTGGTTAGGCAAGGCTGATTTTGGCCCACTGAGTTGGCAGGTGGGGTTTCATTTTACCATTTACATTTGACGCTTACTTCTATCATGATTGCCCTGCTTGCAATTCTGTACACAGGAAGCTACACAGGGATCAGCTAGAAGCCGTTTACATGGCCAACAAGGTTCATGGTGAGACCAGTTCACAGAGTCTGGCTGTTTGGGCTAACCTTTTCTGACCTCACATTATGGCTTCCTAACAATTCACTTTGCTAGATATGAGCTTCTAATCACTAACAAATTTACACATGACAATTTCTATGTTAAGTATCACTAAGCATACATCTATGTATATGTCTCCCTTTATATGTGTCTGCTATGATGCCTCATCATAAATGCAAACACACACTCATGCAGGCACATGTCTGTGTCTATTGTGTTTCATTGTAGTGTATTGTCCATCTTGCTTGAATGTTTTCCTATTTGGTTCCCACAGCAGTTACTTCCTGTAATGAACAGACAAAATAATTATATTAACATTTGAATTTTTCATGATAATTCCAAACTGGATAACTACCACATAGAAATGTAATCCAGAGATGATTTTTAGCCACATAACAGATTTAGACCTGTCTGCGTTATATGACATTCATTTCATCTTTGTGGATATTTTTCACTTGGCTTTTCCTAATCAATTATTATTTAATAAAACTTATCATCATGAGTGAAGATCTGATGTGTAATGAAATTTAATATCTGTCGAATACTTGTATATTTAATCGTGCATTTCATGATCACAAATGACTAAACAATGGCTGGGAATAAAATCTATTTACAACGTGAAAACTGTTTAAAGATTGATTATTTCTAACAGAAGGAAATACTATATATCTACAGTTATGCCTGCAAAAAGAACTTTCCTAACATGTGTCATCAAGATTCTATAAAAGGTGTAGCCTTGTCTTCTTAGTGGGTGCAAATCTGGGTCTTCCTTTGTATTATTGAACCATTCATAAGAATTGGCTTAGTTCAGCATAGACTAAATTTGTAGTCACTCATTACTTCATGGATTTTCTAATGGTTCTGTTGTTTTTATTTTGAGGCTTCAGCTTCAAAAGATTGTCACCAGATGTTTGCAACTGGATCAAACTCCTGCTGCTACTCACAAAGCCACTTTATCTTACTCACCCAAAGGTAATCAATTTGTTTTTAATCCCTTATTTTTGGTTAATGTTCATGTGACTGGTGAACAAATTTTGCCTCTAACAATACAAAAACTCAACACAAATAACCATCAAAAATGAAATGTAATTTAATTGCCTTTAAGGCAAAATTACATCAATTTTTCGATGATGGAATTGGCAAAAAGAAAATCCTGTGAAAATATTGGCACTTTTCCTGTTGCCATTGAGGTGAATTATATCTTCTGGAGAATCTTTTAATTTTTGTGATAGTAAGTTTTACTAAGGTGCAAAATCAGTCATATGGTCTAATGTAGTTTCTGTTTTAGGTGAAATGAATGTGCTTTTTAAAGTACATTTTGCTTCTAAGAATTTAGTAATGATATATCCATATCCAGCTTAAGTGAATCACCATAATGCATGTGCATACAAAAACTACCTAAAAAATATCTTTTATCTCTTGAGGTTTGAGGTAAAAACTCAGTAACTGGAAATAAGTCATAGGAGAAAAGTCCTGAAAAAAAAAAATTAATGATGTACAATTATGTGCAGTAGGAAAAAGAGTCATCACTTGGGTTCTGTGGTAGGATAACATCATTTTCAAAAGATTTAATGAATTATACATTTTTCCTTTACTTTTCACTTTGACTTTTTTCTTATGATCAAAAACTCTGCCCTGTTTCATAGTAAAATATTTGTTTGAAAATTCCTCACCATGAATATTTTCTTTCCAAAATGCATAGGAAAATAAAATCGTCTTCGTAATCTAACATTTGTGTACAATAAATATCGTAAGGTTTCAAAATAGGCGTCAAAGTTAAACTTTGTTTTTTTTTGTTTTTTTTTAGCAAAGTTTATAAAAGAAAATCTGTTTCAAGTTTTTAAAACTAATCTCAGCAAGGTAAAATACATAACTTTGCATTTTATCTTAATCTTTTTATCTTAATATTTTTTTATCTTAATATTTAAAGAAAGTAGAAAATATATACATATCACATCATGTATATTTTTTGTAATTTTTTGATTCCAATAGTGCTCAATACTGGATATAGAGCAAACCTCTCTGTTTCACTATGCAAGATTATTCAAATAGCCACTGAGCTAGGGTTTACAATCAGTTTACATGGTGGTGATGATTTGGTTTCATCTTCATAAAACCTGTTTTTGGCTTTCAAATTATAAACATTTTTTAAAAGTTCATATTTTTCCAGTGTCAAAAGGTAATGCACTACAGTAATTGAAGTCATGGCATGAAGTTTTTCTCTAAAGAAAATGCTCATAGTATTTTCTGAACAGTGGAGCATATATTTTGTCACAACTTCCGGTTACATCAAGATGACTGGAATTTTTATTCATTGTTTATAAATTTATTTATATATTAGGATAAAATCAACTTGCAAATTAGGGGTTTCTTTATTCTTTTTTTAAAATGCTGTTTTGGATGTACTTGACCAGCAGCTCTGGTCTAACATAATGTAGCTTCATTTTCACCCTTAAACTTAGCTATTCATTGTTGGCTGAGTGGTTCAGTGCTTTTCTTGTATGACTGATGTCGTGTCTTTGTTGTTTTATGTCAGTTTGCGTTATTTCGTGTCAGTTTATGTTAGCATGACAGTGTGACAGACATCTGCATAAATAAATTTGATGACAATAGATTTTATATAAGATACCATACAACTATCAATTTGTTGGGTTAACATGATGAGGTGCTCCATATGCAGATCTATTTTGCTGGATGACAATTAGGCTTTTGTCTACAATTTAATCGTTATTTCTAGCTTGTAAATTGTCTAAATATTCACTGCCTTACAAGTTCAAAATCATCGTTATCAACTCAAAAAATGTCACGAGTCTCTGTCTCAAAAGCAAGGTCTGCTACCTCAGCTGTAAATTTATTCCCATAGGTTCTGTTAATTTAGTGTTTAATGACATCATTTACTGGAACAGAATTCTGGACTGTAGGATGATTTGCGTCTTCTTTATAGCATCTACTTTAGATAAATCTCAGGCCACTAAATTCTGGTAAAGGAAATACTTTGGCTGTCATTTGCACATGATATATAATAGAATTCTCCTTGTAAAAGGATTAGCATGTTCAAAGTGTACTGTATTGGACATGTGTGAGGGTTGCATTGAAAGAGTCAAGTACCAAATATGTTTCAAATTGAAATGGTCTTCTGGGCAACTAAAGTAATTCAATCCAGTCCAAATGCAATTGACTCTGTTCCTTCTTATGAATAAATAACTTTGAGACTTTCTTATATTAGAAAGAAAGAAATATAGATATATTTATAACAGTGACTGATTCCGACTTTTTGCCTTTCTGTTCACATTGCTTACCAATTATGAATCTGCAAGTAACAACCATCATGATAAATCTTTAGTCATCCTGAATTGACCTTTTTATACATAATGTATCATGAGATGTAGAAGTATAAAATATTTCTTTCTATATTTTTAGAGGCGTCTTCGTCTCTCTATAAGAGACTCTGTCCATCTATTAGTCAGTAGTTCCGTCCCCACATCGCTTCTCAGCTCTTTTAAGCCAGCTTTACTTGAAACTTGGTAGAAAGGTGTCCCTTGATGAGACACTTCTAATGTAGAAAAATCTTCCACTCAGGGCCATATAATCTAGCAATAATGGCATTTAAACTTTGTTTCAAATTTGATCAACAAAAGAGAGAGAATTCCTTATTCAAAGACAAGCAGCCAACTCTGGATATGTTCTCATGTTCCAGTCAAGCCATTTTCTCTATATTAATAATTAAATAAACGAGTTTTCAGCAAATAGATAATATTTTGATGATAATGTAGTCTTCATGCTTTGTATCATGATTTATAATGATAACATTTCCCTATAACTGGTTGTGATACTCTGAATCCCTGTCCCTTCGCACAGCTGAAATTCTATCAGTAATGAATTTGAATTGTAACTGTTTTTCTATTATTCATTTTATTCTTACATGTAAATGATCATCTGAAACAGGAGAACCATCACCCAGATGTATCTATGAAGCGCTTGTTACCTTTTAATGACACATCAAAGATGTAGAATGTGAATACTCAATAATCCATGTACAATGGCTATATCTATAAGAATTGAAAGGTAAAATAGGATTTTTTTTAATTCAATAATTAGCACTAACAATTTTTTTCTTAGAAACGGAAGGTATATTTTCTCTGATCAGAGACATCAGCCCCTTTAAGTAGAGTAAAGCAAAACAAAAAAACTCAAAAATTAATTTTTTTCCAATTTTAATTGCTTTACAGTTTCGATGTCTGTTGGATTATTTTTCTTATGATTCACAAAAATTGATTTTATATAGTATGTGTTTTATCATCCTGTTAGTGTTTTTTTCCTATTCTGTTGTGATGTAAAAGACAATTCACTGTTTTTTTCCACATTTATGTTTTTTAACTTCTAAATGGTGCAAAAAATGTATTCGAAATGGTAGGCATCAAAGAGAAAAGTTGGTAAAACATTGCTTCATAAAAAAAAGGTTGTCTATGAATGGGCTGCATGACAATAGACAAAACGACTAAGAAGGCAAATTTATTTCAAATTTTAAGAATATAAACAAGTTAAGAATTGAATATAATGCGTAATAACAATATAGTTATCAAAATTTATTTGTAATATCTATTTGAAATATTTGACTCTTGTCATTTATTCTCATGTTATCAAATGAAATATTACAATATCAACACTATCCTGAAAGTCATCATCATCATCATCATCTGCCTTTTAGTGTCTGTTGTTGGAAATAGACCTCCCTTGAGATTTACCAGACCTCTCTATCATGGGCATTGCAGAGCCAATACTTTCTGAACTTGTCTAGTTTGTCATGCCATCTCATATTTTGCCATTTTTGTAATGGTTTCTTTTTTTTTTCTCAAATATACTGTGCTGTCTAGTAATCTCTTGATGAGAGATTCAGCATGATTCTCTCTTGTGCACATTGCATGATTCTCAGTTTGAGGTTCAATCTTTTGGTATGGTTCCAGAGGTGACTATCAGGAGGATACATTAGTTTCATACACTTCTTTTTAGGATTAATGGAATTTTCTTGTTCTTGAAAATTGAGTGGTCTCCACCAAAAGTTTGGCATCCTTGAGTGATTCTACATTTGATTTCTTCTTTTGAGGATTTCATGGAGGTTCGTTGTTTTAGGTAAATGTAGTGGTCTATTTTCTTTGGCTCCTCATTTTTTATTCTGATCATTGTGTCTTTGTTCCAACCATTCATAATTCCTTTTTAGTGTAATATTTCTATATCTTGTTTAGGATTTTTTTTCTGCTTATGACAACATTTTACAAATTAGTGTTGAGTCATTTTCATTGAGTCTCCACAAAATGTAGAGCCCAGCATTTTGTTTATAGCCATGAAAGCTTTTGCATTTGGGGAACCAGCATTCAGAGAAACATTTTCATCAAAAAAATCATTTTCTAGGGAACTTGATTATTGGCACTCATTTTTCAAGGTGACACTTTGGAAGTTGGAGATAAATTTGTCCTTACTTTTTGGGATATGTTAAACCAAATATTAACAGGTTAAATTGTGAAAATGAATTTTATATATCCTTGTAACATAATATACTTCTAGACTTAGAACTTGTGTTCATTTATTTGGAATGTTTATTCTTCATTTCTGTTTGCACTACTCTGCCATCTGCTGATAAACCTTTGTGTTCCTAGATTTATGAAAATGAAAAAGTGGTTTTGAAAATGACCCATTGCACAGATACCAAGACTTCAAAAGTGGAATGAAATATAAACCACAATGCTTCAAAGAGTCAAAAGATTTTTTAAGCATAACCTGGTAAATAAAATTCATTCAATTTACTTCCTTTGACATTAATTTAGCAAATTATTTCAAATTAGGTTAGATGAAGTTTATGAGGTATTTATTACATTTGACTAAGATTTATGTTCAGTTATGTTTACCTTGGCAAAGTATATTTACTCTGCTGCCATCATGCTCTTGACTTATCGGCAAGTATTTTCACTTTTACTATCTTATATATATATATATATATTTGAACTTATTTGATTGAAAACGAAATTCTATGTTTTTTTCTTCTGTCTCATTTGGACTTTCCCCAAACATTGGTGATTTAAGAAAGTTGATATGATAAAAGTGTATTTTCAAATGATCTTTATTCATCATCTGACGTAGTAAGATTATATTTTTACATTTATAGATGATCATTCATTTATTGTTTTTCCACAACCTGTATGGATAGTCAAAAGTGTCATTTATGGAACTATGCAGCTTTTGTTGTTTTTTTAAATATACATATAGCTGCAATTATCGGTAAAAAAAATTAATGCTTAATCCATCGTTCTTGTTTTTTTTAATCATTTTTTTTAAAGATTATGCTTAGTAGAATTTTTGTAATGTATGCTGGTAAAAAAACTTTCAATTCACAAAAGGTTATTTAATGTTTGAAAAATCTCCCAATAAAACTTATTTGAAATGATCATATTTCCATCTTATGTTTACTTAGAAATGTGTTCTTTTTTATTCAATTGAAATATATTTTCATGTGAAATTCTTGTAATTCCATTTTTTTTTTTTTTTTTTTTTGCTCACAAAACAAAAACCTTTCAATGGAATATAAGCTTTTTGATCTGTTGAATTTATTCTAAATAAGTGAAAATCATGCAAATGCAACTTTTATTACCCTTTTCAATCACATCGCTTGTAACAAAAAAGATTGAAAAATAAGTACATTTTCTCGGCTAGAAATCCAGGCCATTTGTTCCTGTTTAATCAGTCACTTCCTCTGACGTCTCAAAATGTCAGCATTCCTCTCATTTCTTTTCACACCAAATTACAGAATACTTAAAAGGCCCCAAGTAAGCTACATTTTTTACTCATTTGCTCACCCTACCTCTTTTCAACTTGATAAAGATTATATTATCTAACTTGAAATAACATTTCACTTTGTCCAAATCTTATTCTCTACTTAAGTATAAATGTTACAATTCTACTGTCAGCATATATTCATCTTGTAGTTGTGCGAAATTGGCACTAACTTCATGGTGACATTATAAAATAGGCAGGATACCAATTTATCCTTTCCCAGAAGCTTTAAATGTGCTACAAATATGTGTCTCTCTCAGCTGACAGATAAACACTGGTAACATCACAAATCCAAGTAATATAGTGTTCTTTAGCTAACTATATGTCCTGTATATCTTTTACAACTATTTAAGAATCTTTTGTAGCTTTTTGATTATTGCAACCTTTGGCACCATACTGTATCCATTGATTGCATAATTTTTATATCATCATTCTAAGTTCAGGTAAATCTGGTGTTTGGCACACCCAAAAGCCCTTAGCGCTATATGACTCACTTGAAACAGTCATTATGTCTATGAACAAACCAAATATATACTCATCTTCACTGTTAATAAGTGAACAACTGTAATGTCAGAATCTGAAGTCTTGTGAAACAATTCTCTTCAAGAAAAAATATGGTCAGCATCAATTCTATTTATGATGTCATTGGTGTTTTCCACTGGAAAAGATTGAGAAGAGAGTAAAAAAAACACATTTAGAAAAATCTAGATGTTATTCAGAAACCCATCAAAATAAGACCTCAAAAAGTCAAAACAGCTTTTTCACCAAAAGTTAATATAAAAACTTTTTAGAATAGGATCTAATGGAATCCTAATGCCAATTTTCAAGCCAGTAGACAAAACAGTATTGCCATGAGCACTGGAACACACAAACACATATACATGTGAAAAGGGATAGAACCCTACGCTATGTTTGATGGTGGCCAGAGTACAATAATTGAAATAACTATTCAATTCAATTGCATTGATTATTAGTTATTTACTAGTTTTCTATACGTCTGAATCTTAATCAGTGTATTATTCAATATTTCTGGTGACACCATAGTTTTCATCTTATACTTTATAAACAGCATAGGCTGTTTTGGAAGATTCTCTTCAGAGTACCTTTGAATCTTGGGGAAGGTCTATGTCCAATGATGGATGCTAAAAGGCTGATAATGATAGCTAGAATATTGAAATGACCATATTCTCACTAAAATTTAAAATTGGCATTGAATTGTTAATTGGTAGCATATACTTCTCTTGTATAGTTTTTTTCTACTGAGGTTTTCCAGCAAGCAAGCATTGTTGCCATTGTGTCCCCTGATTAAGCTTCCCCATTTATGTATGTGAAGAGTGTGGTTCCAAAACATGAAAAGCACAATTTAGAATAAATGTTTAATGAAATTAAAAAATCAAATTATGGATATGAATTTTTCATCTTATTACAACCTTTTTGTATAAATGCAGCATATAAGGTTGTAATAAGAATTTCAAAACCAGAATTTTATTTTTGATTCAATTGAATACATCTCCTTCTTTGTCAATGCACTCAATTCAGTGACGAAAATCAATCACATAGATTGAAGATTGAAGATGAAGATTCAGCTAATAATTATGTGACTGGCTAGAGACATTGATACACTCTCATGCATATATATATATATATATATATATGATGTGTGTGTGTTTATATATCTAACAAAGTAAAATTTACAAGGATCACATGTCAACATTTCATGCCTAATGCACTTTTCAGCACCTGGCAATATGTTTTGTTCTTGTAATTTTGAAAACAAAAAATACAAGAGCAAAACATGTTGCTGAAAAGTGTGTTAAACATGAAATATTGACATACACTGGTAAATATCATTGTAAATTTTGTTTTATATATCAAAAGTTTTATTTGCTTTGATAAATATTTATCACTGTGTTCAAATATCAACAATGGAAAAAATCTGTATAAATTGCTAAAAACATTATGAACTATATATATATATATATATATATAATCTCCCATTTTCTACCTGTTTCTCTAGATTTGTCATCCGTTATACATGTAGTATGAATAAACTTTTGTATTCCTCCTTTTGCATTATGGAAATGTAATTTATTTCCTCTTTGGAAAGTTTGATTCCTTATAAGAATTTCAGATTTAGAGAATTGTTTTCTCAGTTTTTTTTTTTTTCTCTTAGTTTGCTTGTTACTCACCCCCAGCTTTCGATAATTTGAACAGTTGTTGATCCTTGCATACGTGCCAGTTAATATCAGCAAAGAGGATTGTATTTTAAAGGTTCGAAAACTTAGCTGAAAAGAGATTATATCTTTTGTGCTTGTATGTGTCCGTATAATTCATTTGTTTTTTCAGGAATTGTCAAATAAGCAGAATGTTTTGAGAATTATTGATCTCACAGCATATAACACATTTAGTATAAGACTGTACTAATCCCTACTCTAGTGTCCTCGGATGACATTGATGAATGCTTCCAATTTTACCTCACTCATGTATGCATACTTTTATGTATGTATACCATGTATTTATATTGGCTACTATATCTCCTGCATAATATTTAAAACTACTTAAGCCATTTACTGGCTAATATAATAGAAAAGAGAAACTTATCTTGGCACATCTTGATAATACCACTAACTACATGGATGAGAGAGTAATATCTAAACCTCTCTGCTTATTGGACATCATTCCTTCTTGCCTCATACTGCCTTCAGGATTAATATCTTTGGAAGTTTCTCTCATAAAATTACAATGTATATTTTCTTAAATCTAAGCGGGTTTTTTTTATCTACTTAAATGATCTTTTGATGTCTGCAACTGCTGTTGCTTCGTGGGGAGTGGAGGGACAGGCCTATCCCTCCATTCCCTTTACTAAACAAAATAAAATCTATATTCTTTTCCTATGTCTTCTGTTCCCATTCTTGTGTGCCTACAGTAACAGACCACTTTTATTTGTACTTTTTTATGTTGGCAAAAGAAATAGCTAGAAAATAAACATGATGATTTTCTCTACATTCATTCCTGTAAAAGCTCTGAAGAATTATCTGATCTGATTGTATCGAGAAATATCTGCTTGACTTAGAGACGGTGCTTTCTACTCACTAGCATTCATATTGTAAAAAAGTAAATGAATTATGATTTTTACTTTCATGATTTCAGTACTGCATTTAAATTTCCTTGCTGACATTTCTACTCCCTTGTATGATAGGCTTTGCAAATATTACATAATTCTTGTGAAGAGCTTTGATTTCAAAGCCTCTCTCTCCCCACCCCCACTTTTTGTAGCTATGGCTACCAAGATGCTGCTAATAATCCAGGCAATCAGTGAACAATTTCACATATGAAGTCATGTACATCCTATTTTTGTCTATTTCTCTTTATGCCTCTGCATTTTATTTTTTTTTTAGCAACAAAAATTGAACTAATTTATGCATTGACTGAATAGAACAATTTTCGAAGCTACATTTCTGTACCAAGCGTAGACAGTCAGTATCTTCTTAGAGCAAGTGATACCAATTATTTATAGCCAACTCATGTGACTCTATTTTATTTAGGTATCTAAAAAAACAGGCAACGTTGGGTTTTTCTGCTTGTATTATACATCTGAAAGTCATTAAACAGAAATTCTAGATCAAGATCACTCTGGCCATAAGCAATGAAATATGAATCATTTGATTAGTTCATATTGTTTATTTATTGCTTGTTGTATCTAATTGAAAATCAGTCAGCTGTCCCATCAGTTCTGCTTTCATCACTCGTTGCTGTCGTCTGTATTCTTTTCACCGTACCTCATTCATTTGTTCGGATGCTACATTTCAAAAGTTGGTTAGTTGGTGCAAAAATAATTGCGTTTTTTGTTATTTCAAAATTTAATGCTTATTTTTTCAATTGTGTATTATCTAACTTTGTTCATATAATATACCATTTTAAAATGTGAATTTTGCTCTATTTAAGCAGAATCTTTTCTTTTCAATGTTTATTCTGGTTTATTTGAGGCTGCCAAATCAAAGATGGAAAAAACAAAAACAATTTTGTTGCATGAATTCAAAATTAATCGTAAAGAAGTAGAAACTTCTTGAGATATCAACCAAGTGTTTGGCCAGGAGACTGTCAAGAACATACCGCTCTACATTGGTTCCAAAATTAAAAAATCAAGGTGAGATCCTTAAAGACGTGGACATCCCTCTGTGATTGATGGCATCCAATTGAGGGCCATTATTTAGTTGGACCCATGCAGAACAACTCGAGGGGTTGTAGAGCAACTAAACATTGACCATTCAACAGTTGTTTGACATTTGTACCAAATTTGAAAAACAAAAATGTTCAACACAAATGATCCTAAATGAAAAGCAAAAAAAGCTTGCATGTCATACAGATGACCCTGCAAAAATTGAATGGACTAGGCTATGAAACTCTACCTCACCCTGTTGCTCACCGGATCTTTCTCCCACTTTTTCAAGCATTAACTACTTCCTGTAAGGGAACATGTTCAATAACCAAGCTGCAGCTCAAAACACCTCGAAGAATTCTTTAGTTTAAGGACCCTAGAATTTTATGCCTTTGGAATAAATGGACTCGGTTCTAATTGGCAAAAATGTGTAGATTTTGAAGGTTCTTACTTTGATTAATAAGTCTTATTCTAAGCTAAGATATATTGCTTTAAAATGAGAAAACAATTATTTTTGCATAAAACTAATATTTGCTACTTGATGAGTAGCAAATATTAGTTTGGGGCAAAAATAATTTCAACTGATACCATGATTAGCCACTCCGCAAATAAGTTCCTCGGCGTGGCTTGCACGTTACAATGACCCGGAGAGCTATCTTGACAGGGACTCGATTCTTAGTAGATTCAACCAAGTCTGACAGTTCAAAAGAATGGAACTCTACCAAACCTTATTCTATCCTCCTTCCCCAAACAACTATAATCCCAATTCAAGAGAAAAAAATAAATAAATAAATTTCCAATTTAATTTTTATGGGAAAAAAAAAGATGGTATTAGATAAACCATGAAGGGTTGATATACCATCAAACCAACAAACCATGATTGACAATTGCAAAGTGTTTGTTAAAGGAAGAAAATAAATGAAAGATGAAATGTTTGTGTGAATATCTCTAAATAAATCTCTCAACTTTTGTTATATTTGTTATTAGCTTTCTAAGGTCCATTGTTGGAGAGGCCCTCCACAAGTAAGACATTGGAGGTGATGGGCCTTACCTTACCATGGCGATCCACAACATGTTGGTAGTGGGAAGAGGTGGATACATGCATTTCCCAAGAGCATTAGTATAAAGTGAATGCAAACTGTCCTCGCTGGAGTTTGAACTTGGCTTGTTAATCCCATTCTCTGTACCATTAACTTCTGGGCCATTTCACCCCCACCCCCCTTTATAAACTTTGTTTGAGATTCTTTATGAACTCATTATTAATCATTTCGATCGCAACAGAGATAGGGTAACGTATCATCTGGCAAATGATTATTGGTGTGAACAAATGTTTTAATTATTTTCATGATGTTTCTGATGATTTATATTGAAAAAATCTTTAATGGTTCATTTCCTTTGTTTTCTTTTTTCTCAGCATGATTGTTTTCTGATGTCTAGGGAAGTATGGATTCCGACCGGTCATCTCGTGGCATATATGGTGAGTGATTAATTTTTTTTCTTTTTTTTTTTTTATAGATTGGCTTGAAAATTAAAGTACGAGCACAAATGTAACTCTCAGCTGTAAATTATTTTGTGATAAGTTGCCTTTATTGATTCATCAATTAGGTTGAATATTGGAGTTGCTTTCTGAACAAGTCAAGAGTGTTTTCTATCAAGCATTTATACTGCAAATTCTAATCGACAGATAGCTTCAATATTTGCTTTTTATTTTGAAAATTGACAATAGTACATTGTATTAAATTTGTCTTTATACGGAATTCCATCTTTGAATAAAAATGAAAAATCACGAAAATTAGTTGGAAGTCCTTGAATATGTTGGCCATTTTTAGCAACTTTGTTGGTGCTTTTTGGCCATTTTCTCTGCTTAGTTTAGCACTTTTTGAAAGTCAAATTAGCTCACAAATATTTTGAGTTGACAACACTCTTAGCAATTTTTTCTGCTAACACTCATCATAATATTGCTTCCCAAAGTAAATGGTATGAATATTCATGAAATGGGAAGTTCCTGATTCAAAACAATTTTGAATTGAAGTGCAAGTTAATGAAAGGTAGGTTGAAAAGTGAACTTTATCTGATATTACTTGATTTTGTGTGACAAGGAGAAAAGCAATTGTGGTTGAGTTGTCTTGATTTTGTTAATAAGGCAGGACACAGAAAAGTAGAGATGTGTGTGTGCGGGTGTATTTCCAATTTAAAACTCCATCCGGAAAGAATTCTTTAAATTCCTCAGAAGCATTCAAAATTCATTATCATGGCTGCATAAGGGTTATATAGCACTGAAGTGAATATTTCACTCAGGCAGGATGTCATCAGGGAATGTCTTTTCTTCTTTTTTTTTTCATAAGTCCAGATATGGCAACTGTAGCTAACCTACTTGGAATTTTTTTTTTTTTTTTTTTGAAGTATACTGCAACAATATAACAGTCTGACGTGCAATGAAAACCAAGGGAAAAGACCATTGGAAGCAAACCCCTGGTGTAATGGCTCCAGAGATTGACTTTGGAAATGTGTGTCTTTAATCTGATTCTCTCAAGGCTCTGGGTGCAATTTCTGGAGCTGAGAGCCTTCTCGTCCAGGGTTTTTTGCTTCCTCTGGTTTTCATTGTGCTTCAGTATAGAATATTCTGTTGTAATATACAGAGTGGGGTAGGGTTATGGGATGCCAGAAGGCACCGCTGAGACAACAGGAGATGTGGGCCTAGTCGGTGAAACGTCCATGAAGGTAGGAGCCCATTTGAAAACCTCAACATTTGGTCCACCCAGCCAACCTTTTCTTTGCTGGAGAAGTTGGCACAAATGTTGAGTTGAGAAAAAAAGAAAAAAAAAAGAGAGCGCTTTTGGATTTTTTAACCTCGTGGTCCAGTGTATTCAATCATCTGCTCAACATCCTCCTCCCCTAAAAACAAATTTAATTCAAATATCAATTAAAGAAAGTGGGATGCTTTACTTACAGGAGTATGCATTTAATAGAAGTTGGAAAGCCGAGCAAGAAGTTGGATCATTAATCTAAAACCTTGTATGATATTAATTTAACCCCTAGAGCCTGTATGAATTTGGTATTTACTAACAATGATCTCTGTCTGTAACAGCATACATGTTTTCCATGTGTGTCAGTTATTTGCTTGAAGCAAGGAAAAAAGCAGGGGATTTCTATACAAGGCTTTTGAAAGAAGATTTCCTTATGAGCATACAACTAAATCTTTTTCTCTAAATGTATTTTACATGTCTTTTAGGAAGTGAGCATATGAACATACACTTGTTTTATTGAATTGGTGATTAAAAAAATTCGAGAAGAAAAAGAGAGAAGTTCCTGGATCTGTTACTATTTCACTCATTGAGTGTTCATACTTGCAGACACTAGTGGCTTCCATTCAAGATCAAGTGACAGCAAGTTTCCTCAATACTTCAGCATTCTCATCAATATTCTAGCTGTTTTCAAGTGTATTGTCATGTAGATGACCTTGATTATCTCTGATTTTCAAACTTTTCATTCAATTCTTAGAGACCATTCCAACAACAATGGATATGACTGTCACCTTCATGATCCAAGGATTATTTTAGACTAACCACTCCCCATTCTCAATAGAGTGATACTTCCTCAAATTTTGTGGTTAAAAGATGAGGAGTGACTTCTACTTTCCAAGTTTTTGTTTAGTTAATCCCCATGAAGGACACGGTTCCTGGAGCAGACATTTTTGTAGCTTTGTTGAAAATGATGTCAGAAATGAAGCCTGTTGGCATCACAACTGATGGGGCACCAATGCTTTGACAGGAAATATGATTGATCACATTGCTGTGAAGAAAAATGGAAAACTTTGGAATTGCATAAAAAACATTTGAAATCCATTGCATTATCAATCAGGAAGCATTATATGCAAACCATTTAAGATTGAAGCATGTTATAGTCATCGCTGTGAAGGTAATAAATCTGATCCTGTCTTGTAGATTATTTTTGCAATGTACGCTAGCTCAGCCAAGGGTCAGTGACAGAAAAGGTGTTTGCATTGCATGAAGAGGTGGTGATATTTCTTTAAAGCAAAAATGAGGATGCTCCACTTATCAATGTGAGCAATAATTATTAAAAATGAAGCATTCTAAGAACCATTTGAGAGCAAGATTGACTGATGCCCATCTTGACAATGTTTTGCTCTTGGCATCAACAAGTCTGACACTCAATAAATAACATTGTTTCTCATTGATTCATCAACCATTTTCATTAAAATTAGGTAGTTTATTTGTTTTTATCATACTTTATCACTGCATCATGAACTTACTTTTTATATTTTAAGGATCATTTGTGTCTTTTAATTGATGACACATTTGAAATTGACTTGGAACTTCTTGCCTGAATATTAAACTTTGATAAAACTCTTAAAATTAAAGCATACCCCAGTTGTAGTAACTATTTTATCCCACTGAAAACTAATTGACCCGCTAGAAATAAGAGAAAACAAAAAAATTAGCTACTGTGAAAAAATCAGTGAAAATTAATTGGAAACATGTTTACAAATATTTCTAAGCGATAGTTCAGTTTTATGATCAAGTTTGTGACAGATGAGCTTGAAAAAACATTTCCTGTCTATAACGTCACGACAAATTGAAAATGATACACTTGAGATTAGTAGCAATTATCGTAGTTCACAATTTAAATCTTCATAGAAAACCACATTAGTTGGTGATCAACAGCGGCTGTTGTAGTTGACAATTTAAATTTTTACCGAAAAATGCTTCACTCAGACAAGTAAGTTATAATTATTCTAATATTCAGAAAATGTATTTGAGTAATGGCCACTCTTGATATGTTTTCTCTGGCTTACTTTTTTCTAAATTTTATTCAGAAGAGAGGAATTTATTCCAGTTATTGGCGGAGGGATTTCTAATCATAACAGGAAAAGAATTTACTAAGTAAATTAGGTACAAAGAAAATAAAGTAGTTTCTAACTTCATTTTAGACAAAGAAAAGAAAGGGGTCAAATAATGAGTGTACTCTTACTGCCTTTCTCCTGTTTCCTAGGTTAAACGCTCAGAATCTAGGCTACTTGAATTCTCTCCCAATTTGTCAACACTTTATACTAAAACCCTTATTTTTGAAGTATATTCCAATACTAATTTCCTTACTTAGTCTTTTCTTTCATGTGCAGAACTAAATAAAAACAGTGTAAAAGCACTGAAAAGTAAAATTTTCCTTAAAAAGTTCAAATTCAAGCTGCTAAGAAGCTTATTTTCTGGGCATTTCTACAATGGAAGGTTGTGATTTCTTTTTCAATTCTCACTCTTTTGAATGCACCGTATTGTATATTGTTTTTTCTTATTGAAAGCAATGCCAGCTGCATTTTAAAGATTACATCATACTTGGTGAATTTTTCAAATGTTTCACTTTAGTAATAATTTGGGGAATGTTAGGTGATGGGCTGAATATTTCTGTTATAATGGTATGAGTATTCTCCTAAAAAATAAACTTGATATCCGTACCTCGCATAAATTAAATCATTGTTGCCTGCACTCATGCACCAGAACTAATTATCTAAAAAAAAAGATCTTTTATCCAAAATAATCCAAAAGAAATAGATCTTCTATCTAAAAAATATACCTGCATAATGTTTAGGCCTTGTTGCTCCAAAATAATTCTAGAGACCCCAAAAAACACATTGACGCAGATGAGAAGAATCTGTAGCCCAATTGGCTGGTTGGTCAAGCGATTTGCAAGGCTACATTGATTCAATATAAACTGCAAGTCAAATAAATCTAACAACTGAGTACTGGAGACAAGAAAATCTGTAAAAGTCTGTTCTGTGTTATATGGACTTATTTCTCCAGCAGATTATAGCATTGTCACTGTCTCATTCTCTACTATTTTTCAGTTATCAGTCAAGACAGTTGCATTTTCATTATTTGCCTTCTTTTACAAATGAAAATAGTAATTGAAATTAATTCGAATCGCTGTGTGCAATGTTTGTATCATATATGTCTGTTGATGAATATGCGTATGCTATCTTCAAATTGATTTTCTGTTATTATTACTTGCCCCTAATGTCTGACTGGGTTATGTCTACATTTCTGTGTATACAGCACAGACAAACAGCTTGTAGCTATCTCTGTAGTTCACGACTGAAATTATGTGACATAATCGCTCATCGGGCTTTCGGCTAATCTTTATGTATGCATTGTCTATGTGGAAACTCTTTATTCTTATGTCTTCCAATCTCTTTAGCGACTTCCTTATTTTATGAGTCCCCTTTGCTCGAGGCAAATACACAATACAAAGGCAAAATGACACGTTCAACAATGAACAGTATCAAAATTGTGCTTTTAGTCTTCTTTTGTCTCTGCTATGTTTAGTAGAGTATTGTAGATGCATTTATGCTATCTATGTGTCTGTATAATGTATTGACGTACAGTACAAAAGTGAGGAGTGCACTGTTCATGTAGAATGCAGCAAAATACACAAGGCTTCATAAGTGCTCTCCTCTCTCCTTCTTATTCTCCTCTTTCTGATCAATACTTTCTGTCTCTGAATATTCAATTATTGGATTTGGGACGAAAAACAGAGATCTTTAAATTGACCCATATCTAAAAGTCAATGATATTTTTATGTTTTTATTTGACTACTTGTGAAATAAATCCTTTGCTTTACAACTTTATATTCATATGAGTGCTTATTTGCTTGCACTTCCCATGACCTTATATAGATACGTACATATGTTGATCTCTCTTCTTCAAGTCAGGATTACTTTTATGATTGCATTTAAGAAACCTGGATGGAAAACTTTCTATATGGATCATATCCAAAATGATGAAGGAGGACTTGAGCAACTCATTTTCCTCTTGTGATAATTGTCATCATCATCATCATCATTTTAGCAGCTATCGTTGGGCATAGACATTCCCCAAGATTCCTCAGACCTCTCTATCATGGGCGTTGTAGAGTCAGTACTTTCAGAATTTTGTCTAGCTTGTCACACCATCATACTTTCTGTAGACTACAATTTTGCATATCGTCTCTTGAGATCCATCTTGTAAGTTATGATGTCCAGCGGTTGTCCAACAGTCTTGTAATATGTCCAGCCCATTACTTCTTGAGTTTTCTAGTAATTTATATAATGTGATGTCTTCGACTCCTGTCTTTTCTTTTATATACTGTGCTGTCTTACGATGTCTCCGTGTGAGGTTGAGCATGATTCTCTCATTTGCACGTTGCATGGTTATCAGTTTGAGAGTCAATCTTTTAGTTAGTATCCACATCTCTACTCCATAGGTGACTATCAGGAGGATGTATTGGTTGTATACTGTTCATTTTAGGACTAATGGAATTTTCTTCTTGAAAGTTGAGCGTGTTCTACAGGAAACTTGCAAATTTAATGTGTTCCTCGCTTGATTCCTTCTTTTTAGGATTTCATGAAGATTCGTTGTCCTAGGAAGATTTAGTGGTCTACTTTAATTGGGCTCAATGGGCAAATACCATCAGATACCAGTGTTAATACACAAAAGCAGAATGAGTTTAAGGACTGAAATATTGGAATTGCAACTTCAGCTTTGACCATGTTTAACATTCTATGAAGGAACAACACTGTCGACTTCTCAGATTGACTTGAACTTTTTCTAGTCTGTACATGGGATGTTAAAATTCTTCTCAAAAGGAGATGTACTTTAGAACAAATCCTACAAAAGATGCTCAGCATTATTTATCCTGAACAGAGAAGTGACATCTTTAATTAATGGAAATTTTATTTTTTGATATTTATCTCCCTGAAAAAGGTTATCCTTTAAGGAATGTTAGGATGCATTGGTCTTACAAGAAAATGGTGGTTTAATAAAATCAAATTGAACTCTCCATCATCAATGATTGAAGAACTGTAGCGTCAAAATTTAAAGTCATGTAAAAAATTTCCATTGGAGAATAAATATGGCCTGAATAAATTCTACTTATGACATCACTGACATTTTTCAGTGGAAAACATCTAAGATGGAGTGAGAAAACATTTTGAAATATCTTGATGTTTTTAATAAGGTCAAAAAAGCTTTTTTAGAAGGGGCATAGTGGAATACTGATGCCAATTTTCATGTCTGTAGACAAAGCAATATGTCCAGAAGTGCTGGAACACACAAACACATGCCCATATAAATAGGGATAGAATCATTTGCCACCTTCAATTGTGACTCTTGACACTACTAACAACTCTATTCATCAGTCAGCACCATCTATTAGTTTTGTCTTTCCAGCTAAATCTATTCAACTATATTTAATGTCACTGCTAAATATAAAAACTATTACCTTTAAGTAAAGTTGCATACTTTATTTTAATAACTATTCACATTATTTTCTTGAGTTTTAAATCTCTTATCATTTTATTTACTATGGATATTAAAAAATTATGAATAATAGAATTCTACAACACCCTCTGGCCATCTGGGATTGGTTTCTGTTTTATGGTCTGACTGTAGTTTAATAAAATTATTTTGGTAGAAATTAGTGGAATTGCTCTTGTTATGGTGAGATTGAGATTTGCTATAGAAATTGAAATGTTAAATTGCCTGATTTAATCTAATTCTATCGATCGGTAGATAGGTTGCATGAAACCACCCCCTCTCTGTACGGATGGTGAAATCCACAGATAATAGCAAATCTTATATACTAACATTGTTGAAAAATCCATAAGTTATTCAGAAACATCTCATTTCTGTAAAACCACAATTGATGATTCTTCAGATTGTGATGGAAAGCTCTATGTGGCCTACTTCGATTTTGATAAATTGTAAACATTATTTTGATAAATTTGATACATCATTCATATTCAGCAAATAGTATTAAATGCTTCTTTTGACTCTACTTTGATAGATATTGTGTCAATTACCCATCTCTATTTCAATGTCAATGGGTCACTTTAATATATTGCATGAACTTTTAGATTTTTAAAATTAAATATTTCCCAACTTACTTTTATCTATTAGATATGGAAATGATGGTTTGTCAATAAGTATGTTGCATAATGATAAGAAAAAATTCATTTTGCATGACAAAAACTATTTTTCAATATAATCTCATTTCACCTGGCCCAATGATTCTCCATTAATCACATAGATTGAACATTATACAATGAAACTTTGGGATCAAAATTCGGCTAATAACTGTCTCATACTACAGACTTATTGATCCCCCTTTGTAACTAAATGTTTTACCCTTTTTAAGCTAAGGAAAATATGTATTCAAAGTGTCTTTTGAGTCATGTTCATCCAAAATACTGCAGAACTTACATTTGAAAGAATTGATTGTGTATATTTTCTCATTAAGAACAAAACAGATTAATATGTAATTTACAGTTGAGGTGGAAAATGTATTTTGAAAAATCAAAAAGTTCTCAAACTTATCTCCAGAAATTATTATAACTCGAATCACCACCACCTATATATACTACCTTTTCCTGCATAAATTAAGCAATGGTTGTAGTAAAATTAAGTTACTGCAATGAAAATGTACTACCGGTATGCGTTGAATCATAAATTTGAGATTAAGATAAAACATGGACACTAATTAAGGGACCAATTTGTCATAAACTTTCATTGTAGATTGAACTCCCAAAAATACCTATTTGGAGAATTTTGGAAAAGCAAAACATTTTTCTTCCTCATTGAGGAGTCGGTGCAAAATTCTAGTTTTTGCTATCAGCGCTATTGGCTGAGCTAAGTCCAGATAGATAGATATATATGAATGTCAGATACATGAATAACTTGAACCCAGCAACAGTAATTAAATCATTCTGTTCTGAGTTGCAGTGATTAATGATGCAAATATTTTATGACATATGTCTCTAGGAAAATTTTAGTTATGTGCAATCTATTATAAAAAGTGTTTGTACCACAAAAGAAGGGATTACTCTTGTTCAAGACTTTGCTTCTGGGGTTGGAATTAACATTATTTAAAACCATCAGCATGCATTCATTTGACTCATTAACTTAGCTAAATCTTCTATTTATAATGATGTGCATATGTGCAGTAATAGTTAACTGTTAAAATGTTCTGCTTGTGAGTTAGCCAAGGGAAAGAGATGATTACTTGATGCAAAAGGCACACGACTTTGACTAATTACTACCTACCTTGCTCTACCATAAGACACACTGCATTAATAGCTCACCTACTTGTTTAACCAATCATTTTCCATAAGATCAGTAATTGTTGCATTAGTCAGGTTGAATAAAACTTTCATCTACCTCCCTAATTTTCAAACAACTGAAGTATTCGTACGTAAATCTGCATACATGCGCACACACCACACTTTTATCTATCTATCTGAAGTTTAGTTTATTATATAAATTGACGTCACAGTTTGATATTGGGGTCACACTATCTACTTATTTCAACTTTATCAAAAAGATTCTAAGATTGCTTATATTATTGTGTCAATTTATCAGTGATTCAGATTAAATGACTCTTTTTCTTTTTTAAGATATTATTTCATTCTGTTAGTTTATGCATACACACGTCTATCTATAATGTTATTCATTTTAATGATATATGTGAATGAGGAAAAAATATACTGTGTCATGGCTGAAATGATTGCTCATTTCTTCATTAGTGCCAGTGATCAGTGTTTGGGCTCAGGTAGAAGAGTCAGAATTTCAAATGCTGATTTTCAGGGATGATAGGCCCTTCACAATTGGGAGATTTGTGCCTTACAATCTCTTTACTACCATTCCCCATATTATCATACTAGGCTAAGCTTAGTAAATATCAAGAAACATCCTGCTTCAGTGTTGGAATTAATTCAGTGTGTTTAACCATCTTAAGACTTGCATTAAAACCATCACAAATGTCTCTTATAAATCAAATTGTTTTGAAAATTTCCTGGTTAAGTCTCCGTAAAACATGTTTTACATATATTAATCACCACTACCCACAACACTGGTTTCACCCTGGCTTCCATCAAGTACCCTCTTGGTCCTTTTACTTCCTGCACTTGCAGTTTTCAGCTATGTCCTTGCATTGGCCAAGTGTTGGTTGTAACATGGACTTGTTTGGACATACTGTGCAATGTGGGGGTTTGTTCAGAATGTGATATCCTGAGGTGGTACAAGATGTCTCCAGAATATCAGCACATTTTTGTCTATACGTCAGAGTTTCAAGGTTCGATTCTTGGAGTGTACATTACGCTTTTGCCTCTGGGCTGGCTGGGGAAGGTGTTTGTGGTATTTCTTTGGTATTTGTCTTGATTTTTTTCTGTGACAGCCATTCAGGACATTGTTACACATCTTGACTGTCATCCTCCAGCGCATTCGCTGGTACATGTCTTCTTTTTGGTTTCTCCGTGGCAGGCATATATGAAATTGAAACATATGACAAATAAGAGTAAAACATTGGTTGAAAATACTCTTGCTCACATTGGATCTCTCTCTCTCTCTCTCTCTCTCAAAAAAGACACCAGAACATACACACAGATGGAGCTGTATCTTCATTGTTATATCATTAAGTGAATTATCCTCTAGGGTCTGGTCACACCTGGCATTCCGATTATCACTGTCACCCCCACCAACCCATTGCTTATCATAGCAGCTGAGAACAAAAGAAGAGGTCAATAGATATGTATGAATAAAAATAGAAATATTTATCCTCTGGATCTCCATACTTTAATGTGGGTTTTTAGAGCAGAACTTGAATATTTCATATAATAACTTTCCTGTAAAACCCATTAAATATTTGGCTGCTTTTTCTATGCATATTCACAAACATAAATAATATCTTTAGTGTATTTAGTGTATCGATCTTTCCGTGCACCTTAACAAAAATCAGTTGATTTCATGTAGATACAAAAAAAAATCAATATAAAGTAATACCATTTTATAATACAGCTGTGAAAAGTGAAAGGAAAACATTGTTTTTTTATAATCTTACAAAAATACCTATGATATCAAACAAAACATTTGATTCTTTTCAATCTATAGTCATTCACACTTTGTTGACTTCTTCAAATGTATATTCACTCAATATATTTGTTTAGAAACAAATTGATTGGCTGTCCCATTCCCTTCAAAATTGTTAAAAATATGTAGGATGATTTATTGATAAAAAAATTGCATTTGTGCAGCATGTTCCACACATGGGTTATTCATTTCTTAAACAAGTTTAGTCCACATTGATATTGTGAATGTATTTATAATATTGCTTCCAAATTTGATTGAGATATCGTTTCTTCACATACTGTAATAGCCTGCACATGTATCAGAACTAATTATGTGAATTTTTCTTGAAAAAAAAAATGTCTTTTATCTATACTTACCAAGAAAATATCTGCACAAGATTTGAGCATTGTTGGTCTAAAATGACTATAGAGACCCCTAAAAGCACTTCTTTGGGGAAGAGAAGAGAAAAAAAAATTTTAGATGATGGGCAAATTTTCATAGTTGTAGTGCCAAAAATGTGACCAGGAGTGGCAGGAGACACTTAGGCAAAGAGGGAGGACTCTGTAGCCCACTTAGCTGGTTGGTTGGACCATTTGTGGGACTTTGGTGATTCGATATTGTTTAAATACTGTCCTTGTTATGTTAGACCTCTCTAATATGTACAGCTAGAATTTCTGAAACTATTTGAAAAAAAAAAGAAGATTTTCTCTCTTGCCCTTCGCTATGTTTATAATTTTCCTTTCTGATATTGAACAACCATAACTACCAAAGGTGGTGAAGGGCTCTATTCTTTTTTATATGCACATGTGTTAGTGTGTTCAAGTACTCCTGGCCATACCATTTGTCTACAGACTTGAAAATTGGTATCCATGCTCCACTAGACCCCTTCTAAAAAAAATTTTTATTTTTTTTATTTTTGAGAAAAAAACAAACTTTTTTGACCTCATTGATAATATCCACATTACCACCGAGAATCTGGACGTTTCTTCTTTTTTTTTCTTTTTTTTGTGGTTTGCTTTTTGTAATTTTGGTTTCTTCTCTTTTCTAGGATTAGCTTCTGCTAACTCTGCTCTCGATGGCATTCCATTTAAGATTGGTGGCAAATTCAAAGTACCTAATAAGGTAAGCAGATTTTACAAGGAAATTTACAAATTTCTATTTAATTTGAAATTCTGCTCTGCTAGCACTTTTGATTTTACAAATGATCAACTTATTACTTCTGATATAGCAGCATTATATTGATGTTTTGAAATCTGTTTCCATGATCTTATCAAAAAAGAATCAGTGGATGAACATTTATATGAGAACCATCCTTACAAACCATCATATATTTCATTCGCTGTGATAGTTGAGCTTATTTTGATAAAAATTATTCTTCTAAGATTCCAAGTAAATGTATTGTTGATGAGAATGATTTTTAAAAAAATCACATACAGTACCGGTCAAAATAAGAGAATGATTTATTCAAATGTAATTCTTATCAATAGTAATTGTCACAGGATCTTGATATTTATAGAAATCATAACTTTTGGTATATACTTCATGTGCGAAAAATCTTTTATCAAAAGTGATTATTTGAAAAAAATAGATTAAACAAAGAGAACTGATGTATAATATCATTTTTATAATGAAGTTTACAAAATAAAAATTGAATATTTGTAAATGATTTAAATTGAGACAATTTGTTCAAATTATAGATAATTTGATTAGTAATAACTTTAGCACACTGACACCCACAAGGCATGATAAGTTTCTTGCACAAATCTGATATTTTTCTCATTCATCTTCCAGTTTTCCCTATAAATCAGTTTCTGAACTTGAGTTTAATTCCTTAACCTTGTCTCCGATTATCTTCCACAAGGTCTTGATGAGATTTAGTCAGGACTTTATGCAAGACTCTAGTTTTCTCTTCTTCAAAAAAAGTCTTTCACTCGTTCAGCCGTGTGACAGGGGATGAATGTTGGCTTGCATAAAAATGGCTGACTGTTTAGGAGATGCTCGTAGAGAAGGAATGACCTGTTGCTTCTTCAGCAGAGAACATTCCCCATACCATGACGCCTCCCCCTCCAAACTTTGCAACTTTTTCAAACACTTTGTTTTAAGTTTGTTCCCTGTATGACGTCAAACAGTCTGTTTGTCTTTGGCTCCAAAAAAATTGAATTTACTTTATCACTGAAATGAAGTTGAGACCAATCGTCTTCCTTCCAAACATGTTATTCTGCGTGTTCAAGTCTAGCCTTCTTATTCTTTTTACTTATAATAGATTTAGTAGCTATAGACTAAGTTTTCAATCAAAATTCGTTCAATCATTTGGAAACGTATGGCAGATGACTTTCATGTTGAGCTCTGCTTTGATTAACCTTGAAGTTCATGCTGCAAAGTTGAAGGGATCATGGCATGTCTTTTGATTACTCAGTTCTCCGTAAAGCTTGTCTTATGTAGTTGGCTGGCATTTTTGGGTGAAACGAGAATTAGTTTTGTGATGCGATGTCAAAATTCCTAAAATCACACCCTTGGACTGACCCAGCTCTCTTGAAACTGCTGAGAGAGTCATCAGTCTTCATCTTGACTATTTGTTGTTGAAAGGCTGCAGTTACCTTGGCGTGTTCCGACATGTCTGGCAGCTGAAGCAACACTGTGAACATGGCTACTTATTGTTTTGTGAGGTCAATATAACCATAAGCCTATGAGAAATTCTAGAATGTGAATAAAAACAGAAATGTTCTCTTATTTTGTTCACTATATTTTTGTCTAATAAAGGCTTTTCTTCAATATCTTTTATTCAATAATGATTTTCGTTGAGAGCTTTTTTTTGTACAGGAAGAATGTACCATAAGCTACGATTTCCATAACTTTCAAGATTCTGCAGCAGTTACTTCCAATAAGAATCACATTTGAATAAATCATTCTCTTATTTTGACTAATGCTGTATATAATGGCCATATTCTGTCAGTCAGTAATGCTGTATGAATTCCTGATCATTGACTATTTTTTGATCTGCAATTTCAATGTACAACTACAGACTGAAGCTTGGTGAAAGAAATGTTTGGTCAAAATCTGCAAAATGTTATTTCTAAGCATTAATGTTACTATGTTGATTTTCATTCCTTTATAGTGCATTTATATTTGACTGGATAACATAATTACATAATTGGGGGCTTGTTGCCTCGTCCCTATACTGCAACAGCACAGTAACAGCTTCCAATTCTGGTACAAAAAAAAAAAAGCAGATGCCAAAAAGGGAGGTAATTAAAGGGATGTAATTGAAATCTACTGTTGAGTTGTTTTTAGATGTTTTTCCATCTGAATTTAGATTTTTTGAGTTGTGTCTAGGTATCAAAAATTGCTATTCTGATGATTTTAAATAAAATAATGTGTTCTTTGACTATATTTTACATGTAAACCTGAAGATAAATTTGGTATTTTATCTTGGTAATCTTTTGGTTTCTGTGGGAAAAGGTAATAATTCCAGAACCAAAATAATTGTTAATTCTTGAGAAATGTAACATTATATTACTTTATTGAACTACTTTATTGAACTTCTCAATTTATTGAAATAATTATTAGGAAAATGTAAAAAAAAGTGAAATACCAGTTTCATTCATACAAAGCAAAAATGATTCAAATTTTATGGACACCACCTGGCACCTAGAGCCAAAATTATGCAGCTGCACCATCATCTCTGACCGTTTCAGCACGTGGCCTCACCCCAACATCTAAAGTCCATGCATTTTGATGCTTCGGCTTGAGAGTAGCATTTCTAATTAACTATATAATATATTGAAATGATTATAATGAAAGACTCAATTTCATTATTTTCCACTTTTTATGTTTTGGGGAGTAGTAAAAGGGAAAAAAAAATCAGTCATATTCCAAATGTCTAACAACTGAGAGAAGAAGTTATTCTCTTACCTCTGCCCTCCCAGAAAAAGTAAATATATTCAAGCAGGGAAAGTTTCATAACTTTTATTCATGCCAGTTAAAAAATAAAAAAAGCAGCTAAAAAATTAAGCTGAAAGTAAAAAGTATGCATAAAAATTAATAATTATGATTTATAATACTTCAACGAATGAAATTGAATAGAAAAATATATCTATTTACGTTGCACTGATTCAGAAACCATTCACAAGGAATTGTTTTCACGTATGTCCAACCTCGAAATTTAAAAGAAAAAATATTCTGGGGGAATAACTTTTTTCTTAGTTGTTGGACCACACTCTTGTATTAGTTCCAATTTTAGAATTTAACCATTAAAAAAATTACATCTCAAATCAAGAACATTTGTCTTCAGACTCGAAATGAAAAAAATTCCTAAATCAGAGTTCACTCTGAAGAAAAGAAAGGAATTTCTTATTACTTATCAATTTTTTTATTTCTTTCATGCATAAGTTAATTGGAGATGTGCACAGAACCTCGATGAGGGGTAACAATTTTATGGTGAGAATTTAGAAATAATTTATTAAGCGCATCTAAGCAACTATAATTGTGACAAAATACTGCTGCCATACTAATTTCAATTGGCTTGGACTCATAGTTTGCTTATAATATATTAGTTTTGAACCAGGACTAAAACTCTCCAAGACTGAGTTCTTACAAATTCTTCTGTGGGGGGGGATGACCAAAATGTACCCTTTCAAATTTATATTTTGCATAAGTTTACTAACAGAAGATATACAAGTATCTACTGATTACTTTCTAAAATCAATTTTACATTTACTACATCATTCTACATGCGAAATGTATCGTGTAAATTTTGGCATCTACTTGCCTCCTATATAACTTCTTGTTGCTGTATGTGTAATAATTAGAGTGAATGAAAACGGTGTATTTGTTTGATAAATACCACTTATTGCTGCTTACATAAACAACTCGTTACTAATATCCTGCTGATAGTAGATCCTTTGCTCTGTTTAGTATTAACTATTGACATGTATAATGATTTTTCTTGGTTCGTAACAATGCACTCTTCGATTCAAAGGTAATAATTTTACCAACCATTTGAAATATTTGACTCTTCCATTGAAACTATTTCGGAAGTTTCTTTCCTTGAAAAAAAATCCCATTGAAATTCAAATATATCTGACTTTTTTCATGGAAATTAATTTGTAATTTGATATTTAATTTGCTTTCAGTCTGTCAAATTAGAACTTGAAATTTCTCCAGAAACTAAAGAACATGATATTACTTGGTGGGAATCAGGTGAACTATTCATTTGTAAGATACCAAAATGGTTAGGCCACCAATGAGAATTATGTTGGAAAACTGCAAGTATGTCTGAAAGCTGAATCTATCTATGTGACCATCTGCCATTATTCTGTAGAGCAGATTATGTATTGTCCAATAGTTTACTTAAGTTGCTTTAACTGTCTCTAACCATAAAGCATACCTTACACATTTCTATGATGTTCTCAGGCCATCATTATCAACAGTACATAGATTCTAAGTCTATGTATTGCTAAAGGGTTCATTCAATAAAAAAGTGAGTTTCTGCTTTGATTTTTAGAGACCTGCTTTGTCACTTAGTAGTTGCTTACTAATCAGTGAAGATATTAGTCAAAAATCTTTGTTTGCTATTCAATTGTAACCTATGTTCTGGTGCATCATTCTATTTATTCTAAATAATCATACTTCACAAGGTTTCTACATCAATCTACTTGATGGACAGTGTGTTTTTGTTTTTTTTCCTGTTTCTCTATCCCCAACAATAGATTCTTCTGCTTGAAGGTAACGATTTAGCTGATAAAAATGTCTCCTATGCACCGTTTGAAACAATGGACTCTTCCCCTGAAACAAATTAAGTAGTTACTCTTCTGGACAGAGAAAAATTGGGGGGGGGGGGTTAAGTATGTAATTAACAGACGTTCTATGTTCTTCCGAACAATAAACAAGGGAGGTAACTTTTCTTCAATGGTCAAAATGAATCCCTCTTTGATTTTTTTGGTAGCTGAAAAAGGCAGTTCTAAACGATTTCAAAACTTGTGTCCAAGTAATCATAAACGTTGATACACATTTTCAATATAACTTCTATTATTTTCTTCCCTTGTGTATTCACTGATAGTTTTCTTTTGGTCACCAAACTTAGCGTTGTTACTAAAAAAAATTATTTTCACTTTATTCAAATTTTAATGCCAATTTGTCGATTATTCTTACAGGTTTCAATTCCCAAAGAACTGCTAGCTCGAAGAAAATGCAGTGCTCTCGACGACGAAGTAAGTTAATCTCTGTTTGTTTTTTTTAGGTATTCACTGATGAAATATTTTAAGGAGCCGTGGATTTTATTTCTCACAGATTCATGCTTCTTATGTTTTACACTCATTTGGATATATCAAAAGCATCAATTAACTAAAATTATTCATTGTCGTCATCTTTGTTCAGACAGGAAACATTGGAAACTAAAAGCCATTTTCAAATTTAATACTCTGTAGAATTTGAATTTGCTTTCTTTCTATGATTTTATACAATTGTCAACTTTAAATCGTTATGATTTCACTCTCACTCTCTAAAAATTTGAGAAAAATTTTTTAAAATTCTTTATAACAGTTTTTACTTTCAATTCATTTTATCAAGAGGGTTTAGCTTTTTAAAACATAGTTTTAATGATAGGAGTAATAGAAGAAATTATCTATATGATGTTTTTCTTTGTTTCATTGTATTTGAATTGATAACTAGATTAGTAGAAAAGCAAGTATCCTCTTTCTTTCTCTCTCTCTCTCTCTCTCTCTCTCTCTCTCTCTCTATATATATATATATATATATATATATATATATATATATATATGAGAGAGAGAATCACCTGCTTCATCTTTATGGAACGTAACAATCCATATCTATGGGGGGGGGTGCAGCTAATAAAAATACTAAACTGAATAAAATTTGGTGGGAGCCAGGATAACCACTGACTTTTATTGTATGAATTTAGCTTTAGTTCAATTCTTTTGCTCTAAAACCCTTAAAAACAGATCTTGAGAGGTGAAATTTCAATATGTTTTTGTTCAAACGTAGAGCATTAAATCAACTTCAAATAAATAAGTACTTTGAATGTAAACTATTTTATTTCTTTTGTTCACTTAATTATTTATGTACACCTTGAGTATCTCTTGTGGTGGCGTGGTATACCTTTCTGGGAAGCTGTATGTATTGAAATTTTATCTTCCTTGGTCCGTTTCTAATAAACACCTTGAGAGCTTATATTTTTAAAAGAACCAAACTGAATCTAAATTCATCTAAAACTTAGTAGTTATCCTTGCATCTGCTAATTTTTTAGCAGTTTCATCTGCTATGTTCACCACTGCACATATCTGATTGAGAAGTATCTTAAACACTTTGTTTTTACCCTATGCCTACCAGAATGAACATTCAAATTAGAACACTCAGTCCAAATTCTTATTTCCACTCAGTGATATATATTTTTTTTGTTATTCTGATAGTGTTTAATCTCCAAAATCTATGGCCATGATCATCTGCTAAATTTCCTGCAAAAATCAAGTCTTCAAATGACTTGTATATCCCTAAAAAAGATTTGCTTATTTTAAATCTTTCATATCATTTTTCCATCTCCATTGGACGTAATTGTTTTTCTAACCTGAGGAATTGCTCATTTATAAAGATCTGTTTTGTTTTTCACTTCGCGCAATCACATGAATTTCTTTTGGTGAAAATCTTGGATAATCTCAGTATTGTCAGTTCCACGCTTTTCCTATTTAATTCAATGTATTTCTTGTTTTGGCAACTTGAAAATTCAAGATTTAGGGTTCTCATTTTTTTTCATTATTTTTTATTTTTTTATTTATTTTTTTTTTTTAGTTCAGTTTAGGTTGAAAAATATTTTTGAGTTGGTAACACTCACTCAAGGAAGTGTTTCCATTCTCTCATTGTTTGTCTATTGTCTATCATGGTTTTTGCGTTGTTTTTGTTTTTCAGTATTTTTTCAACACGGAAGAAGGTGTGATCCACTGGGCCAAAGCACAACAACGGATGAAGGAGAGTAAAGAGCAACTGATGCGTGAGAGGGAAGCAGCAGCAGCGGCGGCAGTATTGAATAAGCAGTGCCTGGCTGAGGCAGAGTTGAAGAGCCAGCAAGCGTTAATGCCCGTCGCTTCAGAGGATGTCTACGCAAACATCCACAATATGGCCGACAAGATGCTCACCCCGACACCAATCTCTCAGCACCAGGCTATCTCCTCTTCTAACAGCACAGTCGGCACGGACGCCAACGCCAACATGTCGCAGTTTGACGTCACACAGTTCGAACGTGAGGATGACCCTTTCGAAAACCTTGAGCGACAGGTCATCAATGAATTTGAAGAGCTGAATCAAGTTTTCCAGAAGTCTGCTGAAAGCTCTGAGTCTCCCGAGGGGAACTATGAGAATGTGGTTGTGGTGAGCAAGCCGCCCCCTGATGCGGCTGCCCCACCACCTCTACCTCCACCCCTTTTGCCTCCACCCCCTGGTTCGGCAGCGGCGGCAGCTTCGGCAACAGCTGAGCATGAATCTCCCCGACATGTTCCTCTTGGCTCACAAGCAGCACCCATTGAAAATTCCACAGCTGCTGCTGAGCCTGAGATGACCCATGTTGAAATTAGTGGCAATGGACCAGACGAGAACTCAGAAGCCGAATTTGATGATGACGATGCTATCTACGGAAATTTACCATGCCGTAAAAAATCCACAACTGGCTCCCCCAAAAGGAGAGACAGTAATCATTACGTGATGGTGTCATATGCGAACGGGCGGTTGGTGCGTGATGCAAGCAAAAGACAAGCCATTGCTGCGGCCAGACAATCGTCTCTTGACGAAGAATTAAAAAGTAAGATTGTGATGTCCAATTCGTTAAATCAAAAGACTTGTACAGTGCCCGCCTCTGTTGTGTCTGGAAACAGTGAGGAGAGTACGGGCCCAAGTCCAGACACAACCATACTAAGTGAAGGTATTTATGAAAACATGCCTGTTTCTTCTCCAGATAAAAACAATTATGAAAACTGTTTTCTAGCACAGAGGTCAAGGCATTCTGTGGCATTTGATGGGGACTCACCTGTCTGTCCACCAGCCATCCCTCCTAGAACTGACCTGGCCAAACTACGAGGCACACACAGTACGCCCAATATTCACCAAGCCTCTTCAGGCAAGGACGCTAAGTCCGTGTCGCCTTTTAAGTCCCCTCCTTCACCAATGCCAAGAAAACAGGTGAGTCGTATGCATAACTCAAAAGTGTGATTTTAGATGTTCTAGTATTTCTTATCTCTTTTCATGCCTAAAATAATCATCAATCCATCACAACAATTCTATAAATTGCTATAGAGTTATAATTACAATTGATTTATGTTGATGTGTTTCTGTTCTAAACGGAATATTCAGAGGTAAGTAAACAGACATCTATGTGAGCAAGTGAAATATTCGTTGAAAAACAGAGGGAGTAATACCTGAGATTTCAGTAAATGAAATCTATAAATGCATACTTTGTCTATGATATCTTCGGATCTTACCTGTCTGACTTTATATATTTTTGTTTACTTCGTATATTTTTTTTTGTTTCATGTAAGATTTTGATATTACTATTTTTGAAAAAGATAGTCATATTACTGCTTATGAAATTTCTTATTTTTATGAACAAAAGCCCAAAATAACAAAAGCACAATTAGGTATGAATATCATAAATGGAGGAATCCCAGATATTTCAGTTATGGTTACTCACTTCTGCAAAGTAACCAAAAGTTGTTGACTTTGCATTATTTTATCATAAATATACAAAAATATTCATCACTTTATCACACAAATAAAAACCAAATCTATATTTTTCTCTTTTATACTTTCACTTTTTTATGGTTTTTGTAAAGCTTTATTTTTGCCTATTATTGTTAGTAGATTACTAAATCATCATTTATAGATGTTAAATCTTCCTTTTCAGATGAATTCCTTTGATAAATAAAAATTGGGCAGTCTAAAAGAAGTAATTTTTTTTTTTAAATCCAGCCATTTTAGCTCTTTTTGGCTGTCAGACTAGTGCAAAAGTATTTTTGAGTTGGCAACACTGAGCTTCCAGCAATTTTTTCTGCTAACACCCATGACCATTATAGTTAAGTTAATGTTGGCTGTGTAATAATGGGTTACAATGGTATAGTCAGATTTCAGGAAACTCATTGATCAAATGCTGATGTTCCCTATTCCAATCTTTCTGCTTTTTATTTCCAAACAAAGTATGACTCTATTATACATGGATTTACTCAGATGAATAATATCTTCATCCTGATTGTTGTAATTATATTACTTTTAATGAGCCTTTTAGCCTTCTCCAGGTGTCTGTTGTAGTTGTTCAAATAAAAGAAAACCTTGTACTTAAGATTCTAAAATTCTGCATCCTGATTACATTATAGGTTGTGCAAAAAAATCATATATTCTGGTTCCGTGGGAGAGACTGACAAGTGTCATAAGGTTTAAGGCTATAAGTCTAGCCAAGCCCTCCTAGTAACCTGCCTGGAGGTCATGAGCTCGATCCTTACATCGGGTACATTACAGGAAGAATTAACTGATAGCGTGGACAATGAAATGAGAATAATCTTGGATTGAATAAAGGGTTACCAACTACAACAAACACTTGAAGAAAACCAGAGGGTATAATGTTGAAAAGTTTTCACTATGACAACTGAGATGAGGACATTAGTCCAGTGTATAATAATAATTCTGAATATTTTTTGCAGCTCTTTTATTTTCAGTATCCAAAGGTAAAAAAGAATGCTTTGTTTTAATGACAAAGTGAAGTTTGTAAGTTCTTATGTTGAGATATTGTGTTAAAATTAGCCTCTAAAGCAAATTAGTACAGAACTACATATTGGCCTGCCTCATGGTTTAGGTGGTCATGTATTTCCCATTGATACTTCAAGTCAATGTTTAAACTTAGATAAAGGCCAGGATTCGAAGTAATAATTTTTTTTTAAGCAGGTCCTTTTTTTTACTTGGAAGACTGATTTGACACAATCTCCCTAACTCCATTCTTCTTGTCCTAAACTACTGTATGTGCCTGTATAGAAGACAGACATTTCTTTTAGAACTATGTAAAATTCAAACTGCATCCAATGCACTTATATTATGACAAGAGGGTCATCTGGAGCTCAATGTGGACAGTTATTGGGCTTCTGTGAGTTGCATTGAGGGGTAGTCCTTCAGATACCCTGGTAAACCATTTGTCTTATAATCTGGAAGTGAACTAAATCAAGCTTAATAAATATCAGTACAGAAATGCAAATTTCATCAGACCAAATCTGCTACACCTTTTCTTTTTAAAACAAATCAACAAGCTTGTGACTTTGAATCGATAACCTGTAAAGCTTTGGTATTGAAGTGAATTTTCATTTCTCAGCAAATATAATGAAATCCTTTAAATGTATCTCTTTTTCTGTGTTTGTATGATTTTGGAAATTGGATATTCTCATTAAATTTTATCTTACAAATTGACCGCAAGAAATGATCAGAATCAATCCAGTTCATAAAGAATGTACTTTTATTCATCCTTTTTCTTTTTTTCTCTTTCTATCTTTTGTATTTGATAATGTGTAGTCGTGGAGCCGACACCCACCAGTTCCACCAATTAGGAGTCGGCACAATGGTCAGGTTTCACAGAGCTCAGTGGAGACAAGCTGCAGTGATGACAGCCCCACAGACTGTAGCCAGGTGAACGATCCATTCCCCAATATGTCACAGGAAGCCCAGAACTTTGTGCAACAATACCTCTCCATGGGATTCCCTCGGGCCCGTGTGGCCAGAGCTGTGGAGAAGCTAGGACTGGATGAGAAAGAAGTAGGATGTTTTGTTTATTTTTTTTTGTCTCACTATTCTCTCTCTATAAGTGTATATTCTTTACTTTGATTTGATCATATATATGTGTATATATATATATATATATATATATATATATACACCTTAATATACCTTTCATTAAAAATGATAGATAAGGAGCATCTTTTTCATCTTTTAGTAATTCTTTATTTGTTTTCATACAAGTGAACAGATCTTGTGTTTCATCAAAGATAGATATTTGCCAAAAGATCTGTTTACTTGTATGAAAACAAGAAGAGAATTACAGATTAAAAGATGTTGCTTGTCTGTCATTTTTAATGAAAAATGTAACAAAGAAAATATGCTGCCAAATCATATATATTTAAGTAAATAAATATATGTAATCATACTTAACACACACGTGTGCAGTATCATAAGCAATTCAACTTGAATTTAGTCTATGCCTCAAATGAAATGAGAGTGGTCTACCTATTGATCAAGTGTGAAAGTGTTGTATATATGAAGCAAGAAAGAAAATAACTGAGGAGAAAGTAGTTTTATGGGTTAGAGTTGAAGATATGGAGAACAAACTCTGTACTTGACGGCTTCTAATTCATCAGCCAGTTTTTGCTTTCTGCAATGTAACCAGTGTTCCCCTCTTTTTTTTAGTATTGTGTACAAAAAATTTCATGTTGAGTAAATTTTTTCACAGTGACAAAAGTATGTACGCAATATATTTTCAAAGAAAACTGTGTGCTATCTACAGAATTTCAAACCTCTTTTGTGCACATTAAGTTTTTTTGTGTGCTGGTTGTGAAACCTTTGTGTGTGTGCAGCTTAAAGAGAACAATAAATGGGACTTCTTTTCCATTATCTTTTGTTCTGTTCAATTCTCGCATTATTTATTCCAACATTGCATCACATGAAGATTTAAAAAATACCCCCCAAGTACGCAGCCCTGTGTTCTCTGACTTCTTTTTTAGTATTACATCACTGTACACAAAATAAAGTTGTAAAGGATTTTGACCTTACTTTGGTACTTCTTTTGCATTGAACCACTTTACACACTGACTACTAAAATTCAGAGGGAATATTAGTTATTATAGATAATTAAATCAGCATTCTGTTCAGTTAATTGTGACAATAGTAACCATTATGAGATAATGATATATATATATATATATATATATATATATATATATATATATATATATATATATATATATGAAGACCATAACCACCAAGTTTTTTTTTTGTTTGTAAGTTTGCATCACAATGAAGATATAGATTTTACTCACTACCTTTCTTTGAAGTTGATTGAAGAAAGGAAGATTGACTGTTATAGCTGACACATAGACACAGTTTGCTGTCTTCCTCTCTCTAAAGCAAATGAAATAGAGGAAGACTTATGTGGCCACTAGTTAAAGTGTGAGTAACTGCTGTAGCTGACGCACAGGCATAATTTGCTGTGTCTGTGTGAAAGTTTGGCAGAACATGAATTTTATTCTCTTCCTCTCTTTAAATCTGAATTGGGAGAGAGTGAGACTTATATTCTGAAATATTAATCTATCCTAAGATAACAATAAATCACGTTTTTTTTTGACAGGTACTATGTTAGTATATTTATATATAAAGCTTGATAACTAAAAGGCAAATCAGAAAAGTTCAGATGAATTTGCTTCTAAATATACAATCCATTTTTGCCACAAGTAATTTAATCTAAGTAAATTTGTGATTGCATGTCAAATAATTTGATTATCATTGTGGTAAATCATTTTTTTCCAATTGAGTTTCCAATTGCATCTCATTTTCACAGGGAGATTACCACTTATTGAATTGAAGTCAATCAGTAAACTTTGGTTAGAATTTCTATACCTCACATCAATGAATCACCATAGCCAGTGCATGTACCAGTACTAATTATCTAAAAAAATTCATCTGAATGAATAGATCTTTTAAAAAAAATGACAATAGAGACCCCCAAAAGTACTTCTTTGGAGAATAAACCCTAAAGAAAACATTTTTAGATTGTGCCTAGTGGTGTACTCGTACAAATTTCCAGGTTGTAGTCCCTAAAATATGACTAGGAGTGCCTGGAGAGACACAGACACACTTGTAGACAGGAATCTGTAGCCCACTTGGTTGGTTGGTCAGTCAGGCCATTAATGGAGTCATGGTGATTTGTTTGCATAATTCACTAATAAAGCAATAAACAAGATAAATTTCAACTGTCACTTATATTTTATATTCGGGAAAATACATTCAGTAATTTTAGATGAGTCATTATCATTCCAAGAGCTTTTGATCTCATTCTTTTTGTTGTTTTCACTTGTACGCAAAGGCTGTTGAATGAATTGGCTGAAACATTGTGGTAAAAACAAATTCAATAAAAAGAATGAGAGCAATAGTTAAAACTGTTCTTGAAAAGATATATACTGACTGACTTAGGATTATAATAACTGACTTTATTCTTTTTTCCTAGAAAAATGAAAAGTAACATTTCATAATGTAAATCCATTTAAAATGTAGATATAAATTCTCTTGGGGGATTCCCATTGTTTTCCTTTTTATCTAAATGACTCATAACATCACTTGCTGTCATTTGACTTTATCTTGAATATTTCATTATAGCAACCATTTTCATGATATTGGATTCATTCTGATAAACATCTCAGAAGATATTTTTGGTGCTTTTTCGATTATGATTATCTTATTTTTTTAAAATCACAAATTGAGACACTTAGTTACTTTTCTTTACTCAAACTAACAGAATGATAGCCATATTCTCTTTATAATTGTGGACCCCATCAACAAAACTGAAATTCTTGGTAGAACATTACCCCTGGCACTTTCTGTTCATATTCGGTCAATTTTATTGTGATTTAAAAACTCTTTAAAATCATTGCTATATTTTAATTTGTTTGGAGTATCTTATACATATTGTATATGAAGTTTACAATATTATTGAGCATTACATATCATGATTCCTTTCATTTAGTATGCTAGCATTTCTTTTCTGAATAAATTCTATTCTCTATTTTCTTCAGAAAAGAATCTTTTTTGAAATAATCTTCAACTAATCCTTGATATGATGAATCCATGTGGCTCATTCTAACAACTGAATCTACCAAATCAAGAGAATGACTTTTATGATTACTCTTTATTTTAGGCATCAAATCAGTTGATTTGATGTATGATTTATTTATCAATTATTTCTGTTAACCCTATCAGCCCTAAACAGATGTTATCTTTAAGTGTCTTGTGTACTGATTCAATTGGTGAAAATTATGATTAAATGATGTGTGCAATAAAAGTGAAATAACTGAAGGAATTATCAAGAATGAAACATGACAAAAGTTGTTTATTTAAGATTAGATTAAATTCCTTTTATAATGGTACTAAAATTGGTTCTGTATTGATGAGGAATTATTGTCATGGAAAATTGTGACTTTGTTTAAATTTTACACATTCTGTATATTAAAAAAAAATTATCTGAAGTTTTTCAAATACAAATTTAGTACCAATAGAGAAAGAATTTAATCATCTTTCTAATACTGTTTTATGTATCACAAACAAGTTTTCACACTGCCATTTTATTTACTGGCTGTTTGTACAGCCTTTTTGATCATTTCATAGCAATTTATGCAGGGGTTTTTCTTTTTTTTTTCTTGCCTTGAACTACACCAAATTTTTGGGCATTTCAGGCTCTCCCATGAGTAAATGATCAATAGAATTAATCTATGAATAAAGGGTTGATCGAAATCTCTTTGAAAATATGTTGGGTTAATAACTGCATAATGTGAACATTTCAGGTGTAGCATTTCTTACTAATCTTGTAGGTTTTTATGAATAGATATACAGCATACAACCTGTAATATTCATTAATCGGATATTTCTGATTTGTTCTTCTGTGTATCACATCACATATTGCAAATCTATTGTTTAATTATTACTTGTGTTGGTACGAATAGCTGCCAACAAGACTAAATGCATTTGTTTTACTTGTGCTAATTTTTCTACCTCAAAAGATGTCTTTTTTGTTTTTGTTTTTTTGTTTTTGTCTTCTTAGGTGATTGATCATCTTTGTATGGTGGATAAATTGGGAGAAGAAGGTCATGACCCACAACTTGTAGAAGATGCTCTGCACTTGTTTGACAATGACATTCAAAAGGTTCAAGTACTTTTCTTTCATCAATTTTCATTTTTCTCCTGCTCTTTTTTATCATCATCTTCAAAATGTTGATAATTTTCCAAGTTATCTCCCTTATGTAATCTTGACTTGAATGGATATTATGAATTTGAATGATAAATTTGAGCAAGAAAGCAACTCAATAGCTAATTTTTTATCATTTTTTCCCATTATTCATATATATATATATATATATATATAAATATGATAAGAGCCATGTATATCGCAGTATCAGTAGTTATCATCAGCCCCTCTACCCTCATATCCTCTTATTAAAGAACCTGACTTTCTTTTCTCCCTCCTCCCTTCCTATTTAAACTACCCAAATTTCTTCTTCCCTCTCTCCCTCCCTGCTTGGTTTATCACACTTATAGTATCACTAACAGCCATCGTCGGTTGCTGTACACTTATGGTAACTGTCAACCAAGTGATGGTTCATTGACTAATATTCATGAAAACTGCTTGGTGGTAAATTCGAAGCCCTTCATAAAACCCAATTTATAATTTTCTGATAACTTCTTTTTTGATTTCTTGCAGGCTGAATGCTATATTCATCTTCACCAACAATTTGTGGAACTTGGCTTCCAGAGATCCAAGATCCAAGAAGCCCTCGTGACCTCCAAGCTGGACAGTGACAAAGCCTTAGATCTATTGACCACTTAATCTGCATAGACACACAATGAAGCATCTATCTCTCTCTCTCTCCCTCTCTGCCTCACACACACACACACACTCATACAGACAGCCACTCAGAAATCCTCCAACAATTACACACAATCGAATCCATGTGTAAAATGCATCCATATATTGTAATATACCTCTGTTCAACAGTATCTGCCACTGAATCAATGTTCTATGTTATTAAGTTTTTTTTTCCTCTGCAGATTTTCTGACACGCCCAAAGGAAACTAAAAAGGAAGCCCATCTGTAAACACTTGTTTTACCTGGATTATTTTTAATCTTAGTCATTGTTGCTTTTGTCCTCAGCCAAACCTCTGCCTGTGTGTGGATGGGTGTGTGCACAAATTCTGTTGCAGCCAAAACTCTGTCTGCTAGTGGATGAGTGCGTGTGTGAAATCTGTCATCTTCCTGTGTATATGTCTGCGTTTGTAATTTGAGTCATGTTTGCTCCTACATGTCCTTCACCGGCGCATGTATGTAAGTGTCTAAATTCATGTCTGCCTTCATGTGTATGTGTGTGTTTATGTGTTATTGTCTTGGTGTGTTTGTGTGTATGAGTTTAGAGGGTGGCTAAGGGGTTGCTGGGATACCTCCCATGGAGGAGAGACTTTTAGTTAAGGAATTCAACTGCCCTGCTACCTGCACTGCCCCACAAGACATGACCCTCCCCTCCTTTGTCAGCATATCTTACCATGAAATTCTTTCTTTTAGTTCCTCAATCAAATGACAAAACAAAACATACCCCCAGCCAAATGATTGAACTTATAAACAAGCTAGTCAAATATCGATGAAATCTGGCATTATAACAAATTTGGTGGCAATTTTAGGTTTCATCTGGTAACTTTTCAGTCAAACCTTCTGCACTCACAATACATATCTACTTTCTTGAGCTTCTTCTGTTGAAAAAAAACGAAAGAAAAGTTACCTCCCCTTTTTGGTCTTTGATTTCTCTTTTTATTTTGTATTATATCTTCTTGACTTGTGCCTATTATTATTATTATTCATTTCCTCCATCTTTATCATCCCAAGCTTCATGCTTTCTTTTTTTTCTACTCTTCATTTATCAAACTCAACATTTTTACCTTCCATTTTCTTCATTGCTGACGGTCAGTTTAGTTATTCTATCTCTAATTTTCTACTTTTGGTTGTTCATCTTTCTTATTCTTGAAGAGTTCAATGCTAGGATTTCCAATTGTGTATAAGTTGACATTTCTTGTCAAATGATGCTGTTTATTTGTGAACACTGGGTATACATTTATCTGTACATGATCTAGCTTTTATTTTGGGCAGTTATTTTTCTATAATTCATAATGGCTGGCAACCTGTTATGCCTATGGATGTAATTTTACTGATGACAGGTTTCTTCCTTCTCTTCCATTTGGTCAGAGCAGAGATGTCCTCATTTTCACTTTTTTTTCTTGTAATGGATTCTGCTGCAGTTCCTCAAAACTCTTCATTCTTGGAATGTCCTTTTTACACCTGCATACAGGATTGTTTATGAAAATGTGATGATTTTGCCACTTTTGATTTGGAAAATATATATGTATACATAAGCACATATATATTGATTGAGTAGAGGTTTCAAAATGTTGTATGTTTGTGAATATATCTGTCTTTGAGTCACAGACTGCAGAATATTCAACTGGAAGCCATTTTCTTTTTCCCTTTCGTGGCTCAGGCTTTTATCAAAGCTATTTATCTAATGTCATCGTAATGACCACTTGGCTTGAAAAACAGAATGACAAGCTATTTTAAAAATGACTTTTGATCTTTTGAATTCCTTTCCACTTTGGACCAAAAAGATGGACTTTTCTTTGCCAGGGGTTGAGTCACTGGAAGGCAGAAAAATAAAACTCTATTTTACTTTTTCTCATGGCCTTCACAATCTCAACAGGATTTCTTTGATGGTCAGTGAATTTATGAATTAATATAACTCTACAGCCATAAAAATAATAGGGGAAATCTTTTCTTGAAAATTCACCAAATGTATTTTCCAAGTGAGCCTGAAGTAGCAATGAGAAGTTTTGGCTAATTTTTAGTGATGCAATTCTATTCTTGTGATATTTAACAACTGAATGTACAATATGGTTGCTGTCAACCAGCCAACCCAGAAAGGAAGAGTCTCAGATTTCTTACTGATGACAAACGTTTTACGTCTTCAGGAGACAAGAGACAAGTATCTAAGAGCTCTAGATATTTATTTGTATTACAAAACAGAAAGTTAATAGTGTGAGACCAGATAGAGGGAGACCATCTGAAAATTCTTCAATGCATGATGTAGATAAAAGTTAAAGAAAGTGCAGGGGTCAATTATTGAAACGATTTTCAATTTGATAGAGAAGTGATGGCAGGAGTTGAAGCAGTTGTTCACATAGCTTGAAAGATTACTTATTGTAACACAATGAACACATATGAACATGAAAAATTGATTAAAAAAAATCAGAAAAGACCTAAGCCTAGATATAATGCAATATGTTTTCTTTCCAGATGCAAATATCAACTCCAGCACACTCCCTAATGTAGCTGATTAATTGCCTATTTACATTATTTTAAAACAAATACAGGGTGTCCATAAAGTCCCTGTCTATTTTTGTTTAAACAGTGTAATAAGATAGATAGACTTTATGGACGTCATGTATATACAAGGCATCTGTCTGCTGTGATCTACATAATTTTGCTTTGGCTACCGTTAATATTATTCTTACTTACAGCGGCACCAATCACTTGATTACCGAAGAAAAATCAATTAAAAGTATTCCATACCACTGGTGCGTTGTTTTACCTCTGGGCTGAAATTATGATGGGTGGCATACCGTTACCTTTTTTTCCCCCCCCCTTTTTTTTTTTCAAAGAAATGTTGGTTAATTGGTTGACTCAGGTTCAATTCTTAGTAAGTTTTTCACATTGACAGTGTTTATATTTTGTGTACTTATGACAAAATATACTAAACACTTTTTGGTACTTTTTTTGTTATCTACACGCCTCTCCCCATTTTTGCCAATGCCCACACTCGTTCTGCTTTTCAAGTGTTGACTCATGTTATTAATACAGTAATACAACAACAGTAATAATGAATGAACAGATGAAAGAATTAATAGACCCTGGCTGTGTTGAACTTGGCAAGAAGATATTGGAGACTTGCTGCCACTCAATCCCTGCAATGCTCATAATCTGATCTAAAAGTGCAAATGTGTGGAAAAAAAAAAAGGAAACAAAAGAAGAAAGTAATGATTAGTATTTTTATCAATGGGAGTTTACACAAGGACAGTTGTGGGGATTGGCAGTACAGAGTGTAGCATATAGACAACAAGGAAGTACCTATTTGATTGTTTTCAAGCTCATCTGGTGAAAACCATTGTCAATAGTGACATTTTGGATATGAGAGATCCAAGATTGAGCCAAGAAGTGGTCATCTCAATGCTGACGGTCTTTCAAATCCTCTGCCCACCATATCACATATAATTGTGAATTTGAACTACGTGCAATACCCAAGAGGTATTACTACTGCAGCAGTAAATTGACTGATCATCTGACTCCAATTCCAACATTATGTACATTGACTCACTTTTCATTTTTAGGTTACATTCTATAAAATGCTCTTGAGCAGTCTTAACTACTGTCTTTTTTCTTTTTTTTTTCTCTTTTTTTTTCTCTTCATCTTTCTTTCTTTCTCTCCTCTTCCTTTCTCTTTCACTTTCCCTGTTTCTACTCCATCCTTTCTTTCTCTCTGCTGTTTCTCTTCCTCTTCCCTTCTCTCTTTCTATCCTATATTCCTCTTTTTCTGTCTTCTTCATTTATTCTTCTTATCTTTGATGTTGCTGTTCTGTTAGGTTGCTCACTTCATACACTCCCCAGCTTTTATTATTCAGAGACTTCTCCTTCTTTTTAAATGTATTATCATTATTAGTAATAGTATTATTTCCACTCTTTCCCTCCTGGTTTCTATTTGTTTCCATCAATCAATCAATAGGTATAATCTTTTCTGTCAAGTCGACATCTTTTCAGAGGCTCTAATATTGTTTCTTACCTGTACAGTCTAGTTAGAGATTTCAATTTCCAGAACTCTATTATTTTGTCATTTTGGCTGTGCCACGCTTCCATCTCAAAAGATTATATTTCTATTCGGTTAAATCTCTTGGGTTTTATTTTTTCAAGACCTAGTCTTTGATATGCCTTGACAGGTTAGTGCATATAGTATCAGAGCCTTGGAAGAGATGACACAGACTAATGAAAAGGTACTTCATCATTTAATGATAAACTCACAGACCAGCTGATACTTACACCCCTACACACATGTATTTTGTATGCAAGCGTGTGTGTAAGTATGTAAAAGCCGGGTCTGTAATTGTACATAGCTTGTGTGTATGTACAAAGCGTGTGTGACGCTTTCTTCAATGGCCGCTTTGTCCCTTGATGCTATTTCCCCTCTACAGAAGAGTTCAACTCGTGGCTGGGAGTTACTTCCCTTTGGAGTGATTTTGGTGGGCTTGACTCTAGAGTGCATGGGGGTGGGGACAGAGTGTCAAGTTTGCGGTTAGATGGTGAGTGAGTAAAATAAACATGAGAGAATTCTGTAATTGTGGGCACCAAAGTGTGTGAGTGTGTATGTGTGTGTGTGAGTGTATATGAATGTGCATGCGTGTTCTCCTATTGATAAAAAAAAACTTACCCCACCAGAAATGGGTAGGCTATTGGCATTGACTGCCTCAGCCAAGATATCTTACTGCACGCAAATGTTGTTGGCAAATGTAGTCATTCTGAATAAAGAAGCCCCAAAAGAAATCCTATAAAGCCTAGACTTGTTCATATTATTACTAACACTTACATGCAGTCCACACAACACGAGACAACTCTTACACAGCCATCATTGACATACACTCACACAACTACACACTCCTTTACAGGTACAGGCATGTAAATAAATAAAGATGTTTTCTTAAATCTTCTTTTTGTCTTTTATGATAATTCATTAAGAGATTGTGTTTATTTTTTTCACAGAGGTAGATCTTTTTTTTTTCTTTTTTTTTTCTTTTTTTTCTTTTTTTTCTTTCTTTTTTTTTTTCTTATCTGGTTTTGTTTGTCCATACAGATATGACACCAAACCAAAATCTCCATGGAGCCCAGATTGACAAATGAGTTTGTTTTTCCAAGAAACTTATAATATTTAGATTTTTTTAAAGTGAGATGTAAGTTTGATAAAAGTTATGGGTTTCATGAGAGACATAAATAGAAATTATGATTTTTTTTAAAAATACAAAATCATTGGTACATAAAAATATTAGCTTAAAAAGATTTTGAAAGCTTTATGGCTGTGAAAAATGTGAATAAGAGAAAGAGAAATTTCTTTGCAACTTTTAATCAGGTCAGTTAAAAAAATTAAAACCAATTGAAAAATTATGCTTAAGGTAGGAGTAGTCTCAAAAATTGATAATAACGATTTTTAAAACTTCATTGAATAAAGTTAAATGGAAAATATCATTATTTAATTCCCAGTTATGTTACTCAGACTTGGAAATAATAATTATTTTTAAATCTCAATTCTAAAACAGATCAAGCACACATTAAGTTGTAGGATACACCTGGATTCACATATCTGAAATATGCTTTCATGATTATCTTCCCCATAACAAGAGAGAGATTTCAAAATTGAAATAGGAATTATTTTCATTTATGACTGACCTCAAAAATTTTTTTTTTAAATTTGTGAGGAATAATTTTTTGTTTCAGTTGGACTCCAGTCTTGTATGAGTACCGAAAAAAATTATCCATATCATTTATTTGGGAGTTCTTAATTTTTTTACTAAATATAATTATTCAATTTTTCTTTTGAAAAATCTAACTTTTGATAATCTGAAAATTATAAAAATTAAACTGATTCAAATTCATTGAATAATTTTAATGATGTACAAGTGTATACAAGAATTTTATTGGTTTTTATGATTAAAAAATTTAAAAACATTAAGATTTTAAAAATTTCCGTCAGAAAATGTATGTTACTGTGTTTAAAAGTAACACTGATTGTATTAATTTTTATATCATTCTGGAGATGAAAAACTTGAGACATTTATCGGAAAAAAAATAATGTTTAGCTTCAATAAGGTGTTTTGTATACCAAAGTGTCTTATGGAATTTTCTTTTTTTTTTCAAATTAGTTTTTTTTATCTGAGTAATGCTTATATCAGATCTGTTCCTTAGTTGTTCACAAAGGAGCAAGCAACTTAGAAGAATTAGAAAGCTATCAAAGTTTTTGCATTTTCATTGCTGTATCATTCAAAGCTTGGATATTCTCACTAACGCATTGTTAGTTGAAGTAGTTGCAGTTGATCAGATAATGGTTGTGGCTGAGAAGTCATTGGTGGACCAGAATGTAGCTGACTATGAGATTCACTCAGCATCCCCAGCATGAATGTTTGTAAAGTGGGGGGGTTCGATATATAGGAATGATCCCACTTTCTTGGCTTCCTACAATCATTTTCCAGTATTACAATGAGACGTCACTACTGGCGGCCATTTCGACTGTAAGAGTTGCCAGAAAGGACGTAGAGTTCACCAGCAGGTTGCTTTAAGGGCACTTATCCTGGTATGGAATCAGTTGTCCATCTTCTAGACTGGTTGCCAACCAAGGCTAGAGAGCCCAGTTTGCCCTGTATATTTCAAATAAATAGTACTTAAATGAACAATTACACTATTGACTCATCATGATGCAGAAGTAAGGGGCCATAGTTTTCTACTGCGTTGTAACAAATTTTAAATTTTTACCATAATCCAAATCCAGGACCCCCACTACTAACTTCTTCAAGACTGACCCTTGTGATTCATGTAGAAATGAAGTGAAAACCATTAAGGTGGGGGTAACATGAAGCTAGACCTACATTGAAATGTTAGCTCATAAGTTACTTATTTGTTTTTTTGATTGAGAATTTTATATTTCTGCATATTAACTAATCTATTAATTCCTCTGCAAGTTATACAACAAATAATCCTGTCCCAATATTCTGAGAACCTGTTTTTGTTTTTTTTTTTTAAATAAATGTATCAAAAATGGAGGTTTACTTTTCTTATATGAAATTTTTAATGACTTATCTTGTCCATAGTTTTGAGAAAGGTTGTGTACAATCAAAGAGTTTTTCAGACAATTGAACAACTTGTTGCATGTGCAGTTAAGATGTTCCAGCTGATTCATTCTGCAGCCTTCTTCAGGTGTACTATCTGGATGTGATGGTAAACAGAATTTTCTAATTATGGTAAAAAGAATATTCCTATGGTAGCCATGCTATAATATTGGATTCAGGAACTCTGTTAGAAACTGAGGAAAATCAGGAAGGTAGCCCATATGAACATGTTAACTGAATGTATAAGACAAGTGCAGAGTTCAACCCAATGTGGATTCTGCTACTCAAACGGGACAAGGTATGGAAATACAGGCTTAACAAGGAAAGAAAAAGAGACCTACAGTACCCGAAACATTCTGTTTACCATCACCACATTCGGATTGTACATCGGCAGAAGGCTGTAGAATGGATTGACTGAAACATGTTAGTTGCACAAACAAGGAGGTCGATCATCCAGAAAACCCTTTGAACTTCTATCTTGTAATCTTTTATAAAACTTATAATATTCTTAATCTTGTAAGATAAGTTTGTTGCAAATCTTACATAATTATCTTAAGGCTTGAAATATTTTTTCAACTTTACACTAGTGACTTCAAATCTATTGTTAAAATTTCCAACTTGCATATCTTGAAACTTATTCTAAATTACATGTTTTCGCTTTTGCTCAATCCTAGCATCTTCTTTCTTGAAAATAATTTTCTAGAAGATATAAATAATCTTTGAATACAATGCAAAGCTTATTCTAATACTGAGTGGATTCTTGACCTTTCCATACTTCCTATTTGTCAAGTTGGGCTCATCTGCAATTTTCAGATGTTAGCAGGAACAATTTTAGTTTGCAAAAGTTGTTCATATTTTAATCTTGGGTATTGAAAGTTCTATGAAAGAATTGCTATACTGAATGGGATTTTTTTTTTTCAACTCAAGTGAATTCTGCATCTTGCACTGAAAAAAAATTTCCCTGACAAACTGACATATCTTTTTATTCATGTAAAGGTAGATTTTTATTAACTGCAGTGTGTAATGTTGAAATGAATTCGGTTAGTGAAGTAGTTTGTATTGTAAGATTCAGAAACCAGTCTGAGCTTTCCTCCAGTCCTTAAAAGTATTCTACCATTTGTAAATTGTACATGTCGAAGAATTATTCTGTTAGTAAGTCTTGCCTTAATTCCTGACCACTGACAATCCCTTTCTTGCTAACAAATTGAGTATTAAAACTTTTGACTAGCATTTTAAGGGGAATTATAAACCACAGCTACCCATACATGCTGCTTTATACCTTGTAAATTGAGCAGTTGTGATGGTAAAATTAAATTACCATGAGGAAAATACTACGAGTATGGTTTGAATCATGAATTTATAAAAATAGCACATGATCTATTGAATTTATAGAACTTTCTGTCTTGTTACTTTTCTTTCTTTTTTTTTTTTAAAAAAGAGAAGGGAAAAAGATTTAATTCAAGATAATACACAAACATTTTTTTTTTTTTTTGACTGGTTTCCAATCAAAAATGTGAATTATCTGTGCTAAGCCACTAAGAATGTAGATTTTATTCATGATTCCCAAACTTGCATTCTATCCTCAAATCAACAAGTTCCATGGGTTTGTGACCTTCAACAAAGATTAAGGGTTCTTCCATTTGAGAGAGTATTTTGTTTTTAATTCTTAGCTAGAGGCCAAGGGGAATGGAAAATAGCCATGTTTGTTGTGTTGATATAAGAATGTGCAAACATTCTCAACTCACTTTCCCTTCACTCTCTCATTTTCTGATTGAATCAAGGATCAACTATGATCCTCCACATGAGCTGTGATTACTGTCTTATTAAGAGATCAAAGAACTAGGCTTTCTGAACTTTCTCCCAATCTGAGCTTTTATTTGAACAGTAACAAGATTCTCAAGGCCATTTGGCTGTATGTCATGGTTAAAAAATTAATTCCTCCCTTGTTGGCTCATTTTGTAAAATGTTCCAAGAAGCTATTATATTCAACATTTCTCCACAAATCCATGCATTTCTTTAGAAAAAGACTTGTGCGTTATTTGAATAGATTGTCCGAATATTTGAAGAATAAATGTAGTATTAACAGGTTTGAAAATAGGATTGACAAATTTTCTGAAAAAAGGTATATAAGATGGATTAAATTGGTCAGTATTGGGAACTCTGGGGAAATCTTCCAAAGTATTTAAGTTATAAAGTATAGCAAGCTGTTGTATAATGAGGGGATGTTGAACTGGAAGAGATTTTTCAATGATGAGACAATATACCATAATGAGATGCCCATTGAGGCATTATATATAAAACAACAAAAAAGCACTTTTGTTTAACATCATTATATTTCTTGTGTTTTTGTCTCAGATTTTGGGATGAGTTATTGTTCAATATATTTTTTTCACACTCTGCTCATTTTTTTCCTCCCACAATATTTTGACTAATCATTTCTCCAACCTTCTCTGAATGAATTCTGTAGGAGGCAAGAACTTCTTCGTGATATGATACTGACATGGTACTTTTTGCTAACTCCTTGATTTCATCAATCATTTGATTAGTATTGTCAAAAAAAAATAAATAAAATAATGAGAACAACTGAAAAAAAAAAAACAAAACTTGAAGATATCAACTTATTTAATCATAGAGAGTATGAGCTAGTATGCAATTTCTCTTGTGTTCGTTACTGAATCATCTCATTGGTTAATTTACCTTTCTATTATGACATAACAATTGCATCATACAAACATCCAAGATTCAAAATGTCTAATCATGCATTAAAATAGCTTGAGTTGAGGTGAGACTTTGAAAAAACTTGAAATTAGGATACTTGAATTATTGAAATAGAAATTACCCAATAGATTTAGGCCCCTTAGTGCCAATCCATACATAAATAAGCTCATCATTGGAATGGGCATATTCTAGCAATAATAAATGCTACAATGTAGTCAAGTGTTATGTATATTGTTAGTAAAATTCAAAAGAATAAACATCTTTCAATGCAGCAAGAATTGAAAATCTGATTATTTGTATAATACTGTCTAGTTGTGAATTTTTTTAGTAAATGAAAATCTACGAATGACAATTAGTCACGAACCTTACTAGTTTGGATTTTACAAGTTTGTTGTTTTTTCTTAGATTGGAAATTTGAAAGGAATTTTTATTCACAAAATGAATTGAGATTAGATTAGATTTTTTTCACTCCAGCTCCGAGGGCGTGTTTTTTCCGTTGGGATGGGTCACTCCTTCGCTTAAGACAACAGTAATCTTGGCTTTGTGTTTGAAATAAATGGTCTGATTCTTCTCTAGCTAATCCATCCTCTCCTTGAATATGTTTAAACTTGGTTCTGTTACTACATTCTTAGGAAGGCTGTTCCGAATTGACACTATGAGCTGTGTGAAGCTATTTCTTCTCAGCTCTTTTTAACATCTAATCTTAAATGATTTTTCGTTTCCTTTTGCCCTTGTCTAATTTTTTTTTAAATTCCATCTTTGGTCAATATGCTGTTTCATACATTTTAAAGTCTCAGAATTAAGAGAAAATTCCAGAACCGTTTTCTGAAGAAGTGAAAAAGTACAGAATTGAAATACAAACCTTATATTGTGTTCATAACTAGTTCAGCAGAGTGGGAAAGAATAGATAACAGTTGATGGATTATGTAGAACTCTATCTGTACTTGAAAAACCTCTGGTCAAGGGAAGGGAATTACCCTGCTCACCATAAGAGACCTTTTGTTCATAGCAGTGATTCTCAACCTTTTTTTTTCAACCAATCTCTCTTCCTCCCCAAGGTACTTAAGATTCATACAAGAGACATTTGAGTAACAGGAATATCCCATTTTTTATTACTCGCCTCTCATTTCCTGCTCAACTGTTATCAATGTATTCCATCATGGAAAATAGGTTAGTCATGGGCTTGAAAATTGAAACAAATATCCCAGGCTCATTTACACACACTCTAAAATGAAACAAAATTCACCCTTAGGATTTTGAAGTATCCCAGGTTGAGAACAACTGGTTTTGAGATTAATGAGTTTCATTATTTTGCTTAATGGAAAATTTGGATTTTACTTACCTGACTAGCTAAAGGAGCCTGAAAATTTTCAACAGATACTGATAATTGATTTTGAAAATTTGTTTATACAGATGATGTTCTTGGGGGAAAAAGCTTACTATTGTAAGCAATATTATATGGTAATGGCTGCTTGGGCAAAACCAATGAAGTTAGTCAACGAAGGTATGATCCCACACTGTTAGGTTGTAGTTAAAAAGAAATTAAGCAAATGTATTCAAAAAGTATCAATGTAGAAAGTGGATAAGGGAACATCCTTGGTCTCAAACATTGACTAAAGATCCCCAATAAAAAACCCTTGGGATTTGGCCCTCAGTTGTAGACCACAGTGGAATTCTTTTGAAATTGCTGTGACCATTCGTAACCCCCTAGACTCCTTGAGACAAAGTACCAGCTTAGGGTTGCAGACAACCTGAAATTTCAACTCCAGAGCTTACTTTTTGAGTAATTCTTGGGTATTTTTGAGTGAGCATATTTGTGTTTTTGGTGAAAGGTAGAGATTTGAAATTAGAATATATTATTTGGATATATATGTAGTGTTTTTTTTAAAAGTGAAAGAAAATTTTTGGATTGGAAGCACTTTTTGATAATCTAAAATAAACATCAAAATTTTTGAATTTTTTCAAAAACATTTTTTTTTAAATTCAGAAAAATAATTTTCAAAGAGTTTTGTCCACACATTTTGTTACAAAATAGCTTTGGTTTCTAGGAAATAAGTGAGGAGAGCTCACCCATGTTTGAAAAATAAAGTTTTGAAAAAAATCTCATGTATAGTATTACATTTAATTTTTCCACATTATACAAAATATTAACATTATTTATATTTTACATACAATATTTACATTATATATTTATAGAATATCTATATGATATTAACAAATTTTGTAATTTGAAAGATTTCTGCTGTCTGTGTCCCACTGTATGTTATACCCTGTATATAAACAGTGCCAGGCATGAGATATCTTTCTCAAATGCCATATCAATCGGAAGAAATAGATTTTTTCTATAAGATGATGTAAAAAAACAACGAAAACGTCAAAATTTGACCGATATGATTTTAAGAGCTTGAATTTTAATTTTTTTTATTAAAGTTTTTTTTTTTTTTAAGAAACTAATTTGTAGCAATAATGATTCACATTACAAATCAACTACAAAAAATTTACAAATAAAAATCATTAAAGATATCCATCCAAATTGACTACTTTAACACTTTTATAGAATAGAAATTGCAGATTATAATCAATTCTGTTGCTTTAAATCAAAGTACAAATTTCCAATTACTAGCTTTAAAACCCATCTTACATCTTAGAGGCATGATTTCAGCTGGTTCCTGGGGAATGCCTAAATGGGACCTTATAAGACATCATGGATCTGAACTATTTATATATTGAATCATACCTTATTTGAAAATCATCACCATCTTGGATCAAATCTAATATCGGGTGGGGGGTGGGGGGTCACAAAAATAAGTGAATTGTTATTAGATATATAGATAGAAATAAGATCATTATCGATATGAGTGCAAACGCTGACCCCACAATTTTTTTTTTTTTTTTGATTTTCAAAAACTAATGTTAAAACACGCTCGGATGCTGGTATAAAAATTATCACATAATGATTTGAAGGCTCAGCCTAAAACAGACTTCAGCTGGATGTATTATTCCACAAATCATCAGGGATTAACATCTTAGTAGTCAAGGCAAACTAGCCAAAATTGGGAAAAAATTGAAACACTCTATGAAGTCCACTGAACTCCATACTAAAAGTCCTGAGAAATCATAATTGAAAATCTAAGCCATTTTTCATGATGGCTGCCAATTTGACCTCCACTAAGCTGTTTGGGACGAGAAAATCAAATGTTTGTACCGATGACATGATATACCATTGGAAAGAAAATTTTGTCAGCTTTCTAATGTTGTATCTTGTCAGTTTGTATTTCTTGTGCAGAAGAAATTATAGACCAAAGAGTGAAGGTAGGTATTTTAGCATACACTGTTAACTTCTACTTTACAAATAGACTGATATTATAACTGATATAACAACATAAGGGTTGACAACCAGGTCAAATCATGTCTAAAAAACATCCAGATTAAGAAAAGAAGTTTTGGCCATTATATTATCTGGTAATGAAATTCAAAATGAATGACTGTGGGTGTACATTTCTTCTAATTGTGCACGGATCCATCTCAAAATTTAATTGGTTCTTCCATAGTCCCACTTTTCCACAATATTTCATTGAGAATCCTTTGGGATATTGTGCAGACTGACAGAAGTGAGTAGAGAGAAAAAACGCTAAAACATCTCGATCTAAACCAAATTCTTCAATCCGACTCAAAATTTGATCAATTCTTCCTCACGATATGGCTAACCTCTTGACAAACTTACATTGAAATTCATTGAGAACCATTGAAAATGTTGTGTGGGTGAGTAACACGGGTCACTTGACAAATGAACTGATTGATCATGCTGTTCAAATTCCCTAAACTTATTAGTCATACTTTTTGTGGCTGTAATATATGTTATAAGTTACGTTATATTCCATTGAATACTTTTAATACATTTTATTCAGTTGCGTTGAAAGAGACCAAAAAGACCAAGAATGAAATTTTAGGTAGAAAGCAGTTATTTCAGCCTTTGCATAACTGGCTGGTGGTTTAGCACAATGGTTGGTGCATTGCTATGTTGAAGTGGCTACCCTATCAGTAGCAGGTTCAATTCCTGCAGCAGTTCTATTTTCCTTAATTATTTATTCTATTTACGTTGTCTAAATTGGATGACATATCAACCAAATAACACCTGGAGAGCATTTCAAATAGGTTTCTATGTAATATAATGCAATTTATAATTTATTCTGTTGGACCAAATATGTCCATTTCTAATATATATATATATATATATATATATATATATATGTGTGTGTGTGTGTGTGTAATAAAGTAGAAGTTTCACTACACAAACACATTTAGGTTTCTACTCTGTTTGGGCTTTTTCAGGTAAAAGATTGTTTATTTTAGATCCATGTTTAGGACATTGGGGGGGGGTGTATTTTTCTAGGATGTTGGATCTTCCTATTATTCTTTTTATGATAAGAGGAAGATCTTAAGCCTTAGAAAAATAGACCCTCCACCAAGTCCTAAACTGGGATCTAAAATAAACTGAATCTTTCACCTGAAGAAACTAAAACAGGGCAGAAACAAATGTGTTTTGTAGTAGATCCACAACTTCATATTTCAAGCTCTACTCTAACTCAACTTGATATTTAATGCTGAATGTATTGAGCACTTTATAAAATAAACCCATCACACAGATATTTTATTATATTCCTGATTTGTACTGTGTGTATGTATATATATGTATATATATATGTATGTGTGTGTGTGCCTTTGTAAGTGTGTTGCCATCAGTCATTTATTGATACAAGCTTGATTAAGGAATGTTTTGAGTTTTTAGTCAAGTTATTTTATTTAGGTACAAGTGAATGCAATTTTGGATCAAATTAATGTGAATATTATCCAAATTGTCCTTTTTAAACTTATATATCAATTTCACAATGAGTTTAACATCTCATTTATAGCTTATGTTTGGTCTGTTTCACTTGGTAGGTTTCTTTGGATTCAAATGGGTAATGATTATTTTTGTTAAGTTTGGAGATCGATCATGTATAATGAAAGGCTTGATAGTACCTGTTATTTTGGTAATAGAATTTTCTTTAACTTAAATTCTTTGTAAGCACTCTAGATTTCGGGCTTGTAGTTAAATCTTTCATTTTGTGCCATTAACATTGGATAGAATAAGAATCTTTCCTTCCTTATCTCAGATTTTCCTATCTTCCTTTAACCTGCTGCAGTCAACAGAAAGATGCTTTGTGAACTCAAAAGTTATCCATCCTAATATGAATATCAAAAGTACAAATATAGGGAGCATCATATGACCAGCCAATCAATCTCAGCACATAATAAATTGATACATTCTCTGATGCTAATTCTTGCAACAAGGCTTCAAAAAGAAATTTTTACTTGTTGCCGCGGGTTTCGGACTGATTTTATGATTATGAATAGGTCCTTTTAATGACCAACATTTAAGGATTATTGTAGAACTAGTCTCTGACCCATTGCTTTGCAGATGGTTATCATAAGTGTACAACAACAGGCTTGGCTGAAGGCTGCTACTGATACTATAAATGACAGACATGGTTGGATGAAAGAGGGGAGAAAATAATGTTAGGTAGTTCAATTAGAGGGTGGGAAAGGAAAGGAGAAAATGTCAGGTAGTCGAATAAAAGTATATGGGAGAGGGGGGAAGTTTATAAAGTGGGTAGGAAGTAAAAAAAGAACTGACGGCAGCAACTGATACTATATATCAGACAAACATGGCTCATATATATGATTATATTCATGTTCCAGGCTCTTTAGACACCTGTCAAACGTAATTCTTTTGAAAATCCAATGTTTCAATATCAGTTAAGTTACCAGCTTTTCTGATAAATTACTTTTGCAATTGACTCCTGTAATAACTAATCCTGATGACCTATTTTCTAAATTATAGAATTTTCAGAAATCATTTCAACTGCAGCATCGTATAGTGTAGTAATTTTTCCCTAGAAGGATTCTCCAAAAATTTAGAAATGTTGTCAAAACTACTTTTCTCATTGAACTAAGTACAGAAAAATGAGAGGAAAACAATATCGTCTGGTAATATCGGAATTATACAGAAGTTGGGCAGTCAAGGGAGGCTACTCTAAACAAATCTGCTCTGATCCGATTGTTTGTGAAGAATTTTCATCGATTATAACTTGAGAAATTTTTACTCGATTTATGGAAATATAGAGTAGATTTTCATCAGGTATTATATAGGAAATAAGTGATTATTGCTGATATTTTAACGAACTGAAATAATCAATTCACAAAAATTATATATTCATGTTGCAATGTATCCGTAAAAAATTATTTCGAGATAGAATAAACTGACATTTGTATGAGGGTGCATCAACAAATCCACAGCTTGGAGTTATTGGCCGAATCTTGATCGGAAATTTTCAGTGCATAATGCTCGAGCCGTGTGATTAATATTCATCACTGAATCAAGTGCTTCGACCAGGAAGAGCATTGTTAAAATAGTTGTGGAAATCAAATTCTTTTTTCATCATTAAGCAACACTCATCGATACACACACAGGCATTCACATACAAGTAAAAAGAAGACAGCACATTTTTTGTTGGTGTATGTACAGTTTATTTATTATATTACAATTTAACAAATATACAGGCAGTTTATGAATACATAATGCATCTGTGATACAAGCGTAATTACATGCAATAACAAACGAAAGCTTTCTCGTTTTCACAATGTTCAGTTATTCACACGAAGCGTCCATTGAAAACTATAATGGTAGAGAAACGCCCATCACTTCACACGTCATCTAAAAACTGATTTTCAATCCAGAAAATATACAAGAAAATAGTTTGGGGTATCACGTAGTCTCATTCAAAATACGAATTACATTTTTTTTTGTAGTTTACATTGCTGATACCTCCTGCCACAATAACCATCTGGTACATGGGTGCCCATGGCCACTTTTCCAGGGAGGGACAAAAGGATATATTACTGGGGATTGCGAAGAGGATAAATTCGGGGGCGGCTATATATCCGATTGTTGATCACCAGGTGAGGGACTAGCAAGTGCCTAAACTGTGACTCGTTCAAGACGTCACTGTTCATAATGACCCCTTGATATCCAGCCTCTATGAGGTTCCAACTTTTAAACCTACGAGGGCAATCACCCCTTTTGTATCTCCCAGCGGACGCCCATGGTTTTGTATTTCATGTCCAGACTATTTGACCAGTGTATCAGCCTTGAGCAGGTGTAGCTTAAATTTGGAATCAAAATAAGTGACAGCTGGATGAATGAAAGTTCCTGATAATTCTTCCAATGGAATTCATCCTTAGATTACATATGATTAACTTACAAACAGATCTTGTGTTACGTAAAATACAGAGAAGTTTCTAAATCTAATGATAGGGTTTTAATTTTCTTGTATATATTTCTTTTAAAATCATCGCTACCTTTAAATTCAGATTACCTAAGTGGACAGGCCATTTGATCGATTCTCAGTGGACAACTATCAGATCAAGATACAACAATGACCAGTTGAGGTCACTGGTAATGCTCTGCGTTCGTTCGTGATTGCTAATCTTATTTCATTCTAACTTACATCCAAGTATCCAAATTTGAACTAATCATTATACTAACTCTTGGTCAAATTACTTTTTATTTGAATCTGCTTCAAGTTTTGTTTTGTTACAGATTGCACGTTGTTCGCAAACTAATTCACAATCTTTTAGATTCTATTCCTTACATGCAAATAACCCTCCATCAACAACTTAATAACTTTGTACCAATTCCGTGAAAATATTTAAACTTGAACGTTATAACACTAATTCAATTCAGCCTTAAATTCTTCAAAATCATTGTTTAATCTAAGTCTTTTTTGTCTTCGGTCATTTTTTTAAGCCTTACTTTAGTCGGACACAAGGCTACAGAAGTGGAACACTGATTAGTTTGCGGAGCACACTCTCAAACCATCGTGAATATGGAATATGAAACTAAAAAATAAACGAACAGAAAGAGAAACATCAAAGTACATGTCAACATTAGCAAACGAAGCAGCAGACAGTGACAATGCCTGAAGAATATCAACAAAAAGCATATAGAAAGACACGAACGAACAAGCAAGGCGGTTGTAGGATAAAAAGAATCTAAGAAAATGGTCATATTCCACTCAGTCTAAATAGAACAGTTTTATTTTAATCTAGAAAAGTTTTGTATCAAAATTATGTAAAATCACGTTTCATATCTTTTCTACATGAAAATGAAGAAATAACATAATAAAGGATAACTAGTAACAGAAAAAAAACTATTCATAATCATTCAAAAGGCTCTAAGTTTATGCCTTAACTAGACAATTCAGCTATTGCCCAGGGGTCCATCAATCAAAGTAGAACAAACGATTTTCAACTGATCGGTAGCTGGTCAGGTGTCCTGTAATTCAAATGATTCCCCATTCAACTTTCCTTTAAAGATAATCAGAGGGAAAATGCTGACACCTGTCGACACACCAAGCACAAAGTATCTATCATCAAAACAGGCTCCAGGTATTTACATCAGACTAAGCTATAAAGAATAATCATACCTGGTAAATATTCATCAAATAGGCTTCTTAAAATCGCCCAAGAAAGATCACGCGGTCTTAGTTGTATGTAACATCACATGATCTAATCAACCAATCACTAACGTAAAATAGAGATTAGAACCTAATAAGCGAGCGACTTGGAAACAGCAGGCAGCCGAAAAGTCGTCTCTCGAGATATCTTCATCACACATTACCTCATAAGCAAGTAAAGAAATACGAACCCATTCTCTACGAAGACTCACTTGCAAACGAACTGTAAACATTACTTCGAAATTTTACTTCATTAGTATTTTGCGTGGATGTTGAATTATATTAAATACTTTCTTTCTTATCAAACTGTCCTAGTAATGCTAGCATAGCAGCACACTTCAACACACTTCTGTATCTGTTAGGAATAATAAGAGAGATTTATTAAAACTATGTTACAACAAGCCTTTTGCTTTTATTCATATTCTGCCATAAGTTGTTCACCTACCTTCACCAGTGCCACTTCGTCATAACTGTTACTTTAGTTTCACCTGAATAAGTCGTTCACAATGCAACCTGGTGAACTATTGTCAACGTACATTTTCATCTAAGAACTACTTATCTACTTATATTACACAACCCAAATATTGTTTGTGGACATTCGGCCAAGTTTTGCTAATTGAGTCAGAATAATAAATATCATAACATCGACCACTTACGACGCCCACTTTAAAAAGGGTAGGGTGAAGTGTGAGGCAACGAGAAAAAAAACGCACTCACAACACTTAACCTTTTTACAGCCATTTGTGATAGTTGAAAATGGCTCGATTTGTCCGATATGGCCGGAAAATAGCTGCGAAATAACAGTAAATGTTGAATTTTCGCGCTGCCAAAACGTAGTGTCACCCGGAAAGACCTACCCCTGGTACGCCAGTGGTTCTCAGATCCCCGGTCATATTCCCCCCACCCTCTTGCAATTCCTCACATCTTCTACAAGATTATGAATTAGTTTGCGAACAACGTTAATTCTCCAACAACAAGAACTTTACTTTAGGTCTGTGTAGAAAAAATTTCAGCGGAAAAACAGTTTTCAACTGAGTATTCAGTCTCTAGTTTTCAAAAAAGCTTTTGTGCACACCTAAAGCCGAAATTCATAGTGAGCAATTTGGAGAGTATGTAAGGATTAATCCAAGCTTAATTTGAAGTTTTCAGGTACTTGAATTGGATTAGTAATTGTTAGTTGTTCACTAGTCTTCCACATTGGGTTAAAAAGAACAATGTTGTGGCAATGCTCTGTGGGTAAATAAGAAACTAAAAAGTATCTACTTGATTTTTTTTATTGTAACACTAAGCTTTGTGAAGTCCAACCTGATTTTTTGGGGGGCAGGGGGGAGGTCAGCTGATTCTAGTGGGTATACGATTCTATTAGACTCTTAGATAAGTTTGAAGGGAACGAACAAGTTACCTTTCTGATCACGTGATGCCCACTGAGAGGATTTTCTTTTTCTAATTCTCTTGAATGACCGCTCTTTCATTCTTCTTTCCTTAGAGGAAGGGGTTATTTATTGGGAACAGAAGTAATCAACTTTCAGTATAGCAAAGCCTGCATCAAATATGTACAAAGAAAGGCCGTAGGAATTAGCAGAGGATTTTAATCCGACTATATGGCCCGGAAGTAAAGGATTCGATTCAAAAGGAAAATTGTAGATTTCTTTAGTATATTTGGTACTGAAATTCGTCATTTATATTTTAAAAGATAGTGAATAACAGGCGGTAGCGCTAACCAGACCTAAATATGTGATGCTAAAATTTACACACGCACGCATGCGCAAACACCACACTCACTTTCAAAGTGCACATACAATCATACATTCGATCTTTCACTTAGTTTACACGTATGGATACTTGAAAAAAATGGCAAATCTTATGTACATATCAACGCAAATTGAGTTTGTAATGTATGATTCAGTCGGCTTTCATTACCATAACATATCGGCACCATTTTCCAAGTTAAGAATTAACTTCAGTCCTTAAGTCGACCATAACATTCAACAATGGAGAACGTTTCCAATTTGCTAAAACCAACTGAAAAGAAAAAGGAAAAAACATGGCGGAGCTTGCAGCAATAAAGATGGCTGTTGTGGAGGAAACTCAGGAGAGATTCGGGCGGCGACTGAAATAGAAAAGAAGACAATTTAAAGATTTCTTAATTTAGAAGAAGTTTATGAAAACTGAAATAATTTTTTCGTTAGTGTTCTTGGGTGTTTGACAAATTGTTCTTAAAATTCCAAAAATTATGAATTCTAAAAACTTGAAATTCTTACAAATTCTTTCAAACGTATGTAAGTTTGAGTATTTGGGGGGTACCTTTGATGTACATGTTATGCTTGTTTAGACGGTTTTCAACATCCATTGTTAAACAATCAATATTTTTTTGAATTTAGATCAAGTTTATGAGATCAAGTCCACAAGATATAATGGATCTAGAGTGATCTACGAGTAGTCCAAGGTGAAAAATATAAAAGTGATTTGGCATAAAATTGGGGGTCGGTAGAACACTTGAGAAGAAGGTGAGATAATAGATGGTACAAAAGGCTGGTATCCCTAGGAATAGCAATCGCAGTGGGAGAAGAACAGAGAAGTTGGAGAGATGGGATAAAAAGGTTGGCGGAATGAGTTGGCGGGGGGAGGGGATATATGCAGGATGGAAGAGGTGGAGCGGCCAGTGACATTTGGATTTTTTTTCTGTGTGTGTGAACCCGTAAGAGATGCGCGAGCGCACTTGTCCAACCTTTTTTCTTATGAAATCCCAATGAGATATCATTTGTTTTTCTGTGTTGTTTTTCCATTCATGCCAAGAGACATTCACAGAAACGTGTTTATCGTTGGAAAGAGGATATTGATAATGATCGAACCTGTGTTAATTAATAAATTTTAATCAAACCCGATTTATTCCCCTAACCTTATTTCATACATTATTTATGAGATGACCAGATAGAATACGTTACATTGTTCGCTCATTTATTCAACATGTTGAGCTGTATGTATCGTATCATTGGCGCTCGTTCATGCATGTGTATTTAAACGATTATCGAAGAAGGCTATACCATTATTTCAATCCTCATCTGATGTGTTGGTGTGCTTGTCGTAGAGCGGTGATTAACAATCTAGTCTCGCTCAAACATTCAACTTAAATAATCACTGGCTGCACAACTACTATTAATCTGTACCAAACTAAAGCTTGCTTAGATAAGCATTTACATCTAAGCAAAATAATTTCAAGGACCTCCTTTTGTAGATCAATAGTTCACAAGATAGTGTAACAGACCATTCCCCAATATAGTGAGTACAATTATCAGGTGCATAAATATGGTCACTATGCTAAAGTGAATAAACATTCAAGACGCCGGGCATAGAGCTTGTGGCTATGTGCTAAGCTAAAAAATAAGTACATAATTTACTGAACGTCTTCAAATAACTGAAGACAAATAGTTTTATTTGTTAATCAATGCACTCATAAGACTCGAAAATATAAAGATGGGGTTCATGTCGTTTTGAACATAACCGTCTCCACGAGTTACAATAAATTGCAAAGATGCTCGTAGATCTTTGAATGAAGATGAAGCCATGACGTCATATTATGAACCTTTTACACCGGAGCAAGGTTCACTGAAACGCAATGTTATTGTCGTTAATAATAGAGAAAGCTAGAACTTTGTAATAAGATAATTAGTGCATAGAGGGTATCAAGCAAGTCTGATAATATTTTAATTGCACTTCTGGTCAAAAAATCAGGTGGGTGTAGATTTCTGTCCGTCGAATACCGTTCATTATCAGTGAATTAACAAGGGGTGAAGGCAAAGTACAGGCGCAAATTGTCTGCTAACAAAGATTAATTATGAGAATTTTACCCCCAGTTTTAAAGCTATCTTGATAAGATGATTGGCCGCTTGATTTCGTGAGCCGTTGAGTGTAAGGTCGTTATTGCTCTAAAAATGCTTAGTTCAACAAATATCTTAATTTGAGGTTTTACAAACTTCATTTTATTGACTGAATAGTCACTACTTTGCTGGACCAACAAACTTTTTAAATGGAGATAAGTGTAAAATATTCGCATATTAATAATATGAGTAATTGTACCTGATTGAAAGAGTATATGTGTGTAACTTCTGATAAATATATTTAGAAACCCTGACTTATACCAGGCGACGAATACACACACACACACGTGTGTGTGTGTGTGTGTGTGTGTGTGTGTGTGAGCAATGTATTGGTATAGATTATGGTTAATCCGACAATACGAGAGAGGAATGAAAATATCAGAAGGCTTAACGTTACAAGTGTTTATTTTATTTCGACGTTTCGCCCAAAGTGAGCTTAGTCAGGAACTGCTGTCATACAAGAAACTTGTGTTTTTAAAAGTCTTTGAGTTGTGGCCAAGTGGATGGTTGGTATGTTGTAGACTGTAGCGAGACCCGTGATGATTATCAGCTTCCAGGTTATTTAGTCAGCTGATGTTTTTAAATGTCCATGGTTATGTGTAGTTCTATTCAAATTTGAGTAATGGGTGATTGAAGTCAAACGGAGGTTTATTCCAGTTGGGTGCAAATACTGGAGTTCAGAAAAGTTTATGTCATGAGTTGGGACAGTGTGATAAGATTCTGACCATGTATGTTGTCTGTATTGTGATTGAGGACCCATGGTGGTCGAGTACGTGTGCATGTAGGTGGTGGACAAAGGATATGCGTTTGACGGTTTGGGCACGATGAGGTTCGTTAGGGAGGCTGACATGATGTATGGGAAATTTTTGTTTGATGATGATTCTTGCTAAATGTTAAAGCAGCCTGATCTCTGAACAATAGTGTCGCTTTGGGAAATGTCAGCTGCTTTTGTATTTGGGATATTTATTCTTTATGATTGGGGGTGCCGTAAGTCGAAATTGTGGCCTAATACGTTACTATGTATTGTTAATGCATTTGAATGGTCATCTATTTTAAGTGCTTTTCTCTGATCGTTGATTTAGTTTATTGGTTTTGAAGTTTCTCCTCTGTACACTTACAAACGGACGAACCGTCGAAATAGAGAATCATTCGTGACAGCAATGATTCTGATATTGTCATTCCACTCCCATATATAAATATATATATATATAATACATTATATAAGTACCATTCTACCAGATTTGAACTCGCATCCCATATCCTGGGAGCTCCGGCTGGCATAGGTGTCGTATATACCGATTCAGCCCGAAGGGTTCACGGTATTGTTTGTTAACTATCTAGTAGCTATCGACGTAATAGCCTTCGAGTTGTCTTACTTGGATGGAATTTTTTCATTATTCATTCTGACACTTATCTTTTATTTCCCTTTTATCGTTTTTTAGGTCATACTGCTCTAGATCAGTGGTTCTAGGTAGTAGGGGGGGAGGTAAGGACCAGGTGGTCCAAGTGGGGAATAGCGCTACCAGGTAAAAATGAAACCAGTGTTGAAAAGCCAGAAGTCGCAAGGAACCAAATCTAAACTACAGGCGTAGCTTACAGACAATGATGAGGAGATGCTTTGTAAAAAGAAAACTTAGACTAGAGACGAGATGAAAGGGCATTGTGAATCCGACAATCACATGGTACACGAGCTTATCGAGTGGCGTGGACAAGACTTGCTTAAACTCTGTAAATATCTTGAGAATTTCTTTAATAAGTTGCACATAAAGCTTTCTTTCGCAGAAGACCCACTTGAGAAAAAAGTGATTTGGGGGCGTGTGCCTTATCAATTAACCGCAAGGATTCTCTACGCTAAATCACCGACATGTCACATTGTCATTGCGTGGGTGTTTGGAGTGTGCGAATAAATACTCCCTCAGAATAGAAAACACTCATTCTGATGTCACATAACCCCTTACGCCAACCCCACGACAATCAACAGCTGGAATTCAATGGCAGTCATATACAAGCAGTTCTACTTCCATTGTACACAAATATTTTTCGAAGTTACGAATGATAGTCTTAAGGGGCATTCCAGAAGCTAACAGCTTCAAAATAAATAGGTTTTTATTTACCCTAATTGGGAGGACTTGGAGTTACGAGCACAAATGATGAAACTTTGCACACCTGTTCAAATATCAGGTGTTCATTTCCATCAACTGAGTAGCGAGAGTCCATCGGAGATGATCAACGTTTCGAGGATTCGAGTTATGGTTTATCAAGTCGTGAAAAAAAAAGAAAAAAGAAAAAAAAGCAGCCCCCCCCAAATCAACAGGATTTAATTCCTCAAATCATCCCCACCCCAATAATTTATTTCACTTTGATTGTATCTAGCCGAAACCTTAAATGGTTCCGGTTTCATTGCCCACGAGTTCGTTCCTCACTGGGTGTTCCTTAAATGTGGCATTGTGCCGAAGTGGGCCCTGTCTAACAAACAACCACCGCTTATGAAAGTCTTTATCCAACGAGCCAATTGATATATACAGCCATATAATTTGACTGAAACATTCAGAGTGTATCAAGTATGAAATACTCGCTCAGATTCATAGACAGCGAGAATTAAAAACAAAAAAAACCCCCAGAAAAATGAAATTACTTCCAAGCTAATGTTAATGTAGGTGACAGAGATGCGTAAATATGATTATCTAGTGTGATTCTTTTTATTAGGTTCCATATTTCGGCTCCATAGGTGACTATCAAGAGGATGCATTGGTTGTTGACCTCTTTTTAGGTCTAATAGGATTTTCTTTAGCTTACCAACCGAGAGTGATTCTTCCCTTTCAAGACTGCTGCAACTATGATAAGTGTTCCAAATGATCTGTTGGAAGAACTCTAAACCGACTGATATTTTCATCTCGGTCATTAAAAGGTTTAAATTCTATGAACATCCAATTTCGAGGATGATATTAACTACCGACGAGAAGAAATGTTAAAATGTTAAAATCCCACTCCTTCAATCGAAGAAAGTGGCCTTTGCTGATAACTGATTTTTGCGGCCCACTAATTAGAGCTGAATTAGGTCATATGTTATCTGAAATATGCGAGAAGTCATTAACTGTAAGATAACAATATGAATAGAAAGAGAAAATCAAATTAATGCAAATCATCCTGCCTGATAAAGTACAATGGTATAAAAAATAGAAAAACAATCCTAATGGTTATATCAACGAAGATTCAGCAGAGAACTGAATATTTCAATAAGTTCAGTATAACTGATAGTTATATACGGATATATTCGGACAGAAGTTAGACAAACGAAATCAGTGACAGCAGCTGTACCCAACAACAGAATTCCGAAAAGAGACGGAAGAAATTCGGCATCACAATGATTGAACATCCGTAGCGTCAAAATTTGAAGTCGTGTAAGTAAAAGATTATGAATATGGTCAGAATAAATTCTGTTTATGACATCACTTGCGTTTGCCACTCGGGAAAAGAGAGGAAACACATCTATAGACTTCTAGATTCTGGAAATTCCTGAAATTATTAATAAACCCGTCGGAATAAGACCCAGTTGTGAGCAGCTGCATAGTTAAGTGCTTCTTTGAAAACGCTGAGGAATGTTCAGCGAAATGCATCAAGCCTATCTCCATGATGATAGAGACTTTTGTGATGTAACACATTGGTCACAAACCTGTCACTTTCACATTGTCAAATTACAACCACTAATATATATATATATATATATATATATATATATATATATATATGAGACAGACATGCTACTAGATACGTGCGTTTTGCAGATGTAAACCACAATATCAGACGTTAAATGTTAAAATTTCACATCTTCAGTTATCAACCAAAGCCACTACCCGATAATTGCTAAATAGTCGTGAATTGAGTCATAGAACAAATTCCAATACATATATAATTATGCTGGCCTCCCTTTGTTGATACTGACATTAAATCTAATGGCTATTTTTCTGTAATTGTTTGGGCGGGTGAATTGGCCATGTATCAACTCACCCACTCTTTTATAGCCCAACCCTCAAACAGAACCATTCAATGTGCACATGAAAGAATCATGTGCAACATCACAAGACAGCACGGTATATTACGGGAAAGACATGAGTTAGAGACATCATAGAAATCATTAGGAAACTCAAATGGTAAGGAGCTGGTCATGTTGAGAGAATTTGCAGACAACCGATGGACATCACGACTCGGGACATGGATCCTCAGAGATCAAATGCAGAATCGAGGCTGGTAGAATACGGGATGGCGAAACGTACTGGGCAGGTTCAGAAAATATTGGCTCAGTGACGTTCACGATAGAGAGGAGTGGCGAAGGGGAAGGTCTATAGCCAACGACGAACTATACAAGACTGATGATGATGATCATAGCGTTCCAGTGATAGAATAGAGTTTATGCATTTCTCCGAAAAAGCATTAGAGCAAAAGTGAAATAAGCACTCTCAACAGAGACTCAAACTGTTTGTCTAGACAGAGACAGACAGTAAAAGGAAAACCAACAATCTGATTCAAACTTTACCGGAAGAAATGTTTTTTTTACTTACCAACCAAACCATTTGTAACCGCAAGGTGGACACACGTTTTGCCGTACATCACACCTACCAATGTCTGCGTTAAAGACTATGCCTCCCATCTTATGATTACAGGTTTTATATCCATCGAATTGGCCCTTACGACATTCAAAATAGGAACTACAACCTTTCTGTGGATCTGGGTACTGGCCATCCCTCTTGTTAGCACACAAGTTTTTCCGGCCACATGGCTCGAGGACATTGTCAGGATGTTCACACCGTCCAGTTTCTTTGTTAAATACTTTGCCGTCTGTACAGGTACCATTGTAGATGAGCAATCCGCGGCTGCATTCGATATAAGCGTGGCACTGTTCTGGGGTGTCAGAATCAATGGCATAAGTACCAGCAAGTTTGTTATTGCATGGGTTTTGTCGGAGTCCACACGGCCTGACCATTAGGTCGACTGGAATTATACATTTTTGTTGGCTAGCATCAAACGAACCAAAATCACATTGATGATAGTTCTGGAATGCAAAGTTCCTACATTCAAAATAGTATGGACAGCGACCGTATTCGTCAGCATAAAAGCCATCTTCTCGGCTCCGACAACTCGGTGGATGCAGGTTCTCACCGCACGGTGGCGGAGCCATTTCGGGGAATGTACAGCTACGAGTGACGGGATCAAAGACCATAGACGGGTTACACTCGAAATAACCAACGAATCTTCGGCTTTCGCATTCAAAATATATACCGCAGCGACCTTGCTCGTCTGCGTAAACGCCGTCATTACGAAACAAACAGTCAGGCTTCAAACCACCCTTTTCTTTCGGGACATCGAATAGAGAAACGCAGTTGTATTCGACGGGTGAGAAAATTGGCGTGGGTTCCATGCATTTGTCCTGGGCAATGTTTCGTTGCTCGTAGCAAGTGACAAAAATCGGAGTCCAGACGTCTGTTCGGAATGGGTATATTCCGTTTGGTTTCCCCCGGCATTTGGCAAAACGTTCTTCGCATGGGATACAATGGGCGTCGTTGCATTGTTCTTCTCGATACTCACCTAGGAAAAAAAAAGTGGATTTTACAAGAATAACAACAAAATAAATGTACAACAAATAAAACACTATTTTCATCATGTCACGTTTCAGTTCTTCATAAAGATTGAGTATTATTTTTCAATCTCACAGATGAGAGGAAAAAAAAAATCACTTTTATGCCAATTTGTAAAAATACATTCGTTAGCATGCGTAAATCTTTGGGTTTTGTTGTCGCGTATTGCAAACTAATTTCTGTTTCATACTACTGCGACGTCATTGTATGTAGTTGAGAAAGCCCGGCAATCTCATTTGACACACATGTCCCAGTAGATTTCTGAAAGGGATATACGGGACATTATATATATTACAGCAGTCAAAGATTTACGATTTTTATTCAAAATAAGCAGATTATTCCCACATCGCAATACTCTACAAGTATGAGGATCAAATTGACTCAAAAGATTACTTGCTCTTCCAACAACTACCACAGATGCATTGGTGAACTTACAGTTCTTTTTTCTTTTCGATCCAGGCTTTAAAATTATCGTCTGTTTATCACGAAAGCGAAGGATAATACAACTCTGTTGAACATCTACAAGTTTTTTTTAAAAGAATCCATGCACTTCCAAAACATCGGTTTAATGATAAACTCCAACCAAGTCAAACAGAGAGAGATTCCAAGAGAGTAAATAATTCGCACAAAAAATATTCCAGAGCATTGGATAAAAAAGGGCGAAGAAGTGAAACGTCTGAAAATATCTCGGATGACGCGAAATATCAGCTATTGCTGACGGCCGGTTGAAGCTGATAATAAGAAGCTTTTCATATGCCAAGCAGACGCGCTAAGAATTTATAATGCATCAGTGAATGTCGCTCGGGGGGTAATTCTAAAGTAATGCCCGGTACTCGTTTGACTGCTGTTTTCCCAAGAACTGAGAAAGAATGAACTTGGATTATTTCCAAAGAAGTTACAGGTAACTGTCGAAAAATTAGGCGTCGAATTAAATTGACACGCAAATACTGGTTTGTGTCGCTGCAGACACTTGTTTGTACGTACAGCAATAAATCTTGTCTAATGATTAAAAAAAAGGCATGAATCTGTTTTTCAATATAATCTCCCGACATATATATATGTATATATTATAATGGACACTTATTTGGACCCCTGTCAAAATTGACTATGGAGTTACAGTAGGTTTTGAGTAGTGGAAGAATGGTGTACTCGAGTGTTCACTCAACCACTCTTCTGTTAATTACTGTGGCATGCCAGTGATGAGACATTTTGTCAAAATGTGCAGCGGCAAGACAGAACTCAGGCAGAAGTGTATTCGTGTCTATTTCAAAGGGCATCAGTGCTAAGTGAAAATAAGCCAAAATTCGAACTCAGTACTCCGATTCCGAGCCGATAGCTGTTATGCCACCACATATTCCCATGGATGCAATGTATCCATGTATTGAGAGTATATTTTGGTTTTGTAATACAAGGGGTTTTGCAATGCCCGAATTGGCTCTGTGACGAAAATATGTCTGATATCCATCGGTCATACGACAAGGAATACGACAAAATCTGTTTAGTGTACAGTCGCCACTCACGTTTCATGGGTAGTTACTAGGTTTCTTCTGCTCTCGTCGCAGATATCAGGGCGTTCATCAAACGATGTCCTTCTTGGAACATTGAGGAGTTGTTGCCTGGGATACAGATCCCCAGACATTAGGCTTCAGTTAATCATTATTGGCTTCCAGTACCAAAGGGTCGGAACAGGGCGTCACCAACGAATCAATTGATATCTGATTGATCAACAAACAGTAAATGGCCAACGGCACAGATTTGGAGTCCTTATTTTCAGTTTTGAGTGGGTTAAAAAACTGAAACCTAATCAGAGATAAATTAGTCACTTCCTAAAGAAGTTTCGAGGGACTCGTTTTTTTTGGACAAAAAGGATTACTCCAAAATGAAAGAAAGATCGTAATCTTGAAAATGTCAGCAGTTACAATAAAAATGAAACAAGGGAAATTGAAAATGCAATGCACAGATCAAGATTAGATAATGAATTTTTAAAACTTAGATCTACATAGTTGTCCAAAAACATTTTCTAGATTTGATCTCATAATGGTTCAAATTACTATCAATAACTCTAAAAAAAAAAAAAAAAAAAAAAAAAAAAAAAGTTAAAGATAAATAAAACAATAAATTTAAAAAAAAAAAAAAAATCACTCACAACGATCAACGGGTTCGAAACGGGAGCCACAGTCCATATTTAAGTACTCTCTGCAACGCAATTGACGTGCATCAAAAAGTTGTGGGTAGGGACATTCAACAGTGAACGGTTCGTGTTTCTTCCACTCTGGTTGATCTGCTTCAAGACTGCAATTGTAGTACCAGTGACATTGGGTCGGATGCGGCAAAATCACATCATGACCAGAGCATGGATGAGCTGCACATAAATCAAACATGAAAATGACCAGATATGACTGCGTTCATTTGTATTTCATTTATAACGCACAGATAAGAGGTTTTGAAACGCATAGAGATCATCTAACTAATAGTTATACACTGATATATTCGGACAGTTTTCTTCACCTTGGTTGTTAAAGTCACATCATTTCGGGCATTCTATCCTCTGGCCTTCTTCAGGAAAGTACAGCGACTGACACGTTATGGCTAAAACAAATAACGCGAGGTCAACAGTTCGAATATATCAGTGTATAATATTGGTAATTTCTGATCTCAGAAATTCAGACGAAACTTATTTTACAGACTTAGACTGATAAGGCGAGATTTATTTTTGTTTGCTATCCCAAAATTGATAAATACTCTACCTGAAAATGTTATGCAATAAAAGCATTGCTAAATGTTTTCTCTCTTCGAAAAATGCATTTGATTTCACTAATGTAAGTTTTCAGAATTACGTTATAAGATGACTTTAAAATACAAAAATTCTTCAAGAATCAACTTTTATTTTAACATGTATTCTGTCATGTAAATTTTTCGACCATTCTGAATATTTTTTTTTTACTTTAAATTTTAGATTATCAAATATAAATGATTATTACTTATTTTTGCTACTTGTTTTAATTATTGAGTTTAGTTGCGATAACCAGCAACAACAACTATGATGAAGGTAGATAAAAATCATTTTAAACAAGTTTTAATATATTATAAATGTTTTATCTTCATTGAATAAAGAAAAAGATCAACTGGCTGGATCCGTGGAAATTCCACGACTGCTGACAAGTAAGATATCAGCATTAATCTCATATGTATACTTCAACATTTGAATTTTTTTAGTAGGTTTTTTTATTAATGGGATGTATATCAATTAGATATAATAAAGGCAAATGCAACCCAAATGTCTTATGGATTACTTTTGTTACCAGACTATATTCCTATGGTCTACCATTAATATAACTTAGGGGATACCAGGGCTAAATGGTATATTTTTCACTTAGATGGCTGTAACTTCCTATAGAATTAATTCATTAAAACGTAAGTGTAACCAAAAGTTACAATGGAGAGAGACTTCCTTTGGATGGGTCGTTTAAATCAAACATCTGTCAAGTTTATTATATAATCATTTGAACATTTTGAAAAAGTGTGGAGTCAGTAGCTACAATCTCATTGGGCAAGTTAGTTCTCTTGCTTGTATGAACAGATATGATTGATATACTGTTATAATTGAGAAACATAGAATTTCAAAACAAAAGTAAAAATTAAGTTTTTATGAATATAATGGTTAAACAAGTGGAATCATATGCGAGTGGACTTCAATGATGCAATTTAAGGTGGGACACCAAACAAAAAACAACCCAGCTTACAATGTACCAGGCCCAAACATTTCTTTACATTCTATCCCAAGAATAAGACCTGAGAGAAGCTGCTCGAAATGTAGAATATATATTGTATTTTGGGACTTTTCATAAACAGACAACGGTATCATCAACTGCACAATACAGCAGGGACTAGGCACTATTTTGTTAAAGAGAAAGTACTTACCCGTTCTACTCAAAATTAGGCTAATAGTGGTACCATTAAGTGGTAGAAACAAAAATTAAAGTGATTCAACCTGCCCCTGGGTCCAACTAGCTCCGGTCTTCCCTTAATTGTGAGGCTTCAGACTTGTGAGGGAGTAGTAATTAATAAATGACAGTTATAGTGAAGGTTGAGTCTCTTGCTCCCATTCAAGCTCAAGAACCCTCTCACATTCTTATCCTTTGTTGATAACATTGGAAGGGTTGGTGATAAGGTAGAAAGGATGAGAGATACAAGGTGAATTCAAATCTTATTACAGTAATATACTATGCTTTAGTTCCTCCGGACAGCAATTGGCTCCTCACCTTCATTACCCACCATCAAAACGGAAGAGGAGCAATAAAACAAAATAGAGTTAAAACAAATAGATCAACAATATCTATTGAAGTAAGAAAACACCAAAAGAAATTAATAAATCAGGGAAACACTACGGTCGTACGTGTAAACAAGCAGAATAATATGTAGGATGCAATATGATAATTTCTGACCAACTTGCAATGTCGTTGACAAATTTCCTACTGAAATAACATTACCGATTCTGAGGTTCAAGCATATGATATTTGATAATTATACAACTGGAAGGGCGAGTGTTAGTTCAGTAGTGTATAGTATTTCAAATTATATTCTTGCCTTTGGCATTGTGCAAGTCTAGACTAAGTTTAGCAAATATCTACATTCTCGCCTTTAGTAACTCCAAGTTATAGTTTCCTCATCTCATGATTTAGATTTACTCTTAAACTTCTTCGTAGTAAAACATCGTTTGCAATCGTCTGTACTGGAGGACTACTAATATCTATAAAAGCAGTGATGTTTTTTTAAATCTTAAATCTATTAATTCTGCCGACTCGCAGGATAGAGCCGGTCCCACTTCTCGTTACTTTCCTCCAGCTTCACATCTTTTCCATTCCTCATCTTGTACTCAATTACTGACTCACGATTACAGAGCATTTGAACTTTACCTAACCCTAGACAAACCTTTGTTGTAATATGTTAAATTGTTTATCAAACAACTGGTTTTGAATTGTAACTTTTGATAATGAAAGAGGCCTAATCTACGCAGACCTACTTCGTTAAGTTGAACTCCATACACGCGATTTTGTAATTAAAATTCAATTTTGCAATTTAAGTTAATGTCGCAATTATAATTCAATCATTATTCAAATAAAAAACCAGCGTAAACAAACGCAATTAAGTAGACATGGAGTAACACAAAAATTAGAAACGCAGTTTTAACACGACAAATTGAACAACAAAAACCGAGCAGGCACAAAATGAAATGTCAGCTGAATAGACTACAAGCTTTTTTTAAAACAATTCTCAGATGGTCATTGTACAGGATATATTCGGACTGTTTCCTCGTCTGTATGTTCAGTTACTCTCAACGATTCAGCCGTGTAACCCTCCGGTCTTTGACGGATGTTCTTAGTTCTAGAATGTGAAATCACTTCATAGAACACACACACACATATATATATATATATATATATATATATATATATATATATATATATATTGTGTCATCCACAGACAGTTGTTTCGTTGTATTACAACTCTTCAGTGTGACTATAGACTATGCATTATCCCATCCAGCAGGATCGAAACCTTAGCTTCAGACTCTGAGGCTGGTATCCTCTCTCTACTTCACGGACCTAGACGGTCAGTGAGGTTGAATTTAAACGATATATTAATTTATCGTATATATTCCTCATCCACCAGTGCTCCGTTCCATGTTGGAAGAGTATATTCCTATACACAGTGTTGAAACAGAAACAAGTATGTTTATCTTATGTAAAAGTGTTCTTTTATCATAACCTACTTAGCCTGTAGCAATTTTGTATCTTAAATGGAAATATCGGTCACAACTTATGGCATGTGGCGTTCCAGGAAAGACATTTTAATGACGCCTACGTATGAACAGGCAAAACAAGAACGGTGAAAGTTGTTCAGTTAAAGTGAAACTGGCTGAGAATACAAGATGAACAAATCACCCGACATGAATTTATGGAAAACTGACATTCTAGTACAATGCCATGATGACCTACGAGAGAAACGAGTTAGGAAAAACCCGAAAGTCTGCAGCTGTGCCAGCCTAAACTGACCTGAATAAGAGGAGGGGGGAAATGCCGATAAAATTGGTTAGGAAAATCTGGAATGTTTCAGTCATCGCAAAGAGATGTTATCAGAATTTATACCAGTATTTATTGAACTTTTCTGGGTCGTTCACCCTTGAGTCTTTCTCACGAAATTTCGTTCACCCCCTGGGTCTAGTAAGAAGCGGAAGGGGGCCCCTCTTGACACGTTGTACTCTTACAATGGAGACCATATAATGTATGTCACCGTGTTATTCAATGTCACGTGAGCGTTTCTCAAGTGATTATTTTTGAACATCATAAAAATATGTACAGGAAATTAGGAGCGACAAAAAAAAAAAAATTAAAAAAAATAAAATAAAATAAAAATAAAAATAAAATAAATAAATTATGAATAAAATAATCCCAAAAATTTTCTAGTTTTCATGAAATAAGATAAAAGGTACTTTTTTTTTTCATCATCAATGGCGAACATATTTCTGTATTGCTATGATAAGCTTCCAAAATGGACATTCTATTTCCCCATCTTCGAAGTAACAAGCAATAATAAATCGAATCAAGGTAATTTACCATTTCGACCCATACCATTCTGGTCCAAAAGAGACATTTAGTGCCACCACTTGGGACATTTCGGCCCGACTTCATTGGATATTTCGGTCCACCAATCTATTAGGACTTATCCAATTATTCATTAAATTAAAAAGTGGGGTCCAAGCCCAATTTAATATCGCATTGTACAAAAGTAAAGAGAAATGATAGTTTCTAGCGGTGATCGTTCAAATTAGTTCCTTTTCTATATTTTTCTGTTAGGTATCTTTCGAAAATGGCCGCAATCGATGACAACCTTTTCTAAAAGCAACTATGGAAGACCGGAGTCGACTAAAACGATGAAATATTAGACATGGGATTCCACCATTTGTCATATTATATAATATATATATATATATATATATATATATATATATATATATATATATATATATATATATATATATATATATATATATATGAAAATATCGAATTATTGGTATGAGTTTGTATTTCATCGAAATTTTCCCGATATTTTAAAAAATTTTCTAATGAATTTCATTTTGATTTCTCACCAATACCCATATTAAAACCTAATCTGCCCAATAATTGCTTTTGATGCTGTACCAATTGCATTCAATGGTGCCACTGTTATGTTATCAATATTTTCTGTATTGTATGCTGTCAGTCAAAATCATAGTATCAACTCTGAAGTTTTCCTCTTTTATTCGTTGTCCATATCAAATGATAATTTCAGAATTTAATGCTTTACTCAGCAGGGTGGATCAGGAGTGAGAGAGAGAGAGAAAAGATTCCTTAATCTTTAAGAGAGGAAAGACGAAATTTAATTTTAATTTATCAATTCATTTTTTCTTCCATATGATTAAAACCATATCTAGTTTAAATACATCCTATGTTCGTCTCAGTAAAAGGAGAAAAAAAAATTACTAATTACTGGTAATATTCTGCAATCCTATTTGATAAAATCCGTCAACAACCCGAAGTTTTATCACGATAAAATAATAGATATCAAATTTCAGGCGTTTTAAAATTATTTACAAAATTAAAACTAAAAAACAAAGTGTTCAACTATACTTTGAAAAAAAAAAAATAAATAAATAAAATAAAAAAATACCGACCTCGAAAAATTGACTAAATATTTGCTAAGTAAACACAAAATGATTGAAAAAAAAATTTTCAGTTTACGAACAGGATTTCTGCGTAAATGGATAAGTCGCTTAAATTCAGCCTCACAGACCGTTCAGTTCAGTAGTCCAGAGGTAGGATATCGGCCTCTGAAGTGAAAGTTTCGATCCTGTCTCCCGGTTATAATGGAAAGTCTATAGCCTCACTGAAGAGATGTAATACACCGAAACAGCTGTCTGTAGATGACACAATCATTATATATATATATATATATATATATATATATATATATATATATATATATATATATATATATATATAACCGTCTTGAGGATTTTCACGGATCGCTTAGGAGCCGATGAGATTGCAGACTGACCGCCGAGGAAGTCAACCGAAGAAATTTTCCATTTCAGAACAACGCCAGAAGGTTATTCTTTCAGGTTTCATTTCCCTTTGTTGAAAAACTAGATGACTGTGGGAAATACTAGAGTGTCAATGTCTGACATCATGAGAAGGAAAAAAAATGTTCTAATATTTGTTTATTCGAAGGAAAAAAAAGTTACTTATGCTAAACACAACCAACAACATGGTCAGGTTGTTTAACTGTTATAATCCAGGAAAAGTGCTATTTAAGCCTTTTAAAAAATTCTTCAAAAGTTATAATAATGTATAAGATTTCCAACATCAGCATCGTCTTAGGGAAATCTGTAATAATTAGCAATCTGTGACAAACAGATGTAATTGCAATCGGGAGCAAAACATTGAACCAAGATGGCTGCGTGCTTGTTATGCTTTTGTCATCTGCTTTTTGGTGGAAAAACGGGTGAAAATCGATGAAAACCTTTGAAAGTTATCAATTCAAGTTTTTTTTTATTTTACAAAGTATATACTGGATGTCCTATGATGACAAAATGCGCAAAGTAGTAATCGAAATAACCGAAAAAAGACGAAAATTGAAGCGAGCAAGATTCTCATTGTACTAATTTAGTATGAATTCCATCCCAGCTCGGTCATGAAGTCACGACTTTTCTACTCTAAACCGAAATTGAAATATATTCAGGGCCTACCAGTTGCCGACGTATTTCGTAACCGGGGAAGCGGTATTGAATGATGATGATCCCACTTTTTTTCAGCTCGAATCATTACCATTTCTAAGAGTTTTTATCTTTAAACACAATTCACGCGCAGATTCTCTTCAAATGCCACTTCATATTCTGTGTATCATACGTTTGAACATGAATGTGTGACAGAATCAAAACAAACAATAACTTAAAAGTGATACAACTATGCTGGAAGACTAGCACCTGAGGTCTATACATTTTATAAAAAAAAGAAATTGGTATATAATCCGACAAAATATCTATGAATGCGTTATATCATTCGAAACCATTGTAATTGACCTCACGTTGTTACACAGAGAAGGAGTCAGACTAGACAGCATAAATAGAATAAACGATTGAATAAAAATCGGGCTGCTGTTGGAATCGAACCAGCGACCGATGAAGTAGCTGCTTGAAGTTCCGTCGCTCTTAACCAATGAACGAAGCAGCTCAAGTGAAAGACGAAGGTCCAAATAACCGCTCTGTTAATTTCCAACGCGGACAATTATCTTATCAATTATCTTTTCTACTTATGCTATCAAGGCCGAGTGAACCATTCTACGTGTAACAGAGGGGGGGTCAATTCTAATAATATGACGCATTCATAATCATTTTATAAGCATGATGTTACTACGAAAAAACAATTGTAATTAATCGATAAAAATTTGTGAGTATCAGTGGTCGTAGAATGGCGATCTGGGAGTTTCAATAAAAAGCAAGATAGATTAGATAAAAAAAATCATAGCACAGAATTATAATTTTCATTACTCCAACGAAAAAATTTCGAATGCTCTTTCATTCAATACAACTAGCGTAAAATGTAAATTTAGAAAGTGGTGGCATATAGCGTTTGAAGAAGAAAAGAATATTGCTATACAACTATATTTAGTGGACTTTTGCTGGATGACCTCTGTAGCCTAATCGGTAAGTCACCGTCACGGAAAGGCAGGCCCCCAGGGACGAGAGGTGCAGGTTCAAACCTCACCGGAAGACCGTCCTCCATTTTCGATTAACTGTTCACATAACGGTTGTTAAATGACGATAAAAAGCAACAAAAATTAAAGAAATGCTAGTCAGCAATTATGTATCGAATCAATCATACAAGCCACGATTATTGGTAATTGTACATTGATTAACTGCAATCATGTCTTGTATAGTTACATTCACCCTTTATATCTGATATCGAGGATTTACCTTTATTTTGAGTTGTATGAGAAATAATTACCTCTCATGCAAGAATATGAAGAAAGGTACAGGACTCTAGAGGGTGTAGATCCAGTATACGTCAAAGTGCTGCAACATATATAGTTACAGTAGCTTCTTTATCAGGCTACATAAAGACTGAGCCCTTTCAGCTCTAAAGAGGGATAAGACAAATTGATACCAGCTCACCCAAACTCTTCACAGCTTGCCTCGAGATGATCTTCATAGGACAAGACTGGGAGAATGAAGGAATCAAAATAGACGGCGAATATCTGAGAAACCTTAGATTTGTAGACAACATTGCCCTTTTCACAGAGAACGACCTCTAACTAATGCTAGATCAACTAAAAGAAGAGAGCAAATGAACTTCAGCAAGACGAAGATCATGTGCAACAACCATGTTAAAAATAACAGCAAGATCAAAATCGAGGACACAGAACTGGAGAAAGTAGATCACTACATCTGCCTAGGACAACGAATCTCCATGAGACCTTCGAAAGAAATCAAGCGAAGAATCACTTAAATGTCAAGCCTTTGGCAAAGCAAGCTCAACCGTAAAAAAAAAAAAAAGGATCCATTAATCCTCAAAAGAAGGCTGTACAACCAGTGCATCCTCCCGGTAGTCACCTCTGGAGATGAAACATGGAACTTAACCAAGAGATAGACCCACAAATTGAGAACCATGCGACTTTCACATGAGAGGATTACGCTCAACCTCACAGAGACCACAAGCCAGCGTAATACATCCGAGAGAAGACGGGAGTCCAAGACATCAGATTCCATTAAAAATCTCAAATGGCAATGGGGTGGCCATGTCGTAAAAATGGTAGACAACTGATGGACATTACAACCCACGACATGGATCCCTAGAGATCATATGCGCAACTGAGGCCGGCAGAGTACTAGATGGAGAGACAAGCTAGACAAGTTCAGAAAATACTGGCTCCACGACGCTCACGATAGAGAAGTGTGGCAAATCCTGGGGAAGGTCCATGTCCAACGACGGACGTTAAGAGACTGATTATGATAGAACTGTACGATTTAAATATTCAGAAATTGACTACCATTGATTTAATTCCCTAATTCCTTCAACTTAAATGGAGTGTACATTGAATTCCCTTTCCAAGTTTTAGGAAAACTTACACAACATTCAAACTTAACTCTAATAATTTTCAACTACTATAATAATTTAAACTAAGATAATTTAGAATATATGATAATTCGAAAACTGCCATAGATAATATTAATTTAAAATATGCAATAATTTAATGTGTATATAATGATAATTTCAAAAATTTAACCCACTGTCATATCTTGCACAACATACTCAGCAGCGTATCTTGTTTCTTTACAAACAGCGCTCAAAAATGTGCAGGATCAATGATTGAGTCCGTAGGTTAACGCAATGACGTCAGAAAGAGGTCAACAAAGCTGTGGAATGTATTGAAGGATTAGATGCACTGATCTTCGCCTGCTAATCGGATGTAACGTGTAACACAAGGTATCATCCTAATGGCCGCACTTGGAGCCGCTGTCTTCGCCTTGTGATGAGTCGATAGTCAGTTGACTCAAGGGCAGTCGTTTAGTTTACATTTAACTCGTCGGTGAGAAACGGAAGAGATGTGAAATGTGTTTATGGGGCAAGGAGGAGATGAGCTATACCAGTGCGGTCATTCAGGTGGGGGGGGTGAATAGTGGACAATCGGAGTTGGTGAGGGCGGCTGCATTCCAGTAAGAGGATCGCAGACACATCGTTGGTATATAAACAAATTTAAAATTCTCAAGTACTCGGGTAGGGGGATTAGCTTTGATGAGTGCAAGAATTTATGTTACTCTCCCCCACCATTCCTTGAGCGTAACCTTCATTTCTAATTAGAAATGATAGTTTTAGGAAGCAATCTTAATGAACAGCGATATCTGCAATTCAATGCGCATTATATAAGAGTATATATTCGTGAAGTTTAGAAAGACTCACAGCTTCAAACACTAAAAGATGTGAAAGATCTTTTGAAAGTTTATGTCACTTCAGTCATTTTTCAAATATCTGTTGTCGCAATCGATGTGAGATTTTCAAAGGGTTTTAATATTTTACACAGAATTATATATCATACTATATGAGAATCTTTCGTGTTGGGACCATCAATTGTTTACCATGTAACCGTTTTGAGGATTTAACAAAAAAAAAATTATATTAACATCGCGCTCTCTCTCTAGATTATATATAATTTATAAAGTGAAATAAGTATCTGGTTCAGTTTCAAAAAGCACATTTTTACATACTTATGCAGCGTCAAGTTTGACAGAATTTTGACCAAAGATTTCTGACTTTGGTCCATAAATATTCAACACTCAATCTGGTTTCAATATCTTTCGAAACTTGAAAACGGTATAAGGATGTAAAGAAACTTATTGAAATCATTTGGACACTAGTTGCACTCAGTGTACGTATATGTATCGTATTGTGAGTTTATTCTTAAACAACATAAAAAAAGGTGGTTATGCATATGAGAGAGTCATTACTCTTCTCTATCCCTTCATGAATTTCCCTTTCAAGCTTATCCGCTGTTTGGGGGCTGAACGGGTTTGCAAACACCACCTTTGATCAATGCATGGGAGTATTCTATAAATCGGCATTTTTCATAACATTTGCAGGGTTATCTTCCTTAGGCATCACAACAATTTGTTGTGATTCAATTTTTGCATAATGGCAGCTGGCTTTGTCCAGCCAGAACACAACTGTCCACTATTCCGATTTTCTCAAGTCATGGCAGTGACTGCTCTTGCAAACATGGCAATTTACACATTTTCTAGTCGATGCCGAGTCCCTGGTACCATGCAAAGCTCGTCAATCTCTAGGGTCCAATGTCTCAGGTCTTGTATTGTTCAACCAACATTTGAGTCGCTCATTAAGCTAAAAGTGATTCTCAAATGTTCATTTAACATTTGTTGGATATTTCTCCACATATTTTAAAATTGATAATAGTATAATTTGATGTAGAATGAACATTTTATGCAATATATAGAATGATGATATAAGTACGTATATAAAAACTACAGTAAGCTTGGGGTTACCATTTTTTTTTTTAGTAAATGACCTGGGAGGATGGCCATATAATTGATCCATTATATATCTCGAAATATTATGAAAACCTGCCTAATAAGGTTAGGGTCCTCTGTGCATCCAAACATCTCTTGTCCGATTAGGCATGGACTTTACAAAATCTCTAAAGTTTTCCTCTGGGATCTGGTGCCACGATGTTATTTGCAGGTTCTCCAACTGAGGCAAGTTACCAAGTAGAAGTAGTGTTCAGCGAACTTGTTCATCTGATAAATGCTCCATAGGATAGAGATTTAGAGAATTTGATGGTAAGAGCAACACAGGGACTCATCTTCATGTCCTTGAAAACAGCATGGTAGGGAGTGTTGTCCCACAGAGAGACGTCACTTTCATCGTAGAAAGCTGTTACCAGAGGTATACTTGGCCCTCAATGATGTCGAGGTAGGTGATGCGCAACAAAGTTCTTCCCACGTGGTCAAATGCCCATTATTCGTTTATTTTCATCCTAGATGAGATCTTTCAACATTTTTCATAGTATCTGGTGTGCTTAATAATACACCAAAAGTTTATGCTAGTCTGACAACTGGTGGCTTTCATGGGATCCATTGGAAACATTATGGCAGAAAGTAGGTCATGGAGAGCTGTTAGAGTCAGTATATGCCAAAATTCCAGTGGTGCCTATAATGAATGGGAATGACCATTCCCATGCATTGCAGGACAACTTTCAAACACAGGCAGCATTTTACAAAATCGGCTCCAGACACCAAATATTTTGGATTAAAAGGATACCGAACACTTGAGAACATTGCATAAAAGATCTTTCAAGAATGTGACAGATACACCTGAACACTTATGAAAAGGGGAGGACAGCAAGGCTACGGATGAATTATTTCAGCCATGTGTCTATCAGGCGTCCCCTTAGATGCACAGAGGATTGGTAACTGGTGGCTTTATATTCAATCTCTAAAACAAAGGTTTCCTTACTTTTTGCCTAGGCTAAGTCTGCTCATCTGACCATTCGACAAATGATTGAGCTTCACAACGTAAAATCTGAGAATGAATATAAACGGTTCATAAACGATGGATACTTCACTATTCGACGGCTAGGCAAGTTCTGGGGTGAGTATTATCTAACTGAACCATTGGACAGTTTCTAATGAGGCTATGGAGATGTCAAGAGGTATGATACATGGCTGTGGATTTACAGATAGTATAATAGAATGGTGGGTTCATGCACTTCCAGAGTGCGTACTTATCTAAAATGCCCTCGAGTCTTTCACAACAGTACATTTATGACTTCAGAGCAACACTGGGATCTCCGCCCAGTCAACCTAAAGACGTATTCGATTTTGATTTATTTGTTACACATGACTCCGACATATTCTTTTCTCTAGCTAGTGGAATTAACTCGGTGAATTGTGATGATGCCCTTTATATCGGTCAATGATCCATGAACAAAATAAAAGGTAAGATCTCTGCAGAACCGAGTCTGAATTGGAAAGACTAACCAAACCAGCAGAGCAAAACATCACAGAACAGGACTTCTGCTGATATAGTAGTTACATCTACTTTGCAGACATCCACAACTCAAAATGCATTCGTTGGGAATCACGCCCCATCGGACCCAGATCTTAGGTTCAAGGGTATCACTGTGGAACAATGAGGATTCATATGCCGATGTACTGATAGTTTCAATGCTACTGAGTATGGTCAAATCTGACAACCAGTGGTAGTTTTTGGAACAGCTACTTATCGGCCATGTTGGTTGCGAGAGAATCATCGACAGATCTGTTCATGCTGTAATACAGCAATCCTTTAACTTGTTTAAGCAGCTTCATTGGGGAGTAAAAAACAGGACATCTTGTTTCTTCATGCCATATTTGGGTGCGATACTGCATCAGTTTATGGATAAGGGAGGGTGGAAGCATTGAAACACGATTGCCACTGGCCAATCGGCTACTCCTCAGATGCAGTTAAAGCTTGTCAGATGTGGGTGTGAAAATGCTTGAGATTGCAGGGATGGTTTGCTCAGATATGGACCAGATGTGTAGTAACAATGCAACCCATTTTATAGCTTATGAAGAAAACTAAATCCGCAATTGAATTTGAGATAAAACTCTTCCGTATTTCATTCTACAAATTTTGTTATGGAGTAAAACAATACTGTTTATATTTTGTCTAATTCTGAACAGGAATAAAGTTCTGACCGTTGCAATACTATTGAGTTATTTCTTTAGCAAAGACCTTTGGTCCGGATACATTTCAAATATACATGTTCGTTGGGTAAAAACTCGTTTTTGCCCCCACCCCAGCAAGTAAATATATTTCAGATTTCAGTCATAAACGGAAGCAGGAAAAAACCTGAGGATTTTTAATATCATTCCTCACTATATAAGAATTTTGAAAAAGAGAAAAAAAATTATTAAATAAGACTTGAAAAAAAAGTGTCTTGAATAGATGATGAACGAGTAATGGGCATTTTTGAGGATTTGGTTGACGGCTATCATGGATGTAATCTTGAAGATCATATATTTCCTGTGGTCAGATTGTTGAAGACATTTGCTTTGTCATCAGGTACACCTGGTACAATAAAAAAATCTTTAAAGGTCTTATCTATGATGGAAAATAAACGAATAGTGGGCATTTTATGAATTTGGTTGCCGGCCATCTTGAAACTAGTACGTTTCTAGTGTTTTAACTGCAGTAGACTTCAAGTACGTTATTGAACACACCTGCCACCACAGAAAGTCAATGAAAATCTTTGTCTAATGTAATTAATGAGGATTTTAAGGATTTGTCTAGAGACAATGTTGGACGCCATATTCTCCCAAGTACAATGAGAGAGATTTTCACTTGGAGCTCCATCATTGTGGTTTTGTATCTGGGAGAAAGCTTATAATAGATAATGACTCCAAAGTACAATTTACGTGAATGTGAAATACTTTTTCTCTTAAAAGTAAATTTCGAAAATACTTTTTCAAACAAGATTATGAATTGTGAAATAACCTTTTATACATCATCGATTTGAAGAAAAGGAATTCTTATATGCGTTTCTATTTAGTTTAGTTTATTCCGTCTTGTTTCTCGTTTTGCCCACTTTCCCCGAAATGGTTTGTTTGCCAGCTCGTAAAATGTCAACACACATCTTGAGAAAAATCATTGAATAAAATTAACTCCGTAAAGTTGACTTTGCTTAGAGCACTGAATGAGCATTGATCAGACAATAGAAAGTTACCAATGAGGCGGATACTATAAAGTTTAAAACCATTATTGCTAGATCGCGCGATCTCAAGTAGCAGATCGTTTTAGGCAAGAATTATCATATCCAAGTAACACATTTCTATCAAGTAAATCCAACTTAAAACAGCTGGAAGCAATATGGGGATAGACCGACCGACCTACGGACAGACAGTTTCTTATAGAGATGCGGGGGGCGTTTCTTTATGATAACAATAATAATAATAAAAGAAAAAAAGAAGAAACCCTCTAATCAAATTATGGTCATTTACTAACGGCAGTTTAGTTTGACTCAAAACTGCAATAGTGGGGCACTCATAGGGATCGAACTCACTACAATAGTGAATTGGTCTGCATGACAAGCTTAACCGTCGTGCTATGATTGGCCATCTCGTACTTTTATGGAGAATTGCCAAAAATTTTATTGAACGCCTGTAGTCACCAAAAGTGGCCACCCCTTTTTATGTGAGCGTGCTCCTGGCTATACCGTTATGACTACACATGTGAAAATTGGCATAAGTGCTCCATTATACCCGTTTCTAATTGGGGGGGGGGGCTTTAGATGTTTGTAGGTTTGACTATTTTAGAGATTTCCCCAGTGGAAATGCCAGTGATGTCATAAATAAAATTTATTCTGACCATTTTTCGATGGATTTTTTTTTTTTATTCATTGCTTCAAATTTCGATGCTTCAGTTGTTCAATCATTAGCTGTGATTGCTAGATTATTTAATCACTTACCATCTATTCACGAAGCTTTGTATGCTCAAATATTTTGCAAACCGCCTTGTACTTGTCAGGTGACGTAAACAATGGCTTTCGTTAAATTGACTTTCAAACGTCAAGAATCTATTACAATTATTGGAATTTAAAAAATAAAAGAAAATTAGTTATACAGCGTCTATTCAGCGTAATTTGCTACCAGTATTTCTTTAATCTTTATTACGGGATTAAAATAAAGAATAAGGAGGAGTATTTTTCATTTGCAACCCACGCTGCTTGCTAACGATCGGAGAATGACGATCTGGAAGTTGCAGGAGAAAAACCACAAAAATTAAGACGGAAGACATACAGGTGGAAAATTTGTGATAATTCTTTCCACGTTTCTTTATTCACAGTAATGTTCAACATTTTCTTTTCTGGTTTACGCCAAATCGAAATTTAATTAAGATTTTTTAAAAATGCAAATATTCATTAAGCTTAAAAGGGCAAAATACAAGAAAGGTGAGGTAGAAAAATATATGTTGTGCAAATCTTGCAAGTGTAAAGGGCCCACCTGTCTACAAAATCATTCGAAATCCTAATTTTTTCACCCGGGAAATACGTAACAATCTCAATCATTAAGCAGGTCCTGAAAATTAAGTGTAATTAATATTAACGAATAGGAAACGTACTCACCGGAGAATCTGGGCACGGTTGTTGATAATGTCGACTGTTCCGGGATTTTAGAAGTAGATGATGGTCTATTTGACCGTGTAGGGTGCGTGCTCCTTTGAGAAATTGTGGTCGTTGATGGATGCCGAGACTCGGTTCGGTCCAGGTTTAGGACTGATACTTTGGTTGTCTGTTTATTGTCGGGTGAAACAGAATGAGGGTGACAGTCATTCCATAAGGAAGATTCAGGAACACAATTCACGGCACCATTCGACCAAACTTGTGTGGATGGGCATCTTGGCATGGTGATCGGTTGACCAAAGTAACAAATAAAATATTTCTGACAGTCTTTTGGATCTCGGACCCATTTGATCGGTTCTGTAGAAGTACATGGTAATGTCGCGACAAGAGACGAGTGTATCGGCGGCACGTAAATTAGAAAATAGATTATTGATAAAAGAGACAGAACTTGCGGGAAACGGTGGTGCAAGGGAGCCATAGTCAGGAAATTCTTGAATTTTGATAGCTAGAAATTAGTATCAAAGTCTTTCAATGATTCTGTAATTAGTTTCTGAATAGTGACTAAACTTGTCGATTCTTTGGTATCACAATATGACTGAATTCTTGTAGAAAAAAAAGGTGATCTGGAAACGAAGTTGTAAGATGGAGTGAGCGAATGTCTTGTCGCAGTCCAAGCCCTGATGTCTTCGTCCGTTATAAGCTTGACCAATCTATGCGTTTTTTTCTGAAGACGTCTGTCCTAAACAAACATGAAAAGACACTTTATTAAAGCTTCCAACAAGCCCTCACCCATTTACAACGGGGGGGTGCAGGTTAAAGGAGGGGGCGGACGTTGGCGGTAGTAGAGAAAGAATCTCATATAGACACAGTGTCTTATACTAACAATTACAAGTGACAGATTACATAGACGGAACGGGGGAGGGATATTTTACAAGGAGCAACAGTTTAAATAGTGGAGGTGGGTCCCGAGTAAACTCACTTAGCCAGCTATACAAGAAATGAAAAATTGATACTAAATAATAATTGAAGCGCGTATGTGTGGACGCACACACACACATAGATACGCTGACCCACTCACATACCCTTTTTTTTCGTTCTGTCTACAAAATAATATCTGTGAACATACTTTGTGGCTAGCATAATCACGTATTCAACAGTGGTGCCATTGGCCGACGTTTGAGTCCAGCAAAAAAAAAAAAAAAAAAAAAAAAATCTCAAATGAGGATTTTCAAAGCCCTCCCAACGTAGAAGCTTAACGCAACACCTAACCTCCCTATAATTTCGATCAGTGACGGACTCAGCTAAACTTCTAAATATCTACCAAGTTCAGCTTAAGCTAGCACAAGGCCAAACACTGTAAAATGAGTTAGGTAGATAAGTGTCGCACCAATCTTCTAAGTAGGAAAGGCTAGCTTGACTTGAAAAACAAGCATTCAAAATCGTGGGTTCTATCTGGGCTCGAACATGGACCTCTGGAAAAATACTCAAGTATCTCAGGCACATTATTAACTAAACTCAACTGAATACGGAACAAGGCCTAATCGTTGGACCAATCTTCTGAGTGGGAAAGGCCTGCATGTCTTAAATACAGGTACTTTAAATCTTTGCACTACCAGAATTAGAACTCCGACTTCTGAAACCAGTTGGAATGAGCAACTATTTCAGTCACCTTTTCAGACTTGAGGCAGACCTGGTAAGCTTCGCAAATATCTAAAATCATATGCTCGTTTTTTTCTCATGATTTTAATTTCAAGATTTGCAACTATCATTTTTAAATACCTTTATATATATTCAACATTTCGTTTCACAGGTTGATGATTCATATAAATACCACATACGCGTATATATAACAATACAAATCAGAGATGCAATAGGATATTATATAATGCAATATCCAGAGTATGATTTGTTTATTTTATAGAGTGCTCGATACATTTAAGCATCAAGTTGATTAACAATAGAGCTTAAAATGTAATGGGGTAAGGATTCACAACAAGAACACATTTGTTTCTCCCCCGATTGGGCGACTCCAGGTGAAAACACTCGCACCATACCACCCCCTGGTCTGTAATTTATAACCACCAACATAGAGCCCCATTTGGATTTTCAAAAAAAAAAAAAAAAAACCCAGCAAGCAATAGCAAACCAATAAACATTGGTAAAAAGAATAAAATAAAGAGACCCTACCACCTAGAATAAATGCCTCCCATACAAAAAAAAAAAAAGAAAGGAATCTAAAATGAACCGAACCCTTCGCCTGGCGAAGCCCAAATAGAGTAGAAACAAACGTTTTGTGTAGCGAATCCTTACGCAATTATACATATGTTCGTGCGTCTACCGCCTTTCTGACAATTCTCGTTGTGTCTCATGGTACGACTAGAAAAAAAGATTTGGGTCGTCCCTATGTAAAGACCTTGCCCATTAAAAAGGAAAAAATTGCTTACAGATTGCCGAGCAAATCTAGCGCAGCCACAGACATCATTTGGGAGAATGATTATGTTTATTGGTAGTAACAAAGAGAAACGCCAGTGCCTAGCAGTACATATTCATCAATATGAGCACGAACGACTCGTTGCCCAAACAAGTGGCAAATTGGGTTATGGATTAGGGCGATGGTTGTATGTCCGACGCATGAATAAGATATTTGTGCATCATGGGGTACGCATTCCCCCCCGGGGCAAGAAAATCCATAGGTGGTATTAGTACGGCTTGACTTTTGGACAAGGCCATAAGTATGGGACATCCAATAAAGACCGACTCAGTGTTAATGATATACAAGATCAGTTTACTGCCCTTACACCAGTTATTTGCCAATCGTAGCTTGGTTTGGGCTCAAGGCCACATATATCAAGCACCCAGTGAGGATCGAACTTACAACTCAGTATTAACGATCTATAACACCGTGGCATCAGGAAATTTTAACAGCGGTGCCCGTGAAAACGTCTCTGCAATTTTAGAGAAGAAAATGGAAACTGACATATACAATTTTCTATAATGGCCTATTGATTTAAAGTCTATATCCTCTTCGGAAGCGTGGGATGGTGGGAAACAGAATCCTCAAACTCTGGCTGTACATATGCAATTCACTCTGCACTTGAGAAATGCATGAATCCACCTATCCCAACATCCTCTCCCATCGCGAGATATCTCGTGGCGGGTTCCGTTAGAACATTAACCGATGTTCCGTTTTGGTTCCGAGCTTGGAGAGATGATTTTCATTACTCTCACGATAACAGTTTGAAACGATGAAACCTATGCCGTAGTATCAAACTATATTATTGCTATTTTTATTTATCAAAAGTGGATCTGAAACAAATGAAATAAACCTATATATTTCTAGAAATATATATCAATAGTTTCAGAAAAGTAATATTCTTAATGCTGAATAACGAGTCTACAATGTATTCTGAAAAATGTTCGTGCATGTCTGTTGTAAGGCCCGCGTTAGCTAGGTATTTCCATCTATACCAGTGGCCAGTATTCGAATATTTCGACAAGAACGGGAATGAACTTCATTCTTTGTATGATGTTCACTATTGCACAAAATTTCCAGGTGAAATTTGAAGAGATCTCAATTTACCAACGCAGTAAATTTAACGCATTTTAATTAAGAATTATTGGATTCTACATTTCTTAAACCGTTTCTAGCTCTGGTGCACGGTTCAAAATTTATAGAAAATCCAATATTTTTATGTCCCTTGAGAAATAGAAAATGTTCTTCGTTTTCGTAAAACGTTAATTTTTACCGTATGACAGTGGACGCACGCTTTATAAAATACTGTAAATATTGCTTGGGGATTACGGTTAAGGCTTAGGATAATGGGTACTTTATTATTTTCATAAGTTTCCACGGTAGTAGTGGCTAGTTGATAGCAAGTCTCCTCAATACTCTAGGATTCAGCTCAGTATTCGGATTTCAGCAGTGCTTTGCTCTTCTACAATGCCCTGACCACGATTGGCACCATGGTCACTTTCGTGTTCCACATTTTCTTTTAGTCCTTAGAAACTTATCCAATAGTTCACTTTCCTTCAATTTTTCCCTCTGTCGTCTGCCAGAAAAGCGAGATCAATAATTATCTTTAAACACTTCTATTAAAATAATACCATGCATCAGATGTTTAAAGGGTCTGGGAGTAGGAATTCGCCCCAGATTTGAATCTCCCGAGTACTTTTGAAAACATTGCATGACCTAGCAAAATACAAGCAAATTGAAAAAAGCAAGTAACATTACCTGTTCTGCGGGCCTCCTGGCGGATTGGAACCAACGTGGTGCTGCGAAGTTTTCGTTACTTCTTTGACCATTGGCTAAGGTTAAATGACGTCGATTTGGCTGTGGGTTTGTTTTAAATAGGCAACGGGCCAGCCCTCCCCCTCTACACAATCGCGAAGATCATCAAATGGATTAGTGACGTCAGCACACATCCTAAGCGGAGAAACACTGCAACGCCACCGTCGCCTGATATTATAGTCCACCCCCCTCTTTTTTCGTTACTGTCTTTCACTGCTCACAAGGTTACACTTTAACCGCAAAACCCACACCTTCTTCCGACGCAAGAGAGTTTGTCTCTCGGTCTCTCTTAAAGTAAAAGTTTTATTTCATTCTGACAGCCAATAAAAAATTCTGTAAGAATTCGTTAAAAAACAAACTTACTGTCACCAGGTCTGTAATTAAGTGCAACGTTTGACATCTTGTGTGCGGGAAACATTGTTATGTCAATTATTAATAATAATTTTTTTTATAGTATTTTCTCTCATCTTAATTTTTTTAGTTACTTTTTATCGCAACCTACTTAGACAGTCAGTTAATCTGCATGTTTCTTCCAGAAAATTGCACCTGCCCGTAAAGGTTGTATATTTTGGATATTTTACTCCAGGTGATTTCAGACTATGATTTCCAAATAATTTCATTTTTTTTTCTTAAAGCGAAAAACAAAAACGAATCTTGAGACTGTAGACAAAGTAACTTCTAGAATTTTTAAGTAACAAAGACTAAAACGGCTATATCGTTATTGTTTTTTGTTTACATAACTGAAACTAAGTTAGTCAAAATAATTATTCATCTCTTTTACATCCTCTGCATCCGATAGGGGTTCAATTTTGTGATAGTATTCATATAATATTGCATAAAATACGGGCGAAAAAAATAATTTGTACGAAAACTGTAATCTAAACCTCTTTTTTCTTTTTTTCTACCAAAGCCCTCTGTATTAAGTTTTTGCTTCCACAAAGCACCTACGTTTACTTATTTACTATTTAAATATTAAGATACCTGTCATTAAAGAATTAACACAAATATAAGTTTAAACCGAATCTTAATTGTCACTTTTTCTAATTACTCAAAGTTACTGTCATAACTACGATTTTTACTCAAATTCTATCATTCTTTACAACTTATCTTCAGTAAATGTAACTTGAGGTTTAAAAACGACGGGTTCTAGTTATATTTACTGCCATATTTGGAGTAAATTAAGCAGTAAACCGGAGAGGGAGTTCTGTTAGAGGCGTCCACTATTAATCTAAAACCAATACCTAATATACCTTCAAATTTTATTAACACTAGTAGAGAATACCCGCCCTACGGGCGATTAATTTTAGCTGTATGAATCATACGACTGAGTTAAGAAATGATTTAAATTTTCATGTCCGTATGCTCCATAAAGCAGGGGATCGCCGCCCAGGGGTGGAAGGGTCAGCTAGTGAAGAATTAAGAATCTCTATGCGAGTCTCGAATGCACGTCCCTTTTACCTCCGGAAGCTGCTTACACTAGTCGGAAATTAATAATGGTTAGCAATGCTTTATCAAATAAAAAATTAAATCAGTATAATATTACAACCAATGCTACGATTTAAAATTAACAGTATAATTCGAAGTGATGACAACTGTTTGAGGTTGAGCTTAAAGGAAATCGAAAACGACGACTTGATGAATTAGAATTCGAGTGGAACGGACATTTAGTCAAGATATCTTTCGATGCGATAGAGCGCCAGTAATGGTGGACTTGTGCCTTTTCCCGGGGGCATTAGAGTCAAGTGAACACAAGGAGCCACAGCCGAAATTTGAACTCGTTTCTCTGATTTTGTTTTCAATGATGGTAATCCTTACGGCTAGCCTGTACCCCAAAAGTCGATTCTATCCTTCAATAGATTCCCAATTCAAAGAAAGACAAATTCTTGAATTAATGCAATTGGGCGAACAATCTCACTAGGATGAAAAGCTTCCGGTAGAGCAAGCTGGATCTTCAAGGACAATGAAACCTCAATAGTTCTAAAAAGGGGGGTATGCAACTATCCTCCCAATAGTCACCTATGGAGTTGAAACATGCAACTTGATAAAAAGATTGATCTCCCAACTAAGAACCATTCAATGTGCACATAACAGAATCATTGCTCAACATTACATGGAGAAATCATAAGATAGCACAGTTTATTAGAGAAAAAAATAGGTCAAGAATATCATAGAATCCATCAGAAAACTCAAATGGCAATGGGCTGGACATGTTATTGTAATGTCCGACAACCGCTAGGCATCTCAACTCACAACGTGAATCCCCATTGATTACGTCCGAAACTGTGGCTGACAAAATATAAGATGGCGAGACCGACTAGACAAATCAAGAAAGTATTGACTCCGTGAAGCCCACGATAGAGGAGTCTGACAAACTTTAGGGAAGGGTTTTTACTATTGGGTTCTGATTTTAATTTTGTATGTAACAACAATGACAGGTGACAATGACCAGATCAAAAAAAACAATGAAGTACGCAAAAACTGATGACGAATCAACTCCCGCTCCTAAGGTGTATGTATGCATGTATGTATGTATATATGTGTGTTAGTTTATCACTCTTGGTGTGCCAAATCTCAAACAACTATTATATATATATATATATATATATATATATATATATATATATATATTCTTTCCAGAGACTATGCCCATTAGTTTGACTCAAACTATCCTTACACATTCTTACTTAGCAATGAAATGTATGACGCTCAAATAGATACATATGAACATAGAGAGAGAATATTGTGTAGCTGATCAGCATGATACAAAGATAGCAATAGAAATACACTGAGACTCAAACGTGTCGAGAGAAACAAAAGAAAAGGAGAATGCTCAATCGTGCGTTGACGTTAATGAAATTTACTATTCAAGACTTGACCTTTTCAACCCGGAAGGTCAGTCGGCTTAGAAACACTCAGTGTTTGTGTGTGGAGTGGTAAATGTTGGTAACGTACATGCGTTTATGATACTGGATCGATCAGACAGTGTTGGTTTGTTCCCGGACACCCACACTTAATCGAAATTTACAGCTGATCAAGATAAAAAAAAAGTGACTCTACTGCCGTGGACGACCTATTCAAGGCCAAGGCTAACTATGGAGAAACAGTTGAATCATTTGAAAGAAATATCTGTACCTCGCATAGATGACTCACTGTATCTTGCCCGTGTACAATGACTGATTTTTTTTTAAATATCTATAATTATCTAAAAAAAAAAAAAAATCTTACCTAAAACTACCTAAAAGAAATACCAGCTTAGGATGCTAACCTCAGACTTGAGAGAAAATCCTCATATAGGCTCCACTGTCTATGGTCCCACTGCTGCAGCAATCTCTCTCAATAATCTTCGTCGGTGAAGCTAAGCCATTCATTTGTATATATATATATATATAATATATATATATGTGTGTGTGTGTGTGCACGCGTTCACTTTTACATTATATATACATTATAAGTTGACCCTCTACTCTAAAACTTTTCAAAATGCTTTTTTCTTTTTTTTTTTTTTTTTTTTTTTTTTTTTTTTTTTTTTTTTTAAATTCTCTCAAACTTCAATTCAAATTTTATTTGGGAAAGGTCTCCTTCATTTTTGACGTAATTTAATTTTATTTTAATCATAAAATAAGATTTGTGAATGGAAGGAAAGTAGTTTCCACTTAGGGATCATAGTCATAACTATACTATAAATAAATAGAACGCCCCTCAAAAAAAACCTCTCTTAAAATATTTCTCTCAAAACACCCCACGGCCCATTGAGTTGGCATGCCAAATTTGGTTGAGCTTCACTAATGTTTAGGTACTTTTTATATACACAAACACACAGACACTTCTCTCTTTATACATTTAAGATTAGATTGAATGGAAATCTTTTTTCCACCGACTGACAATAAAATTTTTCCCTTCTGCTATAGATCTCTTTACATAATCTCTGGCTCAGCTTTCATAACCTAAAGTCTCCTGTTTTTACACCAGTTTGAGGTCTTGTAAGACTTAATTCTGGTTTCGTGGCTCCGTAGGCATTAACTGTAATCTCGAAACCCTTTTGATCCGGCAATATCCTTTAATCCGTTAACCCCGAATCCAGCAAGAGAAAAAAAAATGATTTTTAAGCCTATAATGTACCGTTACCGCGATTCACCATTTTTACGACAGCTACAGGTTTATATATGGATCAGCACTAAGGAGCCTAAAGCCATCCTGTTAGGTAACTTATTTTCAATACTTCAAATGTATCCTAATTTTAATCTATTAAGTCTCATCTCATTTCAGGCTGTTTTAAAAAGTGATCGGACATTAAGTCTTGAGCTTTTATGACGTAATCTTCATTGTTATATCAAAATAGAGAGGCAAATTAACCAATGGGATGAATGGATCAATAAACAGAGAAAATTAGCATATGCTCATTATATGGATAGATGGTTGTTTAAATCTTTTCAGTTACTGGACAAAAAGATTTTTTAAAATTTAGACTTGTAGAAATAAAAAAAAAATGAAAAATGAAGTATAGACGAATGTTGAGAGTAAATTTAAATGGCGTTTTCAAGTCACCTATGATAAGTCAAATACCTGAAATCGATCAACCCACGTGACAAGAGTAAATTCAAATGGCGTTTCCTGATCACCTATGATAGATCAAATACCCAAAATGAATCAAGCCACGTGACAACGATATCCAATGAATGTAGACTAGAGAAGCTAACCTCGTTGTATGAGGAATACCATTGATGTTGGAAGTCAGCTAAAATTACACTTGAAGGTTCTAGCTAATAGATAGTTAAATAAGTTTCTTTGACATGCATGGATTTAGGGATTACTAAGTAATCCTTGGGGTGGGGAGCAAAATGATTGGTTCGATTAATCCCTAAGTCTTTCGCCCCTGATTCTTTTCTTTCTTTGAAAAGAGAGAAAACCCAAATAGAATCAAAGCAATGGGCATTTTTAATCGGATCTCTGAAGCTTTCTAAAACTGTAACAGCAGAGATCAAGTATCCACACACTGCACAGTGTTTCGAAATTGAGCGAAAATGGTCTATAAGAAATTTTCCTTGAAAATCGTATTTTACATTTTTCTTAATTGAGCAGTGATGAATTTATTGATAAAAAAATTGATTTAAAACAAAATTTCAGTTCAAGAATGTCTACAACGAAAAGAAATTATAAAAAAATCCTTTATTTAGTCTATTTAATCAATGAAAAATGACAAACTGCAGAGTTTTGTATACTCTATAATCTAAAAAATATTTTGATATATGTCTAATATTTTCAAAGACTTTTTTCATTGCTTTGTTTATTCAAAGAACTAGCTGGAACTCAGACAATGAAGCTTCCTTGAATTTCGAGAAATATCAAGAAAATTACCGTTTTAAAGAATACTCTTAAAAAGATTTTTATTATTTCAATGCATCATCTAATCATGCCAAAAAAATATAAAAAAATTTTATCTAGAAAATAATCATAAAAAGGAATAAATCTTAATTCATATATATATATATATATATATATATATATATATATATATATGTGTGTGTTGAAATGAAGAAAGTATTCCAAATTTCAATTTTTTTTTTTACTATAAATTCATGGCTCAATAAATAGGATAAAGAAAGTTTTCAAAGAAAATCTTTAGCAGTCCTGATAGAGATCAAGCCAAAGTATCTATTCTGATCAATTAAAGCTCGAGATGTCAAAAGAAAAACCACTGTGCGCCGGTAGGAATTTTACATTTCCATTGAGATAAATCAGGTTTTTCAGAAAGTGATGTGGCACTTTTTAGAGATGGTTTGAAATCTGTTTAAATGTTGAATTTATTTGTCAAGAACATAATCGTCATTATCAGCCGTGACGAAATTCCATTTTGAAACAGACTATTTTATTCCCTGTTGAAAAAATGCGGAATTCTGGGCGAAAAAACCCTATTTTAGCATCGAAACAAAAGCTCTACATCCCCTTGGTGAGTATTCGATAGATATGGAAAGGTTTCGTCTATCATGAGCGATTAGAATAAGGCAAGACAGTCACAGCAGATCTTCATAGTTTACAACTTCTACAACTTAATTTTTAGATTTCAGACTCGTGAAAGGAGTTATGAATGAATGACAGTCATGATGAAGGTAGAATCCCTTTTGCTTCCATTCATACACAAAGAGCCTTTATCGGTAAGCTTTTTCGTGATAAAAACCGCCAGGTATAAAAAGAAAAAGTTCCAATGTCACTGAAAAACGTCTTGTCTTCTGAAGTAATACCCTCACACATTATTTCTTTTCAAAGTAATTAACTCCTGATATCTGACACGTTCTTCCATTCGGGCTACAAACTATTTTGCAAATGACATTCCCATGAATGATAATAAAATATACAAAATCACTGTCCATCGAGACGACTTTTTTTCTTCTTTTTTTTCCCCCAAATTTGATGCTTTTTTTTTCGTCATGGGATGAATTATTTTTATCCAGGATTTGTCGCATTCCGTATTTCGAGGTTCGAGAACGCCTTCACTTTTAGAACTGCTTTTGTTGGAAAGTGGGGTATTATGCAATGAATTTTTTCTTGCTCTCTTTTTCTGTCACGTCGTATTTACTTCAAAAGCCAAGAGTCACCAAGCAAGAAATCCAACGAAATTCTAACACGTGTGTAAATAAAATTCAAAGTGAGATAAAATAAAATAAAGGGTTTAGATTTAATATCATTGGAAGAGTAAATCTTCTTCAAACTTGACAAAGCCTTCAACTTGGTTGTTGCGTTTTCTCATTCACTTGACCTTCCCTGGTTAAGATCTTAGCAAGGTCCGCCATCAGACTTGACTCAGGCGCACCGCTAGTAGATCTACCAGCTTTCCTTTATTTTTCTTGGCGTAAGTCCATCTTAAAAAAAAAGGTTATATTTGGCTGACAAAGAAAAAGAATTACGTAAACCCTCGAACAAACCCAACAGATGCCATTATAACGGGTTTCGGATTTAACGCACCTTTTTTTTTTTTTTTTTAAATTTTTTAAATATTCTATTTCAGGCCTGAGTATTAGTTATTAATAAAACATGGTAAATTAACTTTCATTTTTCTTTTATATTAAACAATATTTTTTTGATTATGCCCGAGTCTAGTTTATAAGAAACATGGATCTGCGTGATAGATTCTGGGTTAAGAACCACTGACGTACATAACCATAAAGATGAGTAGATACTGCATATTCTTTATTTGATAATTTTACATCGTACAGTATTGCATATTGTATTAAAGCTTTTTTCACATTTGAAAAATGGCCTCCGAGATTAAATACGAATTAAACAGACTTTTTGCATCACAGACTCTCCTGTCCACTATTAATCTGTTAAATCGGGGTGGGGGTTACAGTATTTCCAAAGAAAGAATCGAATAACAAATGGCCCGCGATCAACCAGCCGAGTGAGCAACTGATTCTTATTTCTTAACTCGTGTGTGTGTGTCCGAGCGCTGCTGGTCACATTTTGGTGGCTACAACTTTGGAAATTTGAATTAGTATACCATTAGGCGCCATCTAAAGGTTGTTTTTTGAGGTTTTTTCTTTTCAGAAAATTTTTTTTTTTCGGGTCTCTGTAGTCATTTTGGAACCAGCAATGCCCAAATCTTCTGTTAGGTAATTGTTTAAGATGATTTTAGATAAAAGATCTACTTTTAATTTTAGATGACTTTAGATAGTATCCTAAATAATTAGCTCTAGTATACTTGCAGGTTATGGTGATTTATTTATGCGAATTACGGATATTATTCTTGGTGTTGCCCTTCATATTTATCCACCAGTTCATGAGTTAAGTGAACACCCATTTCATACCATATTTTCTTTCGGTTTGGTTCAAGGTTATCATTATCAACCAAAGCGGAAACTATTCAAAAACGTCTAATTGACATTCACAATAATCAGCCAGGCATTCATGTTCTAAAGATATATTGAACCATCATAGCCACCAAGGCTGGCAAAGGCTTCTGTCCCTTTTTATTAAGGTCAGGTGAATTTTCGTTGTGCAAGTAGTGTGACGGAATGTTTTTGTAAAAAAAATACAGGGTATTTTGCTGAGCACAAAGTTCTTCATTTGACAATCATCTGCTCGTTATTTCAGACGACATGAAAGTGTGAAGTTTTAATTTTGGCAACAAAAATTAGAAATCGTAGTGGAATCTAGCCTTGCCATTTGATTTAAAAGAGAAAAGATTATGCTCAAAGAAAATCCTTTTACGGCTGAATTTTCACATTTTGGGGATAAAATTCCGGGGAGATAGGTAAATCACCATTTCATATCTATATTTTCATAACAATCATCTTTCCGAGGTAATCGTTTTATATGGTGAATCGGTCGAACAAGTTTAGTTCAGCAGAAGATACTTTTAACGCTGTGTTGCCAACTCAGCTCTTTCGGAACTGGATTTAGCTTTCTTTTCTTGTTTAGCCACAAATTCCCAATCTAGCTTCAAACCATATATTCATTAATATTCACATTAATTTTACAATCAAAATATTGACCCCGGCCTAGTGTAATAGCAGTAGTAATATCACATGCCAGGATACTGCTAATGTTCAAAGACGCCCAGGCCGTCATAACTAAAGGTGTTGAATTTTAATCCAAAAACGGCTAATCAAGGAATCATTACGGTCATTTATTATGGGAAAAAGGTTTACTGAAAGAAAATCTAGATTGATTTCAATGACATCGTAGCGACGTGGTTATTTTTCGATTATATTTTCCACGAGACTGACCTCCCTGTTTTTTGATATGCGTGTTCATCCTGACTACGGATTTTTAAAAATTCGTTAAAAACAAACGTAGTCATCAGGTTTGTAGCAAAATACGATTGAGATATTGTGCGTAAAAGTATTCTATCAAGTGTTATTGATTTTTCGACATATTGAACAATCGCAGCCATCAAAAATGACGAAGGGTTCTATCCTTTTTTTTTTCACATTCATGCGTGTTTGTTTATGCGTTCCAGCTCTCCTGGCCATACTGTTTTGTCCACAGACTTGAAAATTGGCGTCAGTACTCTACTAGACCCCTTCTGATTTAAAAAAAAAAAGGCTTTTGGACCTTTTGGGGGGCCTTTTATTTTGACTAGTTTATTGATAACGTCTAGCCTCTACAGAATCTAGATGGTTCCAGATTTTTTTTCTTTAGTGAAAAATGCCACTGACATCATAAATGAATTCCAATTATTCAAACCATATTCATTTGTCAATGACTTTTTGCACACGACTTCAGATTTGGACGCTACGGTTGTTCAATTATTGACTTTGATGGTAAGTTTAATGGAAGATGCTGGAATTTTAATTCATAAAAGGCTGTGATTCCAGAATGGATAAAAGGTTAGAGAGGTGGAAAGAAATGTTTAACGTTTGGGGAAAGGAAAAATACATCACCAACTTCATCGTCTCTCAAAATCATTTACAAATTTCGATTTTGGATAAACTATATCTTTCATTAAATGATCGAATATGTTCCCTGTTAAATTAATGATAACTAATATAGGTTGTGTACAGACCATTTTCTTGTCATCGAATTTTATCAGAAGCGTTCAAACGTTGATGGTTCGATATCTTTCGACCATCATAGGTCATTATCAAAAAAATATGATAGTTGTATTGAAAGAGTAATCAATGCTACTTCTCATGCTTCGTTGTGCAAAGACGTTCCTCAAGATTTTCCTGCTCTTTCGATTGTGAACATCACGGAGCTAATATTTTCTGAACTTGTCTATTTCGTCACGCCATCTCATATTTTGCTGGCCACAATTTCGCATATGACTTCTAAGGACCCATGTGAGTCGTGATGTCCATCAGTTGTCTGACATTTTTGCAACATGACCAGTCCATTGCTATTTGAATTTTTCTAATTGTTCTTGTGATATTTCTAAAAGCTTTCAAAACTGTTAGTCGTGCAGGGACAGGATGTCCCCAGGAACGTCTCCTTGCTTTGCATGTTCAGGTATGGTAACCCTACCACACATCTTGAACAACTCGACCCGCTCATCTCAACGCAAATCAGGGATCTTTGAACAAAGTCGATTGGTATGTGTTGTGAAAGGTAGCAAGACATTTCATACTAGATTCTTGGGTGGAATGATAAAGACCTGCTGTGTCTTATTCAAGTGAATATCTTGGATCATCACTATTATGAAGAGTCTGTTACTCACCAAATTTACCAATTTAGAAGGGTTGTTGTTGTTGCTATTTTTAAATTAGTGTATCCAGTGTTTATGATATTTGGACTTTCTTTTTTAAATTATCATGTCCAGCGATGCTAACATGGATTTTTTTTTCTTCACATTTGAAAGTAACTTCTGGAATCGGAAAATTGAAAGATCACATCCAAATCGGCAACCCTGGGCCTTTAACTTGTGGCTTTTTGCCATAATACGCTAAGCTTAGTGTACAGAACGTGCCCAACCGTAGAATAATGGTTAACAAGCTAGCATAGCAGACCATTACTACTGTAGACCGTTTTATCATCACTGGATGCCCAACGCTCATGGCCTTGAATAAGCTCAGTAAAAACCTATAATCTATCTGAATAACTATAAGTAATAAATGATTATATATCTTTTAGAAAAATAGTCGCAGGCAACAAGCACATTGTAAGCTAACAGTTCCCAAGCAGTTTTAATATTAACCTGAAATTCACTCGACTGATTACCTTCAATCTAACTCTCGGCTTAAATTGTGCTCAGAACATTTGAATAAAACTTTTCCATCCTTCCGTTGAAAAGATCCGAGTTTCATCACGACATTCCCCGTTCTCAACTCCGTGCCCCCACTCCATCTCTCTCTCTCTCTCTCTCTCTCTCTCTTTATTTAATATAAAATGTGTGTGTGGTTCGTTTTACTCTGATACTCTTTTATGTATCTGGAAATCTCTCTCAGTCTCTCACTATCTTCCACTCCTCTCACTTACATTTCCTAAGTTTTATTTTCTTTTTGTTGGCATACCCCCTCTCTATATTTCTTCTCTGTGCGCATCTGGTTATGAAGCACCATTATTCCCGTTTGGGGACGGAAGGTCTAGCCACGAGACCTGCCCCTGCTTCACGTTTTCATCAACGAAAGGTATGCGTTATGCTGATTATTTACAGACAGACAAAAATTTAGAGAATTACGAGCTTTTTTCTTTTTCTGTACTTGAAAACTCGTCAGAACCTTGCATCTCACACGAAAGTCCCGACGATTTGGGTCAAATTAAAAATAAAGTAAATATATGATGAATACAAACGACATGCAAATCGTTTTCATTCCGCCTTAATTTTCATTTTTCAAACTCAAGCTCTTTGTGTATACATCAATTATAAAGTATCTACCTGTCATAGAGTGGTGGTTAACAAGTTTGTATTACTGATTATATACTGATTTCAGTCTTGGTGGGCGCTCACTCTTGTGGCCCTGTGCCAGACTAAACTGATCTTAGTAAATACGGGGAATTTTAACAACAGTGGTACACTGAATTTAGTACAGACTTCTGCCAATTCCATTTGAAAGCAGGCAGTGTGTTGGCTCACAAGAGGACTATTTCGAAGAAAACGGTAAAAACAAGCGCTATAAAGTAAGCAATGCTTTTCGATGATCAAATTCCTTGAACTTTGGCGTATCAACGTATATACATGGTCAACTACTGTAGAGCAATGGATCATATGTTCTCCTGGTGTATCATTTCTATTACAGTGAGTTCAATCCTTACTGAGTGATTCACAGAGAAAGCTAAATCTTGTATACTAATGACTGATTGATAGTAAATGGTATTCAAGTTTAGCAAATGACTCATCTTTAGCCCATGTCTCCCCCTGCAAATTGTAGTACTTATGATCGTGTAATCGATTTTTAGGGGGTTGATCTTAACCTATTCGTCCGAATCCTCACAGTGTGTGACACAAGGTCGGTTCAATGTAAGGATGCCACACACGCGAATGCATGGGCATAAAAACAGCCAAAACACTCTCGGTCCTCGCAACTATTATTGCAAGGACATAAGAGCGTTGGCCTTTATGTCTCAGAATGAATCTTCATCCTTCTGGACCTGATGGGGTAAAACCCCTTGGCAATAGTACGACTTCAGCGTCTGTCTGGTCTGAACTCTGAACCAGTTTTGCAAGTAAAGGGGTTACTCTTTTGGTGTAAGTACCCAGGAAAGAACTCTTCTTCAATGAATTTTTGCTCCCTGTGGAAAAAAAAAGTTTGATGCTACCATCACTTGAAAAAGAGGGATTTTATCCGGTTTAATACATTCGTACATCGTCGCCTTTTTTCACTTGTGTATTTTGGTAGGGGGACTAGCGTTTCTTCTGCGCTGGTTCTCTCTTCATCGTACACTCTCGTGGGACACCAGTAACGAAATTTATGCTCAAAATTCCACATTTCAGTTCAAATAGCGCCTTTTTCTCAAGAGAGACGGGTGACAGACCCTTTTTTCACGAAAAAGATCTGTTATAAGCCGATGTACACCATTGTTATCGACCCGAATCGGTTTTATTACTTTCAGGTTAACTTTCTTCTCAACAAGTGTTATATGATAATAATAATAATTATCAAAATACTGGGATATGTTTTTGGAAATGATTCATCTCGCCATTAACGGATGTAAGTCGTATTTTTTCATTTTTTTATTTGTTGTTGCTGGGTTGCAATGTTTTCAATCTTCCCTCTTGAACTTTAACACCTTGACGAAAGAAGAAGAAAAAAAAAGTTCCCACCCTTCTTGGGTTTATCTACCAATTAGTGATCAGCCTTTGTTGACGTGCCCTTACAGTTTAGGTGACTGCGGACACCACTATCGGTCTTACTGTTTGATAAGGGACGTCTGAGTTCTATTTGTTTCTTGCGTGCAGATAACTTGAATTTCATAGATCAGCAACACACACGCAAATACACATGCATGCGTGTGTACACACTCACTATCTCTCTTCATCTCTTTCTTCTCCCTCTTCAATGTTTCACCTTCCACAAATGAAGGAATTTTCGCATTCGCCGTCTCTCCAGTTTGCACTTCTTTTTTTCCCAAACGCTCAATTTTGTGTTTTAGGAATGTGTTTGCATGTACTACCCTTTTCTTATCTATCCATTGAACAACCGTAGCCATCAAAGATGACAAAGGTTTTTATCTTTTTTTTAATAGTGTGTTTGTTTGTGTGTTTCAGCTCTCCTCACCATACTGTTTTGTCTACAGACTTGGAAATTAGCGTCTGTTCTCTTCTAAACCCTCTCAGAAAAATCTGTCAATTTTTATATTAGAAAAAAAAAAGCTTTTTGGTCTATTTTCGTGGCCTTATTCTGACGGGTTTAATAACACCTCAATTCTGAAAAATCTAGATGTTTCCAGGTGCGTTTTTTTTTCTTTTGTGGAAAACGCTGGTGATGTCATAAATGGAATTCATCCAGACCATATCTACTCTCTAATGAAATTATTTTTACATGACTTTAAATTTGGACGCTACAGTAGTTCAATTATTGACTTTGATGGCAAAATTAATAGAAGATGCTAGAACTTCAATTCATAAACAGCTGTGATACCAGAATGGTTTAGAGAAAGTTATGAGTAGTGATGAAATGTTTAACATTTAGAAAAGAAAAAATGCATTCCCGAGTAAATTTGTTTGTTTGTTTGCTGACTAGCTTGCATGTTCCAGCACTCCTGGTATTACTGTTTTATCTACAGACTTGAAAATTGGTATCAGTACTCCACTAGACCCCTTCTTATTTTTTTCTTTCATTTTGGAGGGGAAAAATTTTTTTTTACGTTTGTATGTTTCAGTGCTCTTAATCACATTTCATCTTCAGGCTTGAAAATTGGCATCAGAACACCACAAAACCCATTCTGAAAAAACCTTCTTTTTTTTATTTTTTTATTTTTGGGAAACCTTTTTTTTTTACCTTTGTGGGGTCTTATTCTGACTGGTTTAATAACATCTTGACTCTCTATGGAGATGTTCCTAGATATTATTCACTCTATTTTAGATATTTTCCAGTGAGAAACACCAGTGATGTCATGTATAGAATTTATTCTGACCATATTCATTCTTTGGATTTTTTTTATATGGCACCGAAATTTGACACTACGGTTGTTCAGTTATTGAATGTTACGGAGAGTCTATCTATCTATTCGTTCATCTATCTATTTAAAGAGATATTAATGATATACTTATACCGAAAAACAAGATATATTTCTTTTATTTCTTTATATTTTCTGCCAGTGTTATAAGATGGTGCTTCTTGAAGGACTTCATACCAGAAGCTACTTCATTCAATGCATGTAATGAGCCATGGACAATTGATTTGAATTGTCACGTCCCGGGTTGACCTGTTTTTCACAATGGACTCGATCGAATGGAATACATTGATAACAGTTGAACAGGAAATTAGAAGGAAGTAATAAAACAAAATGGGATATTCCTGTTATTCCTATGGCACTAGTATAAATCTCCGGTACGGGGGCAGAGGTGACGCTAGACATTTTGATATGGTACGAAATGGTTGAAAAATGTCGAGAGCCATTGCTCGAATTAGTGACAAAGTACAAAACAAGTAATTCTTGATTTGATTTCTACTACTATCAGAAGTGGTACGGATCGAAAAATAATTATATCCTGGTGTACAGGGGGACTGTCTCTCCTGGACGTACCTCCCTACTTTGCTGTGTTATTGGCAACAAAATCACTGAAACCAATTATTTGGACAAAAACAACATTGTGTCGTATTTCGCATCAGTGATTTGCAAAATAATTATCGTTTTTTTTAAAAATTGCACTAAGAGAGGCAAACTTTAAAAAAATTAACCTTATACGTTTTCACAGCTTGCAGATATACAAAATAGTTACTAAACAATCTTTGTATATGATATGGTCGGGCTATTTTCCTCGTCTATATGTTGGTTCATTCGGCAACTTAAAAGCAAGCAATCGTATATTTTCTTTCTTCTACACCATTAATGCAGTATGCTTCCGAACGATATATTTCTGTACTTGATATAGCTTAGTGAAAGATAGACGAATTACACCAGTTCCTGCAATTCAATTTGGATACAAGAAAGCTTAGAGCCCTAAGTAACATTAAATTAGACCTCATTTATTCACTAGTATTGTGTTTTCTAAATCCATTATGTTGTTTTAAGTGAATATGAAAAAATTCTTTTATTACTAAGCAGATGTTGTCCAACAAATATTTATTTACAAATTTTATGCGCATCAACAAATAACCTTTTTGGCGACCCCATTAGCATAGTCTATTCTCTAAGGTAATTATTTAACTATCTCCTCACGAGGGGATGACATGTGACACAGAGTTGTGTGAACACGGACAAAAATAGCCAAGTCGCCACGACCAGTGTCACTAGGGCGTCAGAAATGTCTTCCCGATGCAAGTTTGAAGTTCGAAATGTGTTATATTGCAATGGTTAGTACTTCTGCCTTTCACGCTGAATACATCGGGTTCGATTCTCGGTATTAGTGAAGGGTGCGGAAAACTCTTCATTTTATGCATTCGGCGGCTTATTGAGTACACTCTAAGTTGTGTGATCAGGATGGAGATATCTCTTCGGTAAACTTGCATCCTGCCAAGTGATGGCCATAAAAACTTGTAAGAATAAAGTCCTGATCTTGATCAGAATTAGGATCACTTATCTGACGCATCCAAAAGAGAGCCGGATCTTTGTCACCGGCCGGTTATACTCCAGTGGGAGTTGTCTCTGAAAAAATGGGGAAAAAACACAATAACATGAATTAGAATTAGTTACACCTCACACGTAAGTTGATCGAGATTGACAGGACGCATAATGGATGTTTGTACAAAAAAAAAAAAAATATTATCATATCTCAAGGATATATACTTAGAAATGTTAAGAGGTTTCTTCCTTCTTAAAAGAGATAGGTCATGGTGGTCGATGGTGCACGTGTGTACGTGTTATTCCATCGATTTTTCTGTTGATGAGGTGTGTTTAATTTGCTGACCCATTTCTACTCTGTCAGCGCATTCGTCAGAAATATGTCGATATTTCTCCAAGCCAAAAGGAACGCTTTCGGGGATGGGGGGTAGGGATCATATTGGGGAAACAAAGAATGTTTTCACAAGGCGAAAATATTGTAGAGAGACGAAGAGAAAGACAAACACTCAAATGAATGAACGAGTAAGAAGATAGCGCGTTATCACACCGGAAATGGACACAGCCAAATAATTTCGCAGGTTACTGAAGATAAATATACATGACCAATACAAATGAAGAGATCTAAAGATGTATATGCTTATGTGTGTATATTTGTATGTGTCTATGAATGTGTTCATCTTGGTATAACCTTCGCTCAGTCTGGCACGAGTCAATGAGTGTGGAGCACTAAGTGAGGAGCAAATTCCTTTACTTCGCAACCACTACTCAACAGAAAGGCATTGGTTAGTATATTACTATTTTATTAGTAGCAATGAGTGGCTCTTTTTCTTCTGTTCGGTTTATATGAAATATGAATCATTACGTGTGTGTATGCATATGCATATTCATCCGGGACACCTACCATAGCGCGAGGATTGACAAGTTTATCTCGCAGACCAATTTGTAGGTCCGATTTGTATCAGTGTCCTACTAGTATGGCCTTGTGCCAGACAAAGCTGTACTTGGTAAATGATTGTGTATGTGTCCCAGCGGTAATGTGTAAACAGATTCTTCCCCTTTATCTGAAACCTTCCGTAAACTGAAGATGCAATCAACATTGATTTATATGCGTATGATATATATATATATATATATATATATATAATTACTTGAAAATAAGAACAGAAAGAAAACAAGGCATACGGAAAATGGTACATGTATATGCCTGTTTTTATCATAGCTTCGTTTTCCGGTGCTATTTACCCTTATTTACTGATCAAATATTGAGTACTATGATTAAATATCATCAACAACAGATAAAAATTCTGTGGGCCTTGTTTTTATTTTTTTTTTCTTTGTGATTTTATAAATTACTACAAATAATAGATATGCCCTTATGTACAAATAACTTTATCACTTGGGATACTTATACATATAATCGGCTTGAATTCGTCATCAGTTTTTTGCATTCGCCATTGTGCTATTCTTATTCATGCTTGACGTTACCAGTTTTTGGTCTGGTCATTGTCATCCTTCATACGTACGAAAATAGTAATAACTCGATAGTGAGTGTTTGACAATCAATATATTTGTAAATTCATGGATATTTTAAAAAGGTTAGATTAGTCTGTCATAAGAGTAAATTGGGATAGGAAGATTGTGTTACGCCAACCTTCCAAATAGAGAGGGTATGCCGTACTTGAAATCCCAGCTTTTATATTAGATCGAACAGCGAACCAGTAGCACCGTGGGAAATACACAATTGTGTTAGCCACCAAGTAAACCTATGAATTTTTTGTGCCCACACTTATATGTAAATGAATGTATGTTTGCACCTGTGTATGTATGCATAACAGCTAATAGACGTCATTAGGGTGCAAGGTGCAATGTGACGTCACATGCTTTAGGGTATGCTGGTAGGAGCAGGAGTAACAGACGGCTTTATTTGTTGTTCGTCCACTACTTCGGATCGAAGACATCTTCCATCAGTTGGAAAGGAAAAACAACCCCTTTCTCTTCAGGCTGTGAAGTGCTGAAAGTGGGTAGGGTTAAGGAAAGAGGTTAACTCCTCACTTCATCCTGTCTTTTATTGACACCTTTCGTGGCTGTAGGGGGATTAGTGACGGACTTCTGACCTTAGTGACCCCTTGATTCTCTCGGACATTCAATCACCTTTTTTTTTCTCTTTCCTTATTTCATACACACACACACTCACTCTCTCTGTCTCTCTATCACTCTTCCTTTATTTCCCTTTTCTGCAGCATTAGCTCTTACTCTTATATGCAAATATATATTTTAGATAACCGTACGAGCTATAACGTTTGCATACACACCTTAGCACCGGAACCTGCTTGGTGGGGATATTGCCTTATAATTCCCACTGGCAGTGGTTGGTATTCGGTGTTCGAGACCTAGTAAAAGCCAAGATTTCGAATACTGATTTATAAATTCTATTCACTAGGAGGATACAATCTTGCTAACAACCTTGATACTATCTAGCTAACCCTTGGCCTTGTATCAGGCTTAGCTGTTTTAACAAGAGCAAAATATACTCTTATACAGGTTTCCCTCGATATCTGAAAAAAGCGTTCATATGAAAAAAAACTCTTGTGAACTAAAATAGCGTAAAGCGGAGAAGCGATTACCATTAACGTATATTTGGGGGACAAAAATTGACCGTTACGAGAAGAATGGTGTTGGTTGTATGTCAGAGGTGGGGATGGTGTGGGCACAGGAGCCTGGGTTGTTAGAGGGTTAGGGAACGCGCGCTAGTTCGTTCCAAATGCTATTTTTGCTTCCCACCTTCGAAACAAACTTTTGAAAAGTGTGGAATACCTGTTTTATACTGTTTCCAAGAATCCGGTGCTATGGATAGGGCGCCAAAACCAGATGTTCCAACTGTTCATCACGGAAGTTGGGATGAGTTGTAATGAACAATACAATGACCCTTGTGCATCATGAGCATTTCAACCGGTACATACAGTATCTTTTCATCTCTTTATGGAGCAAAGGTTTAGACCAAATTCTGCTTTAAATCTATTTTGTCTTCTGGTGTCAGGGAGTCGTATTTCTTTGGAAATATCCAGCTAATTGTATTTCTTTGGAAATATGCAACTGATTTTATTGGGAGCAGGAGGTTGAATGATTTTGTTGCACTGGTCCTTAAAGAATTCAAAATCATATCTTCGTTCTTGTCACAAACAACGGCTGTCGCTGCCGATTGTGGAAATACGAAACTTTCTCTGATGAACATACCTGGAATAGCTTGAAAAGACAATGATGGAAGGACGCTAAGATTTCGTTCAAATCCGCTTAAAATCTGTTTGGTCTTCTGGTTGATTCCATCACGTCCTCTTCTCACCGATGTGAGAATGAATTGTGCCTGAAGCTTAAACTACACTCAACAGTACAGAAGAATGTTGACAGGAATGAAAACAATGACAGAAGAAAGTCACTCGCGACCTCTAGAGGGACATTTTGAAACCCCAGACGTGTTAATCATGGTGGATTAAAAGATTTACTCACTTTTACAAAGACCCCAAATAGAAATGTATGGCCTCTAGTACTATATGCATATGTGCATGTGTGTGCATACGGATCTTTGTGTTTGTGAGAGAGATAAATGTCGCTATATGTCGTGAGAATTTATAACAGGACCCCTTGTAATAATTGAACAACCGTAGTCTCCAAAGGTGGCGAGGGCTTGCATATATATATATATGAGAGAGAGAGAGAGAGAGAGAGATTGTGTGTGTATTTGTGCATCCCAGCGCTCCTGGTCATACCTTTTATCCACAGACTTGAAAGTTGGCATCAGTACACCACTAGAACCTTTCTAAAATGTGTCTTCTTTTTTTTTTAACCGTTTTTGTCCTGTTGGGGCCTTATTTTGACGGATTTAAATTTATGTTTTAGTGGAAAGCATAAGTGATATCATAAATTGGATTTATTCTGAGCGTATTCATTCCTCGATGGAATTTTCTTCACATTTTTTCCATGACTTCACATTTTGAGGCTACGGTTGTTCGATACCTTAGTGACTATTAATAATGACGATGCTTCATCGAAGAAATTTCTACAACTTAATATTAATATCCGTACCTCACATAGATGAATCACCATAACCTGCATGTGTACCAGAACTAATTATGTAAAAAAAAAAGAAATCTGAAATTTATCTAAAAATATATCTCAAATTATCCCTAAAAATTACATCTTTCATCTAAAATGATTTTAAACAATATTGGGACAAGATTTGGGTATTGTTGGTCCAAAATGATCATTGGGAGCCTTTTTTAGTCTCTTTAGGGGGAATGTTTTGAGATGGTGTTCAAACACATTTTAAAAGCTGAAGCCCTCAAAAATGTGACCAGAAACACTCAGATCCACAACCAGACATAGACATCCGTGTGGACACGCAAATAGACACTCTTATTCTAAGAGAGAATAATCTTTAGCCCATCTCGCTGGTTTGTCGGGCTACAATGGTTCGATAGTATTATTCTACTCATTTATTTAACGTATGCTTTTTGAGGATTATAGTATTTTGTCAAGCTTATTCGAAATTGAAAATGACAATACTTCATCGAAGCAAAATTGATACTTAAACAATTCAAATAAATTCTAGAAGATTTTTGCGTATTTAGAAATATTTTTTTCATTGTATTCCCGGAAACACAAAAATCTCTCTCGACTATAATTTAAACTGTTTCCTGGTACAATTATACAGATGGACATTACTGGGGTGCTTTGAATGGTTTGCAAATGCCATGAATACAAAGGTATTTATAACAAATGACAAAAGTTCATCGTATCGTATTTTCTTCCCATTTATATCTCATTATCATCTGATTCAAGTATTCGTACAAGGAGGGTGTCGTGTACTTAATGCATGGTAGGTTATAGTGACAAAATCGCTAAAAGGTTGAAAATCTCAACTCTAGTTTAGTGTCATCTCAACGCTGTTTTCTGGCTAATGCCCTCTTGCTTTCAATCACGTGATTTCTGCAATTCTTTTTGTTTTTGATTTCACCGGATTAATGAAGTCTATATGTCGTTTTCTTTCACCAAAAATCATTTTCTCTGGGAGACAATAGCTGAATTAATAAAACGAACAAGGTTGTCTTTTTGTCATCTCATCTGAACTTCAGAGGAGACGAACTGCGTTCTCTTTTGCTGAATCGCACCAGACAAACAGCAGATGAAAGGAAGAATGAATTTGTTGAAAAATATCGCTGGGTCTACGTTATGGCTGAGATAGATGCGTATTTTGCAAAGGCATAAGTGGTCGGTGTTCAAACTCGGTTAGCAGTACGCACTTGCCTAAAAAATCACCGTTCGAAATCTTGGCATTTGAACTGAGTTTGAACACCGACCACTAATGCCGGTGAGCTGGAATAATTACGTATTTCTCACGGGCACCAGTGGTCAGTGTTCGAACCTGGACAAATGTTTTTTGATTGGATGTTGCCGCTATGGTTGTTCAATCATTGACTGTGATGTCTGGCACTATCTTATTTATGAATTGGCCCCATATACTTATTGATAAACTCTGACCCAGTCACTGATAACTTAGTATGAAGACAGCTTTACCAGCGATTTAATTATGTTTATCTATCAAAGTTGTTATCACTATAGTTACCTATATACTGACATTATATTTAAATATCATACATATTATTTTAATGAGTATTCTACACCGTAACTGAATCATCATAATCAGTCTTTCATCGTCCTGTTTCATGACTCCTGTTTTTCCCATGATATAGTGTGCTGTCCAGTAATCTCTCCATATGAGACTGAGCATGATTCTTTAATGTGCACGTTGCATGCTTTCGTTAGGTTAGGTTAGGTTTCATGGTTTAACTCCATAGGTGACTACCGGTAGGATGCATTGGTTGCATATCCTTCTTTTGGATACTAATGGGATTTTCTTGTTCTTGAAGACTGAGTTTGTTCTGTAGAAGGCTTGCCATCCTAGAATGATTCTTCGCTTGATTTCTTCTTTCGGGGATTTCACGGAGATTCGTTGTCCTAGGTAGATGTAGTGGTCTGCTGTCTCCAGTTCTGCGTTTTCGATTTTGATCATTGTGTGTTCATTTCCAATGTAATTTTTGTACATGACCTTTATTTTGCTGAAGTTCATGTGAAGACCGACTTTCTTGCTTTCTTCTTCCACCAAGCATTATTTAGAGGTCTTGGAAGTTTTCTGCAAAAAGCACGATGTCGTCTGCAAATCTGAGGTGGTTCAGATATTCGCCATCTATTTTGACTCCTTTATCCTTCCAGTCTAGGTTTCTGAAGATTATCTTGGGGTAGGTGGTTTGGGTGAGTTTGGGTGAGCTGATACCACCTTGGGTTACCCTTTTTTTTTCTTTTTTTTTTTTCGAGGCTTAGTCTTTATATAGCCTGATAAAGCTGTTGTGACAGTGTAAATGTTGTAGTACTTTGACGTACACGGGCTCTACACCTTGTGGAGAAGTGATAGTATCAATGACCATGGGAATTTCCACCGAGTCGAAGGCCTTCTTGAAGTCGATAAAAGAACTAATCGAACTAAAGAGAAAACATTTTCTTTACATCTACGGAAAAGAGAAAATAAAACGAAGCGGAGTAGACCTAATCAATAAGGAAGTCAAAGACGACGTAACTGAAAAGTAACTTCAATTAGAAACCATTCATCATGAGTAGAGATTCATCACTAATTGGCGACCTCCATGTTCAAATTACAAACAGAACATAAGTATAAGCACTCTAATTACTGATTGCTGTTTTTTTAAAATCAGGAATCAGATCTTTCCAGTGAATTCAATGTGACTGTCAAATGGGGTATCAAATGACTAGTCAAATGCTATCCCACCAAAACTAACTCTGTATTTTTTTTTTAACCATCATCGTGCTGAACCTGACTTTTCACTTATCTCGATGGATGGCACTGTGTGTTACGCTGCCTAGATGACCTTATGGGTCTTGAATTCACTCCTGATTCGAAATGAGACTCCTGCATTACTCCTGCTGCAAAGAACACAGCTAAAGTGGAAAGACTTTTTTACCGATCGAGAGGGTTCCTAACATCCAAAGCGCCATCATACCTCTATAAGGGCAAAATCCGTCCGACAATGGAGTGCTGCACGTAAATCTAAGAAGGCTTTCTCACCAGGCTCTTTACACACTCGAAAGAAGCGAATGTGTGGACTATTGGGTGATCAACTTTTCTCCAAACCCCAATCGCTGTCTCATCGTCGTAATGTTGCAAGTTTAGCACTTTCGTTACTTCAGTGGAAGATGTTCAGACGAACGGCATTCCCGAGCTCCTCCTGTCCGGAAATTTTCAGTTAAAACCCGGTCTTCAATCAAAGCACTTTCATGCTTTTTAGACAAATGAAAGATTCGCCCTCACGCAAATAGCTTCTTAAGAACATTTGCTGAGAGGAATTTACTCCCAGCGAATACAACCTCGATATTTTCAAATCAAGAGTGAACAAGTCCTTGGATCCAATGTTAGTCTTTTTAGTCTTCATTTCATACATGCCATGCTTTAGTGTTCCCAACCAAACAATTTTAACATCAATAAGCTTTTTTAACATTTTTATTTTACTATTCTTAATCCTGTGGCATAAATAACCTCCCTCTAACCAACGTTTTGATGAGGAAAGTGACCGAAAGATCTTGGTTAGGAGAACTAAAAGTAAACAAAACAAAAAAAATCAATTGACGCATCATAATTTTTTTTTTCACCAGTAAACAATTAATCTTGGTAATTCCCATAAACGCAACGTATGCTCTTATCATTTCATAGCAAACAACGTGATGGTTCCTGATCAATGATACCATTCATTCCGTGCTGCATAACGAAAAGCAGTACCTGTTATTAGTCTGATAAAACATTATTATATGACTTTCAATAATCTTTACAAACAAAATGAAGATAGGTAAAGGAGTGAGACAAGGGGATACAATATCACTTAAACTTATCACAGTAAGCCTTGAAAGCATCTTTCAGGCGTCTGACGGGGGGCGGTAGGAATAAATATACAGTGAATATTTAAATCGCCTGAGATTCGCTGATGACGTTCCCATGACGGCAGAGGCATTGGAGGAATTAAAAATCATGTTGAGTGATTTAAATAGAGAATTAAAAAGGTAAGGCTAAAAATGAACAAAACAAAGACAAAAGTAATGTTCAACGATAAAGTTAAAAAAAAGAAATCATAAGAATAGAGGTTGAGGTTCTAGAGGTAGACGAATACGTTTACCCAAATCAGCTACTAAACCTGGGCACGAATAGACACATATTACATCTTGCCAATCAATGCATAATACCAGCTATGACTTACAGATGTGAAACATAGAAACTATCAAAACAAACAAAATTAGGTTACGGTCACACAGGGAAGAACAATGCAATGAATAGTATGTCAACATGGCTCTGAGGGAGGACTAGGATGAAGGATATCATACAAATGATTAAGCAACAAAAATGGCGATGGACTGGACTGAGCATGAAGAAATAAGTGATCAAGCAAAAGACTAACCGATTGATGCCCAAAGAGACAGTCAAACCAGACAAGAGATGGAGGGACGAGATAGAGAGGTTTGCCAGTAAGACATGCCAGAGGATAGCGCAATTAGGGTTGTTATGGAAGGAGATGGAAGAGGCCTCTGACTGTTGTTATTGTTGATGATGATGATGGCAATATATAAATTGTCGTGAGATAACTTTTCCCTTCTCAAGACGCCGATTCATTCTTTGTGAATTAGGCCAGAATCGGTTTTGTAAATCATTTTCTTTTAATCTTTTTCTTTATTTTGATTTTGAAGAATTTACTTATAATTCATTGTTCGTTCTTTATTGTTGTATTTCTCATTTATTTCCTTTTTTTCCCCCATTTTCTTTCTATTTTCCTCTCTATCACATGCACTCGAAGTTATATTTAGGCACACGCCTTTAGTCTGCATTTTTTTGAATGAGATAAAGACAATGAATATTCTTACTGGCTGCGTATAACTGGGGGAAATTTCAGAATCTTTTATTCTCTTTTGAGCTTCATTGAATACGCCAGCATTTTTGAAATAATGTACGTGAACAAAACTAACCATCTCGGTTATTCATTCTGACTTTATGATCTTAAGAATTCCGAAAAGAATTGAAGCTATTGATTTGGGCGAAGGTAGCCAAACTATTGACGTGAATTGAACTTCCCAGCGTTTGGACCGAAAGAAGGGTAATGTTTTGTAAATACATTGATTTTTGAGGGCCTGTTCTCATTGACTCTAGTGTTTCAATCACCAGTAATCAACATCCCAAACATTTGGACATGAGGCTCAAAGAAAGAGTAGTTAATAATATATCATAGAAGTAATATTTTACCAATACACTTTTTAATCGCCTACGAATGAAAAATACTGGAATCAGAGCAATATTTAAAAGATGATCTTATCAAAACGAAAAATATCTGGAGAAGTTTGAATTACAAACGTGCCATGATACAGAACCGTGTTCTCTTTTTTTTCTTTTTTTCTTCGAATCAGACGAAAAGATTCCTGTGTAGTGCCCCAAATACTTTTAGTTAGGAATTAAGTACGAAACTCTCCTATTAGCTTAATATCTGACGTTTTTAGATATTAAGCTAATAGGAGAGTTTCGTACTTAATTCCTAACTAAAAGTATAGGGGGTACTACACCTGCATCTTCAGAGTCGGTTTCTTGTTGAATATGCGAAATTCGCGGGGTATAAGTATTCAGTACAAATCAACCACAATATTTGCATCGATTTGAGTTTTCATATCAGTATTTTTTGGTGACTCTCGGGGGACACATCAAATGACTATAAGGCTCTCTCGTTCTCAAAGACCCTCCTCAGTATTCTTGATGAGTTTAGTAATGTCTTGGTCTGGATTCTCTCAATTATTCCTCAGATTTCCAACCACCCCAATCTTTTATAGATCTTATGATGCTCTTTAGTCTAATAATGATGCTTTCAATCGTTACTTAAATATTCCACAAGATTTTTTTAGTTATTTTTGCAAGGATCCAGATATTTTTCCAATACTTCGCTCTCTTTCAATTCCACTCTGTGGTGCATTCAGGCTCCTTCAATGATTATTTATTGGTTTGCGACCATCTATGAACTCGCGTCAAAGCCAGATATAGGATTTTAATCAAACTAGGTTTAGTTATGCTCAAAACAAGTATCAGCTGATCCGGTATCCAGGATCGAACTCACAACAATAATCATGGTCTGCAAAAATACTCTACGGTGGGCTTGGAAGCAGCAAATTAAGTATTATAGTAACAAATTATCATTCTGCTTCGGTTCAACATTGGGGAGGTGCAATCGGTTCGAAATTACACATTTTGTACTTAAAAGAAATATATAGCTTCATACTCGAGGTCTTATCAGCGATTTTATTTCCCAAGTGTTCATCTAAGAAATAACTACGTAAGCGAGGTCTTATGGAACATATTACTTCCCAATTGTACACATAAGAAATAGATAGCTACACAGGCGAGGTCTTATCTTTCATTTGACTTCACAAGTGTGCATATAAGTAGATAGCTAAATACGCGAGGTCTCATTAGTCATTTTACTCCCCAAGAGAGCATACAAAAAATTGATAGCTACATATGCAAGGTCTAATCAACCATATTTTTTCTAACAAATATCTAACACAAGAACAATAAACAATTTCAACAGAGTTGAGTCATGGGCATCGTTACACGGAACAATAGCTAGTTTTCCCTGACTAATGTAGTGGATTCGATACTCACTGGGTGCTCTACACTTGTGGTCTTCTGCCATGCTTAGCCAAGTTTGAAAAATATGAATAGATAGGTGGTTCATAAGAACTTGTTCTTTATCAATGATTTCCCTGTTTTTCAATTTTATTACCTTTTCTCTCACGTCTTTAGATGTTCTGATTGGAAGAGCCACATGAAGCCGTTTCTCGGAGAGAATATTCAATATCGTATTGTAAAACATTATTTTGAAGTGACATGTTGTCATTGATTGGCACAGCTAAATGTTCCTATTCCGATAAAATCATTACTAGATCTTGTGACCATAGGGTCGATGTATTTACCAGAAGTGGCAGAAATATTACACACATTGTATGTCGGCAAGCTCAAACAAGTATGCATAGTCTGTTCTTTTAGCATTAATTCAATCGCTAGTCATATATAATGATTTTGGGACTGTTGCTCTTTTAAATTTTGATCCAATCAAACGATGTTATCATTTTTTCGATGTAACCGTCTTAGGCCATTCAACTACCATAACCACCAAAATTTCCAATTTATGTGCTTGTTTGTGTGTTCCAGTGCTCCAGACCATACCGTTTTGTCCACAAACTTGGGAATTGGCATCCATTAAACCTCTCCTAAAAATAGTGTTTTTATATTTTAGAAAAAAAACGCTCTTTTGACCTTTTTTTTAAGCCTTATGTTGACGGATTTATTGATAACTTCTAGATTCTCCAGAATCTATATTTGTTGATGTTCTTACTTTTACTGGTTTTTTTTTTTCCTCCAGAATTTAGATGTTTCTAAACATTTTTTTACTCTGCTTTAGATGTTTTCCAAAGATGTCATCAATAGAATTCATTCTGACCATACTTATTCTTCAATGGTTTTTTAATTTTTTTGGTGACTTCAAATTTTGACGCAACGGCTATTCAATTATTGACTGCAATAGTGAGTTTTGCTTCTATCTCAATTTGGTTGGAATTGTTGCCATCATTTTCATTTAATCGATATCATTGCAGCCATTGTAACTTTCATTGCTGTTTCGTCAGAGAATAGAACCATTTTACTTCTCCAATAACATATCACTTATAACATTTTTCAATGAATACAGCATTGATTGGAGGTAGCAAATTAGGCTTATTTTATTGCAACACAAGCGGTACCCACTTTTTATAAATTCATATATTCAATTTTTTTAACTTCAATGATAAAACACTTTTAGAAAAGACAATATATATATATATATATATATATATATATATATATATATATATATATTAGAAGTTTTGCAGCTTTGAACACTGAACATTAAAACTTTTTCAAAAGATTTTTTGTCACTTTAGTCACCTATTTCCGAATATCTGCAGTTTTCTCCTCTGTTATTATGGTACTATATTATATATATATATATATATATATATATATATATATATATATATTGAACATGAAAATAAGATTCATAGAACATGTATCTCTATACTTCTCTCTCTCACCATAACCAAGAATAAACCATGGTAAAAAGAATATTTTTGGCCTGGCATCTTAAGAATTTTAATTAAGAGAATAAAATAAATCTGGGTGATTTTCTCATGATATCTCCAAAATTTCTGAATTAATTTCAATTGATTTTTTTGGGGGGGGGGTTGACAATGGGAATAGGAAGAAGTGTTCATATTTTGAGGCGGAACTTAGATAGCATTAAGAGAGCGCATTTCTTTATCAACGCTACACACAAACTAACAACAATGAAAATCAGTTCATATATAGCTACCGTGCAGAGGAAGTGATTGTAAGTCCCTATTTTTCAATTTTTGGACTACTGTCTTCATATGTGTAAAAAAAAAAAATGTCTCAATCGAGGAGAAAAAAAAACCCTTTGGAGATATTGTGTGGACAGACAGACGGACATGGGTGAATACATATATCTCTTCCAATCTTGTTTGTGGATGTAAATTGAGGAACTGACGAATACGCCGTAGGGCAGTTCTTGCATCATCCTTCTGCACACGTGATACCATCATGTGTTGTTCACTGGACACCAGACAGACTATCCGGGCTCGAAAGGCACTCATTAAAGACAATGGTAATTGGCGTCCCTATATGTAAAAACGGTATCGACTTACTCTTCAATGGCGTCATTCACAGCTCTTTACCATTCACTGCATGTGTACAACTTGATGAATCCCGGTCAAAATCTGGCAACAACAAAACGGGATAAACTTCTTTTTAATTACTTGTAGTCCCGGAACAGTTTGGTTTCGTTTTTCAGAACATTTCTGCTGGATGATATCTTTCTATTTGCTGGAAAGTGTGACTTTTCTGTCTCTTTGTTTCCGTGTCCATAAAAATGGATTCTGTCACTTGAAGATGAAAATTTCACAGCCCACCATTTGGAACCATAAATTTGAATAATTAAACTTGATAAAACTTCAGTAGTCTTTAGAATGGATATAAAATCACAGCCTAGAAAAATCAAATATATTCGTGACATTTTTCACAGGAATGAACTAGTTAATAATTCAACATTCTGTATGCATATAAAGAATGTGCCGTGGAAAGCAATAGAAAAACAAAGTAGATGAGCCAATATGAAAAATAAACAAAACTCGCCATCACAGTCAATAACTGAACAACTGTAACGTCAAAATTTGAAGTCCTGTTAAGAAAAATCAACAAGGAATAAATATGGTTAGAATACGTTCTATTCACATCACTGGTGGGTTCCGCTGGAAAACATCTGAAATAAAGATTTAAAAAATCACCTAGAAACCTCTGGATTCTGTAGAATCTAGATGTTATCAATAAACCCGCCAGAATAAGACCCCAAAAGATCACAAATACTTTTTTGCCCGAAACAAAAAAAAATTTCGATTTCGAAGGGGTCTAATGGAGCACTGATGGCAATTTTCAAGTCCGGATAAAAATATATGGACAGGAGCGTTGTAACACAAATACACGCACATATAGAAAGAGAAGAATTCTTCGACAGCTTTGGTGGCTACCGTTATTCAATGATAATGATCAAGTTAAATATAAGCAATTAGATGAGTTCAATCCCTATCGGGTGCACCACATCGGTAGCCTTACTGCCATTCTAAGCCAAGCTTAGTAAATACCTCTAAACCATTTGGATATGTGGTAATTACTTGAAATGTTGTCTCTTGAATAAGGCAGAGGGTGGTTTAAACAGCAGCAAAAAACGGTAATTATTCAATTAAGATATGAACCATTTGAAACAATGATCTTTTTCTAACGATCCTCTAATATAGATGCCAACTTTATAAAAGTCTTCGTATGTTTTGGTTACCGATTCTGTAAAAATATGAATTATGCCTTCGCTATTTCTAGACCTTTTTAACGGGCATTTAGTTCGAAGTCGTTGAAATGATGATAATCCGTAGTAGTGAATATGAATGATGCTGCAAGACTTCATTTCCAAATTCTCTGAGCTTAGATTCAGTTAACTGAGAGATGTGCGGTCTGTCAGCTGTGTCACTACCATGAAGCATTTAATTCAGTTCACTTGGGGCCCTTTTTTCCGAATATGTAACCTTTCTTTGATGACGCGATACAGTCGCTGTTGAAGCTCTAATGTTTCCAGAGAGTTCTCGAGCCGTTGGTCATTGGCCACTATTGTCGATTAAAAACAAGTTTATGCACCAAACTAGATTTATTATTGGAATCCATATTTCCAGACCTAAACCTATGGAACAAACTCTGGACAGCTCGCACTGTAGTACAACTTCTTGGATGCACACCATTGCTGTTAAGGGCTCGAAACCCGCTAATGATAACGTATTATATCCCTACTTACATCTGTCAAAAAATACAATTACATTTGTTAATCTTTCACTTATAAAAATTACAAGTTTATCCGCACAAAGAAAGAAAATTTGTGGATATACAAGTTTCACACACTATTTGAAAGTAGAGTTATAAGAGCTTTTCGCGAGCCAAAATGGCGTCAAGAGGAAAAACAATTAAATTCCGATTTAAACGAGAAAGATTCAGAACGACCCCATCGTCATCATCTTCACTTTTTTTGAATTCTTGAAATCTGGTGAGTGTCTTAAACAAGTCTGATAACTTAGACTCCATATATTCTGATCATCAGAGACTTGAATCCGGCTTTATTTTGGGTCTCACGTTGCAGTTGTATAGTCGACAGTGATATTTGTTTTTCGTAATTCCTCCATAAAATTTGGTAATATTTTTTACATCCGTTCTAAATCCGTTCTAAACAGCAGCTGTTTTTGCAATAAAAAGTCCCCAAAATGGTGAGGATTGTATGTCTGACTGTGTCATCGGAAATCCTGGTGGTGGAAGGTATAAGAGACTGGGTTGTGGAAGAGAGAGGAAAAAGGCGTGCGCTACCTCTTTCATGACACACAGCAAAGTAAGAGCTGAACACTATTTTTGTTATTCACCTTTTTTTCCGAAAAAGGGTGAAAGTTTGTCAAAGTGGAATCATCAGTACTTGTATTTGTATTAGATGATTTGTTTTTTGGGGTTTTATTTGTCTTTTTTCAAGAACAAAAAAATCATTATAGTGGAATAGTCCATGCTTACGGATAGAGTACCAAGAAATTAACATTGTTTTTTTTATAGAAGTAGAATTCTCTATAATGAAAAAAAACAGCATTCCATATGTAACAATATGATGTATGTGATATTTTTCTTGATTGATGGTATTTTGTTTATTAATCCTGCAGTTTATTGCTCGCCCCATGTTATGTATTTATAGCAAAACTATTTTAGGCCTTTCCTGATTTATGATACGTAAAATTATATGGTCGTATTACGAAATTTATAAAGTTGAGGCAATTTTGCTACAGTGAAACTTAATTTTGATAAAAAATGAAAGCATTCAAAGAAAAAAACAAACATAAGATCACGAATGATAAGAGGTATTATCGGAACCCTTTTCATAAAAAATGATGAAAACTTGGCTCGTTATGTTTTGCGTTCAATTCCTATCCAAGGAACCTGGAAGGGATTCTTCAATGTAACTGGCCATCACAGTCAATAATTAAACGATTGTAGCGGCGAAATCTGAGGCCATTTTTCGAAAATTCCATTGAAGAATAAATATGGTCAGAATGAATTCTAGCGTTTTCCGTGGCAAAACATCTAAAACAGTGAAACAAACAAAAAAAAACATTTAAAAAGTTCCGGAGATGTTATTATTAAACCTGTGCGGATAAGGCCCCTAAACGGTCAAAAAGGTCTTTTCCAGAGATAAAAACCTCTCAGAAGGGGTTTAGTGAAGTAGTGTTGCCAATTTTCTAGTCTGTAGACAAAAGTGTGTGACCAGAAGAGCAGGCACACATATACATAAAAAGGATAGAACCTTCCACCATCTTTGATCGCGTCGGCTGTAAAATCATGTTGGTCAAATATATACACGCATGATTTGTAAAATTTGATTCTATCTATCTATCTATCTATCTATCTATCTATCTATTGTTAGACTTATTATTACCACAACAAATTTGATTCACGAATTCGATGTTCATCGTGACGAAATGATTACTCGGAATATAAATGTATGTGTGTACGTGTGATTTAGTTATTCAAGATATTGGTGGAAGTGAGATGGTGTATGATAATTCAGCCTAAGGTTAGTGATCTTGAAATATTTTGTCAAATTCTACGATTAAATATACTGGTAGAAAATCGACTTGAAGAATTTTTTCTGATTAACTAGAACTCTTAAAACTGATATCATAAATTGATTTGCATGTAGTCGGGGATTAAATCCAACGTAAACCTTTTTTAAGAGCTTACATTAATTGCATCAACAGATATTTGGAAATAATTCACTGGAATTACATAAATTTTGGAAAGTTTCTTCAGAAAACTGAACCACATGAGCCTGCTGCCTAATGATTGTGTACAGTGTGCCGTAATAATGTTGTACCATTCATCTCCGATTGCTTCCAACAGCTGGTTAGCGGTCCAAAATTTTCTCCCTGACTCATCATCATCATCATCATCAGTCTTTCAACGTCCGTCGTTGGACATAGACCTTCCCTAGGATTCGCCACACTTCTCTATCGTGGGTGTCGCAGAGCCAGTACTTTCTGAATTTGTCCACCTCGTCTCTCCATCTAATACCCTGCCGGTCTCGGTTGCGCATATGATCTCTGGGGATCCATGCTGTGAGTCGTGATGTCCATCGGTTGTCTGCTATACTTGCAACATGGCCAGACCACTGCCATTTGAGATTTTTAATGGATTCTATGATGTCCCTGACTCTTGTCTTTTCCCGGATGCACTGTGCTGTCTTGTTGTCTCTCCATGTGAGTCCTAGTGTAATTCTTTCATGTACACGTTGCATGGTTCTAAATTTGCGGATCTGTCTCTCGGTTAGGTTCCATATTTCAGCTCCGTAAGTGACTATTGGGAGGATGCATTGGTTGTACACTCTTTGGCCTTAATATGCCCAAATTTTCTGAATGGGGTTAAGATCTGGCGACTGACAGAAAAAGATTATCGCTCAATCTATGATTTCGTTAGGTTTGTCGTGTATGCAAGAGCATTATCTAGTTGAAAATGGCTTCTCACCGTTTATTTCCACAAAAAAACTTGCTGATAATTGGAAGGAACCCTTTTTCTTCAAATATTTCAATACTCCTTAGTATTAATGGACATCTCATCCTACGAGCTTGTCGAAACCAGATCGAAAAATTACCCCCTTCAACCATAATTGAACGTCCTCCCTGCTTCACTGTGGTTGTCAGGCATTCTGGGTATAGGCTGGCTGGTGACACCATCAGAGGAGTGACACCATGATGGTTTAGCAGGGGCGAAAATTCAACATACTTCTGATTTGTTGTGCCAGTTTTGTTTGTATTTTTCCAATGCTCCAGAACGGCTATTTCTGCCTTTTGTCTTCCCAGCTTCTCTCTTTAGGTCTTCCAGAACCTACTTTCCGTGTCACAGAACCTGTCACTTGAAATGTGTGGCCAGTTATCTGAATTTTAGACAATGGAATCTGTATATTCTTAGGTTTTAAGTTTTTGAATATCCGGATAAGACTTTTCTGCTTGACGAAAACCAGCAATGCTGCTTTTGACTTGCATGCAATTTGGACTTTTTGAGAACATTATGAAACAAAAATGCTGGTGTAACTGTTTGAAATATTTCCACAAAAACGGTGAATTACGAAACAACTCCCCACCCCCATCAATTTCAAGTGCATTCAGAATAATGTTACGATAGAAACAACACACAGAGATGACGGATTTTTTTTTTTCGTGACCTGGGACAGGGTTTACACAAAAGAGAGACCATGGATAATTTCAAATATGCTTACACACAAAACACATATTTTGTTTATTATTGTCACATATTTTGCCCTATTTCAAATATTGTCTATTGGTCCGAGCGAAGCGATTTTGTGCGAAAATTCAAATCGGCGACAACGACGGCTGCTGCTGATCTCAAGCTAAAATGTGTGTAGAGGAATCCCCCGTTAGCACGATTTCAATTAGCACGATCTCGATTATCACGCTAACAATTTTTATCTCGCTAATCAGATAACGCACTCTATTATGTATTAAGGGTCTCAAAAATCAAGGTTTTCCTTTATTTTGCGAATTCGATTAACTCAGCACTTTCGGGGGAGACGAATTAGCCGCGTCAATCGGGGTTTTCCGGTCGTTTTCAATCACAGACGTAAATGGGGGACCTTTTTTTCGAGCGCGCCTGTTGCAAAGTCGAACGTAAACCCAAGTTATCGCTCGGAATAAAATTAAAAGTAAATGTACAAAATATGATAGAAACTGCTTGACTCTTTTTTTTCCCAGGAGGGAACATATGAGAGTTGATCATTAAGTCCGTAATCTCACGCATAGTTTTAAATTCAAATTTTCACCGTGCAATTGATATTTACAACTGAAAGAATTTGATAAAAGGGGAGATTATGGTGAAAAATGAATATTTGTTGTGTAAAATGAATGCTATTTGTCATCAGAACACAGATCTATCGATTCACGAACTTGTACACACACAATCCCACACACGCATTTTCATATATATATATATATATATATATATATATAAAAGATTTGCTACACAAACCTGTTCGTGTTCTGTCTGGGCTTCTTCGGGCGAATGATTTGATTTATCATAGATCCCTATTTAGGACGTTTTTGGAGGGTGTCTATTTTCTTAGGGTGGAGAACCTTCCTCATTCTACTAATATATCTTTTCTTTTCTTGTCCTTGTTTCGTTGTTGGTCACTGCTTGTTATGTTTTCTGTTTTACATAGTGGAGGTACTTTACTGTCTGGTAGTTATAAATAATAAATCGAAAGGAGATACCGTAGGCACTTCCGTAATCAGTATGTTGTTAAAACATCATTTCTTTGTGATTCTCTTATTTTTACTTTAATATGTTGTATATATATATATTAGTGTAATAATGGATTCGCTAAAAGGGCAGAAGCATATTTGTTTTGTGTAACGAATCCATTATTTCACCATATTCAAAGCTCTACTTCAACTAAATGTTTATTATGTATAGAGCGCTTCATAAAATAAACCCAGAAAACATCGGATATTGAATTACTGATTCGTATATATATATATATATATATATATATATATATATATATATAAATATATATATATATATATATATATGTGTGTGCGTGTGGAACAATTTTGTATGATTCCACTATCAATCCTTCCTTCGAGAAGTCGAAAATAGTAGGTTTTGAAACTGTAACCGGAATGCCATAACAGCTACTGAAAAGGAATAATAGTAATAATAATAATGATAATGATAATAATAATAGTCGTTTATTCGTTAGGTACATGTTGAAAAATGTTTTTCTCTACAATGTTTTTCTTTTCAATAACAATTTAGTGCAATTCAAATATTCTTATCGTACTCCTGGGGCCAATAACATGTCTCGGCCCAATTTCAGCTCAGTCTATACAGCATTTTTGTTGACTTCGCAGACACATGCCACTTTATTGGTTACCAGCAATAATACCCAGCGTTGCCAGGATGAAAATAACTACAAATTTAAAGACACTGTTTTTCCTTGCTTTATTTCCTAAAAAAGAAATAAATATAAGAGGAAAGTTTCCTTCGCTTTTTGCTTTCGAAAGAAAGGAAAAGTTCTCTTTGCTTTTTACGCTGAGAAGTAAAAAAAAAAATAACCCACTCGAGTTTGGTTCTTGAAAATGAAAAAAAAAGCCCCACTCTGATTAATACCCATGAAAGAGAAAGAAAGAATTATCCACCATGGCCCCTAAAAGTGAAAAAATGTATCCCTGGATTTTGATTCATGAAGGTGAAAAAAAATAATCTGTTTCAATTTTGACCCCTAAAATAAAAATTAAAAATACTCCCTTGATTTTGACCCCGAGGAATGTAAAAGTCCCCCTCGATTTGTCCCTTACAAAAGAAAAATATTAGTTTCCTCCATATAATGTACATAGCCAAAAATCGGGGCCAACCGACCAAAATGCATCTTGTTGAGATGTGTTGAACACATCTGAAAACTTTCACAAAAATAGTGTCGTCAGAATATGAAGTTACATAAAAAAAATTCTTCCGAAGAATAAATGTGAACAGAATGAGTGTTCTAAAACATTACGGCATTTTCTATGGAATACATTGACTGGGGGCTTGCTTCTGCTTTACATTCATATAGTAAATAGAACCCGGACCCTAAAAACCCCTTCAAATATTACAAATCACCCCAGACGATTTTGCACACTCTAATCGTGTACATTTTGGGGGACCTTGAATTTCAGGCTCTGGCACAAACTTTCACAAATATAAGTATAGATTGGATGTAACAAATAATTGAACTTCAAAAGAGTTTATAATGTCTAAATCAACTTTTCTAGACTGGAAGAACCTTTAAAATAACTGTCATGCCTTAAGGATCCCCCTGCATAAAAATATTGCATGTGCAGCTAACAACACGTGAGTGAGTACAAAAAGGTACATACATTATACTCTAAAAGTAATTTTTTACGACGTACAGGAAGCTTTCAACACATTTGTTTATTTTGGTGAGCATTCCAAGATTATTCATTTTCATACTTTTTTCCAGTTCTTTCTCCCCCAAACGACATTTGATATGAAAAATACAAAATGTTCTCTCTAAACACACACACACACACACACACACACACACATATATATATATATAATTTCAAAGCTTTTTTTTCCAATTTTTCCTTTTTCATTTCTGCCACTTATTTCGCAATATCTGTTTTTTTTAAATTTATGTAATTTTCTTCAGTATTTATTTTGTTTTGTTTTATTTTTATTTTTTTGTTTTACACAGAATTTGATATTACAGGACTATGTGTGAATTTTCGGTTAAGATTATCAGTTGTAAACCATGTCACTGTTTGGGGGATTTAAAACAACAGTTATATTAACATGGCTCCCAGCAGTGTTGATCAAGCACCACATCCCCTACGTGAATGATTTTAATACATAGCTTATATCATATTATTCTCTGTTAATCATTTGTTATAGAGTATTATCATAATGTATTGTAGATAGATCTTATTTCATAGAACGCACCATCTAATTTTTTTGAAGCACTGCACTTACTTATGTAGGTTACACCAAGAATGTATTTGAGGATAAGGGATCAGTAAGTATTACAACAAACTTGACTCGTTTTCCGTGTCACTTCTATCGCGTGTGCACCCATGTGCAAATATATACATAATATAAGCCTCGTTCCCAATATACCTCATCGACTTCCCATACGTATAGTCCTTTACTCACTACTTGCACGCACGCACGAACACCCACTCACTCATACACACACACACACACACACACACACACACACACACACACACACACACACACATATTCTCATTCTCCTACACTCGAGAACCCCATGTACCAACAAATACACATGGCTAGCTGGAAAAAATGTTTTTTTTAACCAAAACTTTCCATTGATCAAATTCTTAATTAACCTCACCCTAAAACACTACAAACATCTGATATCTGATAATCTCAACAGCACTGATGACCAAAAGTCCAGCTGGTGATCTTCCAACTGCCATGACACACATACCACCACTAAGCTTACCACTCATGTGATCCATCAACACATTACCCCCCTCCTCCCATCCACTACAAACTAACAAACCAACTATATAAACCACTGGTTTCTTGGAGCGCCTCATTTTCTTGACCAAGTTCGAAACGTTGAATTGAAGAATCATTTTGCTTTAAAGTTTTCCGACATTGTCATTTCACTCTCATATTGTTGGATTAAGCATAAATCTATCACTCACAGACACACACACACACATATATTGCGTGTGTGTTTATGTGACGATTAATCCTCTTATTTCTTTAACAGAAAACTCTGTTTTTGTTTGTCATACTCCTGACAATTTATTATTCCCCTCGAAAACTTACCTCCGTGTCTACTCGAGCAAAATAAACAGATTTTATGATTATTCATGTCAGTTGGTTTATTGACCACCAACAAATAGTTTACTATTTCGTGAAGTGTTCAAACGTTAGATAGGAGAGCAATCTATCTCGTCTCTGCCCTGATAATTAGGTTTGCTGGACCAACCACTCGAATAAAGTTCGAGTGCCAGCTGCAGTCGCGGTTGACACTGGAAGTTAATTTAGTGGAAAATTGCTATGAAAATTGATCAATACAAAATCAACAAATATTGATTCTTGGACTTCTCTGTTGAACCAGTTATTTTTATAACCCGTCACGCATAAAGCATGGAATTATGAAAAAAGCCTCGAACGGTTACTTATGTTACCGATGTGATATCCTACTCAAATAACTCTAGCTGGTTATTTTCTTCCTTTATTATGTCAAATTCTTGTCCAAGTCAGGTATTGACTATTTTTTCTACCTCAACAGCAACAACAATCATCACCTAATTTTTGAAGTCACTTGGTTTTCCTACCATTAAGGGAGTAAACTCTCCACTGTTGGTTTAACCTGCTACGTTAAATCAAACCAATGTTTGAAATAATCGTTTCCCTACCATGATTTGATATCAAGAGCAAGTGATCAGTTGGCGAGACTCTTACCGACCGAGCCAAACAGACAAGTTTTACATGTATACGAAAATTCGTTACCAATACACAAGGGCATATTTCATACCAATAAATGAATGCATCTTTTTTTATATAATTATGGAGATTCGCTTAACCTCACTGTCGCAGAGTTTCTCCCTTAAAATTGCGTTTTACCCCATAAAAACGGTTGTAGGCATTAGATATTTAATTCTAGATGGTTTTAGGTTATAATTTCCAAAAGCGTCTGAGGTTACATTAGTAGAAAAACATCGCAGTTTTAAGACTGTGATAAAAGTAGTGTTTAGAATTTTAAAGTAAGAAAGGCTAGAACGGTTAAATCATTATCGTCTTTCATTTACCTGAATAAAGATAAGCAATTTGAAATTTATTTTTTTTACATTTACTGTTTTTATTTTGATGGGGATTGAATTTTGTTTTTAGTATTCATATAATATTATGTGAAAGGTGAATAATGCAGTTTTTTCTAAGAAGTAAACTAAACAGATTTCTAACCAAAACCAATTGTACCAATTCCAACTTATCTGGATGTTTGCTATGAAAAGATAAATTTGGTACCATTAAAGCGCAATTTTATGTTTTTTAACTGAGAGCTCAGCGCCATCTTTCTTTGGGGGGGGGGGGTCTATGGCAGATATATACAGAATGCTTTATTATTGAAAAGGTTCTAAAGTTGGTACATCGACAATATTTTTAGCACAAGATGCCCGAATGAAAAAAGTTGCAGCTCATAAACGGCGAACTCTGAAAACGTGAATGAAACAATTTAAAAAGAAGAGTTACCATCTTAATGTGAGATAACTCAACCAATATAGTGGCGTAAACAATCAGATTAGATAACTCTTATTGCAATAGTCGATACCATGGCGCAACTTCACTTTGTTTTTCTTTTTGTGAAATACTTATAAATGAAAAAAAATTATGAAGATATCCTTAAATTTCTATAATGCCAGGCATTGATCAACATCAGAAACAACAAAAGTATCAAAAGAACACATAATCTTCGAGATATTGGGGGGGGGGATCGCACTCATGGTAAGGTTGGTCTTGTGCGAGTTACAATGACTATCTTTCGACTGATATTTCGTTCTCACTTTGGTTCCAGTTGATTTATTATCAAAGTTAGCTGGCTCGGACAGAATCGGCGGTATGTTTACGGGACCAGTAACAGACTACCGAGAACCTTCCGTTTCTCCGTAATATAACGCTTCCCTCGAAGAGAACGGCGGTTTTGGTAAGTGGAATTTTACACGGAACGCAACAAGATGCCACTTTCACTTTGTCCGATCTAGAAGCAATTCGTCTTCCGGAAAACTTCCCGAAAATACCATTCCCCATCTGACACAATCGCCGCCACTCAAATATGAGTATTGCGGCTCCTAGAGGAGCATACTGACATATGCCCCCATGGAGCAGCTGTTCCTTGAGAAAGGAACTGGGTGCACGGTCCAGCCCTAGCAAAATGCTCTGTTGATCGGCGACAGAGCATAGGGTTGTTGCTATGTACGGCACCTGGTTTTCCCAGACGGTCACCCATGTGGGTAATGGCCAGGATTGATATTGCTCAACATTGGTGAACCTGTGAATCCAATGCAATCAAGATTGGAAGAAGACTTTTTTCCCATTTAGAGAATGCGCTGGCGGATTGAATTGATTCGCGATAAGCGTGCTCGTTGGTCAGAACATCCAGATCAAACACGGGTATTTTTTCGTTGATACATTGATCGCGTTGTTTCCATAACTTGTGAACAGACAGTCTGGTGAATCGTATGTAGGGGTACAGACAAGCCACAGTTTCGTATGCTGGCATGCCTATGGCGCATCGAGTGTACACACGTATTCCACGGTACGGTGTAACAATACTGCAACACTCCAAGGATGATTGTGAGAGTGAAATCTGACGAAAGGCGTTCAATTAAGTTGACGTTTGGCATCAGTGAGGGTTGAGGTTTGCTATATCGACCCACATCTTCAAGTGCATTAACGAGTCTGTAACCACTGTTGGGTTTCTTCACTAGGAAAGATTTATTCAGATACTCAACTGTTACATGTAAGTCTTTCGAAGCATGTCGAGTACTTCGCAAGTTCATTATGTTTCTCTTGCAGGGCCTGTATCTTGTCTCTAGAATATTGAGGTAGCCTCCCTTTTCCTTGGGGTTGAAGCTCAGGTTCCATGTTAATGTGAGATTCAAACATGCCAATTGCTCCATTGTATCCTTTAAACTTTGGGTCAAACAGAGAATCGTTGTCTGCGAATAATTCCCGGAACTACTAACAGATAGATTCCAGTGGGAAATTATCGAGGTTAAAAGTATCTTAATAGTGCATATACGGTCCATCCATTACGGATCTGTGTCAAAGTCAATATTTGGTTATTGAGTGAAACTGGCAAAATCGATAACTTTTAAAGAGGAATTGTGGTTCATCAGTGACATTCACAACTTCTAACTTTCCCGCCAACTGCTCCAAGCATTTCTGTCTTATGAGAGTCGATTCAGGGTGTAATTCCTTGGGAATATTGAACACCAAGTATGACCCTGGTCAAACCGCTGCTGATGTAGGTTCAGTTTTTAGGATAAAAGCTTGTGTCTATCGTACGTGATGTGTTATAGACTGGTCATCATCTGTTAAATACTGGGTGGTCAGAGTCCCCGATTGTTACTTGATTTCTGGATGGTCAAATACTAACATTACTCTTCATCCTGTTTGCACGTCTACATTAAGGTCGGTTACTACAAGGGCATTAAGTTATAGCGTGTGATGTTCACGAGTCAGGTCAAGTTGCACCTATCCAACACTGTCAAGGGAAGTAATACATTTTACACAGTTCTTCTAATAGGGGCTCCTATTACCCGCAAAAGCTGTTCTGACCATCCTCATTTCAACACCAGTGTCAATAGTTAGGTATACTGGGTGGTGTTCATAAAATATGAGCAGACGATTGCGTTTATGAGGCGGGTAGCTGGAGTTGTACCCTGAGAGTCTCTCTGATCCCTATCCTCTGTCAGCGGAGATACCGACTTGTCTGTTACCAAACACGCCTCGTCTGACTCGTCCCCATGAAGCAAACATCTAGCTTTGGTCATGAATTTCTCATCTCCATCAGGTAGATATATACATGTGCTCAGGTAGTGGTCAAATCTTGAACGATCAGCTTGTTTGCAAAATGAACATACTCGCTTAGCTAACCTAGTTATAGACATTCTAATGGAAGCTTTGTTTTGCTTGCAATGCGAAGTACTTTAGTCATACCTCGTATGAACTTCGTCAAGCAAGCTATCCAGGCCTTGAGATATATCCAGCTTAATTGATACCAGAGTCTTAGAACACATTTCGGTTCCATAACGCTGCTCCTGGAAGGTACTTACTCACGTGACTGCCACTCATTGATATCACAAAGTTCTCGAGTGTGGGTGAAAGTTTCTTCTCTGAATCTGGGATCTCTCCATGATGATTGGTGTCGCCATAGGGTATGTGTAGATCGTCCTCAATAAAAAAAAATCATTCGCCGCTGGTAGAGGTCCTCTGGTCTTTCCCCAGCTTTCAGTCAAACATTGTCGTAATCCAGGAAGCGGTTTCCTGATGATTGGAATCCATAATATAGGCGGACTGACTGTCATATGGAACCAACGGAAGCAGAATTCTTAACAAGAGTATTTCTGGATCCCATAGGGCAGAAATTTGCTATTTTTCCAAAATGAGTTGCCTTTTATGTTGCAGTGCGTCTGACGTTACCAGCAACTTTCTCCTATCATTTTCTTGTCCTTTGAATGGGATATTAGGTTTCTTCTTCTAATAAGAAAACCCGTGTGCCATTACGAATGGGGCAGAATTTGCATCTGGAGAAAATTAATTCTGACACCATACCTCAAAGGTAGCTTAGATTTCATTCTTTGTCAATGGCCATTGTTGTGCTCGTGTTGGGGCCATGATACTGATAGTTACTGGATTTATTATAGTTTATTATCAACATGTACAGCTAGCGTTCAAACTATGTCGTTTATGAACCGCGTGCAAAGACAAATTGTCTCAGTGGTCAACATCAAGAATGGGGCTTCAAAGATGTAGGGTGATGTAATTCTGCTGCCACCGTGTCAATATTATTGAAATTACAACTCTTAATCTGCTAATTCAGAACGTGATTGAAATAATACAAAAACTGTGACCATCGTATTAGGAGATAACTCTAACCAATTTAATAGCATGCAAAATCAGGAAAGATAACTCTTATCAATGTAATAGTCAATACAATGGATTGCAGGAGATAACGAGAGATTTTGAGCAATTTTTTTTTTCCAAACGCGAAAAAAGTGTGAAAACTCGTATACTGGTAGATTTTCTGATGCTCCTTCTTAAAAACGTATGGCACGCACGATCTGGCCTGAACAGTGACCGCCATTTTAATTTCAAAAGGGCCATCACGAAAAAAAAAAATCACATTTATAGAATGATCGAAATTTCAACCTGATTCGTTCTAAATATGAAAAACATATACTGGTAGAATTTTTGATACTCTTTCACATAAAACCAGAATACACACGATCTGCCCCAAATTGTACCTGCTATCTTCATTTTAAAATAGCCTACATAAAAAATTTGCAATATAGAACAGTAGAATAATTGGAATTGGAAACTTGGTCCAGACCTTCAAGCGGGCCATCCCCATCTTCCTCTCCCTCTTTTTCGTCCTCCTACTATTATCACCACAACTGGTAATATTAGATGAACATTTTATGAGCTGTATCAAGTTGGATTGATATGAAACTTGGTAAAGACTATTGAGTGAACCATTGTTTACCTCCTGCTAACACTACCACAACAATTAATATCAAATATCAATTTTCGCAACCGTATGATGTTGGGTTGATATGAAACTTGGTCCAGACCTTCGAGTGAACCATCCTCTAATTCTTCCTCCTCCCCTTCCTATTACTACTATCACGAATAGTGGACATATCGTTGAACTTATGGTACTTGTTTATTCTTCTAACTATCATGCACTGATTTACTCTGACATCTGTCCTCATCTTTGGTAATTATAATCAAAATATCTCAGCCATTGTACCCCCCGGTCTTCTTCAGGTTTTTGTCGTAGTTGATAACCTTCTGGTAATTTCGAACCAAATCCTTTATTCAATCCATGTTAGTAGATTGTTCTCATTTCGCCACTAATGTCAGCTGATGACTTTTGATAGATCCGACTTAAAATTTGTTTTGAATATGAAATGCTCATCGTGTACGATTTAGTTTCGGAATTGTATTATTCTCTTGGATAAGTCTGCCAAACCACCCTATTGCCTCTTTAATGAACAACGAACTTTTTTTTAAAATTTTGAATGTGAGGTGAATTATTTAAAAGTTTGATAATCAAATAAAAAATTTAGCTTTCAATTTGAAGAGAGGAACTTAGTTTTTGGCAGTTTAAACATAAAGTGTGTTTTAAGCACTCATTTCAATTAGTGTATTTCATTTTACCAATCTGTAAAACGATCTAGTTTCTAAAACTGATTAAAATTATTGTTTTATTTTTTCAAAAATATTTTCTCATGATTAATAAACAATTATTAATGGCCTTGAAATAGTTAAACTGTCTTTGATTTTGAGGAAGACTTTCTTTCAGACGATGGGGCTCATTATGACTGTTTAGTTAGGGGAGTTAACTCTACATTTCGGTCGATCCATTCTACAACCTCCTTCCGGTGTACTATCCGAATGTGATGTTGGTGAACAGAATTTTTTCCTCTTCAATGGTAGGAACGCTTACAACGTAGGATTCCAGTGTTTTCCTTTCCTTCCTCTCCTTGTTAGGCCTGGATTTCACGACACAAGCGAAAAGGAATTCAATTACCCGAAATAAAAATTAAAAAAAAACAAACAAAACATTTTGAAGTAATTGTTGGATGAATCCTTTTCGACACCGTCTAAAAATTGAAGCCTTGAGAAAAGAAGGCACACGATAATAGCTTACACCGGGCAGCAGACCATCGGTCTGAAGTGCATTGTGGGAAAACTCACGTGACAAGCAAAGATGGCGGACGAGAGAGAGCCACCCCCGTTTGAGGAGTTTTACAGCGTTAAAGATGAAGATGATTTATTTGCCGATGCCAGTGAGGTAATGCATGAGATGGTTCTTTCTTTAGGGATCCGTTTTAGCCCTTTCCCCAGTCTTCGTTTCTGTTTTGGTCCATGAAAAAAGGTCACATTTTCCTGGATTGCCTTCTCTTCTCTGCGTGTTGTTGCTTTACGAAAACACGTAAAATCCAACTGAAAAAAAGGAGGCGGTTTCTTCGTTGCTTTATCACAAGGAAGTTAAACGACACTTGTTTTTATGTTTATTATACGGGACGATTTCTTGCCGAATGCATCTCTCTATTTCTTACTTTCATTAATTCCATTGTAGATTTAATCTCTCTTCTTACAGTACCATTATTTTGCTACGACTCTTCAACTTCGATGATATTTATTTATTTATTTTTTTTGTTTTTACAAATGACGTATTATTCTCACTTCACCTGCAACAAAACAAATAATTGCATTGTTATTGATGGAAAGGATGAATAATAAAAAGATTCAGGTGAAAATATGAACTTTTGAACTGGGGGGTGGGAAAAATAATGTTGAAAATTCTTATTAATTTAAAAAAAATCTTATTGTCTGACTAAATAAATACTTCCCTGATTTCCACGTTTTTTATTTGTTTTCGTTTTTCACGTTCAATTTTTAGTCTATAGAGACTCAAATTTATCAATTGAAAAGGTTAATATTTGTCCTGATGCTTTCTTTAACCTCATTTTGTCTCTTACTTTTCTTTTTATTTTATCACCCATCACTTAGTTGCTCCATTGTTAATTTTGAATATATATATATATATATATATATATATAATATGTGTGTGTGTGTGTTTCAATATTTTAAAAACTCTTTTTCGAAAAATGAATCTGTATGAAAATGTGATGTTATGACGTGAGAGCTTTCATTTACTTGGTCTTCAGGGTTTTTCTCCTATTAGTTTTCTAGTCCAGATTCTAACTGGCACTTTTCACGACAATTTCAGTTTTGCATATTTTTTTCTTCGTTTATTAAAGCTGGAAATTATACATAGTAACATTTTTTTCTGATTAGATTTAATTGTCGATAAAATACGTTCGGTTAGTTTTTTTTTAACTCATCTTCGTCAACAAGTGTTCATCACTTTTTTTTTTCTTCGGTCTCTAATTTCGAAATAAGGCATTAAATATCTGAAGAGGACCAATTATTATCGAACACCACTCCTATTTTAAATTCCCTCTTTCGTTCACTGTGTACAAATTCTGGCCTCGTTTTTTCTCTTGAGTTGTTTACGCTTTACAACACTTGTTTCTCTGTTCAGTGTTTTGAATAGTTTCTCTTATGCATTTTTAAGGTTAAAACTGACCCTGTTACTGACTTCTCTTACATTCCTTCGCTCTCTCCACTTCAACTGGTGTCTGCTTGCTAGCTAACCTCCAGTCGTCGTCGAGGTACCCGCCCCCTGCCACTAAAATCATTTTTACTCAAGTGTTTCACGTTGAAAATTCCATCTTGACCGATTGCTTTCCTAATTAATAATTCATTTTACCTCGGTTCTCATGTCTAAAGTCAATCTACGAAAGATGAATTAAAAGAAAATGATTTTCAAACCTCACTTTTTGAACGACGTTGAACTACAAAACTTTCTGTGTCAACTCGTTACAACTACCTGGGACCCACCCCCATTTATTTCCACGTAGTTTTTTGTACTCCCTCGTGTCTATATCATTCACTGGTACTTCTTGAAGTATAAAATGCTCAACATTTACATGGGAAGCTGTTCGTTGATTGTTTTTATAATAATAATAATAATAATTATTATTAATAATATTAATTAGGCTTGCCTTGGTCATAACCAAATGATTCCGTTTTAGGTCTTGAAAAAGTGTAAGTATTCACCAACTTTCTCCGGTAGACACCGCCCTCTCCGTGAATGTTTTGAATTGAGAGAGTATTCTCCCAATTTAACCATCGATTAGAAATCAAATTGTTTTCATTGACAAAATTCGATGACATAAGATGCTGAAAAACCCTTACTGACATTTCTGAGCAAAAAAAATGTACGTGGTGTAACTTGACTAGAATACTGAAACTAATCTTTCTTTGATATTAATCATATGCTTTCCCCTTGAGAAACTTGACACTTCAGTTTACACCCAGAAAACCTTGTAGTTGTACTCGTGAAATGGGGAAAAAAACTGAGATTCTTGTTACTATTTTAACTTTATTAGGTTAATAATATTCACTTCAGTCAACCAAGCTGAGGAAGGGAAGTAACAACTAAACATATTTCTAGGCCTCACTTTAATCATGCAATAAACGGAGAGTAACGGTCTAGTTTACTATTAAGAGCCCCGTCGTTGAGTCTGAAACATTTTTTTTTCTTTGAAAACTAATAAGTTCCAGGAAGATGTTTTATGAATCAAAGGCATAAAAGTTATTGCTGGAAAAATAAAATTTGTCCACAGAGATAATCTTGACCCCCTTATTTCATTTTTTTTTTTTTTTATTGTATTCGTTAAAAGTTCTATATCATTGGACAAACATCTGAATGATTCACTACGAATGATGTCGAGGATAGTGCTAAATTGTACATTTCACTTTTAAAAACCGAAAACCGTCCAGTTTTCAGAATAATGTTGGGAAGGTGGTCCCGATTGTACCGTTTCACACCCTTGCACACTCGATATTGAAAACCGTGCATAAATAAAAATAATTCAAAGCAATAACAATATAATTTGTGTATATACTTCTGTTTTCCTTTCATGAATTCTCTCATTTCTCTTGGTGTACCATTTTAAAGACTGGACATTTAACGACAGCAGATGAAGCAAAGAGTTAGCCAGTTGGTGCCTGTAGGACAGTAAATGTAGTAGGAAAAGACCAAACATAAAATGTAGGAATGACATAGCAAGGTTTGCCTATAAGACATGGCAGAAGTCAGCACAGTTGTCATTTAGATGGGGAAAGGCTGGGCCCTTGTCCAGCTGTACTGATGATGATGGTATCCAGTTCAATGTGTATCTGTTGTGACATTTTTGCTCTGAACAAAGCTTTTTCTGTAAAAAAAATTCTTGCAAGGTAGAAAGAAAATGTAGTCCTGCAACTTGTGATTATTCCCAATGGAGTTGTTCAGTATGGGTACTCCACCACCTACCTCCTTACTCATCACCACTCCTTCATCATTTGTAAAATGTTTGCTTTCATTGTGGTAAAAATATCACTCCCTTTGCATTGACTGGATTTCTCTCTCCTCACCAGATTGAACAGGTTATGACCTTTTTTCATTATCATTTGTCATATTAAATGCTGCCTACTTTTCTAGACATTAGCCCTTCAGGTTACCAGGATTTCATTTTATCTTTACTCTGAGAGACTAAAAACTAGAAGTCTTTCAGCTATAAAAGATTCCTAACACACCCTGCAAAATATTTGTGCTCACGATCTGTAATGTGCAGAATATATTTGAAGGCTTCTCGTATGTCTCTTGAAGTGGTTTGCTGTCAATTATACATACTGTTATTCCCAAATGTTGACTATGAGATATGAAAAATCCTTGCTACTTGATATTGTAAATATACCTGAAATCTTTGGATTTTATGAAATGTACACTCTAGGAAAGAAAGCAATAACTAAATTCCGAGAATAGTACCACTACATTGGTAACTATGAAGCACTCTGAGAGTACATACCTTTGCCAACGACTGTACACTAACTAAACACTGAATGAAAATAAAATACCCACAACAAGGGAGGTAACGCATTATGTACAAATATTGAGTTACCGCCCTTTAGCCTTGTTTCAAAAATAAGTTATCTCTCAATGAGAAACAAATTCCAGAATCCACCCCTAAATTTAATCACTTCTTCCTTAGCCCATGTACTACATATACACAATTTCATGGACTTTTAGTGACTGCATGTAAACAGACATAAGCAAGTGTATGAATATATGAACAAAAATGGGAAAATATCTCAAACAAAATCCTGTATCCACCCCAAAATTTAACCAATTCTTTCTCGAGCTATAGCCCATGGAATTTTATTGAACCTTTGGAGATATCATGTGGACTGATGGAAAGACACTTGGTAATTCATAGACCTTTCCAACCTCATTGGCAGAGGTAAATAAAACTTTCCAATATACCTGTAGAATCCTTTAAATATCATCCCAAAAATGATATATTTTCAAATTCTCTTGTAGTGGAAACTATACACTTTTTCCTAAATTTGGTTTGTATGCATAATTCATAGAAAAAAACAAACTTTGGAAAGAATTGCCAACTTCATTCCTCTTATGAGAAGTATTTTCAAAATATTTTTTGGAAGATAGTATTCATTGTTGATACTTAACACAATGCTAATGCAGCTTGAAGTGTAAACTTGGGATGAACCATTTCTCTGACTTGTTTTTTGAAGGAGGAATTATCAAAAAATGATAGAGAATAGAAATAACAATAACGTTTGCTCTGGGTAAAATACTAATAATACTAGAAATAGGGTGTAATATCCACCCAGTTTTGTTGCAAGGGTTGTCTGTAGTCAGTGTGGTTAAGATAGCACTTGCAAGGCGATTGCACTCAACCCCAGAGGAGGGCGAAATTATCAATTGGTATTATAGGCTACAGGAAATATTACCTCCATTCATTCCAGTTGGTGGGGGTGCAACCACACCCTCTGGCCCTCCTTTCTACACCTGTGTGCACCCCCCATCTTAACAATAAATGTTACAATTGAGTGGAAATGATGTTTTAGAACCAAGTACAGATCAAAGCTCCCTGTGATCTACTTAAGATCTCATATTTGCAAAGGTACACTTTTTCTTCATACTTGTTTTAATAAGATAAACCTATTAAGAAATAATCATAAAGGTAAATCCAGTTACAGTATTTCACCATGTACTACCTGCTACCATTAATACGCCCTTCTCCAATAGAGCTTCTATTTTGAATGAAAAAATACCATTATCCCATGTGGACGAATAGGTATACCAATTATTTTTCCGTAGGTAATACGCACCTCAATTTTTAGTTTGAAATAATTGGAATAAATATGGATGGTAGCATACAGTATTTGTGTTGTTTCTTCAGATGAATTTATTCATCTTGAGCAGCAAACATTATTCAGTGAAGTATTGACTTTTCTGTTGAAAGTTAATTGACCAATCTTGATCTGATGTTGAATCTCATGGTAAAATTTTCTTCTGCTTTTTATGCCATTTCAATAATTCTTCCAAAAATGTAATTTTTTTAAAAACCTCCATAAATTTATCCATTGCTATTTTGGGAGGGGAACTTCATATCCCAGCTGTTGTCCCACTTGCAACGATGTTCATGAATTGATAAAAAATATATCAACACAGTCATTATTTTAACTCTGTATTCATGTTGCAACTTACATTCAACTTGAATATATTATTGATTGACTAATTTGATCATAATAGACGTAGAGGGGACAAAGGGTGGGTTGGTTGATTAGATTTTGCTTTGTTTGAGAAACAACTCTCTTGATGTTGTAGTATTAGTTTATTATTTATTCTTCTAAGTTCCTGGTAGTGCATAGGGCCACTACGGTAGCAAGTAGGTTTTACAGAATAGTTGCAAGCCTCATGCCTAGAGGCTCTTGTTTTTCATCAGAGTAACCTTCTCTTAGATTGTCTTACTATTTACCCATAGCTGAGAGGAGTAGATTCATACCTGCTCACTGATTCAGTTTTCAGTATGTTATACCAAATGATAAAAATACAATATTATGAGGGTTTTTTTTCCTCCCCTCTGACATTTTCCTTTAAATTCTCAACTGCTTAAATAGTATAGAAAAAAAAGCTTTGATAAATGTGAAAACCCAGCCATAAATGGTGCTAGTAAACAATGACAAACTAATAACATGAATATTTTGCAATCTGTATCCTGCATTGATGCACACGTTTAATTAAAAATTTGTTTATTGAAAATTTATCATTTTTCTGTATGGGGAAAAGGTTTCTGGTTTATATTGGGAGAATTTTAGGGTTTTAAAATCCTGAGTAAAAAAAATTTTTTTTTTTTTCATACTATTCTTTGTATTTCCACGATTTTTAATTGAAATATCAAGAGAAACAAGCAGGCTTTCTCTTATCTGAACGATTCTAGTGATGATCGATTATGAGTCAAAGGGGGCGATTGTTAGAAATTATTTTTTTCCATTCCAATATGAAAGTACTATTTCATTTTTGTTGATATCTATTGTAATATTCATTCCAAGAATGGATTTCTTCTAATCATTTTTTAAAAATTACTTGAAAATGTTCAGTTAATTTGAAACCATCAACAAAAAAATGTCACCTAATCTGTCAACAAAGGTTTCTCCAGTTTTTAAGTTAGTTTAGCTGGCTATGTATGTATCATGTGTACAGTCCTTTAGTTTACATCTGATAACATTCTTGCTTTTTTTTTTTCTTTTTTTTTTTTTTTGGAAAATTCTGACTTATCTTTGTAACTACTGCCCAACAAAAGGTGAAAGTAATTTATTCATTGATCGCCCTCTTTTTCTTATTTTTCTAATTGAGCATACAGCCAAAAGATATTGGTCATGTGACGGTTTCTACTAGGTTACTAACCATAGCAGTTTTTTCTATTTTTTTACACTTTTTTATTGATTTCGTTTCTCAATTTATAAAACAATATCTCTTTGCTAATGGTAGATAAATTTTCTTACCAAAATTACAATCAATAAAAGCCACTGTCTATTGTTTTATAACACAAAACATGGCCTGCTATGTTTTTGTTCATATCTAAGAGTGTAGAGCAGATACCTTGCATATTTTGCATCCATAACCCCTCCCCACAATCATTTTTATGTTGCTCATCTAAATAGGTGGGTACTAAAAACATTACAAATTGTAACAATGATCACTGACTATGGCAATTATTAAAAGATCTTCTTTGAAGTCTAAATTTTGGTTTTAATTGTGAGAAAAATGTAGAAGTTTGTTGTAACAAAAGGAAAATGACTTTTTGCTTGCTTGAAGCCAGTTTTAGACCATTTTAATGTCTATTTTTGCTGACCAAAATTAACTTTGATCACACCGTGATTGATGCTTGCTATCATAGAAGTTGGAAATCTTTGAAAAATTGAGTAACCTTTTTATAGGATTATAAAAGATATGAGGAAAATTAGTTAACATAATGATTGCCCACTTGGCTAAATTTAAAAAAAAAAAAAATTTTTTTTCTTCTCTCTAACTGTAGTGGAAATTTTTTTTTTTTTTTTTTTTTTTTTTTTTCTTGCAGCTGTCAACTCAGTTCAAAGGTTGAGTGGGTATTGAATGAAAGCCTGATTAAATTTATGGGTGCCTCCTGTGACAGCTGAAGTATGGATGATTGAAAATGACTAAGAATCTTAACTCCATGCATTTGCCTCTGAACTATGATGTAAATCAACTAAACATTGACCAGATTGTCTGATAAAGATTTGATCATCTATGTCTATAGTGTCCTGCTCTTTGTAAATCTTTTCTAAAGGAATTTTGCAAACAAAAGATTTGTTGGCACCAAATGCTTTCTCAAATTTTGTCTGGATAATTCAATCTCTTCTTTATATCTTTGATGTTGTCAATCAATGCAATATCTCGATGATCCATTCTTCAGCACTCACTCGGTGTATTAACCTAGAAAAGAGACAAACCACCTCGCTTTCACTCTGGCTTGAGACCAGCCATAGCAGTCAGCATAACTACTCTTAGATGGACTACCTCGGAAGAAAAACATTTTTATTTAAAAAAAAATATAATATAAGTATTGTAAGGGTTGTGTGGTCTTACCTCAAAGGTACATTTCTGCCCTATTTTCAAAAAAAAAATAAAAATACTGGGCTAAAGCTGGGGTCAGGGAGAAGTGGAGTCATACCTTTTATAAAGGGTAAAGTGAACATGAACAAATTCAACCAAAACTTGAACTTGGTCTGTCGATTCTGTTTCTTGTGCCAGTAATCGTTATGACAATACGTTTCTCCAATTATGCAGATTATATAGTTTTTATAAATATATACCAAATAATGATATTTAAGAAGCTATTTGTGATGCAAGTTGATATTTTAAAGAGACTAACATCTACCATGTAGTGTGTTCTCATTCTGATACAATATATTATGCCCGGGATTTTTGTTCGTTTTGTGGTTTTTTTTTGTTTTTAATTATATATTTTCTTTAAGATTTAAAAGGAATAAAGCATCCTCCAAAAGTTTCCTTATCTTATATATGTGTATGCATTTTACAGACAAAGAAAGAAGAGCCTGCTAGTTTGGTGCTGAATGATGAAAGCAATGGCCCTGCCAGTTTGCCTGAAACTAAACTCAAGACAGAAGACCTTTTTGCAGGTAAGTATCTCTTTGCCACTAACAAGTGGGCCAGATCTACTTGGCATGGTTATCTTGTCTTTTTCATTTTTCTCTTTATGTTGTAAGTACTTGTGAATTTTGTGTTGTGCCGTCTTCAGTTATGAGAAGACAAAAAAAAGAAGCTGAATGAATTTTCTTTATTGTTATTTGATTGCTCTTCTTTTTGCATTAAAAAAAAATTATCTTTTTAGGGTCTCTGGAAAGTAAACCTGAATTTTGAGAAGGAGTCCCTTCAGATTGTTTGTGTATTTGTTTAGAAAAAGTAACTTCAAAAATTTGTGCTATATTTTGTTTTGTGTGTATTGTTCAGATCCCCTGAACTTTTGGATAGCATTGCATATTATACATGAATGATTTGAAATCATGACCTTTATGGAAGTACCTTTTTAAAGCAAAATTAACTTGTCTACAAGAAAGAAGCTACTTCAGTTTGGTAGCATATAGCAGTGGATTTGAAACAGATCTATTTAATAATCTTTGAGGGTCTGCAGTAGTGTTCCCCTCTAAATCTGGTCTTGTGATGATCGTGGCAAAGAAACATCAGCCATTGCATAGCAATCAAAAAGCAATTATTGTACACAGACCTGTACTATATATTAGAATTCGAATAAATATGATCCATTTTGAATAGATATGATTCTAAAGGTCAAAAATTGCTTTTTATTGTAGTACATTATTCATACTAAAAACTAAATGCTAAAAATAGGGTCGCACTGAAAAATTTCTCTTATAGCAGGGATCTTTGAGTTTTCCAAGTTTTGAAACCTCTGGCATAGAGTACATTGATCCTATAATTGCTAATTATAGATTTGCTGATCCATATCTTGAATTTTCATTCTTAAGAACAAGAATGAAACATCTTTATTATCATTATTCCATGATCCATTGCTTTACCATAGGGGAAAAATGGATGTCTTGTTTGAGGGGTAACTCAAGAAGAGTTCAACCCAACAATAGTGTGACATCATGTTACTTTAAATGGTCATTGTCTACAATCTAAATATATGTATTATGCCATTTACTTCCATGGATATTTAGCAATAATTTTTTGCTGGTTTCATCTCTCCCACACCTTCTTCCTCATTATGACATCTATGTATTACTCTCATTCAAGGTAATTATTTTAAATAAGAGGCTTTTTATGTCAACATAAGTCACAGACATGGCTTTTAAATAAAGGCCTCTGAAGTCACCATGAGTGACGGACTTCGCTCTCCTCATATAAAAGCCCATGTCCCTTTTTGTTTTTTTGTTATGCTGAAGTGAACAGATATATAAAATTGGGTGAATTCTGCATTGATATGGATATCCAACTAGGGGGCAAGCGATTGGTCCTGCTTCTTCACATGGGATGAAATTTCTATACAAATACCAAGATATTTTAACAAGACAGTTGTCCTTTTATTAATCTAAAATCTATCACCTCTTTATTTTCTTCATCTAATAATTTCATTATTATTGGGATAATGATTTCAAAGAAGAAAAACGAAATTAGAATTCAATAACATTTTTTTTTACATATGATGAATGGAATATTATGTTGAGACTCCAACAATGCTGGTAAGGATGCTATTTTCTCAACTGTTTACACCACATTTTTTAACTAACTGCTGTTTTTTTTTTTGTTTTTGTTTTTTTTCTTCAAATAATATTGAAGTGTTTTTAAAATCCATCACCACCTCCAATTATTTTTTCAATAAATATAAGATTTTCTTCCCAACTAATGATTAATTTCATTATTACTTGGATATTAATTTCAATGAAGAAAAATAAGTATAGAATTCAATAACTTTTTTTTTTTTATTCTCGTACATTGAATGGGATGTTAAGTTGATGGAAGCAACTCCAACAGTGTTGATGATACGTTTATACTAAAATATATATTTATATAATCTATCCATGAATAATCCAGTTATTTTTTATGGGTACTACACTAGTTTTACCATAATAATTAAAGTTCAATTCTTTTGATAATTGTCATAGGTTCACTGTTCGTAGTGACCCTTGATCAGGCTTCAAATTTCAAACCCCCTTGCCCTTCAGTGAGAAGGCCTGATCCTGGGAAGGGCAAAATGTTCTTTTTGCATCCCCGGCAGTTAGTAATAATAGTTGGGATATGAGATCATTAAATCATGCTGTTAAATCTAATTTCATAATTTGTAGTCTAGGACTGTTCAAAAATAATTCCACTTTCTTGAAGTAAACTGGAATTATATATTTTACTTCTGCAGTTCGAAGAATTATATTTTACCATTTGTTCATTTTTCCACACAAAATCTTCAAAAGAACTCCATGAATTTCAATGATATTTTGTGGAAGAGTAGGCCACAAGCTAAGGAACAAGTGATGAGATTTGGGGCTGCAACCCACAAATATTTTTTTATATATTGAGACAATAGTCCGAAATTTGGAAAATCAAAACTTATTCAGTTAATTTCCCTGCATTGTAGTCACATATGAACATGTTCATTCAGTTTTTAATGGCATTGGCTGGGGTATGCACACGAGTGCCAATTCAATATTGAAATTCTAAAAGAGTTTCTTGAAGTAAGGATAGCCAGCTTTCAGGTGGGTTGGAAATACCAAAATTGACCTGACCTTGAATTGATCTTTAGAGTTCATCAGAGGTCAGTGCCAGCTATCCTATGTTCATCATGTGGTCAAGTTACTAGTGTATTTACAGCCGCCTTCTGCTTAAGATTTGAACATACCTAAATTGAGCAGCCCCTAAATAAAGAGGTCACCAGAGGTCATCGACACCTCTTCTATGTTCATTCTTAGGTGAAGTTGCCCTGGTTTTGGAGCACTCTTCAGTAGATTTGAAAACAAATTTTGAATTGACCTTAAGAGGTTAGTACCACCTATTCCATGTCCATCTTGGGGTCAAGTTACTCGTACACATATATGTAGAGTACAGCTGCCTTGATTTTAAAATGCCAAAATTGTCCTTTAGAAGTTTCCAGAGGTCATCACCACTTATCTTATATTCATCCTTGGGTTAAGTTACCTGTATAAACAAATTTTCAGCTTGTAGTGGGAAAAGTTACTAATGAACAAACATTCATCATCTTCTTAGTATTTATATATATATATATATATATATATATATATATATATATATATATATATATGAGAGATACACATATCCATAAAAAATGACAGGGTCATTTATATATGGATCCATAAGCTATTTCATTTTATTTTTATTCGTCTTTTTCATTTTGTTAATTCAAGAATTTCAATATTCTTCTCAACTCTTCTCAAGCTGTCTTGAAGAGTGATGATCAGACATAATATCTTAAGAGTTTCTCTGACCTAATTTTTAATGTCATTATAGGGTTACAAATAAACAAATTAGATCATTCCATTTGAGTGTAGACAAACAAACAGAAGAATTTGCATATAAGCTCACTATTATAGTAAGAATATACGTGAATTTCTCATAAACGTGAATATCCAATTTTGTCAGTAAGCATCAGTATTTTCTTTCATATTAAATACTGTACTTCCCTATGTTGAAGATGTAACTCAAGCTGTTTTAATGTGCGGTCAGATAAAATGTTAAGAGTGTCTATGGCGTAATCTTCATTGTTATGTCACAACAATCTCATATTTCTGCAACTGTTTTAATTGTTTTATCAGTTCTGTTATTGTATTCCACATGGACCAATCCATTATAAGTTTTAGGTTATAGCAGGAATCGGATAGGACAACCATACAACCAATTATACAATTAAAATAACTTATTTGCCTAAATGAATGGATAATGGATCCAATTTTACCAATTACTAAGATTTTGTCTTGTATGTTTTAAAATTTCCTTTTCAGATAGCCATGCCTTTTCATTTTGCTTCTATTCATACATAGTAGAAAAATATACATATTTGTAGTTATGTAACCATGGCTAAGTGGTATCCTGGACAATCTGCATGTATTCATTCATCAATTGTTGCCTGATTCTATTTGCTAATATCTTTTTTGTATTTATTTTGTCCTGTTCTAATTGAACATTTTGTTTTGCTGTTATTTTATTAAATTTGTCTCCATTGTTGTATTTAGGTCTTGATGGTCACACAATTGCATGCTATCATTTTTTTGTAAAGCATTATAGGAATTACTATTTAATTAGCAACAGTTCACACACATATGCTTTTGTAACTCAAATCTTAGTCATGAAGTGAATAATTCATTATGATCCAATAAAAGTACTTTTCAGTTGGGTGCAGCAATCCAATCTGATGTTGAAAAGTAGAGAAATAAAACAAACATTAAGTATACGTAATGTTGATTGAAACTTTAATGTGCAAACTGAATTTAATGTAAATCACTTTTGAAAAAATAATTATGCTTTCTTTGCCCAAAATGCATAAAGTGTATTCATTCAAAGTAAAGCTTCATGAAAAATACCTGTGTTTGAATTTTTTTTACTCTGGAATATGCCACCAAGTAGATATTTATCTTTTTACCACTCATAAAGGGTTTAATTATGTTAGTCTTGAAACCTTATACATAATTTTGAACGTTTTATTCCAAAGGAATTATAAATATCTCAATCTGTCAAACTTGTATTATTCTATTGAAAAAAGAAAATTGCACAAGAATGCTCTATAATTATCTCCTTATTCTAAATCAATGGCCAAATTGAGATTGAAATTTCTTATCAAGTATGCTGTTCTTAGAGTGTTATTATTTATTCATCACTGACCAACATTTGTTGACTTTTCTTTTAATAGTGTATCATAGATCAAATTGACCAATTGAGGAAAGATGATAGCTTCAATGAAACAGTAGTCATGAAATTTTAATGACAGGGTGGGGCAGTAAAAAAAAATAGTTGATTAAGAGCAGTGTTTCCCAAACTGTTTTGGACTACTGCCCCCTTTTTAGAGCATATATTTGATCAACTGTTAAGAAAATTATGCATTGAAAATTGAATTTTTAATATTTTCAAGCCATGCTTTATCAAATGTGAGGAGGGCTATTTTGATATTTAGCATAAAGTCATCTGTCTGAAAAATAATTCCACTGTTGACTGTTTGGAGTTCAAGATTGTTTTTTGTTTCACAATAAATTTATGATAATTTAGTTGTGATTACATCATTTAGATAAGTTGATAGAATTCTTTAAATTGAAGATATTGAACCTTGAATCTTTTTTCAAGTCAGCTTTTCAGACGTAAGACTTGGTGCGTAGAAAGTATCGATTTGTAATTTTCTTGTCCCCTACCTACCTTCTCCGTCCTTGTCTTCCAACACCTCCCCCACCACCCCTTAGCTTACCAGCACTCCTTCAAGTCTTCCAATGCCCTCAAGGGTGTGGTAGTACCCACTTTGGGAATCACTAACTTTTGGCAAGCATTCCCTTGTCATTTGCCAATTAGTATTCACATTATGTCTGACCTCTTAACTGTTCCATATCCACAATCTTTATTTGCTCAGTTATGCACTAATTTCTTTAGGCTTTTAGCCAATTTGGATTCATGCTTAATGGTAGGTTTTTTTTGTTACTTGTCCGATTATTCTTCCATCAGAAAAAAAAGAACAGAGTTTCCAGCTATTTATATTTTTGACCGGTAGGAAACGTGTGTACACCTGCACAATGTATTGATGATTTTATAAACTTGAAAAAAACGTTGAACAAGAATATTTCAACATGAAATAGATTGAATAAATAATTGATACAGTAGGAGCAAAAGAAATTATTTTCAATGACATGTACCCGCTAAACTTTGTAAAATAAGATTGTTCAATTTTTGCCACTGTAATGTTATTGCAAAATATTCTTTTAAAATCATCTCCACTCATTGGGCTTGTAGGCATACTGGTCAAGTTTTTTCCAAGATCTTTTTTTTTTTTTTTCTCATAAGAAGTCATAACTTGGAAAAAGTTGACTTGTTATTTAAATGTAGCAGTGATCTTTCTGCTAATTCTTGCATAAACATAAAATCAACTGGGAAAAAAAATTTACTACCATCAACAAAATCAACTAGACATTAAAGAAACAAACTCAACTTTAGCTGTCTCTGTTTATTTCCAGAAATTATTAGCGTAAGCAAAAACAACTAAATAAATTACTTCAGGGGTCAATACTGATTTATTCACATATCGTTACCACCCAAGATGGCCAGACAGTCTTTTGTTTTTGTCTTCCTATATGTCACCAGTTTATATTTTGGTATTATAACCTTTCCTATCTTGTAGCTTGAAATGGTTATCACTCTTCTAACAAACTCGCTCCCATATAAGACTAAAAAGCAATGAACACATAACTCTGCCGATGGAGGTTAATTGTGGATGGATCTGCACCAAAAACAGACTGATAAAAAGAACTGCCAGAACTAAATTGAATGCTCCTCTTGTATAACCACACAAAAATGTGTTTCTATCATGACACAAAAATTTGAGGAAAAGCTATTTTGAATTGTGGCCCATGTAAAGGTCCAAAGAAAAGTCATTGTGAATTAAACAGTTTGTTGGAGTCACAAGAACAGCCTCTAAAAGATGAAAACAACTTGAAAAAAACAAAAAAAATATGGACAGAGATTTGAGGGGAAAAAATGTGGTGTTGAAATTCTGACAGAAGTAGAAAACAAACTTCAAGGATTTGTATCATGTATCTAAGACACCAACTATTGATCATAGTTAGTCATTCAGTCTTCCATCCCATGTAGACACTAACCTAATAGATACTTCATCTAATTCCCTAAAAGATGATAGGTGGGAGGGGCGTGTATCGTGTATCACCCCCACCCCACACCAGCCTCAGTTGATGACTTGCTAGTTTGTTATCTTCAACCCCTGTCCCCTTCCCAACCTGTCGGGGGCTCAGGATAGATATTACTGTTCCAGTGTCTTTGTCCCAACTGACCTACTATAATTCAAATTCTCTGCTATTCTCACTGTCAGAGGGAAGAGAGAGAGCTACTTTTGAGCTATATGCTGGTTGGATAGGTGAGACAAAACTCTTTGTTTGGAAGACTGTGTCTGGCCAGCTGACCCCACAACCAATTCCCACTAAAACTAAGGTTCCTTTCATCCTTTGTTCAATGAGCAAACACATTTTGCCGAACTCTGATCTGAAATTTGATACTGTTTTTTCAGTCCATCTGTCCATAAGATATCTCCAGATGTTCCAAATGAATTTCAATGAAATTTTTGGAAGGAGGGTCAATATGCAATGTAAGTCATGAAATTTTGGAGCAGATCCATACTCAATTATCTCCCCTGCATCGTAGTTACCAGTTCACGCTTCAGAATATCGATTATATCTTGTGGTAGAATGGGCAATGGGCTGCAAAAGAAATCCTGAAATGTTGTCCCAGATCCATAAACCATTATCTTCCCTATATCTTAGCTAACTATCATCAAACACTAAATATTTCCAGAAGTTCTCGATGATACTTTGTGGAAGAGCAAGCAAGAGGTTGTAAAACAGTCATTGAATTTTTGAGTGGATCCTTTCACGATCATCTCCTTTAGATTGTAGCTATCTTAGCTATCTGGCCACACTACACATTATCTTCAAAAATTCTGAATGAAATTTGATGAAATGAAGTGGGCAATAAACTACAAAAGCAGTCATGAATTTAAGGAGTGGAGCCGTGCCCCAAATTTCTGGATCAGTCCACACAATATATCTGAAAGTTCTCAATGGAAGGGTGGACAATAGTGTGGAAAAAGTGATTAAATTTTGGAGTAGATCTATGCACAATTATTTTATCTTATGTCGTAGTTATCAGTTCATTCATGAGTTTCATCTTCAAAATGACTAATGATAATCAATTGTAAACAGCTTGCCATGACTTGCTCCAAGGCATATGATTTTTTTGTAAACTTTACTCAGCAGGGGATTTCCTTTCCTGCAACATGCCTCTTTTTTTCTTTCTGACTAGGGCACTACAGCAAATGAATTTTCAAGTAAAGAATTGAGCTACAAGGCTGAAGAGGTTATAATATATTGATAATTTCATATTGACTGAATTAACATTTGGTTATCAATAATGTTTGGCCATCTCAAGTGGTACCAAAATTTGAATTGTGCCTGATAATGATGGGTGAAAAAGTATTTTAATTTATGGATATTTTTAAAGTTGATTACTTAGTATACTTCAGAGAAATGATGATAATGTACAATCATTTATCTTCCTCAATTTGGCCACTTTCAATAGTTGATAATTTTAAATGTTGTCATATATTCTTTTTATCAGTGATTTTTGTGATTTGACCAGTGTTGAGATATTTCCTTTTGCTAAGGCCTTTTCAGTTTTCTCTAAAAAATGTTTTACTCGACCCAATAATATAAAACATTGAATAGGCAGCAAAGTAAATCCACTCTTCTTTCCAACCAAGAATATTCTTTATACATGCAAAAGGTAATGAAAAAAAGTTTTTCAATGGTCTCCGAATGATTAAATCATGTATTTCATCTGATAACCTCAGTAATTTTCTAATGAGAAAATAATAAGTATTTACCAAGCTTAGATTATTCTGGCAGAGTACCATAATAGTTGGGCACTTGGTAAGAACTGAACTAGCTACTCTAGTTCATTCTGTAGCCAGTGCCCTAGTAGATATCTGCTATGTGTAATTTAGTTTGGTACAGAGCCAAAATTGTAGGGCACCTTTGGAGGATTTCACTTGATATACTAGTGAATGGACTGAGAGACAAGCTTGTTGTTATTTTATTGCTGGTGCTCTTGAGTAAGAAGATGGACGTTGTACATAAAATATCGAACTTGTTCATATTTTTGTTGCAGTTTAGACAGAATAACATCATCAAATTTATACAACCAATCATTATTGAACAATAGCAATTAAAAACTATTCCATCAAATTGTGTCTGTAACAAACTGAAATGTGATTGGGAATTTCTTTTTTCTTTTTTTTTCCTTTTCTTTTCAATCTGGTAACAAAAGCTTTTCTATTGAAACATTCTCTTAAGAGTTTCTGAATCCATTTTGAGACAAATTTTGCTTGCAGTGTTTTATATTTTAATACTTTCTAAAAATGATTATTTTGCCTTTTCGATCAATTTGTTCAGCTATGTTTTATTAATATCATTATTAAACATATTTACCCTATAATCTGGGTATTTATTTGATATACATGCCTTACACCATTAGTTTGAATCTAGGAATTCATTTTGTTTTGTTTCTAGAACTCTTTATTTTTGTTTTGCCTATTTCTGTTGTTTGTGCTTGGTTAGTGTGTAATGTGTGTGTGGTGTCTTGTTGGCAGGCGGGACTGAGGTAGCTCTGGACTCTGAGCCGGAGACGGCCCCATCGGAAACTCCCACTGATGCTCAACCGGCCGGAAGTACACTTCCTACTCTTGAAAGTGAGTCATTCCCTCCTGGATTGTTCCCTTGCTTCACACCATTACTGTTGATCTTGATAAGTCAAAAGACTTGAGTTTATATTTACCCATGACCCTACTAATTTCTACCTAGGTCCCAACAGCCAGTGATCAATAAATTACTCAGTATTTATCTTTGCTCTAAACCTGTAACACAATTCAGTGTTCAATCTCCATTAAGTAATAAAATTGAATTTTCATATTGTAAACTTTTAGTAAGTCATATTTTTTTTTCTTCAGTATTGTTACTGCTGCACTTATCTTCCTTGGGGATGTCCATAGTGCAGTTTTTCTTTGTGGAATATTTTCCATCAATCTGCATGTTTACTGCACATTTGCATGATTCTTGCACTCAATGCGGATTCATTCTTGTTTGCTTTTTTTAGCAGTTGTCAAAAAAAAATTGTTTTGGCTTATCTGCCTTGTTTTATCAAGTGTTTGACTACTTAAAAAAAATAGCAAAACTATTGATTTAATGCATAAAAGAAAACAACTGTGAAATGTTGTAATAAAAATCCCCTTTATAATTTTTTTTCTCTCCTCTTCCAAGGTCTTTTTCATCGGCTTACTATAAAACTTCAGTATCTCAAACATGCATATTTAAGGAAGTTTTGAATCAAGAACAAAAACTTTCTTGAGCCAAGATTTTCATAATTATATGAACTCAATAAATAAATATACTTTGTAATTGTGGCTCCTGACCGTGTTATGTAAGTTACTATATCGACAAGTTTCACTTTCCTCCAACTTTCATTTAAAATGTTACATTTTTTTTTTTTCCTGCAATGATTACACGGGTTTCCAGTGCTTGTCCTATGGGTACTTGAGTATCAAGGTTCCCAAGAAATTGTACTTTCTATCTATGCATATTATTATTATTGTAAACTCAGGAATTCAACATAAAAATGTTCTTTTATACCTATCATTGCTATTTATTGATGTATTTAAATAACCTTTTCCTCTTTTTCCTATAATCTTTCCCTTTCTGACATAACCTTATGCTTTGTATTGCAAATATTCTAATTCAGTAATATCATGGTTAAAGACTGAAATTAAGAAATCTATTCACTATGTCAAGTATCGTATTCATGATGATTATTTTGTAATGTTAATTGGCATATCAGTTTTTACTTGTTTTATCTTGTTGTTTTAATTGAATAATCAATCATTCTGATAATCTGCTTCCCTAATGAATATCTGAAAAGTCATTTTTTTTCCTTATCACCTTCTTAATGAAATGATTAGAATAAATCACCTAATAATTGTTTGAAAATTTTAGGTATGATTGTTTTATATAAGCTTTTTAAAAAGAATTTAATTTCCTTCAAAAATCAAAATATCGTTATAGAAAATACAAGATTTACTCTTGATGTAGGAAATGTTGTGATCATTAAGGTGATCAAATATCAAGTCATTGTTTTGTAAATTGTAGCTTTGAAGCCTAAGTGAAGAAGTCAAGCTAATCAAGTAACAGACCCACTTAGTTTTGTAGTGAGGTACAGTTTGTATTATCTTCTAATGCAGTTTGTAGCCATTTAAAGCTACCTTTGGCAGCCTTTAATCTCCAATGTCAAGTAACTTTCTATTTATAGAATCTATATAATAATTATATGCTTATTTCTTTCATTTTCTATTGAGTACTGTAATCAGCACTTATTATACCTGGGGTTATCTCCCTTTGAGGTACTTTTTTTTTTTGTCTTCTGCCAATTTATACTTGAATTAATCACTTGAAACTGGTCAACTGATATGACTGGAAATTGCTCTAACTTTAGAGCATTTTCATACAAAATCAGATGATTACAATATAGATGTACAGTCTAATCATGATGGCCACACTGGTTCTTGAAAGATCACCCAAGTTAAGCAGCATCAAGCTTGGTCATTACCTTGATGGGTGACTGTCTGGAATTACAAGAGTCATGCCAAAGACTTGAAAAATGGTACTAAATGCCTTTCTGCTAAAAAGTAGGATTGAGGGTAAGTGGTGGTTGAACCAGAGATAGGAATCCACCCGCCTCTTTCAGATAGAAGCAATATGGAAGAGGAGCCTCCATGTCGCCTTCCAACTGTGGTTGACCATTTATTTCTTTATTATAGTATAAATTAATTGCATTTCTCTCTGAGCTAATTTTACATCATCCAATCAAACTACTATTAATATTTTGTACCAGAGAGTTAATGAACTTTATATCCTTATTTGGTTATTTAAGGCTATAAAAAAAAAACTTGTTGGGATTATTTGGAATTGAGAAAGCTCCTTAATTAAGAAATGATTCAATGTCTTTGAAGGATTAAAGCTTAAAATGATTCAATGGAGATATTTCATTTCAAATTAGGTTGAATTCTCTTTCAGAGAATGAAAAGGTAAGACTGTCAATTTATTGCAAAGATTCTCTGCGCTAAAACAAAACCCTTGATATTTTCCAGAGTCCTATCCATCATATTTCAATTAGTTCTTTTAGGAGTAGTGTAAAGATTTTAGACCATGCTATGAGTAAATCATAGATGATGTTTTTTTTTAGTGCAAGACCCACAGATAAGTAGCCTGTAATCCGAGAATGCATTTATTCTTAGTTCCATTATATGACTCACTTACGGGTTGCATTAGAATTGAGAAACTATCAAATTTCAAGTGTGTAAATTTACACTATTTTCATTCCATTTTTAATTTTCTATTCAAGATGTTATATTTAACACATCATATTTCCCCATGTATGATCTTCTACCATTGATAAGCCATGCCCCCCCCCCCCCCCAGGAGCTTCAAATTCCAGGCTAGAAATCATGCTAATTTCTCATGGAGAAGTATAGTATCGAGAATAGTTCAAATGTTTTTGCTTGCTTTATTTTTTGTAATACCTATGAACTATAAGTTCAGCAAAATAAGCAATGTTTAAGAACAAATTAAAATATATTGTACTTCTATCACACATTCGATTGCATAGAGAACAACTATTTCCCCTCTCAATATAATTGCACTTACAAGAATGGTCCACTTCTGGTTTATATGGTAGGGGCCAACGTATTGAAAATAATGCATTTGTCAGATGAACACATTTGTCAATAAAGTTGATATTAAAGTCAAATCTAAATTGGTAAATGATGAAGGGATCTGTACCTTAAATGAGAGATTTTTTTTTCTTTCTCTCCCTGAACTTGAGCAAAAGATTGAAGGTAAATTCTTAAATCATTTTTTGAATTTATCTAAAAGATCTATTGCTAAATCTTCATCTTTTATGTTGCCGAAGTAATATCTGCCATTTATGATTTCTCAACCCTTCACCTATTTAATGTTTTCTCTTCCAAAATGGCATCTACCAATTCAATCTCTTTTTGTTTGGCATTATATTTGAGGCATACCCTGTTATAATGTGGGTGTTGGGGTTCAAGAAAGGCCAACGGCGTTATAGGTGAGCCGTAATAATTGCGGGTTGGGTATGGGCAATAGGTGAAAGGCTCTTTACATTGTCTATCATGTGAAAACTGAGTGAGATTTGAACAGATGAACCAAGACATTCCTTGAGGTTTGTTTTGGTTAAACAATACCACCAAAATCATTTACAATATATTACAAAGTATACCAAATCTCGGTATTTGAAAAACAAAATATTCACTTATTTACACCAATAACTTGACCCTTGAAGCCCCTTGCCCTTGAGCAGAAAAGATCAAATTCATAAATAGAATGTTTTGTTCATTTATTGTTGAAATGTTTTTGTCTAATTCATTTCATTTTTACCATTGATTTGCGAACAGAAGTCAAATATATATCTTAGTGAAGGTGGGAGTTGTCACTTATGTCATCAAATGGACTTTGAAAATAGCTCTCGACCTACAATCTCAACTCCAGGTTCAAAGGGAAATTCTGTTCTCATTTGTGGTTTTCTGGAGGAATAGGCAATAATAAAGATGAAAATGTTGGGTTCCACCACCCACCTGCCTTATATTGTGAACTGTGCTATAACAACCCACATTATATTGGGGTAGGTCTGTACCACTTTGCCTGATGTCTTTTTTTCCCCTCCAAACCAATTGCAGAATAAATTCTACTTTCAGAATTAGGCCTACTCAGTAATTCTATAACTTTTAGGCAAATTTACTCTTATAAACTGGTAAGACTAGTCTTATGTTATCGCCATCACTGGCTTAATACTGTGGTCAAGTTTGCTGTTTTTACGTCCAATTAACATTTTTCAGTTGGTTTTATTAGATCTTGTATTTCAGAAATCTAATTTTGAAAAACAATGAATATGATTTTATATGGTTATTAATTTTGACAGGTTTGTTTATTATAGTCATATATCGAAGGGTCTGTTGATTTTGAAAAAAAAAAAAAATGTTATCAGTAACTCTCTGAAATATCCCTGGGTATGTTAAAATCTTTGGCTTCCATCAGATTTCTGTTTTGCAGATGTTATCATTTTAGTACATTATAGGTTACTCTCAATTACGTGTCCTAATAGTTTTATGAATAATAAGCAGCCACTGTTTTTGTTTTTTTTATTTTCCTGTGTTAGCCTGAATTTGTCATGCCTGATGATTGCTTAAATGTGAGTACATTCATTTAGATTATTGGACTTTTATCAGGTGGAGGTACAGAAGTCAAACTGGATTCTGACGCTGAAGAGACAGAGACACCACCTGGTGCTCAACCTGCGGGAAGTTCTCTCCCTTCTGTTGTGAGTGAGTCATCGAGAGCTGATGAGGAACCACCGCGGGTTGGAATCACACATACAACCACTTCTACGGCTATGTCTGCCACCACTATGAAACAAGTAAAGGATGAGGCAAGTGCCCCTTGTTCTCTTGCGTCTTATGTTTATATCTTTCTCTTTTTCTCTCTCTCTCAGTTTCTGCATTTTTCTTTACATTCTTCTACAGCTCTAACCAGATTTTCCACAATTTGCTTGGCTCTCCCATTTCGCTTTATGATGTTAACTTTCTCGATTCCTTTTCTTCGAAATCTTGTCTTTTTTGACTCAAAATATGAGCTTGAAAGTGAGTCCAGTTTATACTGGACAAAAGGGAGAAAAATCATTTTTGAAGCAATTAAGAACTACTCTTTCTGCCAAGTCAGTAATTATCAAGTGACATCTTCCATTCAATTTCTGAATTTAGAGAAATGGGTGTTAGTGGTTGAATTGTCAACATATTTTATTTCCATCTGTTCTGCTTCGTTTTCTATATTTTATTATAAGTAATAAAAGCCAATTGTGATGCCTGGATTATTCATTTGAAATTTTCACAGCTGCTTCATGTTTGGCCTACTTTCATATGAACATTAAGAGACAATTCCATAACTGTCAAAACTAATAATTATATTTGGCCGAGATAGGAAAGTTGTCTTATTGAATACAATGTTTTAATAACATTGTACTATTCTCTAAAGATGTAGTGAAGTATTTTTAAAATACAGTGTATGGCAGTATATAACGCACATTCAATTTGAATAAAAAACACTGCAAATATTACAGTGGGTCCAATGCAGAGGTGATTAGGGGACCATTGAGTGAACTTAGATATAGACAGGTATGGGGCTTGAATGAGTTGCAGTGAACTGTGTGTAGTCCTCTAAATACCCTTATTGAATGTGCCTTATAGGCTAGTCTATAGATTTATGTTTTATTTATTTATTTCTTTGATAAAATTTTTTTTTTTTTTTCTGTCTAAATGTTGTATTTTAACCGTTTATACTGGTATCAAATTTTGAATAATTTGTTTTCATCCACCCATCTTAATGTTTGGTTTATCGCCTACAATAAATTTCAACAGAATTTTACCCAAAGACAAATTAAAGCCTAACCTGGTTTTCTTTCCCAGGCAAATCAATTGGATCCATCAAAAATCTATCTTCTAGCTAACCATAAGGATTCAAAATTCCACCCTACATTCCAGGCAGCAAATAGAACCCTTACTTAGCTATTAAATGAAGTGTAATCATTTTAGAGTATTTGTTTTTAAACATTATGAAAAGCTTATTTGAATGAACATTATTTCCAGTTTACTTCTTTGCTAAATATAAAAAAATATGTATATGGATGTTAGTTATGAAAATAGGGACATTTAATTTATAAATAAAAGCTTTTTCAGTCAGTAAAAGCTGGGTATGCATCATAAGCCCCAGTAGTATATGTAATTTGCTCTTGCAATAAGATTTGTGTTGATTGCCATGTAAAATAATCTAACTTTTCATAATGACTAGCATAACAATATATACAAAGAATGTAATCCTGTACAAGTTTGTTTCTACACAATAGAATTTGTTGGAAATGATACCAAAATCATTAGATTTCTGGAAAGAATTGTTATTCTTTCACTTAAAGGTTTGAAAGCTAGAGTTCGAATTAGAATCTACTGTCCAGTAATTTACTACTCATTAATATTTTTTCTATTACTTTTAGATTGAAGAGGAAGATCCCTATACCATTGAGATTAAGGTTTGCGAGCCCCAAAGAATGGGTGATGGCATGGGAGCTTACATTGTCTACAAAGTTTTAACCAAGGTAATCAATTTTTTCAACCTCAGTAAAAAAGAAAATGAAAAAAATATGTACTTGTAAGTAATTAATATCTTGTTACTACCCATACATATGGGGATTATTTCATTTTCTATATCAGTGGTTTTGAAAGTTTGAAAACTCAAGGACTCCTTCTATAAAAAAAATATTCTGATGGACCTTTTTTTTTTTTTCCAGCATTTAGTTTTTAGACTGTAATCAATGATCTACAATATTAAACAATTTTTGGCTCTTAAAAATCATATTTATTCTAGATGAATAATATGTATTTGAATTCTAATATGTGATCTTCGTGCAATAATTGTTTTTCAGTAGTTGTACGATGGATGTTGTTTCTCTGCCACAAGATTTAATACGTCAGATTCAAAGGGGAGATTGCTGCAGACCCCCAGGAGTCTATGGACTTCAGTTATGAAACCACAGCTCTATTTAAAAAAATTATCTGAAGAGATGTTATTTTCTAATAATTTGATTTGATATCATTTTATGCTAGCGCTAATTCAATTACTTTGTATGCCAAATTGGTGTGCGTACTGAATCTTGGAGAAAAAATTTCCCAGTACTGGTTTACTTGTATACAAAATCAGCATCCTGAAGTAAATAACATAAAAATACATTTTTTATTGTTAGCCTTGAAATAGAAAAAAATGTGTGCATTTTGAAATTAAAAATTATTTTTATACTTTGTTTCCTTCAATTTTGTGATTCTTATTTGCAGACTACTATTCCTGCATTCCGTAAAACCACAATGACAGTTTTGCGCCGATTTAGTGACTTCCTTGGACTGCATGAGAAACTGGCACTAAAATATATCCATCTTGGACGCATTGTACCACCAGCACCGGAGAAAAGCGTAATAGGTTATTATTTTCTCTTCATTCAAATCTGTTCTGTTTAAAAATACTAAGCAAATTATTTCATTACTACTTCTAGATTACTCTTGCTGCAAAAATTAGTGGAAATATTCAATTTTGTAATTGTGTAAAAGTCTGGAATACAAAAAGGTGTGAAGTTAATTCAATTCAGAAATTATCACAGAATTGGAATGAAATATTGTGTACTATCATCTTTCTCTTGCAAATAATAAAATATAGTCTCCTAAGGGAGGTAATCTGTGTATTAAGTAATGAAGTTATTCCCCTTCGGAATGTTTGACAGACAAATAAGATTGATGTATTACACGAGTGGATTCTTTGAAAATTTCTCTGACATTTTATTAATCTCTCTTCAGGAATGACTAAAATCAAGATGAACAAAGAGGAGTCTGGATCCGTTGAATTCATTGAGAGACGACGACTTGCTTTGGAACGGTAAATAATTATGAGGCCCACTTGAAGTCCGGAGTACAGTGTATTTTAATTTTACAATAATTGATCACAAAAATTACTAAAAGATTTTTTTTAAAATTATTATTGAACAACTTTAGCTACCAATGGTGACAAAGGGTTCTATCCCCTTTTTCATATACTTGTGTGTGTGTGTTCTAGCGCCCCTGGTCATATTGTTTTGTCTACAGACTTGAAAATTAGCGGCAGTATTGTACTAGACCCCTCCCCAATTCAACTGTTTGGGGGGGCTTTATTTGACTGGTTTATTTTTCTAGATTTTTTCTTTCTCACTCCACTCCAGATGTTTTCCAGTGGAAAATACTTGTAATGTCCTACATAGAATTTATTATGGCCGTATTTATACTTGGGAATTTTTTTATGTGACTTGAATTTTGAGGCTATGATTGTTCAATTGTCGACTCATGATTGCAAGTGTTTGATTATGTTCATCCAGATTTTTCTTTCCCAATTACATGAAGTACATGCAGTAAACCCTCAATATGACAAATTTCGGCTTTAATTCATTCGTGGATCCACCCTAACTGACTCTGGATTTTGAGGCAAACATGTGGATTACAATGAATTTGGCACTATCCTAGTTTCGTGGTCCAGCCTTTTGCAGCTTTAGAATTAAGGTCAAACTGTAGTATCTGTTCTTACATCAACAAAACATAGCATTAACTTCCCATCTTCAATTTTAAAAATGATATGGTTGTATTTTGATTGTTTCCTTTATGAATTTTTATTTTTGAATATTCTTTCAATTGTCAAAAACAAAAGTTTTAATAAATCTTATTTATTTATTTTTTTTTTTTTTTTTAAGTTCGTCCTATTCAATTTTCACACTGAAAAAGTCAAGTTTGATCTCACTAAATCGTTTTAATTTATAACTCTTTTAAATCTCATATTAGGTCATTAATCATTAAATTTTGTATCAGAATAAATTTTATATTTTTGTAATATTCAAATGTTTTGCATGTAAATTGTTTTTTAAAATACAACCTTTTTTTTTTTTTTTTGTCAATTGAAAAAAAATTTAATTGAAATTTATGAAGAAAACAATTTAAATATGACTATGATAACTTTGAAAATTGAAAATAAGAAGTTAATGTATGTGTTGTTCACTTGGGAATAAGATACCACACTTTGATCCTCAACTAAAGCTGCAAAAGGCTATGAAACTAGGATAGTACCATGGACTTCTTTCTTATTCATTACCGAATTATGAAGCAAGATTGAAAATAGAACAAGGGGCAACCAAACTGCTTTTGTTTGTTAAATGAGAAAAACTACTGAACTTACTTATTTACTAAAAGTGGGGCAACCATCTGGTATACTGAACTTTTAGCTTGAATGACAACCTCGTTCCCCCAATAAGTTTGTTATAGTGAGTTTTTACTATTCTTGTATATTTATGTACTCCTAATTTGATCAAAATGTTAGCATTTCGATTCCTCTTCAATGAAATATCCTTTGAATAATCTGAAGTACTCCAAAGATGAAAAGTATTAAAACTAAGATTTATTTTCGGTTTTAAAATTTGAACCACTTTGGATGAAATTTTTTTTCTTCCCTTTTTTTATCTGAATATCATTGACATAAAAGTATTATTTCATTTTTGTATCTCTAGTTTTGGATAATACAATTGTATTGAACCAATTTTGTGCTCACGTGAGACAAAATTTGCCACAAGTTCTGTATAAATAGTTTCTCCCTAAGAACATCTGTGATGTGGAATGAATTTTCTCCTATTGCTTTTCATTTCAGTGTTTGTAACTCTCAAGTCATTTTACTCTCTTACTAATTTTTTTAGTCTACATTTTTAAACATGTTTTAGTCTTTCCAATTTTTACAATTTTAACATTAATCTACTTGTCTTAATCCTGTTTCAAAAAATAACATCTTCTTACTAATCATTTGATGTGAAAAGTGGTTGAAAAGCTTTGCTTAGGGTGATCGAAAGTATACAAAAGAAACTCTCCCCTTGACACTATCGTGTATTCAATGATGTTTTCATACTGACTGTATTGTATGTTTAATGCTGACATTTTTTTCTCCTGCATTGTTTGACTCAAATTTGGTCTCTTTTTTTTTTTTTTTTTTTTTTGGTTAGGTTTTTGGTTCGAACTAGTACCCACCCCGTGTTGAGGATGGACCCTGATTTCAGAGACTTCCTTGAACAAGATGGTGACCTTCCACGTGCCACCAGCACCTCTGCTCTCAGTGGAGCTGGAGTTATGCGCCTTTTTCACAGAGTTGGTGATGCTGTTGAGAAAATCACTTACAAGATGGATGAGACTGATGAGGTGTGTACTTAATTCTATTTTTCACTTCTTTATGCTTTGATTGGTTTGAGTGACAGTGTGACTTGTTAATATGAATCTATACTGAAGTGGATGCTAAATTTGTATGGGATTAACGAGTGCTTCATTCCAATCTAGTGGTATTTAAGTATATGATTTTTTTTGCCACAATTTATGCTTTGTAATAATAAGTGTCCTAATAGATAATCATTTAGTGTTTAGTTATCTTAGCATTTCTTGAAAAGGAATTCATAAGTCAGTTTGTTTTTTGTTTTTTTTGTTCCGCATAAAGAATTCTTAATAAAAATCCGACTTGAAAAAAGTTAATTTATTCTTTGACATAATTCATCTTTTTTGTTGACTCAAGAAGATTGTATGTCTGGATTATATCTAAACGTTTCAAGAGTGAACAAGTACAATGATTAGAATTGTACTTGGAATTTCCCCATTTACAAGATATCTCAGAGGTGCATATTACTGAAAGTACTTCTTGGTTTGTCTATGATTTCAAAAAGAGGCAAAATGGCATCCTATCTGAATTTGAGGAAATCTGTTACTTCTATGGGTTGGAATAGTTTCTTTCTAGTCAGTTGGATTTAAGATCTAAATAGAATAGGGGTTCCTGAACTTCTTGTCCCTCTCTACCCTACTGGCATTCTACCGGTTCCCATGTACCCTTAGAAATTGTAGATAAACAATTGATCAAATTATATTGATTTTGATTTGAGTTCTGTTAGTGAAATGCCTAGGGAATATCCTTCAAGTTCCTCTTCCATCTTCATGAGATACTCGGTGATTAATTCTTTGAATATGTCAATCTTAAATTGTGAAATGGTCGAGTGCAACTGGTTAATGATGATTATGTTAGGATGTTTTGAGATTTGTTCTCTGTTTTGATTTGAGATGATTGCATTTATCAGTTGTTTTATAACAAGGGTCTTACACTGTACGGCAGTGTACGCCATGGTTATACACTCAGGCCCCTATGTATCTCTTGAGAAGTGCAAAAGTATCCCAGGTAGGGAACGTCTGCGATATATTAATAGGGAAAAAGTCTATTGATATCTTGTATAGTGATTTCATTCCCATAACAAGATACTGGCAACATCTTAATGATTATGTTCAAACATGTTTATGGTCAAAATATTGGGAACTATTATACTTTTCAAACATTTGTAATTATCAACATGTAAAAGAATATTCATCTCACATAAATGAATCACCATAGCTTGCGCTTGTAGCAGAACTAATTATCTAGGGGGGTGAGGGCAATGTCAGTTGAAGGCTCCCAGCATTGTTATCAGGAGTCAGAACAATGTCACCATTTGTGTATGGCTTCCCAACTGGTCTACTTGAAAGGAGATTGTTGATTTGTAATTAAGTCAATGATGAATATTTTTATTCTTATAGTCTCTTTACATTCTAGACAGACCTCGTATTCTCGTATTGCAATATGGCTGCATCTTACACAACTTGGCTCATCACTATTCTACCTGTGCAACTTGGTTATATGCGTATCATGTAACATTTGCTTCTGTCATACTCCATAGATACAAATTTGTGTACTAGCACAAATAAGTAAGACTAGCATTCCAAGGGAAATTATGGATCACTGCCATAGATATATGCTGGGTTTTACCTTGTGAATTAAGCAGCAGTGATGGTAAAATTGAGTTATCTTGATGAAAATGCTACCATCATGGTTTGAAGTCTTGATTTTTTTTTTTTATCATAGACATAAACTAAGGGACCAGTTTGTCACGAATTTTCATTGTAAATTGAACCTTCCTTTTAAAATTCATTTAGGTGAGTGCGATTTTCAAAAAACATAGAAACCATTTTCCCTATTCATAGAGAGGAGTGTGTGTGTGTGTGCAAAATTCCAAATTTCTACTATGAACAGATATTGGTGGCAAAGTCAAGATACATAGATATGAATGTCTGAACACTAGAATAACCTAAACCCAGCTATAGTGAATAAACTGGTCTGATGTGGGTTTTGGTTAATATTAATTGATTCTAAACATGGGTGTATAACTATACTATGCTTCTACTTGGTATTCTTTTATAACTATTATGAGGTACTTTGTTGCTCAAACTGAAATGGTTCTGAAGTCTTTCAGGATATGACATCTATTTCTGGTTTATATAAATAAGATGATTCTTGAAGAGAAATTGTGGCAAAAAATCATGCAATTTATGTATTGTTCTTTTTATTTTTTGGGGATGAGCATTTCAAGTCATGACCATTATTACTTTGGGACTATATCCGAATGTATGCCTGTAGTCATGAAACCAGTTTGTAATGATAAATGTAATGACCTCTGTTAATGATAAACTTAACTGTCATTAATGGCATTCAGTTTCCAGAGTCTCAGATTACAGCAAAGACAATTCAACTGCCTCTTTCTCATAGTTCATTATTTACAAAAACACCGGTTGACTTTTTGTTTTCGAAAATTAGTGTGATGGGGATATGTTAACGATTTATGAGAGGAAAGCTCCCATTTTACAATTTGTAAATGTACTATTTATTTACAGTAAGATTAGGTCAACAATAAAAGATAAAATGTAGTGAGGAAAATTATGCACCTATCAGTGTTAGTATTTCACTTTTTCATTTGAGTATTGTTTTTCTTTTCTTTTTTTTTTATATAGTGAATAAGATTTATGAAGAAAAAACGATTATGTACAGTATTCAATTTAATTAGCAAATGATCATGTGTTTGTACGCGTACAATCATACATAATTTCTTCATAAATCTTATACATGATGTATACTGTAAAAAATAGATTTTATGGTAAATAAGTAGTAAATTTAAAAATCCTACAATAGATGCTTTCTTTCCTAAATCATAAACATACACCCATTGCACTGATTTTACAAAAAAACAAGAAAAAAAACAGTGTTTTTGTAAGTATTAACTATGAAAGAGTGGCCTCGAATAGTCTTGCTTGAAAATTCGACCAATCAGGCATGAGCAAATGTACAGGCAGTAATCTGAGATTCATGGAAATCGATATGCATACGGTTGCAGTATCAAACTTGAATGCTTTGTCTGTATTTATTTGAATGAGTTGTGTAACCTTTGTTTGTACCATGTCTGCATATTTTGTACATCTGGTTGTTTAGTTTCCTTATACAAGAAATGTCCCATCTCATTTGCATGATATAATTGTTGCTGATATCATTGGCTATGTTGTAAGATTGTTGATTTTGTTGAAGTCAAAATGTTGTTAAATCTAAATTATTTGCATATCTTCTGTTATGTAATTCAAATGTGTTTAATGTCTTTATATTCCTGCTTTGTATGTGATGTGTAAAGATGGCACAACTTGCTCTTCTCCACTCAAATGTCCCTCCCCCCTGCCCTTAAATGTTCAAATTATTCTTATTGATTGCATTCCAATAGTTCAAATATTTACAGATTTTAATTTTGTTCTAAATTAAAATCTCTGAAAATATCCATAAGTCATATACATGGATAACCATAGCTCGTGCATGTATCAGAACTACTAAAAGTATCTTGAAAAATATCTGCGCAAGATTTGGGCATTGTTGGTCCAAACTGACCATAGAGACCCCCAAAAAAAACATTTCAAAGGAAAAAAACAAAAAAAATTTCAGATGGTAGCTAGTGGTGTATCCGTGCAAATTTTTAAAGTAGTAGCCCCCAAAAGTGACTAGAAGTGCCCAGAGTCACTCACTCACATACATACACACACACATATAGATAGTCACAGACACTCATAGAGAGAAGAATCTGTAGCCCACTTGGCTGGCTGGCTGGCTGGGCAATTTATGGGGCATCAGTGATTCAATTAAAATAAATCGTCTATTTACTGGCAATTTTTATGCAAAGAAAATTGAGTAATCTTTATTCAGAAATGCTTTTGAATCTTGAAGGACACTTAAGTTTTTGTTTCTTTCATTCATATAATATCATTTTTCGCCATAAAAATTCTAAATAGCAGGTGTGTCTTCATAGAGGACTTGAGAAATTTTGTATTGGAAAATACATGATTAGAAAAATTCAACAAAGTATTAAATTATATCATTGAAAAGATAATCGATGTTTAAGACTTCTTTAACCATTGAATTTCCAGTCAGTGGAATTGTATTATATCAAAAATACATTATATGAGTCTATTCTAAAATTAATTTGTGGTATTGCTCTTTTAAAAATGTTTATAATGTTTGCTTCTATTGAATGATAATAGATGAAATTTGTAGTCTTGAGCCTCCTCTACTCTTCCCTGTCCAACATGGTGTTGGGTCTTTGTTTTTAAAACGGGGCATCAAGTCCAAAAGGGATATCAAGAGGTGTACCCATACTTGTGATACTATGCTAAGGTTAATAAATATGGTAGTATTAACAGCTAAACCCAAATTTTGAACTGGATTTGCTGTTTCTATTTCCTAAATCACTGCTACCAACTTGTGTCTGCACAAATTTACTTCAATGAAATCAATTATATAGAAGAGTTGAAAATTGAGTCAAATACATCTGGACACATTTTAAAAACACTCTACTGTCTTCTTTATTTTTGGACGTTGCTTCAGTGAATGCTTGCCTGGGCTTTTTGAATTTTCATTCACCTTTTAAGTTTGACTGAAATCTATCCACTCCCTTTTAGCCACTTTTTATGACTTGATATTTTTATGCTTATTTTCCCAAAACAATGACAAATTTCTCAGTAATGCATATGTTGTGGTTTTTACCTTGTGTAAAAGTTGCCAACAATAAAATAGTTACTCATAAGCACTTCCTAACTGAACTAGTGGAGCAATTGATGCATTTTCTTTCATCTCATGCTATAGTAGATGTTGAATGTTATAAGACAACTTTTGGTTCATTTGCCATTTCTACAATCATTGGATTAATATTCTTGCATAAAGCTTTTTTTATCAAAATAATTGAGTGCTTAGACTATGGCCTAATAGGAGCACTCACTCTTAATTGATTCTGTGATTTTACTCTTCAAGTTTAATTTGTCTCTAGTTTTGAGAAGGGTCTTTAACATTCAAAAAGTTTCTCTGCAATTTAACTCTTACTTGTTGTTTGTGCTGTTAACACAATGTTTCGGCCGATCCATCACCTGAATCCAACATTGTAGCATTGCTGACATTAAGAAGAAATTCTATTTGCCTCCATTACACTCAGATAGTATGCCTGAAGAATGTTGACAATTCAAACAACAAGGATTTGAATCGCCCAAAAAACTTTTTGAAAGTTCAATTAGATTTTAAATGAATGTTGATTGGTATGCATTGCAAAATAATTTCAAAATGCCAAAGATTGAAATATTTTCAAAAACAAACACCAATAAATATTGTCGTCTCTGATTTTACTATGCCAAATATGTAGAAGTTATTTTATACTTCGAATAACACTTGGAGTCTGAGGGTTTCAAATATTTATATATGATAAAATGTTTACGGTTATATCAGTAGACTGATGTTAGAAACCTTTCATGTAAGAAAGGAAAAAAAAATGGTAAATATGGTAATTGTTTTATGTATAGGTTGAATTTGGTGTTGGCTACTGAAACTTGGTTTTTGATTTTTGATTTATTATTATACATATATTAATGTAAGTATGAACAATATGGATGCAATTTCACCAGAAAATCAACACTTGAGAAATTTGAAAATCTGGCAAAAATTAGCATATTATTTGATTTCAATTAAATTTTCAATACTTATTTATCAAAGGAAGAATTTGAAAAAAAAATTTTCCTTTCCAAATATCTGAAAAAAAAAAATTTTTTTTTTTTTTCATATGGTTCTTACCATTTCAATGATTTATTTTATGTAAACATTTCATCAATTTTTACACGTCTAACAGATAAATCCTTCAAGATATTATGCTTACCTTGAGTAGGAAAGTGCTCTGGAATAGCTCGAACTATGGGGTTTGAAAAACAGGATAATTAAGCAAAATATTTTTCTGCTCAGCATTTTTTTTTTTGTTTTTTTTTTCTTTTTTACATCTATTATAATTTAGGCTTTCAAAATGGAGGGGAAAAAAATTTTCTACACAATATTTTAAGAAAAAAAGATTTTTAATCATTTTTATTGATTACACTTTTGAGCAGTTCCTGAGTGCTTTTCTGAAAAAAAAAAATCAATGGAAAACTTCACTGTATAAATAAAACAAATCATTGAAATGATAGGAATCACACAAAGAATAGAATTTTCTATTCCAAATGAAAAATCAACTTATTTGTAATTTGTCCTATAACAAATATCATAAATCTCATGAAAATTGGATAATATGCTGATTTTTGGTAGATTTTAAAATTTTTCAGCAATTGATTTTGTGTTGAAGATTCTATTCATATTGTTCATACTTATATTAATGAATATTGACTTTCTAGAAATAAACTATTGCAGTATCTTTTCTTTTAAAAATTAGTGTAAATTTATTTGTATTTTTTTTTTGTCATCTCAACAGATTGAAGGCAGTGTAGGTATCCGTGTGTGTCCTCTGTCCTTTTGAAACATCTTAATATCCATTCCTAATCTTATCATAAAACACGACTAAATATTCATGAATGATATTCCCCAGAATGTGATTGTCTGAATTACAAGCATTTTGTTACTCTGAATTTGATCTTCCTTATTAGAGTAGACAAGAGTGTGGTTTCCTTGTACCTTATGGCAAAACCTGAATGTGCCATTGGATTGCTTTACAGGATGTTCATATGTCCCTCCTTGAGATCGCTTTTTCTATTGTTTTGTTTTTTCTTTTTTTTTTTTTTTTTTTACCCCGTTTGCACTGCTTGCGTTCATTTTGATATGGCCTATTTCCTTCTTATTAGTGTGAACAAAACAGTCAGAATTATCACTTTGTTGTTTGGTAAGCATCCCAAGACTAACATTTTTCCCCCCATTCAACTCACCTCCCTTCTTTTTTTTTGTCATTTGTACTTGTTGAAAGTCTTCACTAGATGATAGATTTGTTTGACTTTCCAAAATTGATTTTTTTTAACTTTGAGGTCTATGACTTCAAACTTGAGTTGGATTTACTTATTGCTGTAGTTAACCTAATGCTAAAAAAAAAATACTGTGACTTATGCAGAGGAGAGATTTTATGAATTTTGCTAAAAACATTACCAAACCCAATGTTAATTCTGGCCACACCTTACCTTTTTGTCTCTGAGTCCTTGTTTCACTTGTTTATCGTTAATATTCTTTGATATTTCTCTTTTTCACTAAACATGTGGGAAGTTCTGAGCTTGTTAATGTTGTAATAACATCTTTGCTAATGTCTGTTTTAAAGCATGTCTTGGATTTCATGTATGTATGTGTGTGTATGTGAGAGTGCAAGCACGTCTCGCCATGTCTTACATATCAGTAAAGAAGACGACAGAATTTGGTTGTCAGTTTTAAAAGAAGTGATACCAGGTCGGTAAACTTGTCATAGCTTTCATAGTATTCTGATAAGATCAAATATTAGTACAATTGCAGCCTTTATGTCCCATTTTCCAAGATAAGATAAGTTTGCCTGTTATTAAAAAAATTAGAAAAAATTGAAATTCATTTTTTGAGGAAATGTGGTTATTCTGAGATGCGTATGTATTGAAAGTTCTATTAAAATACCAGCCTAGTCTTTAGAGACTAGGCTGAGATTTCATTAAAGAGAAAGGTATCAAATATTCTTGATAGAGAAGATATTTTCTAACACTTATGTGGATATCGTTACTATATAAAATTATTAGTGAATTTTTTTTTTTTTTTTTTCTGATTATTTTTTCTTCATTTTCTATTCTGGATCAAAATTAAATGTCTCAAAATTTTGAGTTGTAGTATTTTGTGAGTATCATTCAGTTGAAGCTATAGTTTTCTTTATTGTTTTAGATACAAAGTTTCATTTTATTTCACTAATTGGTTGTTCTCCATCAGACTAATTTTGTTGAAAGCTAAAGTCCACGAATTATCTTTGAAAAATTTCCGACCTGCTTTGACTTCTATATTTATCTTTGTATTAGAAAGAACCAAAAAATGAACTACTTTTACAGGAAAAAAAATTGGGTCGAGGGTTACCACTTTTCCTCTTTGAACCTTTTTTCAATTGTCTCAATGGAAATGAATAGTCTTATAAACTTGTATGATCTCGCACAAATTTTGTTCTATGTAATGTCTGTATCGCCTTTCTTCCCTGACTGTTTATTTTCATAAAGAAAAGGGAGTGTTTCTCTCAGGTGAGTTTTGTAGCCTTGAATTTAACACAAGAATTTTTCATGAGAAAAGCAGGCAATGGGATGGTTGACCATCATTGATCAGTATTAATCCTGTTGGCATTTAATTTTCTTTGAAAGGATTTCGGCCATTTTAAAGAGATTGACATAAGTAGATTATTTGTGAAAAGTTTCTACCAAAAGAAATTGCTTCTTAGATTCGAATATATTACATTCTGGAAGTGAGTTAAAAAAAATAGATAGAAAATATTTAACTAAGAATCAGAATTATACTGAACATGAAGGTGTATTACTAAAAAGAAAAGGTTTTCTTGGCTCTCAATACATTATTATACGATTATATGCAAGTAAAAGTTATGCAGTGCTTATTTGTGTGCACTTTTGGAACTATTTATTGTTGTATTTGCTGTAGATTTTAGAGGGGATAGTTTCCCTTATTTAAAAATTTTTTTTTTCCCCCTTTTCTCAAATATTAAATCTTCATGCTTTTCATAAGAGCATTGGATGGATGGGTCAATCATTTAACTGAATATCATCCTTGTATCAATTTTTAGTTGCCTCTACAACTGTGTGAAAAGGAAATCAATATTTAAAGTAGGGCCTGTTTTATTAGAAAAAAATATTTTTAAAAAAACATTAAAAAGATTTTTGACAAGGAAGTTACTTTCACAATGCTTTGCTTTTTAGTTTGGGAAAAAAATGTCCACTTAGAGCTACGTTTTCTTCTTCATTCATATTTACTTTGAGGTAATGTTTTCTTTACTTCCATGAAACTTCACAAAGCTTTCATAGATAAAAATAAGAAACCATCAATATGCTGTCCCTTGTTCTTCCTGCTGCTCTTCTTTTTTCTGTCATGTGAACGTGTCTACATTAATTGGATGTCTCAACATTTTCAATAAGGCAGTCTTACTGAATCAGCCCCGACCCTCAGGCCTACTTTTCATTAAATGTTCTTTTTATTTCCCCTCTTACCTTTTTACTACTTATTGTTTCTACAAACTTTCACCTCTGTCTTTTCACCATTAATCAGGGTCTTTTGGGGAGCCCTAAGAAATCTCTATTTTAGGGGGTAGGGCCATCACAGATTGGTAGATTCAAACTGTTGGGATATTGATCTTTTGATACTATGTGTAAGGTTAAATTACGTTTCCTCTGGTGGGGTGGGGGAAGTAAATGTATATGGGCTAATATAGAAAAATATGAAAGATTCCAATATTTAGAATATACCTTTTGAGTTGGAGAATTTTTGACGGGGGGGGGTATGACATTTTAAAGTATGATAGGAAGAGTGCACAGGTAAAAAAGATGATAATCATTAGCACATTGATTATCATTAATGACTGAATTGATCTTAGGTATTGTCCTTTTTTTAGTCAGATTTATAAAGTTTTAACAGAGATATAATCTTTTTTAGATGGAAGGTTGCCGCTTGAATCCTCAGGGGAGGAAAAGAAATAAAACTTCTTTTGAAAGATTTTCATTTGGCTAGGCATGAACAGGATGAACACTACTTCTCTGGAAAACTGACACACGAGAAATTAAAAAATCTAGCAAAAATCAACTTGTTTGATTTCATCAAAACTTTCAATATCAAATTTTCAAAGGACAAATTTTGTTAAAAAAATTTTCTTTCTAATCGGGAGAATTTTTTTTTTTTTTTTTCTTTTCCAAATTCGTCCTTTAATAATTAAATATGGAAAATTTTTATTAGGATTAGATAATATGCTGATTTTGCCAGATTTTAAAATTTCTCAGCTGTCGATTTTGCAGTGAAAAATTGCGTTTCTATTGTTCATACCTATTATTTGTCCTTTTCACCCTTATCATTATTTTAGATAAAATGGTGGACATACACAAATTTTAATTACGTGATTGATAAAATGATGAAAATCTTCCCATTGAATCATTACTTCTGTTCGAGACATTTTCTTTCTGTTTTTATCATAATTTGTCGCTAAGGGCTGTTAACCTCATTTTGGTTGTTTCCATATTCGCAACATTTGTTCAGCTGTTGTACTTCCCAACCCTTCAGAAGTTTCACCTTAATTGTTAATGGTCTTGGAGTCTCTGATCGAGCCCCTCCACTCAATCCTCAGGGTAGACTGTTCTCATTCCACTGTCTGTGCCCTGGGAACATCTTGTATTGAACCATCTTGTTAAAATGCCTCTTTTTAATGACTTTCATGTTCTTGGATATCTCATTCAATACATTCAAATTTTTGTAGGGTCTTTTTTGCCATTGGTTCTCATCATTTACATTGAAATCATTCTCTTTCATGTTATCTTCTACTTTCTTTTATTTCTTACTTTTATTTATTCGTTCAGTTTTTTTCCTTGTTTAGTCTTGGTTCCTTAATTTTCTTCTACTTCTGTTCCCCAAGAAAACATTTGATTTGTGCTTGCATTACTTTCCTATCAAATGAATTACATTCTTATTTAGTTAAAGTATCAAACTATCAAATACTTTGAATTTCTATTTTGTAAATGAATCAAACAGTTAAAAGCATTACATTTCTATTTATCAAAAGAATCAAACCGTCAAGTGAATTACATTTTTATTTAGTAGAAGTATCAAACAATGAAGTTAATTATAATTTCTACTTGGTGAAAGTATCAAACAACCGAATGCATTACTTTTCTATTTGGTGAAAGAAGCAAATAAATGTTTTATCCATTGAAGTATCAAGCAATCAAATGTTTTACATTTCTATTCAGAAGAATCAGACAACCGAACAGTCAAATTACTAGATCGGTTTGTTGATGATAGCAAATAGATTCCTAATGAGCTTTGAAAGTGTTTTGGAATCACTGTAAATATTGAATTCTGAAACCTTTCACGTCTATGTTCCACAATGATCTCACAAATTTTAATGTCTTTTGAATAAACAGTGAAACAGGTGTTATTCTATGTGATTATGTTGATGTTTAAGTACGGTAAGGAAAATATAAGGTGATTGTTCACACTAATAAAAGAATGCCTGCAAAATCCTTAATAATAAAAAACATGGCATCAAAAAAAAGATCTTCTAACCAACAAATCTTAAGAAATTAGGAAGAAAATACTCGTCTTTTTTTCTTTTTGAATTTTCTTTCAAGTTTCATTTCTAAATGCTATGATTTTTTTTCTATTCTCTGTGCATATGATTTGACCTTCTTTTATTGTTAGTATTAAGTTGAGCATGTTTTCCTGTGAAATGCATAATCAATAAGATAAGATAACCACCTGCCATGGCCTCTTTCAAATTCTTATTAACATCTAAAGCATGTTTATTTCCTACATCTAAGTGCCTTCTACTGTGAAATAAAAAGTGTTTATTTCAAAAGTTAACCCTTTTATCTTTAATGATGAATATTGATTATCACATTCTTCTTGTTCCCCTTGTAATCTGTGTGGATATTGCAAATTGTGCCATTATTTGTGTGGTTGTGCATAAAATATTTTGTATAATGGCAACTAATCACCATGAAGTTGTTTTTCTTTTTTCTTTCCTTGTCCAACTTAAACTAACCCTGGCTTACCCAGGAAAATAATGAATCGCTACCATCCATTTATGCTTCTTTTTACCTTGGAAATTAAGCACTGGTGATGGTAAAATCTAGTCACCTCGATGAAAATGTACTACAATATGGTTTGAATCATAAATTTAGGATTTTTTTTTTTAATGGAGGGGGGGGGGGCTCAAATTGATGGACCAATTTAGCATAAACTTATATTGTAAACCCCCCACCAAAAAAAAAAAAAACTATTTAGCAGGCAGAGAATTGAAAAGAAAAATTTCTGTACTCTTTGAGGGGAGTGTTTAAGGCAAAGTCTATATAGGTAGATATAAATGTCAGACCACATGAATAACCTAAACCCAGCAACAGTGATTAAACCAATTTGTTGTGGGTAGCAGTGATTATCAATGAATCCCATCATTAACTTGTATGTTATATAATGTTTGTTAGTTTGAAAATGGCTTCCTCTATGGATTCCCACAATAAGTAAATAATAGATGGTTGCCCCAATTTCTCTGTCTTCTGTCTTCCCAAGACTTTGCTATTAACCTGCATACATTCCGATCATTGCATTTGAATATTTCTTTCTTTCATTTTCTCACTGGAATGGTGATTTCTTCAACATTCTTTGTCTGTAATCAGTCAATCAATAGTAGGGGACACAGTTAATTATCTGCTAAAGATTCAGTGGAAGCAAAGATTTCTGCTAACCATTAAGTTTTATCATATGAATTTAGCTTCAGTTTGTTTCTCTCTGAACCCCTTCTAAACCTAGAGAGTTGAAATTTTAATATCTTGCAGCATAGACAGAGAGCTTTCCAAAAAAGGTATTGTATGCCAATATCAGATGATGATCAAAATGTACACAAACAATCAAGTGGAACAATAGTTTTTACTCAACAGACAATTTATTTAAAGCTCTGTGTGCAAGCTACAACATATTGAAAGTTCAGCTTTCCTGGTCTCTTTTTAAGGGTCTTAGAGCAAAAAATGTACCAAAGCTAAATTATGATGAAAGTTAGCAGTTAGCCTCGCTTCCACTGAATTCTTAACAGTTTATCAAGCATTTTATTTGCTGTGCCCACCACTATAGAGCTGTCCAATAGCCAACCATTTCATACAAATATTCATAATTCTATATGCATATCTTATGTAGCTCAACTCAAATAACTTATTTACTACACATATTTGACGTATGTTTTGTGAGATGATTAGGATTTAATGAAAGTTTTTACTTGACAAGATCCAAACTAAATATACTTGATACTAAAATTTATACATGAACTTGTTGGTTGTCTCCATAAAGATTTTGAAGAATGTCTTAGAAAGTCAGTTCTTTGCTTACAACTTGTTCATTTTTAGGCCCACAAGGAATAAATCTTGAGGAACAAATAATCTTTGGTTTGGATTGTAATATTTATCACATAATTCTATGCCATTTCAATTGTAGATGATTACAGGCTATGCTGGATGAAAATAGAATTTCAATCAATGAGATAACTGTATATAGTTCAACTAAACACATATATACAACAGGAAGGCTCCTCTTTTAATGCCTGCTATCCTTTCAGAAAGGGGGAGGTGCAACTCCAATCCCAATTTATTCCACCGTAATCACACAGCTTAGGGTGTACTCAGTTAGGTGCTGATTGCACATGGAAATTAGATGTAATAAAGAGTTTTCTACACTCACACCAGGGAATCAAACCCATATTCTTGTGTGTGTGAGGCAGACTTTGAAAACTAAAGTATAATTGATGATTTTTCAGGGAGCAGATGCAAAAAGAATGTAAAATTTGTGTTAATAAAAAAATGTTTCAAATTTCTCAAATCGGAGACAAAAACTTGAAAGGTCATTTTTCTGTCGAAGCTAAGCTATGAGATTTTCTTCACGTCTTTTCAATTTAGAAATTTACTTCTTCGGTTTTCGAATAATTCATGTTCTGAATGTTTGGTGGTGGCAGTATTTGGACATTAACAGGTTAAAGATGTATCCCTTCTCCCTACTCCCCTCCCCGTGTTCCCTACTTGCACACCATTCCCTTTAGATCCCTTATACCGTCAGATTTTGGTTTCTTCTTTTTAAAATCACTTAATCACTGTTGGCTGCTCTCTCTCATGAAAAATTTGCTTGTGGCTTCATTCAACGATATGTTGGATAGCATTTTTTCTTTGCATTTTATATGTCAGTGTACATTTTTGTCATCAAGATATTCCTTTGCTCTTATCGCCTTATATTGTCTCCGTTATTTGCAATCTGCTTGTTGACTGAATGTGTGTCAGTGATCGTTCACACAGGTTCACCAAGCACTCACATGTGCCTGAGCAACACATTGGTCTTCACTTTTCATTCTTGTGTTGTGTTTGTCTTTTTTTCTTTTTTTCTTCTTTGTTTGTGTTTTTTTTTCTTTTTTTTCTTCTTTTTTTTTTTTTCTCTTAGTTCTGCCCATGCTTCAATATTTGTTCTTGCATTTAGAATAAACTACGAGGAGTATAATTTCCATGTAAAAAGATCTTTGGCCTTCCAAGAACTATGGCTATATTTGAGTTACTTCCCTTGCAATCATTTCATTGCCTCATTCTTGAGAAAGAAAAAAAAACAAGCAAAATGTTTTCCAAAATATTACCCTCAGAAAAGTTTGTTATTCATTAGAATTATTTGTTGGAATTTCAATTGTCATATTCATCTCTCTCCCTGGTTCATTATTCATCAGTTAATGCTGGGTACCCTGATTTTCTTCGATTTGTGTTTTGATTATTTTCCCATTTTTAGCCAAAATGAAATGTTTCCCCTCTCCATGGTAGGACATTTTTTATATTTAGATATGAGCCATTTTTGCGTTCAATCCATATCATAATTTGCAATGAAAATTTTCCATTTTATGCTTGGATTATTTTCATCAGAGGTTTCTATTTTCTTAATTTTATACAAAGTGGTTTATGACGAACTATAGAAATGCCAAGATGATACTTCTATGCAATATTCATTTATATCTGGGGGGAAGAAAAAAAATGAAAACTAACTCTTATTCTATAATAAATATTTTCAGAAGACCAACTTTTCATATTGGAGCATAGTCTACATTCTGGCAACAGCTACCTTCTCTTTCTCTATTCTTTTAATTGATGGTCCTTGCTCAGAAATCATAACCCATACATCTCCATTCCGGTCACTTTACATTTACCTAATTTTGACATTGTTTCCGTTGAGCGGTAGCTTTTTTCCTACCCGCAATTATTTTGTCTGCCTCTTGTTCATTGTCAATCGCAGTTTCAAATTCAAGGTTTTCTCTTTTGCCTAAATGTTTTTGTGCGTCTATGTTGTCTTGGCAATTTATTCACTCCTCTGTTGCATCTATTTTATTTATCACTGTTTGTCTCTTTTGCTGTATGTTGGATGTTGGCGATGACGGCACTAAATGAGTCTTCATAGCAAGCAGGCAACGGCTGATGCCGCTACGAATAATGTGTAGCCTTTCTCTTTCTTTTGATTCTTTTTATGTCATGCCATGTTTGATGTTGCTCTCGTTTGCTATTATTCTTACTATATAAAATCCAATATTAAAAATCCAAAACAACTGACTCCCTTGTTACTCTGGCCAGCAGTGGACTACTGCTTATCTCAACGCTTACTTTTGCACCGTTATACCTCGCTTTTCACCTGACCACTGGGATACTGACGTGGAGGTAAAACAACCTTGATCATCTCACCCTAGCCCTGCCTATAAAGCTTTTCTCTTTTTCTCTCTCTCTCTCTCTCTCTCACACGCTTTTCCAATCTTTTAAAAATTATTTACAAATATTTTGTTGTTGTTGTTTACTTAGTTTTGTTGTTATGTGTTTTGTGTTTTTGACAGTTGACCATTTTCCTCTTGTTTTACGGAAATCACTCGAAATATTTTACTTCCCTTTTAGATTGAATAAATGTGTTCTCTATATAAAATCAGCTTCAGAAGTGGACAATGTTATAAATTTTCAAGTTTGTATTGAATTTAAGAACTTTTTGAATTCGTTCCGAATATACTTGACAGGTACTACTTTCTTGGTGATGATAAAAGATTATTGTATTTCTAAAGGAAAATAAATATTTCGAGACTTTGTAAATGAATTACTGACTGAATTTTTGAAAGGAATTACAAAACAATAGGAGAAATGCCAAGAATTGAATCCCATAAATTATTTGTCAATAAAAACTGCATTAATTTAAATTTAAAAATCCCTTTTTGTATTGTCTTCTGCTCTTTCTAATTTGCCTAATTTAATTTGGTTTTGCATTATCAGGCAATTTAATTTAGAAATAATTGCCTCTTCCAAACATTGAAATGTTCTCATAGAAAGAAAGGGAAATGCTTGCTTATAAAATTTTGGCTTAGTCTTTTTGATAATGAAGGTGGTAATGGCATATGTTAATCTTGATTTGAGCTGAGTGAAAGGGTTTTTATGTGGATGAAGGTGGGGAGGGCTGTATGATTGGTGTTTACAACTTCTACTAATGGATGATTGTCTGATAGAAGTTGGAATTTCAGTAAGATGGAAGGCTGTCTTCATACATTGACTATGGTGGAACATCCCCTCCAGAAAAAAACCTCCCTTCCCCAAATCAGTGGATTGATGAAAGAATGAATTGTGAATGCTTTTTGCTTTTATTATTCTGCTGTTATAATATTGAATTACATCTGGCTTTCAATGAAGATATCTAAATGTATCCCAATCTGATCTTCTTTCAATCCAGAAATAAACTTGGGGACTGTCTGCTTATGAATGTCTGATCAGCAGGATTATCTGCTTCTTTTTTTGTCTTGGCTTTTACCAACTGATTGCTTAGGTTTTTCCATAGCCTTTGGTCTTTCCTTTTGTCTTTAGCGAAGATGGGTGAAAGTCTTCCTTTCCCTCTCCATTGATAAAGCTTTTGGCTTGATAAGCTTGCCCAAATATTGACATTTTTTTTAGCTTCAGTTAATAGCAGCCAGGACTGCTCTTGATATCAGCTTTCAGCAATTATTTCACCTCAGATTTCTTTGTTGGATCTAAACAACTGCTAACTCAGGTGAATATTTTTACATGTATTTTTTTTTTTTTCAATCCTTTTCCTCTTTTATTGATTGCTACTGTGTCATCTTTTTATATTAATATTAGTGTGTTAGTTTTAAATTTTTATTTTTTGTTGTGAGATGAAGTAATTAAAATAGTGAAAATCTTTTCTATGAAAAAAAAATCTTCCTTTTCATTTTGCATTGTCTTCCATGAAATCTGATATCAAATTAATTGGTTGTCTTTCGGCATTGTTATCTAAGATTCTGATTTCTTTTGAACCTGATCAGAAATTGTTGGTCTTATCACACACAGCCTTCTATGGTAACTTGTCATAGATATTTATTAGACTGAACCAAGTTTGGCTCAAGGCTACATTCATGGATCATCCAGTGAAGATAGAATTCACCAGCAATGTTCTATGGAACTAACCATTACGCTGTAACAAGTATTTGTGCAACTTGGCTTATGTGCGCTCTTTACAACTATCATATATTTGAGATTAACCATTTTGTAAAGTATTGTTTAACTGGTAAGCCAAGATCAAAATATTTTAGCTTGTTAAGATCATGCAACATCAGTTGTCGAGTGTCTATCAATAGCTATTTCCATGAGTATTGTAAAATTATTTGATCTAAATTTTACTGCCTCATTTAGATCTTGCATAGAAACATTTTTGTTGAACTCTTGTTTGCTTACTTATATATATATATATATACATATATGAGAGTGAAATTACTATATCAGAAGGTTTGCTATATAGATCAATTTTATTTCAACGTTTTGCCAAAACCAGTCTTTGTCATTTGACATCAAAATGAAAGGTTTATTTTTACAGCAAGCTTTCTGATATTTTCATTTCTTTCTTATATTGTCGGATTAACTGTAATCCATACCAATACACTGATATATAAGTAGCATTTTACCATGAGTTTAGTGTCCCATTTACAGTTAGAATTTTGTTTTCATCCAGTTAGATTGTAAATGCTATTTATTAGCTCGGTAAAAACATATTGAACACTTTCAAATGAAGAAATTTTTAAAATATATATAGTCTTTTATGTATATTTACCACTATTAATTATATATATGAAGAGGTTAAGCTGAAGTTAAAATATCCTCTCTTACAAAAAAATGCTTGCCTCAGGATTTTTGCCTTAAAATGCATTTAAAATAAATTTGATGGAAAGAATGAGTTGAATAATTCTATCAAGAATATTTAACTGCTTATAAAACTCAAATATTGTAGAAAAGAATCTTTTGCAAAACGTCATCTCCATCTGACTGCAAATATTAAGAATTGTAAACAGTAACTAAACCATAAATAATAAAAATATAGAATAGTAAAAAGTAAATATCAGAAATACTCTTAAACCCATACTTTCTAAAAAATAATGTTGGAAGATTTTGTAAAATGTTTTATACTTTTTTTTTTTATCCTTATTTAAAACATGATTTATGTCACTTCTAATATTAGTTTGAAAATCTACATTATTATTGCTGCAAAGAAACTCTCTTTGAACAAAAATCTAATGTTTTTGTTTTTTTTGTTTTTTAAGATTGTGTTTTTACATACAATTTTATATAGTGTTTTCCTCCATAGATTTACACAATTTTTATTTTGTGAATTTTGTAACTTTCTCTTGGAATTTCATACTTTGAATTGCACCTGGATCCTTTCCAAAGATTTTTTTCTATGGGTAATTTACTGGTTGTTCAAAGTTTTATTTGTTTTAATTGGTGCCTGACTGTATTTGAAATATTTGCTGACTCAGCTTAATCTCACTTCAACTCTGACATCGGCCATTATCTCAACAGTGTAAAACAGTTGAAGAAAATTTTTTTTTTTTTTTTTTTTTCAGTCAAGTTTTTAAACATTGGAAATCAATTATAGAAATGAAGTTTTCTTCCACTTACTGCAAACTCTTGTTGCAGAAAACTTTTAATCGTCATTTAGTGTAATTTGTATTCCCCACTCAAACTATTCCTCATGGATGATTCAATTGAACTATGGCAGCAAGCAAGTCTCTTTCCATTTGGGGCCTCTGTAGATTTGCTTCAATATTCAGTTTCAGATTGGTGGTCAAAACAAAACAAAAAAGAGATTCCTTATTTATTCATAAATTGGTGAGACTCATTACAAAAAATCAGATAAAAAGGGAACTAGTTGATTATTGACTTTGTGGTGCTTGTAAAATCTGCACTCCCCTTTGGGTATCTTTACTCTCTGAAAAACTTCATTTAGTGATAGTTTTTTTTCACTTCATTTTTCCATTTTCCTCAAAATACAAATTCTTAAGATTTCTAGTGGCTAATATTTTATCTCTGTCTATTTTCATTGTTCATAATACCAAAAAAAATAATACCAAATAAGTTTGTCAATTGTTGAAGCTGTCCTCTGAACCATAAAAACTCAACTCAAAAAGCTGTTTGTAGGAATTCACAAAATAAACCATACTGAACTTGAATACTGTAGTTATAACCATAATTTATGTACGACTTGTCTTGATTAAAGATGAAACTATTTAAATGATCGCCACATTTATTTATCCCATAAAATAGTGCTTTAGAAATGCTGTTCCTCTTATTATAAATGACTTTTTCAAAATATTTTCTTTTCTGTAATAGTGAATCCGTAAAACAACCTTGATTCTTTTGAATTTTATCCTTGTGGTTGTTGTTTAGTTGTTCCCTGCATGTTAGACATCTTGGCACAAATTCTGTAGTTGACAGCCTGTTTAGTCTTTACCTCCTGAAAATTTAGTCTTCTTTCTGCCATTAGTTGCTGGTTCACTCTTGATATTATTGTTTCATTTTCCTTTTTCAATGAATATATTCAAGTTCCCTAGAATTATTGGTTTGATAAGTCTTTTTCTTCTCCCATTCTTTTGTATCGTGAATCTGCTTCTTAAAAATTCTTCCCCTTCCCGAACCCAAACTTCATCTATCCTCAAAGTGACCAAGAATTGTTTGGATTCTTCAATCTGGTCATTCTGTCTCAGGGCTGATTTTCTTTCAAAGTTTGTGCCTTGCTTTCCAATCTTTCATTTGACTTGTCCAGTTTTGAACCTTTGAAAATGGCCTCTAATAAACGATTTCCAGTTAGTAACACATTTTACAAAAAAAAAGTGTTAGAATTTCTTGTCAGAATATTCTTGCAAAAATGTTTTATGGACCTTTCAGTAAATTACAATATATTTAGTCCATCAATTCAAAAAAAATTATTACTTCCTCAACTTTGTAGTAAATTAAGAGCTGAAAAAGAAATCCTGGACAAATTTCTTTCAAATTCCTTGTTGAATAATGCTCTTATTTCCTCACTTCCAGAAGTATATAAACTCTTTTTTTTTTTTCTTAAGTCTACTGGAACATTCTAATACAAGCATCAAGCATCTTGATAGTTTAGTCCAGAAAAGGTTTAAACCATCATTTTTGTCATAATACCCTTCAATGTGTGCATCTTGGATCTGGTTGATGAAACTGACATTTCTGCTTTCATTTTCCACCCAATGAATACCCCCCCTCTCTCTCTAATCACTATCATCAGTTTTCATCGTGCATTTTCATATCCATGCTAAATCTTCAATTTTTTTTTTTTTGCAGGGGGGTAGTGGTGTCATATTTCTGATTAAGTTGGTCACCATTTTTCATGGGTGCTTGTGGGCCAAATAAGCAAATGAAGAAAAAATATCTTTTTTTTTTTTTTTTTTTTTTTTTCTTATTTTGTGAATTGCAAGGCGAAAAATCAAAATGGCAAATCAATTTAGCAATGACCTGCTACTGTAGAAAGGAATTCAAAATCCAGTAAACCTAAACGCACACATAATTACAGCAGCTTTGAATGCAAGAGAATTGGGATGAGCATCAAAAGCAGAAATTGAAGAAATCATTGAATGATTGTAAATCCTGGTCGAGACCCTATTTATCTATGGATGAGCTTCAATGTGTTAACCATACTAAGCCTTACGAAGCTGAATTCATTGTAAAAACAGATGGTATATGACGCACAACTACAAATTTGACAAAATTCTGTGGCCAGATCTCTTCAAAATTGATAGCATTACACATGAAGAGAAACTAGAGAATCTGATAATTCTTCTGACTTATGATCGAGATAGCATAAACCTACAATTTAATGATGAAACTTTGACATCTGAAAATTCATTGATCAGTACACCCTGAGCTTGTGACACCCCAGATCAACCATCTCTGTGTGGTCAATTGGATCGATGAGACTGGAAAATATGTATAGTACATTGGTTATGCGTACAGTGAAGAAGATATGTATACCACCAACCATCTTTCCCATTAAATATCTGGGTCAAATAAGATCTAGCAATACCCAGAGTTTTAGAATGTCGTAAAGGAACAAATAGTTGATGTTCCTGTGGAAGGGATTAGGACTTTGATGGACTGCTGGAACTCTGTTCATTCTGCTTAATGAAAAAGATATCATATTTGCCTTTAAAAATTGTTTCAGTGCAGAATAGATTTGCTGGATGTCAACTGATTGTATTTTGTTGTGAAAACTACTTTTTCGGTTGTGAATAGGTGTTATGAAATTGGCCAATATCCTCTTTCCTGTTCAGTTTAGAACCTTAGTATTTATTCAAGAATTGAACAGTTTGAAATTCTGCTTCTAGTAGTATATATGATAGGTTTTTAAAAGAATGATTTTTTTATCTAAATGTAGCCCACATAACCTGGCCATCTTGATTTTTGCCTTGCACTTGCCAAAAACTTGTAAATTTAAAAAAAAAACACTTCTGAATTTCCTCATTTAGTTGGTATGTGTCAATAGAAAATGGTGATGAACTGAATCAAAGGGTGTGACTAGAAAATCACTATCTACCCCCAACTCCTATTTTTAGCAACCGATCTGTCTTTTATAATACTGTGGGATTTTTTAAGATGCATTATTGATAACATGGATCTTCCTAATTGTAACTAATTATTCAGTAAAAATATTAGTATGATATCTATACCTCATAAATGAATCACCATAGCCCACAGATGTACAAAAACTAATTATATATTTTACAAAAAAAATGGGGGCAGATATTCTATCTAAAAATTTAAAAAAAAACAAAAAAAAAAACAGCTCAAGTTTCGGACACTTTTAATCCTAAATGACTGTGGAGATCAAAAAAAGCCCTTTTTTGAAAGAAAACAAAAACATTTTAGAGGGTGCCTCTACTAGTGGTGTACTCATGCAAATTTTCAAGGTCGTAGCCCCAAAATATAACCAGAAGCACACACACACCTAGATAGGTACATGGATTGACACATTCAAAGAGAGAAGAATCCATAGCCCACTTGGCTGGTTGGTCAGGCCATTTGTGGGACTGCTGTGATTCTATTAAAGATTTCAAACTGATTTTCTTTGGAAACATAAACCATAGAGAATGTTCATTATTCAGCCATGATAATTTAATTTCTGCTGCATATTACAGCAACCTTTTTTCCTTTTTCCTCTTGAACTAAAAGAATTGCCCCAAAAATTGAAGAAGAACAATTCTCAATTTGCTGATGGATGATAATCCTTTTCCTCTCCATACCCCCCATCCACCCCCTATCGCCAGCCAGTGATCAGGTTATGTAAGACTTGAGCTTCATTCAGGCTCAGTTCATTATTTTATAAGTTACACCAAAATGAAGCTGGCAATTCTACATAGCATTACAGTTATTGCTGTTTTGGATTCATTCAAGTGTTTTAATGTTCACTGTTCCAGAACAGCACTCATTTTTCTGTATTCTTTATTACTATAAAATTATGGAATATCTTTAATCTTTGTGGGCCTAATAGAGATAAGTATTTAAAATTGGTCCATCTCCACAAACAATATTGTAAACATAAGTGAATCTTAATGGTAGATAATGCCAACAGGATGTCTAAATTAAACTGGTAAAATCTTAATGAATTAGATACTCAAGATATTTGGTGGAGAACTTATGCTTATTCTAAGGTCTTTTTTTGAATGCTTTTTTTATTTATCAAATAACCTTTTGTTCATTCTTCTACCAGTTAAAATGCAGTTCATATCATTGAATTATGCATCTCCTAAATTTAGGGATGAACTGTCACTGTAATCTCAACAATGGCCAGAAAAGGAATGGCTCAAATTCTACAACTGCTTCCTTTTTTATTCTTAGTTTATTTTCCACTGTAATATTTTGATATCTGTATACTTTGCTTTTTTTTTTCTTTTTTTTTAAATACATGAATTGGAATACTGTAGTCAATTTAGGTGTGCTTGTCATTTGTAAATTTTTTTTCTTTTTCTTTTTTTTTCTTTTTCTTTTTTTTTTTCTTTTCAAGGTTCCTAAGTAGAAATAGTTTATTTGCATTACAACAGCATGTTTGTTGGAAAAAAAAACATCTTTTCTTTTGACTACTTGCCCATCTGTAATTGATGCTTATGTTGAGCTAAGATCCTGAATCTAAACTATGAGTACTTTTCCACAAGCCCATATGGAGAAAAATTGACTAAAATTATGGAAGATAATTATTAATTCATTCATGTTGATTTATCTAATTGTAATGATCTATAATTTGCTATGAAATATTTTGTGATTTCTTTGATGTAAATAAATTGATAACACTGGCCTGCATTTGAAAAATAAATTTCTACTGTATGTATATAATCTAATCATGCTGAATTGAGAAATGATGGCAGTTTGGTACAATAAAGTCAGATTTCTTTACCCAGCGCTTATTTTGGTTAAAACCTCGCTTTTCTCAGATGGAATAATTCTATTAGCATCAACCCATACCCTAACTTCTTGATGCTGAGTAAGAATTGTAAAATTGTTGTAATTAACATTCAAAATCAACAGAAATATATGTTACTGAGGAAGATGAGGTATTTTCAATGATTTTCGGTCATGTTTTCCACCAGGCAAGCCACTTTGTGAATACCAACAGTATTGAGCCATCACAATCATGTCCCATCATCTCTGACACCTTCCATAATACAAATATCTTGATGGAACCCTCACCTGTCTTCCTCACTGTAGTGTCCAAAATCTTAGAGAAATAGTCAAGTGCAATCTCTGTTAATGCATTTTTACCAACATATGTGCTCCAAGAGTCTCAAACTTTGCATCAGTTCTTCAACAACGCACTTGAATTCAGTACTTTGGTTTCCAAGAGAATTATTCACCATTGATTTGAAGGCTTGTTTTCTTCACAATCTCTCTCATAAACCTTTTTAAATTGAGCATCCTTCACTGGGCTCTTAATTTGAGGGTCATCACATTAGATTTAACATCAATGATTTGTGGTAATTTGTTTCATGAAAACAAATGCCAGACTATATTCATTGCTTTGACAAAATTTTTCACAAACCCAAGTTTGAAATTGAAATGGAAAAGTGGAACCAAAATTTGATGGGAATCAACTAAAGGTTTAATGTGTGCAAATTCTGCTTTTAGTTGATTGAAAAATGAATTTACCTTTTAGGTTAATCATGTAGAGGTAACAATTGGTCACGTGATCTTTCCCTTCTTTGAATATGACCGAGGCATGAAAAGGTAGTTTTCATCTCGTATTTACTCTATAAACATGCATTTTACATTATGTATGAGGAGTAAAGCTTTAATCCTGATCACAAGTTTAATTGATAACTAGGCAGAGTAACATTACTTAGCAAATGGAACAATTGTAGATTGTTGATCAGGCGTCAATACTTGGCCGCAAATATAGAAAAATTTATTTGGATTGTTTTTGCACTTTTATAAAATTTCCACTACAACAAAATAGAAAGATGTATATAAGGTGTAAATTTTATTGTGTTTTATTGACTTTTTTTTATTTTTTTTATTCTATTCATTTTGTGTCTCATAACGTATATAAAATAATACTTTTACAAAACAGTTTATTTATTGTAAAACAAAATAGTTTCTCTTTTATTACACTTCTTGAATATTGTGAAGAAAATCATGGAATAACGGCTTGACTGCTAGTAATTATTATTACACTATTGGAAACAAATGGCCAAAAAAGCTAAACCATACTTTTTTCTTTTTTTTTTTTTTCTCCAAGTTATAGCTGAAAAATCTGCTATGATCACAAAAAAAAAGCAAAAAATGATTGCATATCTGGATTCAGCACGCCAAAATTGATATAATCAGTTTGAAAAATCTTTACAGCAAATAAGATGCAGACCAGTGTAATCATTCTATTTGTTTAATGGAAACTTTCTTATGAACTTTGCTCATGAAAAGCACATTGTGTGAACTGTTATCACTTGGGAGGGATTGTTTAATGTGTATCTTGTCTGTGAGGTAAGACAGCCAGGAGTTAATTCCTTATATTGTTTGTCATATGATGCTGCCTTCAATTGTAGTGGTTTGAAGAAAAGCAACAACAAATCGAGTCTCTTGATACCCAACTTCAAAAACTGCACAGAAGTGTGGAAGCTCTTGTACAACACAGACGAGGTAATTCTTTTTGGCAATATTTTCAAGTCTCTAAGTTCTCTTCATTTTACTGTTTCTAACTCTGTCATTTCTTTAGTCTTCATTTCAAACATGGCAATTTTTAGTGCTACCAACTTTTACATTCTTAACATCAAACTATTTTAACATGTATTTACTAGTCTTAATTCTGTGGCTAAAATACCCCTTTCTTTTCTTTTTCTTTTCCTTTTTTTCTTTTTTCTCTTTTTTTTTCTTTTCTCTTTTTTTTTCTTTTCTAACTCTCTAATGTGAAAAGTCTGAAAGGCTTTGCTTAGGATGATCAAAAGTAAAAGGAAAAAACAAATTCCAAAATTCTCATGGTTGATATTTTTTTTTTTTTTTTCCCCTCTGAAATATTATTTCCTTCAGAAAATATTATCTTAGTTTTAATCGTGATTTCTCAGAAATGTTAACCAGTTTTTATAATTAGGGATTGTTCTTTTTCTTGTTTGTTTATGAACTTCTAACTTTAAAGCATTGGTATTATTTCAAGATATCACTTTGAAGAACAAGTCATGTAATTTATTGATTCCAAACCTATTCCACTGTATTAGGAACCATTCTTTTCATTTCTTCATGCACAGCCCATAAATTCAAAAAGCTTGGTCTGCATATTTCATGGTTTTTCTTTTCCTTTGAAATAAACTTCCATTGAAAGCAAGCAATGCAGTTAAGCATATCAGAGTGCATCAAATGCTTGGTTTAATTTTATTTGCAGTTGACCATTTTTTAGATGATCTGTTGATATGTTCATATTTTTGATGTTTTTTCCAATGGTTTTCTCTGATTTCAGAGTTGAGTCTGACCACTGGTCAATTTGCTAAGAGTGCTGCCATGCTTGGCAATGCTGAGGAGCACACAGCCCTGTCACGAGCCTTGTCGCAACTGGCTGAAACAGAAGAGAAGGTGGAACAGTTGCACAAAGAGCAGGCAGACCAGGACTATTTTGTTATCTCTGAGCTGCTGAAGGATTACATCAACATGATACAATCAGTGAAGGTCAGTTGAAGAAAATCTCTATTTTCATTCGGAGAGAAAATGTTTCATTGGGCACATCTCCAGTTCTTTCACAGTAAAACAAGAACCATAAGTTCCACAATGCTTCCACCACCCATAGGAGGGAGAGCCAGTAGTCTTTCTTAGAGTCGATTGATTTTCATACTTGTAAAATATTTAATATGGAAGTATTTTCAATGAAAATAATAAATGGCCATTTTTGGCTTTTTTTGTAGATAAAAATGCGGACCTCTGATATTCAATGACATTATTATTTGTTGATGGTAAAAAAAAAAAAAAAAAATTCATCAGAATAGATCTCTTAAGGACATCATATCTATTCCTTATTTCTGTTTAACGTAACTGAGACCAACCAACTAAAAAGTGTCTGATAGAGATGCATGAACGCATCTAAAGATCTTTGCAAAATTTATGTATATATATATATGCAAACCTGCGGTGCAATCGACATCCATTGAACTTATTTATTATCAAATCTAGACAATGCACATGTCAATTGGAAGAACAAAACATCTTGAAAAGTAAGACTTGAATTTAGGGTTTGGTTTTAATTTAAATTTTATTATCTGAACATAAATATTACTATGGATGTATTTAAATCATTAAATCAAACATTGTTATTTAAACCAACATTTGTCTTATCTTGGCAGGAAGTATTTCATGAACGTGTCAAGTGTTACAGGAACTGGAAAGACGCTGAAGTTATGTTGGCGAGAAAGCGAGAGAACAAAGCTCGTTTGGAAGTGGCCCACAAGACGGACAAAGTACCCCAAGCACAGCAAGAAATTACTGAGGTATCTTTTTGTTTTTTGTTTTTTTCTTAAATTCTATTCAAAGTTTTTTTACCTTTGGTCAATCTATACCAGAAGAAGCTCAACTACAACTGAAATGGTTCATTGCTATTTTAAATAACATTCATTTCTTGGGAACTTGGTGTAACTTAATTTTATTTTTTTGACTAAATTCTGACTAAAATTTATAAATTCTCTTGATAACAGAAAAATACTTCATCTTTTGAATTGTGACAGAAAAGGTCTCATGGAGAAATGTGGAAATAACTGAAGTTTGAAATAATATCAGCCAAGGACAAGCTACAGATTCAAACTTGGAATTAATCCTGCATAATCCAGTAGTACCTAACACCTCGCAGTCCCTTGGATGTCTGGCCAGGTTACTAATGACATGAGCTGTGTATTTTTCCAACATAAAATTGAAGTTAGAGAAAGGCCACTATCTTCAAAGAAAAGTCATATCCCCAGGTGGGAAAAGGGAAATGTTTCTGGAGAAAGCTGATTAATTAAAGGAAGAGAACTTATTTATCAAATCACTCTCTGGTCTGAGGAAGGTAGTGAATAAACGGCTGTGAGTCAGTGATTAATGACCACTGATGTCAATATATTTAGGACCATAAGCTGGTTGGTCAGATTACCTCCAAGGTTTTTGCAAGTGTACCACACATTGATATGGCAAGCTTTTTCAACTTCAGCGTCAATTGGATTTCAACGAGAATTGTCAATGCTCTTTGAAATTGGCAGATTTACTGGAAATGATCTCCATCATTCCCTTCTGATGTATAAACCAGACTTCAGAACATCATAGTAACTGATATTATTATCCTTAACAAATGAGAAAAGCCAGGCTGGAGAGATGTGAAAGGGCCAAGCTGGTTGAGAGACCAAAAGCTGGCTGAAGAAAGAGAGAGAGAGGAGAATTAAGGAGGTGGGATGATAGCAGAGGAGCTTAGGATTCTTTCAATTCTGTCACAAAAATGCTAGGAGTTCAGTCTCTTTGCCGTTTTTGAGATTAGGAAACATAGTAAGTCATAATTGACATTTCTCAGACTAGAATCATTGACTTTTTCACAGTATTCATATGAACAATGTCTCTTTTACCCGGTAGATTTCTAATCGTATTTTTTCACCTTTGTTTCTATGAATTCTTTCAGTGGGAACAGAAAGTTGAGAAAGGACAGGAAGATTTTGAGAAGATATCCGACATGATCCGTAAGGAAGTGAAGCGCTTTGAAGTGTGTCGAGTTAGTGACTTTAAAACTGTTGTCATTTCTTACCTGGAACACCTAATGGAAACTCAGCAGAAGGTGAGGAACTCCGACAATTGGAGATCAATTTTACCTGGAATTTGTTTTGATAAAGTTTATAAAATTTAGTTCAGTCTAGCACAGGGTTGCCAATTTAGATGTTTCATGTTTTGCTTCTTTTTTTTTCTCTTGAATTTGTGAGTCCAGTGTTGGCAATATTTGGATGGTTTATGAGGGGTTTTTTGTTTCATGTTTCAAAGTCCAGTATCACCAATGGAGATGTTTTTTTTTGTTTTTTGAATTAAGGAGTAACTTCCTGAATTGAAAAATCACATCTGAATTAGCAACTCTGATCTAGCACAAGTGTAGGGATACTTACTGAGGATCAAACTCACTACACTTATGAATTGGTCTCTGAGATGAGCTTGTTAACCATTACATCACAGAAGTTTTATCTCTCTCAAATAGATTAATCTATCTCTGCCATTTGACTGATTTGTTTTTTGTCCTGAAGATATGATTCTGAATGCTATCTTTTATTGGAAGAAAAATACCAGTTAACTTTGTGGAACAGAAAAGTAATAAACAAATGTCTTGTTTTAGCAGTAAGAGTTTTCAGAACACAAAAGAACTGGAACCTATGTTGGCATCATGTCTTTTCAACTGATCAACATTACTGATTCAAAATAATAGATGATTATTAATTCAGATATATTTAAGCAAGTAAAATCTACCTTCACAATTCGCTAAAAAGATTGTTTATCTTACTCTAATCTGTTTTCTGAATGACTGACTTGGATCACTATTAAACACCAATTTACTCAAACTGGTATCCTCATTTAGGTTGGTAGTTGCATACTTGTACCCTACCAGCTTTCCTCGGGTGCCTGCTGTATTTGATACTTTTGGGTAACTTTCAACTAAACCAATCATTCAATCCACTAGGGTGGATTCTTCTATTCTGATGTATAAAAAGCAGCAAACTTTTTTTTCCTTTTTTTTTTATTCAATTTGTTGTGGACAAAAAGCTTTAAAAAGATTTCTTTCAATTTTCAGTTGATCAAACACTGGGAAGCCTTTCTCCCTGAAGCCAAAGCAATTGTGTGATAGCAGCAACAACAGAAGCAGCAACTTTTCCCTCTCTCCAGCATTGTGCAGGGTAATGTTGCAAGCCCCCAGGTCACCATTGGACCAATGATACACATGCAGGCGCGCACACACACATACACACAGACAGCTGGCCGGAGCAGACAAACACCACTGTAATTTTTGGCCCCTGGAGGCTCACGGTCATTTTGTACTCTTTGTATAAATGAATCCTGACTCGCTTTCGTACAGACTCTATTTTGTTCTGTTATTGTCAATTGCTTCATGACAAATTCTTCTGATTTTTCTGGTGTTAAACAATGAATGAATAAAGTCTGTTTTAATCTTTACCCATTCTTATTTTTTGTTACTACTCCAATATCAATTTAAAACGATTTCATTTCAACCTTTTAAAAGCTCTTTATTCATCCTTCTGAATTCTTAATCCTTTAAACTTCCAATTGCTGTACATATTATTATATGAACTCTACTTTGGGATTGTCGGACTCTTGTAGGAGGTTATATTAACATTGATATATATTTTTTTTTTTTTTTTAATATCAAGATATGTCCATCGTTTCTCAGTCTCTTTGTACTATGAAGTTAAAATCTAAACATCTTACAAGAAATACGTGTTAACATTCTCTTGGTGGTAGAATAGATTATCTTACTGTCAGATATCTCATTTATACCTTTCTATCACACTATTAAAGAGTACCTAAACATGGGTGAAGCCCAACCAAATTCATCATGCCTACTCAATGAACCTGGAGGCAGGTTTTTTAAAAAAAGTTTTGAGAAAAATACTTCTTTCAGGTTTTAGAGGGTGGTTCTATTTACAGTGTAACTATAATACCCAAGTGGAACCTATTTTCAACCCATATTCTTCAGAGGGTTCAAAGTGAGGCCCTTCCTGTAAGTGGTCAAAAGTGAAGGAACCTTTTCCTAAATTAAAATAGTAAGTTGTAAGAAAAGAAACATGGGAGATCTAGTTATAATGTAATCAAAATACAAAACTGGGCCTTTAGTTTCTGTTTGATATATACATATATGTATATACTCGCCACATAACCCATCCAACGGATGGGTATTTAGCTAGTATCAGATAAAATAAGGGGGTTTCAAATCAGACACAGCAACTTTTCAGATGAAAAATTTGCCTGTAATGTTCAGTGTATATTTCTTTACAAGAACAAGGCACTAAAATCTCGTTTGTCTGGTTTCAGACTCCTTATTTCAAAACTAAATTCATAAAAGAATTTTTACCTGTAATGGTGTCGTGGGCAAAAGAAATTGCATCATTCAATATATATCCTGTTGCACACATCAGAATATAATCATAAAGGAAACTTTTTAGAATTTAGAAAATGTATCAATATTCACTGACTGCAGTTTGCATATGGCAGGCCAAATAATGTTAGTATGCAGGCCAGTCAGGAGATGTGTGAAGCTCTTGAAAACAAACGTAAGACCATTGTGCCACTGTCATCCCTACAGCGGGCATTCAGTTTGGCAGATCTTTATGTAAGATTATCTTTGAGAATTCTAAAATACTTGGCTGTGATTACAACTGAAGTCAATCTCTATAAACATTGAATTAAGGTGCAGTTTCCAGCTCCAGAAAGGAGTAAGACAAGGTGATACCAGCTCACCTAAACTCTTCACAGCCTGCCTCGAGATGATCTTCAGAAGGCTAGACTGGGAGAGTAAAGGAATTAAAATAGACGGCGAGTATCTGAGCAACCTCAGATTCGCAGACGACATAGCCCTTTTCGCAGAGAACCTACATGACCTCCAACTAATGATAGATGAACTAAATGAGGAGAGCAAGAAAGTCGGCCTACACATGAACTTCAGCAAGACGAAGATCATGTGCAACAACCACATTGGAGATAAGAACACTAAGATCGAAATCGAGGACACAGAACTCGAGAAAGTAGACCACTACATCTACCTAGGGCAACGAATCTCCATGAGACCCTCAAAAGAAGAAGAAATCAAGCGAAGAATCACACTAGGATGGCAAGCCTTTGGCAGAGCTAGCTCAACCTTCAAAAATAATAAGATCCCATTAATCCTAAAGAGAAGGGTGTATAACCAATGCATCCTCCCAATAGTCACTTATGGAGCTGAAACATGGAACTTAACCAAGAAACAGACCCGTAAGCTGAGAACCATGCAACGTGCACATGAAAGAATAATGCTGGGCCTCACATGGAGAGACCACAAAACAGCACAACACATCCGGGAAAAGACAAGAGTTAGAGACATCATAGAATCCATAAAAAATCTCAAATGGCGGTGGGCTGGCCATGTTGCAAGAATGGCTGACAATCGATGGACATCACGACTCACAACATGGATTCCCCGAGACCATATGCGCAACCGAGGCCGGCAAAATATTAGATGGAGAGATGAACTAGATAAGTTCAGGAAGTACTGGCTCCGTGACGCCCATGATAGAGAAGTGTGGCAAATCCTGGGGAAGGTCTATGTCCAACGACGGACGCTAAAAGACTGATGATGATGATGATGAACAATGATCTTTAGGGCATCTAGCAAGGTCTTGACTGTTGTATTGCAGGGTAAATAAGTCTTGAATAAGTCTTGAATTTGTATTGATTTCTCAAGAGGTTCCCAAAAAGATGCCTTTTGGATTCCACATATCTTAGCACTCTGTTGAGTCAAGGACCACAGGTAAAGGGGCTCACTAGGAAGAAGAAGCTTTGCCACAATAGATCAGGGATTTCCCGGGCAATCAAAACGGTGAAAATTAAGGAGTCAGGTGAAGAACTGCTGCAAAATAGGCTGTCCCTCAAAGTCAATATATCGACACTCATTCTTGATAAATTCAAGAACATGGGAGAATATATTCTGTGATCTGGTTTGTGATAATGAATTTTAATACTACTGTAAATCTCAAAATGACTACTGGCTTCTAAATCTTTTCTGATCACAGGTTAATTTAGATTCCTACGTTGTTTTCTAAAAAATTTCTTTTCATAAATGTGATACGCTAATTCGCCCACAATTGGTAAATTTCAAAATATTGCTGCCCTGGTTACGAAAGGTGGGTTAGAAGGGATAAATAGCCAAGCACTTATAAAATAACACTTACTACCCAGGAACAATTACATATGAATGGCACTGCTCCTAGTCACAAAAGCCAAGTTTGAAGGGAATGATAGACATTTTCTAAACATTTTACACAATCCATTAGAAAATAATACTTATTACCGAGGAATAAAAATTGTTAGTGTTTTATGGTCAAGTGACCAAATTTTAAAGTTTTCCTGGCACTCAAGAACTCATGGAATATGAAAAAAGTGCCAATAGTTTTGCCACTACAGTGCTGCTGATTTTACAAGTACACAAAATATTACAGACTCAGTAAAAGGTTTCAGTCTATCCCCTTGGGTATTTGAATACTTACTGAATTCCATCTATGTCTTTGCTAGAGTTACCATAAGAAATTGCTATATAAAGATTAGATTTAGTATATCTCGGAATTTTTGAGATGAGGTATTATTATTATTTCTATTGATATTCGGACTATCCTCATCTTGGTTGTTTTTCATACAACGTTTCGGCCGTTGCACTCTACGGCCTTCGTCAGGTATCATCTGGGAGATTTTTGGGAAGTAACGAACTGAACCCTTTATTTATCCGACGGGGGTATATTGACCGTACTCCCCTCTTAGCGTTAGAAGTATTGTTATACTGTCTCACACTAGGATCGAACCTAGAACCATCAGATTACTTTACAGTAATTTGTCTGATGCTGTAACCACTGCGCTGTGTCCATGTGGCCGTAGAGTGCAACGGCCGAAATGTTGTATGAAAAACAACCAAGATGAGGATAGTCCGAATATCAATAGAAATAAAAAAAAGATTAAATTTATTTACCAAAATAAATCATGTAAATTTAAATTTATCAAAATACCAGGCACCCACAACTTTGGCTCCACCTTGTTGTCGTACAATTACAGCTCACATAACCAGTAAGCAAGCCATAACCTTCAATGAAAGACAGGTTTTATTCACAACACCATCAGCTTATTTATCCAATCCTGCACACAAACATATGAGTAGGCCACGACAAAAAAATTCTCTTTAGTCCAAGTAACTGATATTTGCAAGGACATAAGAGCATTGGTTTTTAGGTCAGGACAAATCCTGGGTCATTTGAACTGGACTACACAGATCAGTACCAGGCCTCAGGGGGCAAAACCCCAATTGGCCATACTTATAGCTGGTTTAGACTCAGCATTTAGAATTATGGGGAATCAGTTTTCTAAGCAGGAGCGCCTGAGGCTGTAGCCAGCATAATTTGTAGTTCGATAAATACTAGAGTCACATCTTGATCCAAATTTCAGTTCCATCTGCCAATCTATAAAGCAACTTCATTGGAAGAAACTGAAAGAAGAAATTTGCCAAATGAGCTAAGCAAGACCTTCACTTCATTCTGATAATAAAGAATGATGCAGACATGTATCCTGGCCCTGGGATTTTTTCTTAAATCCTGAATGCTGTACGATGCAAGTGACTTACATAAAACCATAGATGGGTCGCAGAGACGACACACAACAGACTACAACAAGCGTGGGTGCATCGTGTGGCACTGAACGTGTTGAAGCTTCAACTCAGAGTAATCATAACCAGTTAGAGAATCAATCTCTTTACCTGACTGACCACTACACTCCCTGCATACTATAATGATTAGTCAGTGAATATCAGGAAAATCTCTTCTAAAAAATCATATGAAGATTGTTATCTCGACCAAAACCTGAACAAACAATCTGCTTTCATTCTCTACTTGCTAAACAACACTCCTCTTCTTCTCATTAGTAATATGAATTGGATTAAATTTATTCATAAGCCGAGAAACAAGAACGGAATTCTAACGCTGTGTGCACGTACCACTGATAGGGAAACCACAGAAGGGTTGGGGGGGGGCATTGAAAGGTAAACTATTGATAACAAGCATTGCTTGAAGAGAAACTATAAATTATACTTGAAAAAAAATTTTAATCCATAATCCCAGGCATGTGAATGCTGATGACATAATTTTATATCTATCGCAAAAATTGATTAAAGAAAGGAATAAAATGATTGTTCTTTAGTGACCTAGGAGAAAACAAAAACAAAAAAAAAAAAAAAGACATGCACGCACACACACACAACACTTTGGTTAACAGAGGACAGACAAAGTGATTTATAGAGATGTTGGATGCATCTAAGAGAAAATTACAATTTCCATACTTGGAAGCTGTATGATGGTGAAGAGAAAAAGGCCCTAAAGTAGAAAGGTCTCTTCTTAATACTTTCTCAGGCTGTCAACTGTAGCATAAGGCCACATTCATGGAGCACCCAGTGAGGAACACAGTCGATAGTGCAGTAACCAACACTCCATGCGAGGTGCACTCCTGCTTGAAATTTGAAATAGAATATTGAAAAACCAACAACAAGGAAGAGAATAATAAAAAGGGGTTGAAAATATAAAAGTTGATGAGGAGAGAGGGTAATTACAAATAAACAAAAGGAAATTGATTGACTCTAATTTCAATTTTAATCAGCATAGCCTGCAAGTGGGTCAGAATTATATATCTAAAATTATCTATAATAGATCTTTTATCTTAAAAAAATACCAGCACAAGATTTGGGCATTGTATGTCCCACGATAACCATAGAAATCCCTGAAGAGCACTTGTTTGAGAACTTTGGATCGTGCCTAGTGGTGTACTCATGCAAATTTCCAATGTTGTAGCCCCAAAAATGTGACCAGGAGCCCCCACAGAGAGAAAGATGGACAGACAGAGAGACATACACACATACACAGACATTTAAAGAGAGAAGAATCTGTTGCCCACTTGGCTGGTTGGTCGGGCTATTTGTAGGTCTATGATGATTCAATATTACATAATCCAAAATGTGGAGAAATTCAAGTAGTGTGCTTAGAAAATCTTGGAAAACAATGCATACAATATATTCTTGATCTTGATCTGTTTGAGATTTCTCATTGATATCACAAGATTATTACGCACGAAATTCTGGAAAGACATGAATAAATGAGCTTAGTGGCATGAGTTCATCTGTAAAATATATTTTGAATCGGGAAGTGAATTCTGTATACGTCTGCATAATTATTGTAGTTGTTTTTTCACAATATCCTAAATTGAAACCAGAGCTGGTAAACAGATTACTGAACAGGATTTTTTTTCTTCCATCCCAGAGTATCACAAGGAAATTAGGTTCAGCCTTATGTGTACTGAGAAACACACACATTCTCTCTCATTTAATTAGAAACCTTCAACCAAAACTGTCAACATAGGTTTCTTCAGTTTTCAAGTTGGTTTGGCTAAGTTATGTTTAGAAAAAAGGCTTTTTTTTCTTGAATTCTCACGATTTGCAATGTATGTTTATGCTAAATAGGTCTCTAGTTCGTGCCCAACTACATTTATAGTGATCCAACGAAAGGCAAGAGAAGTGAATTATTCCTTGGTTACCCTTTTTCCAATTGTTTAATAAATAACCCAAAATCCTGACATGTTGCCAAATAATGACATGTTGATGGTTTTTATTGAGTAACTAACCAGACCAGTATATACATTATTTTTATTTTGAGGTCACTGGCCATATGCCAACATTTTTTCATCATTAATTTCATTTAGCATCATTATGTATCAGGCATGATATCTACGTCATAAACAGCCGAGTTTTATTAGTCAAAGCAAAATAAATAATTTACTTTTGGAATGATAAAAAGAATATTATACTGTATCAAGTGTTAGAAACCATCAACCAAAACTGTCACCAAAACTATAAATGTACGTTTCTTCATTTTTTTTAGTTGGTCTGGCTGGCAATGTATGTATACATGTATGTCAGTATACATGTATGTATGTATCATGCGTAAAGGCTGCACTGATGGAGCTAGATGACTGAAAATTTAGGTATTAACAACTTATTATGTCTAAAAAAAAAAAAAAAAAACAAACAAAAAGTTGTTTTTTCTTGAAAAAAAACTCTCCCAAGCCCTTGAGGGGGGGGGGGGCTTCAATTTACAATTTAGGTTTATGCTAAATTGTTCACTTAGTTTGCAATCGGCAACATTCATACTCGTTTTTTGAAAGCTTTTTTCAGTGACCAGCAAAAAGCAAGAGAAGTAATTTATTCATTTTGACCATTTCTTCAATTTTTTTACAATATGCCAAAACACGAATGAGTTGCTTTCTTATTTTTAATCAATCAATTAATCTACTTTATTTGACTAATGATGGTCAGGTACAATCAATCTAGGTAATATTTTCCTAGTCATATTTGTAGGCCAAACAGGAATCATCTCCCATTGAATTTGGTGACACCACATTCTCTACCTCTGCTAATAAAGTATTAGGTGTTCAATCGTGTGCACATCTACAAAGTTCTCAATTAATTTCAATGAAATTGTGTTGAAGGGTGGGTTATTCGATTTGGGGCAGATCCAAGAACAATTACCTCCCCTACATGTACACATCACACAATATCTCCAGAAGTATTTTGTGAAATTTTGTGGAAGAGGTAAAAAAAAAGTGAAATCCATGAAATATTTCACAGTTACCGCACCCTCCCTGCACTGGAGCTATATATGTACACTATATCTCCAAAAGGTTCTCAATGAATTTCAATTAAATTTCCTCAAAAGGTAGGCCATGAGGTAAGGATCCAAGAATTTTCTTTTTTAAACAGTGAGATATTTTCCACACATTTATGCATTCTCCTATGTTTGTCCATACAATATCTTCGAAAGTTCTCAATGAATTCCAATAACATTTTGTCGGGGGGGGGGGGTACAGAGCTGAGGAAAAAAAATTGACTAAATTTTAAGGAGGATCCAGGAATTTTTAGTCACCCCCCCCCATGCATCATGACTATTTGTAAACTGATTTTCATTCAGTTTCTAGTGCCGATGGGGTTGGCAAAGGTACACCCTCAGTGCTTTCTACTTGTCTATTCTTTTTTCCTTTGAATCGGGGGATCCTAAACCATTTTTTAGCAGCAACACCCTCATTCACAGAGGAAATCTTCCCAATTCCAACCTGTATTGTAAATATTCAAAAGAATACCAAAACATTTTTAACTTTTGAAGAACTATAAAAGTGAACAGCTTTTTGGTTGGAAGATTCTTTAATGAAAGCAATATAAGGTAGCAACATCAAATGCTTGGCACACAGAGTTTATAGATATCATCAATGCAGTCCCGTGTTGTGGTGTCTGGTAATCTTTCAAGAGTGCTACAGGTAAGTGTACCATGTGTTTACCTCTAGAGAGTGTAGTACACATGTATACACACATTTACACATTTTTGTACACACCTACATAATGAGCAATATCACAGAGCTGCTTTGTAAAATAATAATAGAAAGTGTTGCTGTTGACTCATCACCCAGCAAAGAGTTAAGAAACTAAGCTTTAAGTCAATGAAAAAAAAAAAATCTAGTTCAAACTACTAAATACCAACAGTTACGATACCACTAGAAGGGAAACATACCTGTTTCCTGGGGCCATCTGACCTGGTGATATTATGAAAAGGTCACAGAACTAAAATGTCACCATCTCGTGAGGGACCATCTGAATTAGCAGTAAAGTTATGTCATATGACCTTGTATGTTGGTTGCACAACGTTATAACGTGACTTTTGTCCTCATCAAAGGAAAGTTATTCACACCAACATAATTTTCAAGACATAAAACAATACATAGAAAAATGAAATTCACTAAATTTAAACAATTTCAAATTTCAAAGAACCAATTATATACTTGTTAGATTTTAAACATACTAAAAAATAAAGATAAAAATTTTACAAATATCCAGGATAATTGATAAAATTTTATGAAACTTTTCTATTTTTCAGTTTTCTCCATTTCAGTGAGAAATTAAAAATAATCCTGAGATAGCTCATAATAAAATCACTTTTCATTTCCAACACAGAAAAATACTGCCACATTATGATTTAGAAGAACAGTTAATTAAAGCTTCAAGAATTATACTTTAATAGTCAAGCCCTGAACTTCAAAGAAATTGTACTTTTCATTTAATTCATACAGAAAAATAACACAGCAACAGAATTGGAAAAAAAAAAAAAATGCAATATCAGCCCCAATAGCAGTAGTGTAGTGATATTACCAGCAGCCCAATGTGTTTGCACAACCCCCTTCCTCTCTTTCTCTATGCTTTAATGTGCTTGAAAACCGACTAATGAACCAAGTGACACAGTCTTAATATCATCTTTCAAAAAAGAAAAGAGAGAGAGAAGTTGGCATTTATTTTTCAAAATATCTAAACCTAAAACTGGCTGAAGAGTGTTAAATCACTTTTAAAATAGCAACAATATTTAAAACTAATTTTTATGATTGGATGAAAAAATGCATTTAATAGCAGGTCTGCTAATTTGTTGTATTGTGTACATATCAAAAATGACCCTCATGCTAAAATGTTTTTAATATCCAATTGAAAATGGAAGAACTCATAATGTACTCACTAAATTCAATCTTTTTTGATACAAAATCAGACACTCAACAAAAGAGAAAATTCATTTTAATTCTATTAGAAAGTTTAAGCTAAGTTAACAAAAGCTCACTTTTTACAACAAAAAAGTTTTTGGAAAAAAGTTTCTTTAAATATCTCTACAACCAAAATTCAACAGTTTCAATTTATCGTAAAACTGATGTACATTTCCAACCCACTGTGAAAAAATTTATGAAAAGCGCCTAACTCCAAATCTGAACTATCTAACACTAATTTTGTTTATTTGTTTGTGCCCTCTAAGCAGCCAAAATGGTTCATCAGAACCAGAGGGTCTGGATTAAGGTACCTCTATAATGCACTGACTTACAGAAGGCAAAAAAAAAATATCTTGGTGATCTGCAACATTATAAAGGTTTCAGGGAGGTGGTATTTTCTATATAACTATAATGCTGAACTAGACCCAGAGTTTGTGTCTGTCGAATGAGAACATGATGAGAATACAAAGTCATAATTATGTATTGATAGAACATTTATTGTAATCACACTCAATCTTGAAAAGATTTTTTTTTCTTCTTCATACTTCAAAAAAAAAATTGGTGTAATTTACTTTAACATGATTTCATATTCAGATGACAGTATTTTATTTTGTTCCTTTTTTTACTTGTTAATCATCGTTCTGAAACATGAATTTTGGGGTGGAGGGGTAAGACGGTTCTATTCATAGTGAACTGTACCCTCTCTTTCTGTCAAACAAAACTACGGTGCTTAAGTATCTTGGTTACTTATTTTCACTTCGAAATATCATTTGCCCTAAGCACTATTCATGGGGTGGGTCTATTAATGTTTATTATACTGCTGAACTGGACCCTCACTTGCCATCTATTGTACAAAACTACACCTTTGAGGATTGTTACCTGGTTCAATTTCATTGAAGAAATCATTTTCCCTGAATATGAATTTTTCAAGTGATGATGGGGAGTCCTATTTACGATATAAATATTCTGTTGAACTGGAACCTCTCTTTCCATCCATCATACGAAACTACAGCTCTGAAATCATAGCAGTTCCCTTTATCTTTTTATGGAGAGATCATTTTTTCCCCGAACACAAATTTTGTGGAGAGGGTGGGGGGTATTACTACAATGCTAAACTGGACCCTCTCTTTCCATCCATAGTAAAAAAAACAAAGAGAATTACAGCTCCGAAGTATTCCTGTTATTTCATTGAGGAATTATTTTCACACAAAACAAGTTTCATTTTTCAAAGGGTACTTTTCATGGTGTAACTATACTGCTGAACTTCATCATACAATACTATGGCTTTGCAGTCCTTCGATTACTTAATTTCATTGAAGAAATTTTTCCAAAACACTATGGGAGGGGAGGGTTCTATTTACGGTGTAAGTATATCACAAGAATGGACTCTCATTTTCTCTACTAATTTGAGATATTTTCCCAAAACACAAAATGGGGGGGGGGGGCTATTTACAATGTAATTATATAGCTGAACTGAAAACCCCCTCTTTCTGTCCATCGTATGAAATTACAACTTTGAAGTATTTTGGTTACTTCTGTTTGCTTCACTAAAAAATCATTTTTCCAAAACAAGAATTCTAGTGGTGGTTCCATTTACAATGTTACTGTAATGCTGAACTGAATCCTCACTTTCAGTCTATCTAACAAAAACATGGCTTTGAAGTATTCTGGTTATTTCCCTTTACTTCATTTAGAAATCATTTTTTCAAAATGCGAAATTTAGGTTTGGAATCGAGATATCTCTTAAATGTGCTAGCTCTAAGAATGCAACTAAAAAATAATATTGTGGGGTCAGCGTTCACGCTCGCACCAATGTGACCCAGTAGGTCACAGGATTGTCTGGTTGCTATTAAAATTCATTAAGATTAAAAGAAATTACTTTTTTTTCCACAAATGAAAAATATTGGTTCATGTTAATTCAAGTGAATTACATTAACAACTAAAATTAATGCTCAAACATTTCAAAATATCTCAATTGTTCAGTTTGTCTTTTTTCATGTTCTGAAGATTTATACAACAGATCAGGGAAAAAATGCAACTGTTGACTGAAAGTGCACATCTGTAATTTTGAAAGAAGACTTTATCATTTCAAGAATAGTATGGACTAGTGAATTCATTCTTTTTGTTGGCCTCTTTCCATGAGAACCTTACAGCTGGAGACCGCAGAATGAAGGATTGTAAAAGCAACAGAAACAACAAGGAAAAAAAAAAAAATTAATGCTCCTGTGCCAGATAGTCAACTGGATTAATATCCTGGTACATCTCTGGTTAGGACAACGCTTGAAAAAGTTCCCATTTATCATTATTTATTTCACGTTAAGCTGCTGTATCTATCAGTATTCACTAACAGCCAACTGATTTGCTGGGGTGGGTGGGTGGGGAAAGGCTCAACAGAATTTTGAGATATGATCATTGTTATATTCTATCAATACACTATCATATATATATATATATATATATATATATATATATATATATATAAATGTATATATCTTAGGATTAAGTGCACTTGATCTTTAAAAAGTTCAATTTTAACGCGTTACTTCCAAGTTTATAAGAAAAAATTGAAATTGGGGATAAAAAAAAAAGGAAGAAAAAAAGTCTTTCCAACATGAATATCTGTTCAATATATATCAAGAACAAAAGTTCTGTCTTTTTTCTTTGTACTGATATGGCAACAAATCCTGCTGTTACAGTGACAAAGAACTTGGCAAACAATTCTATCTTAGTCATATGACTGTTCATTGTCATTTGAAGTTTGGAAAAGTGTCAAAGGTTGGAAATTGGATACTTCTTGACCTGTCCATAGCAAATCACCAGCAACATGCCGATTGTAGAGAGTCACAACATTTTTAGTAGCTTCAGCCACTTTTTTTGGACTGAGTTATTATTGAGGATGGGAAATAGATCCTCTTTTATAATGTTAAGCACCATCATCAGTCACTCAGTTCAAATGATTGTGCCCCAGCTGGCTCGAAAACTTTGTTGAGGGTTTGCAAGGATATGCAAAGAATCATCCATTATAAACTTTCAAACAATGATTGAAGTCACAAAAAAAAAAATTTACTTCTGACAATTTCAGGAATTGAAAACAGCTTTGGAGAGAAAACACCTATACCTAGTGAATATAAAACCAGTCTTTCTTCCTCATGATAATGCACATCTTTATACTATTCGAGTGAAAAAGAGATCTTATAGAGTCATCCAGTAGGAAGAAAAAATTAAATAAAAGATTCATTCACCATACTCTCCTGACCTTGCTCCAACTGATTATCATTTGATACCAGATTTCACAAAACAATTTTGAAGAACAAGACTCATTTCAAGAGAAGCGGTTGAAAATTAAGCTCTTTCTACAGGTCTAAAATCAAATGAGTTCTACAAGTCAGTATCAAAAAACCTTGTTGGGAATAAAGTGATCAGAAGTGAAGGAAAGTATACATTAATGATTATATCTTTGAATCAACACAACATTTGTATTTCCAAATGAATTGGAGCATTGGACAGAATTTTTTTGTAACATTAATAGTAAGCTTATCCCAAAATCTTTTAGGATAAGCTTAGTATCTATTAGTCAAAATCTTGACCAAATTCTTCACATCAGATTAAAAAAAAAGAAAATACCTGACCAACCAATTTCAAAGTCAAACACCTACTGTAGCACAATGTTAAGCGAGTTTGTTTGGCATATTAATTAATTCACTAGTGTAGTAAGTTCATACTGGACAACTCATAACGATCTGTGAGCCAGACTAAGTGAAGTTCAGTTAATAACTAAGTATCACCATACTGTGGTAATGTTACACTATGCAAGACTAAGATTAGTAGTTCAGAAAATAAAACGTTCATTTTTGGGGCTAATGCCAGACTGAGCTAAAGTCTAACTATTTTGAAGTATTAACACTCATTTTAAACAGCAGATAATGACTAGATCTCTTCAGCTCTGTTTCCAGGGTTATTCACAACTAGGGAAGCTTTACAATAAGGCGATAGGGCCTGGTTTCTAGGGATCATAAGCTAAGATGCACCTCCTCATTAAACTTATAAGGTAGGGTCAGGAGTATGCCCCAACACTTACAGTAAAAGCCAATGAGGCAGGACAATTTTTGCTTTTACTCACACATTTGAGGGCCTACGTTAAATCTGACCTTGTGTCATATTTGCAACCAAGGGGAGGCAAAATAATGAATTTGGTAAATAAATTTGGTTATTTTTTCATTTTCAATTTAATGTAACTTTTATTCTATTCAAGCTATGTAATTTTTTTTCAACAGATTTCAGAATGATATGCCTCTTTCAAGACATAATTACTGAACATTTTGTAAATGTAAATAAACCTTTTCCTCGTGGATTGAATAGGTTTTAAAATTATCAAATTCATTTCACAGATTTACTTTTTTATAGGTTAACAGAAAATTTGAGTGTGGTTGTTTCTACTTTTGATATTTACTAATCTCAGATTAGTATGGCACAAGGCCAAAAAGAGGAAAAACGGAGATAGGAAGATTGTGAAATGCCAATCTTTCAAGTGGGAATGGTTGGTTGCATTGAAAATCTGTCAAGATCCAGGCTTTTACCTGTGTTTCACTGGCTGGGTTATCAGTGTTTTGTACCTGCCCATACAATGTTCACTCCGAAAACTATGAGGACAGGCAAAATTTTTTTATAAGTAATGAGTTGAGATTAAATTTTACAAGCCCGGGTCAAGGCTGCTGTGAGCCTAGTGAATGCCTAGGCTAGCACTGGTCTTGCACTGCCATTATTGTGCTCCTACACAGACTTCTGGTACCTATGAGTATTTTGTAACAGATGTTGGAGCATACAACAGGGAGGTGCGGCTAATGAAAGGGATTCATAGAAACCAGGCTCATCTTTATTAAAACATTGATTTCATTTTCATTTAGTATCAGTTGTTAGTTAAGCCTTAAAAAGAAGTCTATATTCCACCCATATATGAATAAATTATCTTTACTTTTGGATATTCTCATTTATATTGATTTTCAAGTTTCAAATTGAAGACAAGCTAGTAAAAAGAAATGTGCGATTTCGAAAAATGTTATTTATGGTTTTTTCTCTGATAATTGTACAAAGTTTTCATCAAAATTTTTCTGAAAGATCAAGTTGGAAAAAAGAAAAACAGGTGAGTCGTTAATCATATAAAAATGTTCAGGCAAAATTTATTTCATCTGTACACATAATGAATTTGGTTCAGATTTAGAAAGTCCATTTTCTTATTTTCAACAAGGATTAAATCAGTTTCCCCATTCATGTCAGAATATTTTTGGAAGTCAGCATTAAAATTTATAAACCAACATTGTTTTTTTTTGTTTTTCCAAGTCCAAATGAGTATAAAATGCAAAGAGAACCATTGTCCTTAAAGAAGAATTTCCTGGAATTGAAAAATTTTTCAAACAGCGAGAAGAGGCTCTAGAGGTTCAATTATACATACCACATAGATATATTTCTTTTTTACATTTTGAGAGCAAATTTTGTCTTGTTTTACATAGGGTACAAGTAGTGTTGGCCCTCAAAAGAATGGTGGTCCCTCCTGCATTTTCATATCCCATACTCTAATAACTGTGGTCGCAAATAACACTACCCTAACATCATATTAAAACAGGCATATCTTTCTGTTATAATGGAGTATGAAATGAAAAAATGAAATAATTCTACTACTAGCTCTAATATCCAAGACAAAAGGCAACAGTCAAAAGGACAACACTGCAGTAAGATTATTTCAACTGAATTTATACTTATTGAGCAAATTAGTATTTTTTGGTAAAATCAATTGAATAAAAGTTTTGTGATTTTACTTTTTTATTTCGCACAATATGTCACAGTTATTACAGAATAATTTACAACTTAATTTCTTTTTTAAACATACCTTGGTAATGTTGTTCTTTACACCGGACGCGATTGTAACTTGCTGTCTTTTTGTCTGGATGCTTTTTGACCGGTCATTCGGCACATTTCTCAATAGTATATTGAATTGTGACATAAATCAATTTTAATTAAAATTTTAAAATCATTTCAACGCTTCAAATTGTTTGTTTTTAAAAGGAATTAATGATTACTGCTTGGAAATCGGGACCACAGTCATTGTAATGTGGGATGCGAAAATAGAAGCAATTTAAGTACTATCTCAGTATGAAGGGACCGAATATCTTTTTAAGGACTGCACTTTGACTTGAAACACGAATCAAACAGAAAAAAGCCACAGGCAAATCTAACAGAATTATTTCTTTTAGGGGGGGGGTGTTCATCTGAATTTTAGAAAGAACTTTTACATGTTTTAGCATAAAATTCTGAATGGTTCAACAATAGATCGCTCGACACACCTGAATTTGGTTAACAATATTTGACTATCTATGGAAAGATGCATCACGTAGCCATTTTGATATGGGCCATTTTTGTATTGGCAATTCAAAATTGCTAAAAGTGGCTAGATAGCTACTGTGTAGATTTAATAGCCAAGTAACTGTGTATATTTCATTTCCTCTATATATACTTTAATCTAAGACTTTTTTTAAAAAGTGACCAATAAAATTACTAAGAGTCACATTTACAATACGCATGTGTGAATTTTTTTTTCATCTTATTTATATTCAAACAACGGTAATAAAAAAAATTCCAGCCACTTTTAACGATTTAAAACTGCCAATATAAAAATAGGCTACACGATGTGTCTTTTGGGAAAAAAATAGCCAAATATTCAATTAGCTAAAAAAAATATTTAAAAAAAATTTATATATATATAAAAGCGAAGAAACATACACTTGCTATTTTTTTTTTTCACAGGTATTTATCCACCTCACCACGAGGGGTGAAGTGACATCATCATCATCATCATCATCATCATCGTCAACAGCATTTCAATAATAAAGTCCATAAACCAACTCGCCCTTAATATTGTCAACAAAACAATTCGTGTCTCAACTTTCTTCATACTCGATGGGACTTCGTTGATAAGCATTGGTTGACAACTGATAATAAATGTGCATTTTCCAGGGCTGCAGCCACCCTCTCCTTGTCTGCCAACTGTTTATTGACTGCCTGTTCGGAATTATGTGTCCCAGGGGCGATGGTGACAGTCACTTTGAATCTTGTCGGTAACGAACGAAGTAATTTCACACGGATAGACAATCCGATGAGGGTGGCCATGCTACAATGTGGAATCGTTGGGGTAAAAGCAACAGTCACTTCGTTACCTTTATTGTCCACGTAAATATTCTTCTCGTCCACGACATTCAGTTCTTCTAGACTTAAAGGATGTTCAGGGTCGTTGATATTTCGAATCAAGTCGAAAACTTCCCGACTGTCGAATTCATCAATGACACTTTCGTCTTCTTCTTCGGGTAGCAAAGATCTTTCCGTCTTCCTTTGGTAAACGACGGGGTTCAGGTTTTCAAGTTTATCCTTCATGGTTGTTGAGATAGATTTTTTTTTCTTTTGAAGAGAGGAAAAGGTTTATCTCACTTCTACAGTCAAGTCTAGTGATGATGGAAAATTGTAACGGAAATGTTTCTTCCGTGAAATTGTTATTCAAAGTTTAGTTCTGTCACTTCGCGTGTTGCTCTTACATAAACTTGGTCAAAGTGTGACGACAACAGTCGGGTGACTTCGGTAATTATCGGAAAACATCGGCAGGTCGGAGCGGAAAATGACGGAGTATATTCGTACTTTTAAAAAGTACAATCCGAGTTGTTTTCGGGTCACAATTAATCAAGTTCTTAGAATTAGAATTAATGACATTTATTTTGATCAATTCAAAATGGGAAGAATATATCCAGGAAAATCAACGAAGAAAATAAATAATTGCACAACGTCGCTCATGAGAAGGAAAGAAGCAAAGTTTTAGAGCATTTTTGACTTTTCTTTTCAAGTTTTTATTATTCTCTTCTAAAAATGTTCTCTAGAAACATTCATTTATATTTTTTCTAACTTCTTTAATAACTTGCTATATATATGTATATATTTTCGATGTAATCTCCAACTTGTAGCGCGAGGTGTCATTGGCAGAGCCGGTCCAAAGTTCTGGCAACACGGGTAGTCGCCCAGATGGCAAATTTTTATGGGCGCCTAAAATAAGCCGAGGTCGTGACGGTATACTAGACTTATGGTGTTTTAAATCCTGAACTTGAATTTCTGACCAGGGATGTAATAAAAATCAGAAAAAATGCTGGAACGGAGAAAATTGACCAAAATTATGAAACAGAAATGTCTCTAATACAAATGATCATTTCGTTAAATGTACTCATTTGAGAAACCCTGTCCCAGTCAAGAACTCTGCAATTAGTCAAACAAATATGTGCTCTTCGAAAAATATGCATGATTTAATGAAATTTAGATACAATTTTTTCAGAAGTTTGGAGATTACCTCCCTTAGATTAGATACGTGGAAATTACCTCCCTTGCGAGTGTGAATCCAAGTCTGGAACTGAATACGTTATCAGGTAGGAATACCTGAAGACTCTTCAAATACAATGGGAGATCAGAAAATTTCTTGACGTGAAGTCAGATTTTTCAGGAATATCTGACTGGTAAATACTATTGGTGTGAGACCAAGAGAGACAATTGGCAATTAGTATCCATTAGTATATTACATGAATTTACTTTCCTTACCATGAAGGCAGGTTTGATACAATGTCAATTTACTGAGGGGGCTCACATACATATGTGTGAGTAGTTAAGAAATAACAACTTGTGTAGTGAAGGTGCCAGAACAAATACAATGGAGAGGTGCAGTAAGGGGTTTAGCAAGCTAAAGTGTATTTTTAAATTATAGACACAGGAAAAACCATGAATATATTATAATATTTATATATATTCCTATATATTTATTTTTCTCACTGTAAGACATTAATAAGTTAATACTATACTTTGAAGGGTACCAAAGTTCAGCTTGCCCGGGGCATCTAAAATCCTAGGGCTGGCCTTGGATGAGGAGGTGGGGGTTGATAGCTTGGTGGATCACCTCTTGGGCGTTTCAATGCCACACCCTCAATCCAACACCTTCTTATTTCCATTCATCCATTTTACTCTCCCGCAATTAACTCAAGCAGTCCTCCACATCTACCTCTGGCTTGCTAGGCTTGTCGAAGCTTCAGAAGTTGATTGCTGATATTTTTCTCTGAAAACTTAAAGAAAGTTCACTTCCACCTCATTTTACTGTCTCACAAGCCAAGTTCAGCTGTTTTCCTTTAGTGAATATCTTTGTTTTGCTCCCTACCCTTCTTCTCTCTTCCTCTCCCTATGGTCTGTGTGTAGTGATTCTATTTTCAGAATCTCTCCTCTCCTTTCCAAGTAAATTCCTCTGTTTCTAAAATGGGACAGACAGATGCTTATTATAAAATAATTTGCCAGCAAAAATGATCCAGGTTTAACAGGAGTATTCTCGGGTCTACCAGCAATTCCTCCAAACTCCCTAGCTGCATGGCTTGAGATTTACAAGAGTAATCACCTATTATCTATAATACCACCATATTGGATACTATGTTGTGGAGACCACACAGATCGCTCCCCAATCAAAAATGAAAATGAAGGAACAATATATCTTTCTGTCCAAGCTTGAGAAGTGTATTAGCCAGAATTATTTGTACCAGATAAGATAAAGTGAAACTCCAGTAATCTAATCAACTAAAATCTTTACTGGAACCAAAATGCTTAGGGAGTTTCTATAAGTTTTATTTGTTATTGTCTCCATTAGGAACGGATTCATGATATAGTATCAGAAGGTTCCCACAGATGAAATAAGGTGCATGCTTACTACTACTCAGCTGAAAGATAACATCCATGCTTCCTTCCAAGTCGGGGGAAAAAAGCTCGTAAGCAAAAGAAAGAATATGAATATGCATAATCACAAAGGAATAAACAGTTTCCTCATGTAAGATAAATCTTTTCAATGTGTGAACTAAAAGTCTGTAATCCAGGTACTTCGCTTGTAATTGAGCTGTTGCATTGTTATGTACACATGTTATTTGTCAAACAGATTTGGCTGGGACTGTCCTGTTATCTCTTAGCTTCCACTGACTAAAAAATGTTTTTGTTTTCTAGGAACTTTAGGCTTTTTACAGGGAAATCTTGCCATTTATGGTAAAAGGGGATAATTTTACTGGAAAAAATGTTTAGCCTTCAGCGAATTCTTGGGTGTGTTTTGTTTCCTAATTTAGTTATTGTCGTTTCGGGAAATTGAGAATTTATTTTTATTTTTTCACAATTTGTAACATCGAATAATATGGCTCAGAGTGCACTTGTGATACAATGTGTCATACACCACTGATGAAAATTCATTTGACCTTTTTGGTCATTTTTTTTTTATTTGATAATATTTCTTTTTTTCTAGGGGAGAGAGTACATAGGAATGAGTCTTAGGGAGTTGAATGCTTCTGCTATGCACATTTTCTGGTAATCAATAAGTAAACTGTCCAACTGGGAAGTGTCTTTCTGGTATGCCTAAGAATTACAACAAATAAATTTGAAAATAAATATAATGAGAACTTAGAAGGCAAACTTGGCTGCTCAAGGGTCAGACTCCGTTGCTTCATTAAAAATTTAAAAGGTAAACAAAACAGAATTAATTTCTCTGTATAATATTATTCCCAAACTATGTATCTCATTTCAACTCCTTTAATAATAGTTCCTATAAAACTTCTGCAGAACAAGCCAACCTAGGTTGGGCTTTAGAAGTGGGAGTGAATGTGTCATCAGTTTTTGCATACGTCATTGTGAAAAGAAATTTTCACCAAAAATGAAAAAATATATAATCTGGTCAATACATAAAAATAATATACCAGAAATTGGATGCTCCCCCCTTAAAAAAAATACAGAGAACTCAACGCGATTTGACACATGACGTCATGAAATCTATTTCTTTTCCAGTCTTTCTATTATTCATGTCGTAAATTCAGAAATCTTAAATTCCAGATCTGACCAATTACATTAATAAAATCAACCCTTTAGCAGTTTGAAAAATTATCGCAAATTAACATTGATTTATCATTTGCTTTGTACATTCAATGCAAGTTTCACAACAATGATTCCAACACAAACCGCACTTTACAGAATACAAATAATGATACACATACTCAGCTCGCAAGTATAAGTATCCACTTGTGGTTCTGTTAAATCAAAATAAAGAAAAATTTTAAAAAGTATGAGAGTGTTGCAAACTAATTATCGTAACCTTACTGTGTGATCACTAATCATAGCCTCGTTTAAAGCTGATTCAATCCAATCAACTCAATCTCCAAACTAATTTTTCATGAATCATAAACATACCCCATTGCACTGATTTTAGAAAAGAAGCCATCCAATGTTTTTGTAAATAATAAACTATATAACAAAACCCCCTTGAATTGTCTACCTTTGTTCTTTGGGGAATACAGAATCGACCAATCAGCACTGAGCAAATGAACAGTCAGTAATCTGATATTCAGAAAATTCAATAAAACCAATAAGCAGAAGGATAGAATAACATACAGAATAGTAATGAAAACTCATCTCAGTTGCTTCCCATCCCTTTGACTATGGTTTTGCCACAAAGGTATTTACAGGGAAGAGAGAATGTAGGCAATGATGTATAAGTTTCCATCAGGATAATTCAATGTTGAATTTTTTTTCAATTTAAAAACCCTCCTTAAAACCACAAGCATGGAAAGTATTAGGTTGAAGCAAAAGTTTCCAGCATCTGACATTTTTCATGCTTATAAATTCATAACATCATTCTCTCATCTAAGTACTCCTCTGAACTTACACTACCTTTCAAATAAATTCTATACTCCATCACAAAAGAATCTTTCTGGTTTTGATTTGGAGAATTCTTCGTATCATGAAATTTTTGGATTTACTCCTCAGACAAGGAGTGAAAACAAGTGATAGTCAGAAGCTTACAGGTCTGGAGAATATATAGTACGTGGAAGAACTTCCCTTCCTAGTTCTCTGACTATTTGCTACATAGCATTTGCAACACAAAGAGACGTTTTCATGCAGTTAAATCACCAACCAACTCCCTCACAAAGAAGAAAATCATTTTCATACCAGATTTGTCATGGTTTCTTCTATTAAAAAGCGAACATATTTCTTTCATCAAAATCAATTCATAAACAATTTTTTTGTATTTTTTAGTCACATATCACTTTTTTTGGCAATGAGACATGTTTACTGCTGCTATGAGCTAACACAAATATGTTTTGGCTTCTCCCTCGCATCATCATCAGTCTGTTAGCATCTGTCATTGGACATAGACCTTCCCCAAGATTTGCCAGACATCTTCATCATGGACATTGCAGAGCCAGTACTTTCTAAATTTATCTAGCTCGTCACGCCATCTCACTTTCTGTTAGCCACAGCCTTGCAACTGATCTATGTTATGAGTCGTGATGCCCTGCATTTATCAGCCATTCTTGCAACATAGCCAGCCCGTTGCCATTTGAGTTTTCTAACAGTTTCTATGATATTCCTGACTCCTGTCTTCTCTCTAATATACTGTGCTGTCTTAGAATCTCCCCATGTGAGGTTGAGTATGATTCTCTCATGCACGTTGCATGGTTCACAGTTTGAGGGTTAATCTTTTGGTTAGGTTCTATGTGCCAGCTCCATAGGTGACTATCAGTAGGATACATTGGTTGTGTACCTGTCTTTTTAGGACGAATAGGATTTTCTTCAAGGACAAAAAGTGAGTTGGGTGGAAAATGATTATTCTATTACCATTTTTTCCAAAGCATTTTTAACCATTATCAATTTTTTCACAGTCTACCTTCATCTTGATTTAAGTAATGAAAAGAATCAATAAAAATCAAGGCCAGCATTGCACGACAGTGAGTAAACTGCATAGATTGGAAGTGAAGATTTAGATCTGTGTTAATTCTTTGTTAGGTAAGAAGAAATAAAGAACGTTTGTTTTTCAAGATGTCATCTATTCTGAAGTTCTGTTTTTTTGGTGGGCAATGACAGGTATCCCTGCTAGTTTGAGGTAGAGAATTCCTTTAGAATCCAATCAAACAGAAAAGAACTTTGCCCCAATCAATTGATTCTATTTGGGTTGTTATGTTGAAGGCGTCCTGGATATGGCCAAAAACTTCTTCCTTAGGGATTATCATAATAAATCATTGCCAGTGATTATCTTTTCCCAAAGTGACTCTTTCCTGTGTTGATCAAGATGAGAAAGACTAATATCCCTTTCTGTAAGTTCATATAGAACTCATTTTCCAAAGGCTTATAAACCATGTACTACAGTTGATTGATAAACTGGAAAATGAAGAGCTGAGTAACTGTCAGAGACACTTCTCAGATCTCCTTGATAGTCTGCAAACAGAACATTCACAGGTACACATTGAAAAAATTATTTGGATTAATTCAGATTGCTGAATTCAAAACTGAAAAACATTTTTTCTTTCATCACATGCTATTTTCTCAGGAAACACGTTTTCTAGACGTAGGTTTTTGCAAAATTTTGTACTATAAATGTAGGTATATTGAGAAAATTGATATACTCATTTTTTGGTTCTAAATAGAAAAATGAGGATCATTTTCTCCTCGTGTAATATTTAAGTATAGAATTTAAAATGTCTTTGAAATAAGTTATCGGTATGTATTGTACAAAATTCTATGAAAACCTAGATTTAAAAGTAAAAAAATATAAACATTTGGTAGAATAAAATATTACTTGAAGGAGAAAAGGATTCTCATTTTTCAATTCAGCACCCAAAATAATGGAAACAATTTTCTCAATGTATCCACGTTGTGCAGAATTATGCAAAAACCAACATCAAATCCCATTTTCTCAGGGAACACGTTGTGTGATCAAGGGAAAGGGTTTTCACTTTTTAATTCAGTGACCAAAATACATAAAAATCAATTGAAATAATCCAAACAATTTTTAATGACTTTAATTTTGTTGACCTATGTAACAATATGACAGTAACAATAAAAATAAAACAGTCTTTTTGAGAGTGGAAAATATTGGTGAGACTAATGATGGTGTAATAATGTATATCTCTTATCTGCTTATTGTTTTAGGCAATTTTTGTTCCAAATGATTTTCATTAATCAGGTATTCTTCATAGCAATATGATGAGCATATCTGACAATATGCAACCAAACAACAAATCAGAAGCATTCAATATCAAAGGACGTAATTGACATGTTTGCTACTTTACATGTCAAACAACATTAATTATATGTCCCCTTTTTAAAATTTGCACTGTGTCTTCATTTTGCCCTCTGCACACTAATAACTTCCAACAATGCTATTTAGTCTCAGTGGAATCCCCATTGTTCTACTCTTAGCCAACACACATCAGCAAAAGAAATGTTGGCACTGAAAGTGTTGAAGACATTTTGCCAAACTTATTTCAGCACTTGTCAAGCAACATCACTCTTTCCGAAAAAAATTAGAAAAATGATTCTCCAAATCAGTTGTCTTGACAAAATCCTAAATCAATTCAACCCTATAAAAACTCAAAATTTCCATTTAAACCCTGGATAAGGCAGACAAGGAAAATCCTTATCCACACATGAAACTTGAGTTTTAAACAATATGGATAATTATCTTGATCAAAGATATGAATTTAAATGCTGGAAATCTGCTATTCAAAAACTAGAAATGGAAACAAGATTCTATAAAATGTGCAGAAAAAAAAAAAAAAATTCAAATCTTCAAAATCATATTCATAAGACTTACATTGACTTCATAAATTCATCAATTATGACAAAATATCCAATATTCATCAACATGTTTCATAGTAAACAGAATAAAAATTATCATTAAAGACATTAGATGTATCTCCATGATAACTTTCTGAAAATACTAGAGATATTCAGAAAAATGCCGCAGAATTTGCATCTTCAACTTTAACCTTTATACAATCTTTTGTGTCAATTTGAAAAATACTTTTTGTAGTTGCATTGCTATGTACATCAAAACATTTAAATTGGAATAATAAGTTTGGGGCATCAAATCAGTTGTATCAAGGAGGGTTCCATTTTTGCTCAATTGGAAGAGGAAGAATCCCCTCCCCCCAAAAACAAAGACCACACACACACATTTTTTGTGTTTTCCATCAAAAATGAAAAGAAATGAATTTTTGATAAGTATTTTATTATCAAAATATTAGAAAAAAAACAAAACAAAAAAAACTTACAACACATAATAGTTTAGATTGCATTGTTTACATGATAAATGTTTCGTTTTGGGAATTACATCAGTTATGTGATAAACAGACACGCTCTCTTTACCATCATTACAATAAAACAAATCATCCTAAAAATAAAATTGTAAATTTAAAAGATTCAAAAAAATTCAAGTGATTAGTCTCTGGGGAATACCCATTGTTCTATTCTTAGCCTACATACATCAGCAAAAAAACAAAAACAAACAAACATTGATACCAAATGTGTTGAGAGAAAGAAAAAAAAAAAAAAAAAAAAACTGTGCAAAATTTTTATTTCAAGTCAAGTCACGTTACTCTTTCCAAAATAATTTGAAAAAAAAAAAAAAAAAAAAAATGATTCTCCAAATCTGCTCGTGTTAACAAAATCCCAAATCAATTCAATCATATAAAAACTTACAATTTTCAGTTAAACCCTCAAGAGATGAACAAAATACTTGGTTAATTTTGACTATTTTTTTTTTTCCTACCTTCACCTTATTTTCGATTGCTTTTCATCACAACTTTGAATCGGACTGTAATCCTATGGCAACTATTGAACAGCAAAATGGGAAAATAAAGAGCAAGCCCACAGTGAGAATCAAACTCACAACTACTAGCCAGAGGGGGTCCAGTATCCACCTGGCCGCTTCTAATTCTATGAATATCCATGGGGACTTTATAGTTAAACGGTAGTGGATTTTGCACCCTAAACCCAACTCTTTACAATCGATATTCCAAGCTGCTGATGTTGACAATTGAGACCTAGCAGTCTTTTAATGCAACGATATTGTTAATTTCTCAAATTTTATACTAGGATGAAGTATGGAACATTATTATTAATTTTGACGATTTTTTTTTTTTTTTAGATCCATCCAAATTTTCAGTTGCTTTTTATCTCAACTTTGAATCAAACAATAATCCTACGGCAATGATTAAACAGAGAAAGCGGAAAATGAAAAAAAAAAAAATGAAAAAGATTAATCCTGATGTACACAAGGAAAAATACAGACTTTCAGTAATTTTATAAGGAGCTTAATGATAATTTCATAATAGAAAGACATTGCAGAGCTTCAAAGTGATAAAAAGAAGGGGCATGATTTATGAGCAATTTTAAGAAAATTTAGTTTCTTCTAATGAAAGAAATATTGATAAAAAAATTGCAATGAAATGTAAGTTGAAGAGAAACTTTTTTCTTGCTTAAAAAGACTAAATTTGCTTTTCTAAGTCCCTAATCTTTTTTTGCACCACAGACCGGTTTAATATTGATAACATTCTTGTGGGTTGGTCGACAGGTGATGGAGTTGTCACAACCAAAATACAGATGATAAGTCATCTGTAAGTCACTTATACGTGGCTAATAAACCCTTTTAGATACAAAACAGTTTATTTAATAAAATTTGATATTATGTTCAAATATATAAAGAAAATTTTTTTAAAAAGTTTTGTGCATTGACAACTGAAATGTTTTTATCAAATTCATTTCATCTTTATATTTGGTTTATTGTGCGAATCAAATATATTTCTTATTGGGAGGCATGACAGGAAGGAGGAAAGGTGCTTATGATTCATATCATTTCCTCACAGCTCAGCAGAACATGCTTTTTCAGTCTGGTACCAATCTGTGGCCAGGTGGTTAGGGACCACTGTTGTAAGTCTACAGAATGGAAACAATCAAGGAAGGAAAAAAAAAAAAAAAAGGGAACATAAAAAGCTAGAATCATGATGGAAACTGGCATTCTTTATTCATGATAACTTTTTTGGCCTTTGATTTCGGTTTACAAGACAAATGTTCACTCGTCTCGTTCTGCTTTCAGGAATGTTACTGGCACGGCCAAGCTGAGAAATAGTTTTTAAACAGTAAATATAACAAAGAGGATTCAAATAGCTGAAGAATTCTATAAAACTAAAAGTAAGAAGCAGTCAGAGCTACTTGGTATTTAGGTTCTCTTTCATTAATCTCTTATTGTATTTTTTGTTTTATTGTAGAATTCAATTTCCATCAAGATTTTACTACTTTCTTCCACCTATAGATCAGCAACTTAGAATTCAAGACATGACAAATCCACACTTCAAACTTGATTAGAACATTTTCCAAACAATGTAGGTTATGATGGTGTAGACGATTACCAGATGAGCTAAATTGATTCTCTAAAACTTGAAGTTTGCATAGAAGAGTAATAACCAAAAAAATAATTTTGCAGACCTGTAATCCTAGTGACATTATTCAACAGCAGCTTTTAAGAAAGTAATAAAAATTTGAGTTATGCCTTTGGTAAAAATTACACAAAATATGCAGAACAAAAAGGCATTTTACTCTAAAGGTTTCACAATTCCAAAGAGTTTGTCATTGTCATCAGGTCGATAATGCATCTCTGACCCGTTTTACTGCGGCCCTCCATCCATCCATCCATTTCTATAAATCATTACTATCGAATGATCATGGTGATAACTGAGTCTTCTGCTAGTTGATTGTGCAAGAAGGGTGTTCAACAATGGAACCATGTTTTGGTGTCCATGGTATAAGATGGCTGGCACGTTCATTTTCATAGGGCCAGCATAGTGTAGTCTTCTTAGTATGACCAAGATTGGACAGAGTTTGGTCTGAGATGGCCATATAGCTGACTCTTTGCTAGACGTTTCTTCCAAGATTTTTAAGAACAGCTCACAGTATATATATGTACATTCCATCTAGCAATGTTTCTTGTGCTTTTGTCAAAGTCCATGTAATGGATCCATATGATTAGACTGTTTCAACAGAGAATTTATGTTTGAGATTTTGAGGCAGAGATGACTTCCATACCTTGGCCTGGCCATCTGATACTGCCAAGTTATTAGCTTTTCTGATTTCAACATACTCAAATGACAATATTTACTAAAATTGAAAAATTACAAAAAGAATCAATTTTTTCCCCAACCCTATATAAAATTATCAAATAATTTTTTTGCTAATAGAAAGATTTCAAGCATAAATTGAAAACTGACTCTTAGATTGTAAACAATTTTTCACACAAGTCAAAAAAAGAAAAAAAAAAAAAAAAAAAAAAAAAAATTGATGACAATAATAATAATAATAATAATATCGAGAGATATTTCAGGCATAAAAATGACATACATAGCTGGCTTGGTGTGAGCAAATGTGTGTATCATGAAATTTATAAAACAAAGTATACGATAAATTTTTAGCAAAAATAAATGCCAGCAGAAGTTTCACTCGACAATTCAATTAACTTTGATCTACAGCTATCAAAATTGCATAACTGAATGGTAATGATTGCATAAGAAATTTTGTACACCTTCCAACGCAAACAAAGATAATTACATCCGTGCAGATCATTTGTATTCTCAAAATACAATTCACTTCAACTCAAAGTAAATAAAATAGAAAACGAAAAAAATTGAAAAAAAAATTTGTGTTGGTTATTTTTTTGCCAACCAGTCTAGCATGATGTAGAAACGAATCAGAAGAGGGAGTGAAATTGGAAAAGAATGATCTTTTTTTAGTCCTTCTTTGAACGAAAAGAAAAATTAGCCAGTTTTTTCTTGCGCTGCTTGTACATATAATTCATTTGAAAATATCCAGCTGAAACCAATAAAAATACAATGAATTAAAACAAATAAACGATACAAGAACAGCAACTTAATCACATATTTTATGATCATTAAACTAAACCAGGTCCATTTTTGTAGTTCTCTATAGATAAGATGCTATTCTAGAGTCAGATGGAAAAGAGCTTATAAAATCTTCTCTAACAAAGGAAAGAAAAAAGAAAAAGCATACTCCATGTAATAAAACTAATATTTGAATCTTAAAAATACAGCTGGGGAAAAAAAAAAAAACATATTTATATTGGCTAACAAAAATTAATTTCAGTAAGCAAATTAATAAAAATTCTAAAACAAAAGAAATGCTTGTATTTTTCCAATAAAAGTTGCAGTTTTTTTTGATAGTAGAATTAGTATACTGATTGATGAAAATATTTTGATTTAATAAAAAGATTGGTAAGTTGAAGGTAAGAAAAAGGTGAAGAGAACTGCATATACAAAAGTGTCTTGATATAAGAGTTTAGAAGAAAATAAGTCTCCATTATTTGTTTAAATTTGGAATAATTTCAGTATTAATGATAATAATAATAGCTTGTGAGGAAAAAAAAAAAAATTTGTAACAACGTAGACTCACTAATAATGCGGTAAAAAATTATGGACCCCAACTTCCAACAATAAGTCTACAGTGTATATGCAAATTTAGAGGGAAAGAATCATAGCCTCTAGTGGCTTGCTTTAGGGTGGAGGTAGCTGTTTATTTTCCACTGGCACAACTGCCTCATATTCAGAACCAGTTAATAGCCAGGATTTCAAATGCAGATTTTCAAGGCAAGCGAACATCCTCACTTGGAAGATTGGTACAACACAATCTTCTTAGCTGAATTCCTTCAGTTTGGCCTAGTGTTGCACTAAGCTAAGCTTAGTCTAGGAAAAAAAAAATCATAGCCATTATAAGACCAAGGGTTTTATTCAAATTTTAATACAGGTCCAAGTAGTATAGTCAATTTCCTTTGATTAGGAGTATGTTGGTTTAGTTATTTGAAATGATTATCAGTCGAAATTTCAATCAACAAAATATTCCTAAGGCACTTATACAGCTACTAGTACTACGGACGGATAAAAACATAAGCAAATAGTAAATATGAATGACTTTTGGATAAAATATTTGGATCACAAGGAGGTTGGACTAATGAATTAATACCTATACTTGAATTAATCACCACATTATATGGGAAGTAATTGCCTTTTTCAGTCATCCAGGACATTAAATTACAGATGGAAGTGGAAATAAGGGTGGGGGGGGAGAAAAAGGGAGGATCATGTATTTATATAAAATAAATTATAGATAGGTAAATAAATAAAATGTATTTTTCAATCAGTGAAGATGATGCAACACTCACCTGGAACCAATGAGAATAAGTATATTTGTAAGAACCATGGGAAATAGAATGAAAAGTTGTACGCATTAGGCAGGGCAATAATAAACCTTTTAGACATTTCGTACATTGGAATTCCTGCTAAGATGATGGTTCCTGAAATAAGAAATAGAATAACATTGGAGCAATAAGCCTTTAGATATATACAAAAAAAAAAAATTTTCAAAAGTCATAATTAAGTTAACTCCTCTCCAAATTGGTTCAGTATTTGGAATTCAAGATTTTATAAATTAAAAATTATATGATCAAGTCAAAAGCAAGCAGATAAAGAGAAAATACATTCATGATATAAAGAGATTTTCTGAAAGAAGTATCTTTACAATGGGAGTAAGATAAATAAAACCAACCTTCCAAAAATATTCCAAGGGGGTAAAGAATTATCCAAGCAGAATACCGGATCCAAGTGATAAAGAGAGTTTCTCTATCAATGGTTTGTAGCATATAGTAAGGATATCTAGAAGAAATAGATACAAGAATATTCAAAAAAGTGAATATAAAAAGTAAAAATGGCTGTTGTATTGTGCTAACAGGAGATTTTTTAAAGCTTTAGTGGAATCATAAACAAGATGGTTTGCATAACAAAGTGGAAGTATATTGTTACCTGAAGTTTTAAGACAAAGTTTTCCCAAAGGTGAAAAATTCATAAACAATAATATTGTGATAAAACAACAAAGGTGAGGATAATAGTTCAAACATTTTGTGGAATATTGGAAATACATATCTAATTTGTTATTATTCTAAACTTACAATAAATCTATTTATTTCAAGTCACTAATCAACCAGACACTTTAGTTTTTATTAATCGATTGACTAAATTATAAGATATTTTGAACAGATATTTACCAAGCTTAGTCTGGCATGAGGCAGATACTATAATAGTAACATAGGGGTCTGCTAGACTATTGTATTTGATGGCATAAAAAACCTACTTTGTTTTCAATAATAGTATCCCCCAGATTTCATAATCCTGTACCAGGAATTATATAGAGAGTCAGAGACAAGCCAGGTGTGTCAAGCATAAACAATAGCCAGAGAAAGTGTCTCATAGAATCATTAAAAAAAAAAAAAAAAAAAGAAAAGAAAAAAACACCACCTTACTGGATGTGCGAAGTACAAGAAATGCCAAGTAAGTACAGTATTTTGGCCATTTGTCTCCATTTCTAGCATCTTTTTGGTGTGTTTTGGCCATTTCTCTTCACCACCATATTTTGACCATTTTAACATCTTGGCGGTATTTTAGCCATTTTTGGAAATTTTCCTTTCATTTGGCACTTTTTAGCCGTTAAACTATTGCAGAAATATTTTAGTTGTCAACACTGATTCCCGTTTACTGAAAGCATATGCTTATATAAATACTACTACTAGAGTGATAAGTTTTCAATACCACTCAAAGATTGGTCAATAACTTGTGAGCTTTAGTAGATATTTGTTTATTATCTTTCATATGTTTTCATTGCATAATAAGCTTTGTTTTGTTTATAGAGAGCTCCCCCAAATGTAACGAAATATCAATTTTTACTGTTTAGTCCATATTTGGTTGTATTGTGCAATATGCAAATTACAATTAATTGGTATATTCAATAAATATGCATAAATGAAACCAAAAACTGTGCACTTACTTAGCAAGCTCTACAATGATATATACCATGAGTATATGTGAAAGGGTTAATTCTAGTCAAGGAAGTATTATAAATTATTAATTTTTATGACTACTTTTTACCTTCAGCTTCATTTTTGTTTCTTCTAACTGGCCTGAATAAGAGTTATAACTTGGACTTTACATTTCTATTTAGAACAAATAAAATCCTCAGTGCATAAAAACAGATTTTGAAAACTTTAAATGAGTGAATGATAGAAACAAAAGTAAATATATCCATGAATGGAAGAAATTGTTTTTTTTTTGTTTTTTTTAGTTGCCTTTCTATTGTAACTTTTATTCATGATAATCTACCACAAAACTTTTCTCACCTCAGCTGCGGAAAAAAGTATTGTTAAAAATTACTATTGTAGTAAGGGAGAGGCCTGCTTCTCTGTTCACATAAAAAGATACTAGTAGGTTTTTCAATTGTTGCCTGAAAACTCACATAAATTCTGAATTATTAAAATCAATTTTTTTTCTTCTTTTCTTTGTAATCAACAAGATGGACATACGTGACTCTTTATTTTGAATAATTGCTCACAATGTTTATAAACTCAATTCATAGAAAACATTCTCTACCAATCCAGTAGAGAGTGTGGGTTTTGGACAAGAAGAGAAGATCAACAACCACAGGTGAACAGTAATTGATTACATTCACACACTGTCCTGTTACAAATTAGAATTATTAATTACAATAGAGGATCCAGATCAAGAGGCATAAATTAAACGTAGACTTACCTCATTACTTCCGCAAAGCTCCATACAAGAATCAATAGCCAAAGAGCAGGAAGATGCTGGAGGTAGCTGTCATAAACAACAATTAGTAAAATAAAATTCCTCCCCAAAACCTGCAACAGATGAAAGAGGTTTATTCATGAAATAGTTGAAATATTCGCAGGTGACATTAATAATTTCAATTCTTATAATTGGAGTAAAACTGAAAAGTAATTATTTCTCATTTATTTATTTCATTAAAAATTGATTGAACCACCATAGCCACCAAAGATGGCAAACGTTCATATCACTTTTTATATATATGTGCATGTGTTCAAGCACTACTGGCCACATCATTTTTGACTTGAAAATTGGCTTCAGTACTCCATTTGTAACCATTTTTTAACCTTTTAGGGGGCTTCATTTTGACAGGTACCATGCCATTCAATTATATAAATGGTGAAGGTGTGACAAAAAAATAAAGAATAATGTAATGAAAATGTTGACTTATTTCATCCATACCAAAATTTTCATACTACCAAAATGGCTGCATTTGAGTAGGTTTCTAAAGGTTCAATTCCATGTAAAGAGTAGATTTTTTCAAAAATAATAAAATTGGAAATATCCAAGTCAGACAAACATTCACACAAAAAAATATTCTTTCATTCATACAACTTAATGCAAAAATAACAATACCAGCAATTAACCTTTACCATTACAGAATAATTTGGAAACTAGTGTAAGTTTATTTCTCTGAATTATGCAAGTAAATTCTCCTTGAACCACTGAACTGACAAATCTCTCAAATATACATGATACTTTGTGCATTTCCCCAATAACCTCTTCTATGATGAAGAGTTTTTGGTTTTTCATAACATTTTTCTATTGATTCAGGAAAGGCAGAAATTGAACTATTTTATCATCAATATAACTAAGATTTCATTTTGCTTTAAGAAAAACATAATTTTTCCCTCTCATAAATGGAAAAAATAAAACCAACCATGACATGGTAGAATTTATAAGAATTTTTCTGCACCCACCCCAAAGAGCAATGAAATCTAATAATTCATAGATTGTTATGACCGATTTGATATTTCATCTACTGTAAAATAGAGGAAATACCTATACCTTGCAGAAGTGAATCACCATACCCCATGTTAAACCAGAACAAATTATTTAAAAATATACCAGCGCAAGATTTGGGTATTATTGATCTCAAAATGACCATGGATACCAAAAAGAGAACCTTTTGGTGAAAAAAATTTTTTAAAAAATTAGTTTTTAGATGTCACCCAAAGCTATACTCATGCAAATAAATTTTCAAGGTTGTAGCCCCCCAAATGAGAATGCAGTGAGACACAGACAGACACACACACACACAGAGATGGGTACAAAGATAAACAAAGACAGTCAAAAAGAAAAGACTTTGTAGTCAACTTGGTTGATCCATTCGTGGGACTATGGAGATTCAATTAATAAATGTGGATTCATTTGTAAGTTAATGAATTTTGCTAAAAAAAGAAAAAAAAAAAAAAAAAGGAGAAAAAACAAAAACCAACAATGTCCTTACCTGGAATACAGTCGTGATAACTTTTGATTTAACAATTCCCAGTATTGAATGAAAAATTTCAAGGAATGCTATCAACTGTAAACACAGCAGTTGAGTGCCAACACTTTCAAAAACATTCAACTTTGAATCTGACAATAAAAAAAAAAATATTTTTCTGTTAGAAATGCATTATCTACCATAGTAATGAACAGGGTGACTTTTTTTGTTCCTCTGTCTGTAACTATACATTCACCCGAATGCTAGGTAACTGCATTTGGGGCAAAAAACAAAAACAAAAACAAAAACCCTTTCACTATCACTGGAAAAGGCCATAGAGTATAGGTATGGCCAATCAGTTTCAGATATTGGGTCTGAGGTAAATTACAACTTATCATTTCTTGAATGTACAAACCAAGATTACAATATATAACAATCTATCTATATAATGAACAGCGTGACTTTTCCTTTGTTACTTATATTAAATATTATGGACAGAGTTAAATAAAATTGAATATTTTTATATATATATATATATATATATATATATATATATATATATATGACACAACAGATTTAAAATTCTCATGGGTAAACACTCGATAGAAGTGACATGAAATATGAGTCACATCAGTTTTTAAACTTATTGATCCCCCATCGCCATGTTTTTTGGAGTAACCTAAAAAAACATCCATGCAATAAAGAATTAAAACACCCAATATAAAATAACTAACTAGATGTATTATGACAACCCTAAAAATAATAAAATTAAGCTATATATCAGAATCATTGCTGAAGGAGAGGTGGAGTTTGATCAACATTGCTGGATAACAATGTTAATACAAGTTTTTTGTTTTTAGAACCACTGAGAAAAATTACATGAATCACATTCATAGATATTGGAAAATAGTTGACTGAAATGACAATTTAGTGTTTAAAGCTGTGAAGTTTTCTAGCATTTTATATACATAATTAATAATAATCAATAATTGAGTCATCCACAGACAGCTGTTTCATTGTATTATTACTCTTCATTGTGGCTATACACTATTCATTATCCCATCCAGTACCACAAGGTAGGATTGAAACTTTCACTTCAGACCCAGAGGCTGGCATTTTACTCCAGCCCTATGCAAAAGTGGATGATCAGTAAGACCGAATTTAAGTGATATATTTACTTATGCACAATCCCCCATAGTGCTCTCTCTCTCTCTATATATATATATATATATATATATATATATATATATATATATATATATATATATACCATGAATTTTTTCATGGGTTATAACTCGTTAAATGAGCAAACAGAATACTGTTTAATATTGTATAATAGAAAGAAGTAGAATGACTTTATGTCAGTGAGTACTAAGTGCTTAACTAATTTGTCAAACATTTATGAGAAATCATTTTTTTCTAGGAAAAAAAATTGATAAGTTTGATTTATTGGGTCTTGTCCAATATTTATAAGCTAAAATATCTTTTGAAATAGATGTCTGAAGAAAATGATGAAATGCTACCTTCAATTCTAAGCATATTGAAGTTTTCCCAGAGACATTTGGGTACAACAGTTTTATATTCTCAAAAGAGCAACTTCGTAATTATAGAAGTAAAGTGTTTAGTAGATTTGACAAAGACACAATTTACACAATTTCTCAAAATATATCTTCAAGTTAACAGCCAAATCAATATTTTTAGCAATATGGCTATACACACCTTGCTAAATATTATGATGAAAAATGATATTACTTACCTTCTCCATACTTATAGTAATGGTATTGCATACTACCACATACATAAGAGTAACCAACAAATTGGAACAAGTTGTACATGAATAAGTAGTTGAAATTGATCAGAGATTTGGCTAAAAAAAAGAAAAGAAAAATGGTTTTTTGTAATGCGTATATTTGTAGGTATATCAATACATCCATAATCTAATGATGAAAAGAGGACACTTATTTTACACAACAAATACTGTACATGCCTATCAATAAAATAACTAGTTTAAAGGGGGGGGGGTGCTACCACACACTGCAACTCATCCAAGCCCCATAACTGTCAATATTGAGCTTCAATAGATGGCCCCACAAATTATAATACCAGGATATTGGATGTTATGTAATATTTGCAGAGTCTTTTTCAATTAAACGTCCCATCTTATACAGTGGCATATACAATATGTATTTTCCAACATAATCTCCTTCCTTATCAATGCGCTTTACCCAATGCTTATCTATTAATCAAACATTATACAGTGAAAATTTCAGATCCGAATCCAGTTGATAACTATGACATGATATGGACTTATTGATCCAACCATGTGCATGAGTGCACACAAAATTACATACACTAAAATATCTACGAAGAAATTGATTATTATTCAAATGTTATTGCATTACAAAAACTTATTGAAATGCTTTGAAATCACAAATAAAATCACTACTCGAAAGTGAAAAAAAATTTTAAAAAATTTGAGTTTTCACAGAAGGTTCCAAGCTCAATCGCTACAGAACGTTTATATAAAGCAGAAAAAGAAAAAAGTTACCAATTAAAAATATCCTTCCGACAAAAACTTTTTATGTATCATCAATTTGGCAAAAACGTTTTATGAAGCATCTTTTGGCTAACTGATTGATGGCAAAATGTCCAGACACGGACATAACACAAGAATCAATGAATTTAAGATATTCCCTTGCATGGGAAAGAAAAAAAAAAAAAAAAGGCATCTGATGATACCAGGAGGAGGCACTGTCGAAACAGGGTGTCTATAACAACCAAGATGGGAACAATAAATAAATTAATATATAATAAAGCGAAATGTTTGCTTCCTTTGAAACGGACAGCAGTTTGATGAGAATCATTGCAATTGGAGTCATGTTTAGCTTATGCTGTGTGAACGGAAGATGAATACATTTGGTTTGGAAAACGGTTGAATGAAGAACATTCAAGTTCAAGACAAAAGACAATACGGTAACATTCAAACATTGACTAAAAATCTCTGAATTTTGTCCTTCAAACTTACTTTCAACTTCTTTCATGCTTTCATTTTCAAATTGTTTCATCAGGTCATTTTCAGAAGTCTGCGGATAGAAAAGGTAGGACCATTTTTATTCTAGAGAAGTAAAAATTCTGTAGTTTAAATGAAGAAAATAAATCTTGAAAATGAGTATAAAGAAAAAAAAAGCAAAAATACAAGTTACATATTCTAAATAATTGAATAAAGAAATTTACCAAAATTGTTATTCTCACAAGAAGATGAGCTCTGAACTTTATTACAAAATTTGTGCAAATCAGCAGTTTCATTTTGTCTCCTATTTAAACATCCAGACAGGGATCGGCAACTTTTTGTAATGGTCCACATTAAATTTCTTATGAATTTCAAATATTTACTCTCCAAGTAAAAAAGTATTATAAAAATATGCAAGCAGTGTTTATATTCATTCAGTGAATAAATACTGAAAATTTCATTGAAATCCATTAATAAGTGAAATTCCAGTCTTACAATTTATCAAAAGTCTGTGGACATGCCAATAGAAAACAAATTATACAATGCAATGCTTATGTAAGCAAAAATTAAACAAATTGTGACACAAAAGACTATCTTAAAGCCAACAGCAGCTCAATGGTCTAGTAATACATGAAATTTGAAATTCTTTTAGGAAAAGACTGAGGCACAAAGAGAACATCTCAATAGCCCACAGCCCACCTTTTTCTGACACCTGTGGTAAACTAAGACAATGAAAAATTTCTAAAAAGATTTTTTTAAATTAACTATTGAAAAACAGGAATTAACTCTGTTTTAGTGATATTCAATCTAAAAGATTAATTAGCAATTCTACTTTGAAAATTTTTTTTTTTATCACAGATTCAAAATGACAAAAGAAATACAAATTGTATACAAAAATATGAAAAATTTAAAAATAGAATGAATTTGAATGATAAAGGATTCAGTTTTACCAAAAAATCGGATTTTTCATCGGAATCTTCTTCTACAGCAAATTTGTCAAAATCTATTTTTAGCCAAGGATGCTTCATTGGTTTGTATGTTAATCGAGGCCAGACTTCACCAACTCCCCTCTTTTGGAGGCGAAACTCAACAGCTCGTTCATTGATCCGATACTGACTTGCCTGAAAGAAGAATTTATCAATTAGAAAATTTAGATTTACAGAATGTTTTGTAAATAGAAAAGAAACAATATCAATAGCCTGAAATTTTCCATAAACTAGAAGATTTGGAATAAATTTGGACAGCCTTCTTGTGCAACAGTATAAACAGTTATGCGATTACTATTAAAAAGCAGAGAATTTTACTCCAAGATTAATGATCAATAAACAAAATGCTTAATTGTCAAGGTAATAAAATTTACTGAACCTTGGAAAGAAAAAAAAAAAGAAAAGAAAAAAGAAAAGAAAAAAAAAGAAAAAGAAAAAACAAAACACAATATGGCTTACCTTAGAATCAATTGGCATATAAAATTCTATGTCGAAATTGTACAAATTTTCACCTCGTACACCATGTCCCATTGCTTTGAAACTTAAGGAATCATCATCAAGTTCAACTGTTTCATTCTAAAAAATTGAAAAAAAGATTGATGAGAAAAAAAAAAAAAAAGAAAAAAAAATCAAATAAAGTCAGGACTGTAAAAGTAACATCATGGAAGTTGATGATATCAATTTCTTTCTAGATAGTATTTTCATGTTTATCCACATTACCCTCAGAACATTTTTGCAAATAAACATAGAAATATCAAAACAAAATATTTCTTACTTGATAATCAAATATTGTTTACTACCACATCATATATGCATCAACGAAACCTCAAAATGTTTTATTACTGAAAAATCAACCAGAGTATCACTGTAAATTTAAAAATCATCAAGCTTTTCTCTGAAATTGAAAGCTTTGAATTTTGAATACTTGGATGTGTTCTGGTCAAAATATATTTGTGATGATCAGAATGATTGTCCAAAAGGTCAATGTAAGAAACAAAAATCGGGTCAGTTGTTCAGTGAGGGTGTAGAATGGAAGAAGGGTGAGGGCTCAGGGAGAATCCATGTAGAGTTTATACCAGATTGTAAGGGTCAGTTGCTTGAAGACATCTTTGAAAAACACACAAAATTTAAAGAACAAGTGAGAGTTGAACACATTCAGTCAGATTCTTTTCAGAATGATAACGATCCAAATGTAACTGTATGTCAGTGTGATTTTGCCATGACAGAATTTCTTATAGAAAGATGAAATTCAAAGAGTACCGTCCCATCCATAGCTGATATAAACTTCTTTACAGTGACTTTTCATTAGAGAGATATTCCATGCAAATCGATGCTCTTTGCAACAGATCATAGAGATATAGGAAAAGATTAAGTTTTTACCTTTCTGATGAAGATTGTAGATTTGCTGAAAAGTTTTGACTTAGGCAACTGTTTTACCTTGTATACGAGATTGGACGAAACTTAAAATGCAAAGTAAAGTGGCTATTCTTTGCAACACTTCATGGAAAAAGAGTAATTGATGGGATTGGGGATGCTGGCGTATCTACAGTGATCAAGAAAGTACACAATAAGAATGCTGCCATTATTCAGCATGCAAGAGATTTTTTGAGATTGGCACTGAAGGATTCGTCAGGTGTTCAAGTGATTAAGGAGGATGAAATTGAATTTATTAACAAGAAAATATGGGATGTTTTTGAAGCAGTTTGAGGTATAGAAAAGAAAGAGAAAAGTCTACTGCATTTCCCAAAAGAATGGCACATATAGTTTGCATCATACAAATATAGAGTTCAAACTCAATCTTGCTCCAGTGGGTTCTAGATTCAAGTTTGAGGACAGCTTCAAGGATTATTTTGATAAGAATTAAAAGGACAAGTAAACCTGTAAGGTGTGTCACACTTCATATTGCTTGTTTATTATTGCAGTTTGGTCAACGGAACTTTGCGAGCATTGATTCCAAGCAACATTAACTTTGAATGTAAATTTGAAGCTTCATTAGTCAAAGAATGTCTTCATTAGCTAAACTTATTGACATTCATGTCACATATGTAACATCAATTTTGAGGGTATAAAATAGCTCATTAGTTCCTTTGAAAAGCAATTTCCAATCAAACTGATGCTATTTTTCTGGCAACATAGGTTCCAGACTTTTGAAAGATGTCCTTCTTTTTCAATAAAACTGATTTTATCTTGAAAAACTGCTTTTTATCATCATATCAGATTGAGACTTATTTTACTTGACTCTCTGCATTTTATCAAAAGAATTAAAAAAATTGTAAACATGCTCAAACAACCAATTTTCAAAGTTCAAATAGGAATGTAGTCATTCCATATCAAATCACCTAGGGATCCCCAAGTCACTCATTCTGATTCCACCGAAAGAAAGAGAAAAAAAAAAAGAAAAAAAATTGCAGGTGCTCCTATACCAAACTTATGGAGAAATCCCAAAATATTGAGTCTGTATCTCCAATAGCTTTGAAATAATTAAAAAAAACATTGAAATTTTACACACTTTTATGCATTTTGCAGAATGAGTCTTCTCATCCAACCTGACATTTATGGCTCCTTAGATATATGGTATGTAAAGCTTTGAAACTTTGCGACTTGGACTAATTTGTTTTGTAGAATTCAGAATGCAAAGATCAAGTTCATCATGTACTTTTCCCCCCGACACGGCTCAGAAAATTGCTGAAAATCCCAAACGTAAAAAATCAATGCCCACTTAAAAAGAATCTCACGAACAATTTGCAAGATGAAGTTTTATTTCCTGTCATATATAACATTAGGTCAGGTGTATGCAGTAACCATATTTATTACTGTCATAGGAATGTCTAAATGATCGTTTGACACATGCTTTTTCTGTCCTTAAAATTGCCTACTTTCAGGCCCTCATTTGAACACATGGATAATTAACCAACACTTTTAGCAAAGAGCATAAAATTTCAATGATTTTTTATTACAAAATGACTATTGGAGATACAGACCTAATACTTTGATTTTCTTCAAGTTTGGTATGGGAACACCTGTGATTATTTTTCATTGGAACCTGAGGGGTGATTTGGTGAAACTTCCTAAAATCAGGTGATTTGATATGGAATGACTACATAGAGAACTGAAATTATTTCATGCACTTCAAAATTTCATGTCCAGTAACATTTTACGTGGAATAGGCTGTATATGTTTGCCATTACTGGGGACAATGTAGACCCCATAGCTATATCTTTCTCCTATCAATATATTTCAGAACGCAATTGGAAGTATAGGATTTGTACACAAAATGTTAGCATTTCCATTAGGTTGTTTATCAGGATGATGCTGCATATGAGTCTTCTTCTAACCCATAGGGACTTCGGTGAAAAGGCTCACCATTTGGGTGTATTGAATGTGAATTTTTTTTTCAATTATTTCTTAAGGGTGGGCTGGAGTCCTTTACATAGTTGGCAGGGGACTATATTTATTGGAGAGATACTTAATAAATGACATGCTGAACCGTACATACAATAATTAAAACACTTCATCTAGCAAAATTAAGTTTGCAATGCTGTGTAGACATATCTTGTGCATCCAAACAACACTCTTTTTCTCAGTCTGGCATAGGAGAAAACTAGAGTAAATAACAACATGAATGGTTTTCTTTGATGGTTCTATTTTTTTTTTCTTCTAGATTAGACAAATGATTCAACTTCATAGCGCTCTTTCTTGTGAAGGATATGTAGTTGGTACCCTTCACCTATGAAAACAAGCTGACAACTTTTGTATAGAAAAAGCAGTAACATTATTCTATATTGTATCACAAAAATGTGACAATAGAGAGACAAAAGATGAGAGAACAATCTAGATATAAAAATCAATAACTTAAACAATATTAACGGGGATATATTTGTGTTTGAAACATTGCCTCACACAAAGAAAAAATTTTTTTAAAACAATTATATCCCCAGTTCTAGGCAGCTTTTTCACAGGAAGATATCATTTTTGCCAATTATGCCTCTCAATCCAATGACACAAAAATCCTCACAATAACATTTATATACTGCAGATAGTTTCCAGAAGAGTCATTAACATTCAAAGGGTTTTTCAGACAATTCATTCTATGGTAGTAAACAGAATATTCTTCACAGAATAACCTCATAGCTAGGGAAAAAAAAAGAGGTGTGTGTGTGGGGGGGTCACCCAAAGTTTCAGCAAATTCCTCCTCTTTCATCCCTACCATCACCATCCCTTACGTTAAAGATACAGAAAGTTTGAAATCACAACATCAGGGTTGCTTTTAACAGTTCCAACACTGTTCGCAATTTACTCACTGAAGGGAGTCCTCCACAAGAGAAAAATCTGACCCATAACTGCGTTTATTTTATTCTGTATGAAAGCGGGAAGGTTTATACTGGGGAAACTGGCAGACAACACCAGGTTCGATGATGAACACGAAAAAGCAGTAAGCAAAGACGAGAGAAGAAGGCAAACACCTCCCTCTCTAGGAAGAAGAATGTATAATAAACAGGGAACACTGTCGGAAACTGAGAAAAATCACAATGTCCATTGAATGTATGTCAGATAAATGCGGAGTTCAACCTGATGAGGCTTCGAATTTGTAACAGAGACGAGATATGGCTATCCTAGCCTAACAAGGAAAGAGGAAGAGATCGACATTATCCGAATCCTACATTGTAATGTTGTTAACATTGGAATATTCTGTTTACCACCATCATATTTGGATGTTACACCTGAAGAAGGCTGTAGAATAAATTCGATGAAAAGCCATGTTTATAACACAAACAAGGAGCTCAATCATCAAAAAGAAAAAAAGAAAAAAAAAAGAAAAAACTCTTTGAGCATCCGTTTAAAAAGTTGTGATGTGTTTATTTATGAAAATGGCAGCCTGCTCTCATAAAAGTGCAATATTCTATTCATTTGTTTTTTTCACTTGCCTTTATTCTACATTTTCAACTGTATTTTTCCATTTTAATAATTGTTTTTCACTTCTTACTGCACTAACTGTGAAATCTTCATTTTTCTTCCATTTGATATGTACAGTTTTGGGTTAAGTATAGATATAGTGGAATTATTGCCCACCTTTCCAATTAAAAAATAAATCAACGGAATTCATTGAGAATTTGTAGACAGGAAAAAGAAGGGGAAGTAATTCTGCATGGATCTGCTCCAAAATTTAATTGCTTCTTCGATAGCCTATTGTCTACCCCTTCCCAAAAATATGAGGAATTCATTGAGTACTTTTGGCAATATCTTGTGGCCATATGATTAGAGCAATATGTGGTTTGGGCTTATAACTACAATGTTGGGGAGTTAAGTGTGCATGGATCCACTCCAAAATTTAATAAGTTTTCCAATTGCCATATTGTCCATTCCTTATCAATATTTCATAAAAATTCATTGGGAACTTTCTGAGATATTGTGTGGACATTTATGAGCATTTACATAAATAAACTGAAACCCAAATGCTGTGTCTCATTCTCAGTATTCGAGCCAAGGCTACCAGATAGTTGGAGACGTTTTCAGCCTAAAATTAACAAATGCCAAAATTGTTTATAAAACAATGCAATACTGCACAACATTCCTAAAATCAGAATTTATTAAATTCATTAATTCTTCTACAGCCAAGTCAGCTAAAGTTCTAATGCAAGGGTCCTCAAAACTTTTTAGACCATTGACCCCAACAAACAATCCTTGATCTCTCATCAACACCCAGGTAAATACAAAAAAGATTACGACTAATAATAATTGAACAAGGTTTTGTTTCCTATCTTTTCAATAAAAAAAACAAAGGGGAAAAATGAATATGGCCGAACAAAAGAGTTCATGGCCAAATGTTTCTTAAAATAGCCAAAATGGAAACCCTGCTTTGAACTGAGGTTCCTGTGTACTGCAGCCAACCCTTTACCTACCTCTGCTTTCACATGGGTTGTTTCCGAGACACAAACAAGTAGAGAGGAAGAGGGAAAAAAAACCGATCAATTACATACATATGCACTGTAAAGAAACATATCCTTTTTCCCTTTCATACTCATAACGGGTGATATCAGGTTGAGGTGAGGAAAGCCGACTCAGACTGAATGAAACTGTATACTCCAACCCTTTACATCCCACTGCCTTGGTTCAGTTTCTCATTAGCATTTGTCAATGTAGTTAAAAAGAGATACATTTTGCTGAAGTGACTGTTTTTAAAAAAATCCTTTTGCCCTAAACACATTTTCTACCATCCCCAGGAGGATGGGATGGTGTTAATTTTGAGCCCCGAGATAGATATTCGTTCTCCATAGCTATACATCTAACTATTCTTTTTAGGTCCTCTAAATGTTTTCATTTTTAAGCACCTTCATTAATTGATATGGATACATCCTGTAGAATGCTCCTACAAGCCTAATCAATACAAACTGACCTTCTCTGCTCGACACTATTGCTTGACCACACCATCCTTTGAAGCTTCCATGAAATTCTTTTTCACTGTATGGAGAGCATTCAAATTCATTCTCATCATGTCACTCGTAGAGGATTCCATAGCAGGTAAGTGGTCAGTTGAAATGGTAGGTGTGTTGATGTTGGAGCCAAATACTATTTCATTTGGACTATATCCAGAGTGATTGAAATGAGTGCTTTTAGCATTGATAGCTCATGCCAGGGCTATTTCCGGTTGACACTTTTCATTGCTTCAGCTGCTATTGAACAGTAGCACTCCACATGGCAGGTTTTTATGTTGAGCTTTTCATTCATTTGCTATTAATGTTCATTGTTGGATTCATCTTCATACAGAAAGCAACCAGGTGATCCAAAATAAGTGATCCATACAATATGTTCTCGTTCTCTTCCTTATTCTTTGTTTTAACTGATGTGGCCTTCAGTTTCTAATAGTAGCATCAATAAGATGCAGAATCCATAACTTATTATGAATGTACTCTTAAATCAGGACAAACAGCGTCATTAAACTAGTTAGCAAGAGGCAACCCCACAATTGGTGACAGTAGAGGTCTTCAAAGTCTGCCACAAATTTCTTTAATAACTTCCATCATCATTGAACTACGATCAACCTGGTAAGGAAGTTTTCTAGCCTTCTTCCTCTTCTCAGCTAAGGAGAGCTGATCTAGATCTTTTACATGTAACAATGTTCCGAGTGTTATGATCATTCAATAGCTAATTAAAGGAAGGCAATAGTGCCTTGAAGATGGAGTCCTTAGTTTAGTAGAACTAGTCAAAATCCAACACTATCCCAGCATTTTTCATCGGTTCAGGATTTAAAAGGAAAGGCAAGTCATTTTTCACAATGTCAGCTTTGATAAAAGCTCTTGACACTGCCTATAAGTAACTGGAGATTAGACCACTTTACTAGCCTTGACTGCCACTCCATTACTACAATAGAAACTACTGTCAGTACAGGCTGATCCAAAACTACCATACCAAGAGTCTCTTTCACAAGAGTAGATATCTTTCTATCAGAATCATTGATCAGAGTTATGTGTATTGGGTCAGTTTCTAATATGGCATCAATATCCTTTATAGGACAGTCTCTAATAAATTAGCAATTGACCTGCGTTTAGAGCATTGCATTAAATTCCCATCTTTGTCTCTTGGGTTTGACTTGTTACCACAAAAGTCTTCTCTTCCTCTCCTTCTGTACGCTTTTTAACCTCATCCTCTCATGAATTTATGATAACTAAAATTGATTGAACTTTGGTTCAGATTTTACAGCTGGTATGGCACTTTCACTAGATGAAATATCTCCTAACTCCTTAATCATCTCTTTCACATTTTGGTAAGTTAGATTTGTACACTTAGTCCTCACTAGTTTTTCATTCTACAATAATGTTTACCACATTTAAAACTAAATGCCACTGATATCTGTGAGCGCCAAATCTTGTACACATTCCTGTATATTGGAAGGCAAAAATCACAAACACAGCTGGGACCTGTCTTGTTTTAGGTAAGTCCGTAAAAAGAGACAAAACTTGTAAATCCTGTATTTGAATTGATGGTTATTTAATTGTAATTCACCATCTTTTCCAGATGTGTCATAGGAAAGCTATACAAGATTTCTCCAGATATGTGTCCAGAAATAAAGAAAGATAACTGGTGTTGAAATAAGCTAAAAGAAGATAGTGAGTGAACACTGATAAACAGAAGTAGGGGCTTTTATAGGCAGGAGGAAGTGACACAAGTAAATATAGCTAGCTTTAGGTTTCTTAGTTAGAGCTATGTATTTAGCTTGTAGGTTTCATATCAATTTCAACTAAATGGATCTGAGACACTATAAATGTATACATATATGAATAAAAATTTCTCAGACAAAAAAACTAGAAATTAGATATTTTTTCCAATTTCTAGATCTGCACCTAAATTTAATTAGGTCTCTCTCAATGAGTTAATCGGCTAAAGATGGAAAGAAAGATATACAAGGAACAATTGAAGAAAAGAAAGCTAAATCAAGCAAAAAGTGGCTAAATTTTTCAAACTATGGCTGAAATTGGATTGTCCATTCCCAGATAGGTAACATTATACACTTCAAAAACTCAAAAAGTATAAATAAACATAGTGATAAGATATTGATGTTGACAAAAAAAAAAAAACCCAACCCTACCCTGTTGTCCTCAATCTAATCACTGTTCTTTATATTTTATCAATTTGTATACATATATACCCAAGTACAAATCAGTTATTCAATATATAATGGGTGATAGATTTATTTCATTAGGTGCTCTATACAAAATCATTCAGTTCAGGTAGCCACAAAAGCTCTACCCTATCGATCTATGGTTCAAATCCTGCAGCTGATCCATTTTCTTTAATTGTTTATTCTTTTCACTTTGTCTAGGTCAAATGATACATTCACCGTGTAATAACGGGAGATCATTTCAAATAGTTTCAATATAATATAACACAATTTGTGATCATTTTGTCGGATAACAAATCCATTTCTTAATAATATATATATATACACACCATGTATTGATCAGTAATTAACAAAGTCGTGAAAATAAAACCTTTGTTCCAGATAGCGTTTTTTTGGTTATTGATGATCGCGTACAGCGAACTAATTTCCGCCCTTTTCTTCAATCTAGCCACTTTTAGCTATTCAAAATGGTCGTTTAAAAAAAAAAAAAAAGTGTTATTCTAAGAATTGCAATTATATTTTCCCTTGGTTTAAGAAATCCTCTTTGGTTCCGAATTGAAATACATAAGGAAGCGAGAGAATATTCCAGAAAACGTGTTCTTCCTGGTTTAGGGAGATAGACAATGAACACAAGAAATTTCAATTAATAACAATGATATAATACAAGAACTCAAATTTTATTTGTCAAGGTTCTCTCTTTTTTTTATTAAATGCAAAAGCATGCTTACATTAAACGTATAGTGTACCTTTCTAAAATACATATTTATGACTGTTTAATCGTCACCTTAAGCGCGGTAATAATAAGTATGTATCTGTTTTTCTCCAAAGCGGAAGTACTAGTTTATTTAATAGGGGATATTTTGGCCTTGCTCCTCAACGCAGTTTTCACTTTACAAAATTTCTTATTAAAGAAATATCACCCCAAAACTTTGAAAAGGGTAGTGCATTCACCGAAAATAAATATATATAATATATATACTAATTTTCATGATTTTAAAACAGAAGTCAACACAAGTGTGAGTATAGGAAATCCGTTAAGTAAACACTATCATATCGGCTATTGAAACGTACGTTTACTTATTTATTTCTCTATATAATTGGACGAAAGCACTATTCTTTTTTGCCTTTAAAGGTTGGGTTTCTTTTCGAAAGTGCATGAATAACAATACAAAAGGCAGTAAGAAAATGTTGATGGCAATCTTCACCAAAACGCATCATGTAGCAATTTTTATGGCTAAATTATAGAGAAATGACCACCAGTTAGATTTAATTACCAGGTACCAATGTTGTGTAGATATTTTCTGAATTAACTTCAGTTTTGAATTTTAGAAGTGACCAATAGAATTATCTGAGGGTAACATTCACAATGCATGAGATTATATATTTTTTTACCTTTGGGGTCTTATTTAATCTGAATTTTGATTTTTTTTAAAAATCTTGCCACTTTTTAGCCATTTAAATATTTTTTTTTTTACAATATTCGACAACTGCTTATTTTGTTGTAGCTGACCGGATGTCCCAAGAACAACTGGAATAATTTTATTTTGGGATGTTTTACTACGAGATCGCCCGTATGATATATCCGAAGTAAATGTTGGGAAAGTTCTTCATGTGATAATGTTGTTATGTTCTAATTTTTCTATAAATATCTATGGGTCCTCTCACAGTCTTATTTAATTTCAATTTTTTTCAATGAAGTAAAAAAAAAAAAAAAAAAAAAGAAAAAAGGTATTTGCTTAATCATTAACATAATAATGTCCAGTAAAGACTAAAATTAGAGGAACCTCTCAGCAGTTGGGGATTCTCCACATTTTTACCTTTCAAGTCAAGTTTAGTGGTTGGGAGGGTGTTGAAATATCAGGAGATAAAGAGATTCGAAGTTTCAGTTCGTGAAAAGTAATGCAAGTAAAGATTTTGCGAACACACGATTAATAACATTATGCATCTACTTTCTGACGATAGACACATGCACGAAGATTTTTAACAGGTAAATCTGGAAAGGACTTACATCAATGAATTTACGTTTATTAAACACAATTTCTTAACTCTAGAGACAAACTATTTCGAATAAAAAAGCATGATAATTTTCATTGTAGATATTTAAGTCTAGTTTCTTGTCCGAAAACTAATCCCATGATAGATGATAGCATGAAAATGCCGTAAGGACAACAGACAATTTTTCGGAAAAGAAAACTAACTTAAGCCAACAGCCTTATCAAAAATCAGGGAGAGCTTAATTAGAACCCCCACCCAATAAAAAACAATTAATGAATGAGAGATTTCTTGGGAAAAAAAAATGGAATAAGAGAGAGAAGGACGAAATAAATGCATTTCGGGTCCGGTGAAAAAAACTTCACCACTGCAGTTAACTGGGCCGATTAAATTGTTAAAAGTTTTCTGTTTTTTTTTCAAACTGCAAAGTTGAAAAAAGGAAAGACACAGCAGGAGCTTTCGTTACTTACAAATACGTCTCGTAAATCCACTTTTAATGATACATGATCATTTTTTTGTCCCCAATAGACAAATGGCCGTAACGTCTCCGCCATGACTGACGAATTTAGTGGTGTATGAAAAATAAAGGTGAGCTTTGCTCTTTACGGTGCTAATAGATTTTTCACCATGGAAACCGGTGAAGGAGCAAATAATACACACATTGATTATTGTTCCTGAAAAGATATCGATCTCCGTAGGCAAGTGAGGCTAATCTACTTATATAATGAACAGTGTGATTTTTTTTTCGGTTCTCTGTCCGTAACCATGGACTCTTCCACTTGAATATAACAAGTTTGCTGGTAAAAATATCTCTTACCAACTATTCTAAACCATGGATTCTTCCAGTGGAATGAGTGGTTTTTCATTTCTAAAAAAATTCAAAAAATCGAATACAAATTGTTCTTGCTTTTCAATAGTTTGCCTTATTCCACTTTTTCGCTTTTTGAAAAAAGGTGAACAGTGAAAATAGTACAGATTTTGTTTTAATGCGAGTTATTATACAGGCAATGCTCACCCTCTTCCTCTCTTCACTTTTCCCCACCATCTCTACCACCAATGACAGCCTGATATACCATTCTCACCATTTTTAATGTCAGTGAACACTAAATTCTCTTTCCATATAAATGTTGATTGCTCCTTTGCCTTATGTGATTCTGGGTTATGGAAGACTTTTATAGGAACATTCTACTTCCAGGTATCCAGGAAAACATGAAAAGCTGTTAATTTTTCCATTAGGATTAACAAGTAATATTATAATAGATACCACTGTCATAAGATTTGTACTGATGTCTGTTTGTCTGTCATGCAGGAATCGAAGACACCAGCTTTAAAGGGAGTAATGCAACTTGATTGACAGTTGATGCTTTGTGTCTTTGAGTACACACACCTACTAGCAGGGTTCTTCAAAGTACAGGTTGCAAGGTTCTGTTGGCTGAGATTTTTAGACAAAATAAATAAATATGTGGTTTCAATGCGATTAAAACAATTGACATCACATGGTGTAACAGAAAAAGAGACCTTTGGAAACAAGTCAAATTTTGGTCCAATAGATTGAACAAACAATCTCAACATATCTGTACCTAAAACAGCGATGTGACAATCTCACATCATAGAATATTGCTTCAAAATCCACTATTTCAAGATCAATCGGATTGATACGCTTGATGAAATTCAAGTCACATAATCAAATCATTTTAGTTAACTATTAATACACACTTGATTGATTTTGCAAGATGATGTTTCTGTTGTCTCTGTTTAATTTCTGCCTGAAATCCTGAGATGAGAAATTATCACACATGGATCTATTTGGACAAGTGTCCTCATCTTGGATGCATGGGCATTTGCAGGGGGCAGGGTGCAAACGGGGCATTTGCCCTCTGCCAGGATCAGGCCTTCTCAATAAACAATAACAAAGCATCGCTATTGTTTCATAGAACCCCAACTGAATATTCCCATATAAAAAAGCTGTATCATTATTTGTTGGAGCTTGCTCCACCATGTCACCCTGGGGCAGGTGATGCATTTCCATCAATAGTCAAGTCACCAACTGATATCTTTTTTGAATCCATATGGCTTGGTATTTTGAAGACCAAAGAATAATTATGGGGACAGTGTTATCAGTAGTATGCCTGACGGTCAAGTTGTGGACGATGCACTGTACCCAAATTTATGTTCACAAGAGAAATCGGGGGCCATTCTCAGACATTGAAAAAGACAACAATAAGACTATTTAAGTCTCAGAAAACACATGGGATTTAATCCATGTGCACTTCCTGAAGTAAGAAGAATTAAAAGACAGAATATAATTGTAAGGAGAGAGAGAGAGAGGAAGTAACTGACTAAGAAAGTCAGTTACGGCTGAAGTTGTGGAGCATTTAATATTGTTGATTTTAGAAAATTGATATCTTCCTAACATGACTGTGGTAGACTTTTGTTATGTCATTGAACACACATGATACAGCAAAAAAAAACGTTGATAAATATTATGATCTAGGGTAGAGAATTTTTTTTGTTTTTTTAAAAATTTGGTTGACAATTTGGATGCCATCTTAGAAATTATACTTTTCCAGTGGTCAGACTGATAAGTTATAAAGCTCACTCCAGTTGGAAATGAAAAATGAAAAAGTCCAGCCACTTTCAGGCTCTGAAGTCAGCTGGAAATGAAAAATGAAAAAATCCAGCAACTTTCAGCCACGTTCAGCCATCTTTAGGCACCTAGGGCGGCCACTCTTTTTTCATATTTATGGCAGCCAATTGACATCCATGCATGCAAGGTTTACAGGTTAATCATGCATTCTGACACTTATACATATCTATCTATCAATCTATTTATCTATCAATCTGGACTTTGCCCTGCCTTTACCATTCATAGTAGAAACTTGAAATTTTGCTCATGCACTCTTCAAAATTCTGACTTTTTTTCCAGTGACCTCAGTCCAACAAATGCATGAGAAGTAACTTATTCATTGATCACCCCCTTTTCCAACTCATAATTGATCACCCTTAACTCAGCATATATGGGTTGTGATGATTTTTAATATCTTATAGAATGTTAGTTTTATCTTAGCTTTGTTTCCTGTTTTGTATTTTTTTAAGTCTTATCAAATCATGTAACCACTTGGATAAGAGATTTTCAAGTCAAGAAACAGATAACAATTGGGGTAAAGTGTAGACTTATCTTTCATGGGCAAGGGGCAAAGGGGAGGGGCGTAAGGTCTATATATTGTTAGTTTTCCCTCTTCTGTCTTCTCTTCCCTGGCCACTAACATCTAAGCAAATGCTTATGAAAGAAGAGTACACATTCATATCAGCAAAGCCAACCTGTGGCATAAGAGAACTAAGAAGCTGCTCAAAGCCTTGTGGTCACCAGAGGCCTCCCACCCCAAAAAATGCTTGAAATGTTCCACGGGAGAGATTGAATGTTTTATTCAAAAACAGTGGAGACCACTAAATCAAATTCTGCCTAGGACCACATAAAGGCTTTGGCGAAGCCTGTATTAGTGAAATGAAAGTGTTAATGCATGTATATATTATGTCAAGTGAGACTTTAAAAACAAAACCAAGACAAACTTTTGCTGATGAATTTATCTGATTCAGAAATATGTCTTTTCATCAGCAAAAGAAACAAATTTTATCCATCATTATTATTAATTTTTGTACTGCTTACAATCATCTTAATTGTCATTGCTTTTTATGATAAATACATTAGGAAGCAAGGGAATATTCCAGAAAACTTGTTCTTTGTGGTTTAGGGATATAGACAATGAATACAAGAAATTTCAATCTAAAATATTAGAATAATGAAAGAACTCAAATTTTATTTGTCTAGGTTCTCTCTCTTTTTTTTATTAGATGCAAAAGCATGCTTACATTAAACGTATAGGGTACCTTTCTAAAATACATATTTATGACTGTTTAATCGTCACCTTAAGCGCGGTAATAATAAGTATGTATCTGTTTTTCTCCAAAGCGGAAGTACTAGTTTATTTAATAGGTGATATTTCAGCCTTGCTGCTCAGCACAGTTTTTAAACTTTAATTACAAACATTACAAAATTTCTTATTAAAGAAACATCACCCAAAACTTTGAAAAAAGTAGTGCATTTGCCTAAAATGAATAAATATTCTTATTTTATGATTTTTAAACAGAAAAGTCAACACAAGTGTGAGTGTAAAACATCTGTAAGTAAATACTCAATCGTATTGGCTATTTTGAATGTTAAAATGTACGTTTATGAATTTATTTCCCTATATGATTAGACAAAAGTACTATCATTTTTTGCCTTTAAAGGTTGGGTTTCCTTTCGAAAGCGCATGAATAACAATACAAAGGCAGTAAGAAAATTCGATGGCAATCTTTGCAAAGACACATCATGTAGCAATTTTTATGGCTAAATTATAGAGAAATGACCATCTTCAGCAGAGCAAGATCAACCTTCAAAAACAAGACAATCCCATTAATCCTAAAAAGGAGTGTGTACAACCAATGTATCCTCTTGATGGTCACCTGAAACATGGAACCTAACCAAGAGACAGACTCACAGACTGGAAAGCATGCAACGTGCACATGAAAGAATCATGTCCAACCTTGCATGGAGAGATCACAAGACAGCACAGTATATCAGTAGTTCAAGACATCATAGAATCCACTAGTGATGGATAACTGGTGGACGTCACGACTCACAACATGGATTCCCAGAGATCACATGCTCAACCAAGGCCAGCAGAATACAAGATCGAGAGACGAACTACACGTTCAGAAAGTACTGGCTCATTGATATCCATGATAGGGAGGTGTTGTGGATCCTGGGGATAGTCTATGTCCAATAACGGACAATAAAAGACTGATGATGATGACTGAACTGGGCTACTAGTTGATAACAAACATGGCACTGAGGAGATCATAGATAGGGATTGAGTTTGAGGGTTTGATTTGGACTGACCCCTGCCACCAAGTTCCAGTAGTTCAGTGGTAAGAATGGTCACATGTTAAGCAAGCCACCCTTTGGTAAAGAGGGTGGTGAGTTTGATTCTCACCTGGAACTTAATCTTTATTCTGATCCCTTCTGTCAATTTATTTACTCACTGCAGAAGAGTATCCAGCCCGGGCTTAGTCGTGATAAAAAAAAAAAAGCAACAACAATTAAGATGAAGGTAAATAGAAGAAAAATTGATAATAATGATTTATAATATACAATCTACTAAAAAGAATAAAAATGAAATTTTATACAGTTTGAAATAATGACTGATCTTTTTTGATTGTATATTTTGAAATGTGTTGTTTATATTCAATGATTTTTACTTGACTGTTTCAATCTTTGTCGTTTTATGCAATGTTTCAGTTCGTCCATTTTCTACCAAATGAGACTTTCAATCTTGGTGTTCAAATTACTATTTTTTCTTCTATGGTATGAAGTGGACAGACAAACATCAGACCAAGAAGATAAAACGTCACAAAAACATCACATTCCAACATTGTATTTGCCTGAAATTCCAAGATGAATCATAATCATTATTTCACAAATTATTCAAACTAGTATTCTTATCTGGCTTTTTTTTTTTTTTTAGGAAATTTCAGCAGATGCATTCTTCATCCTCTCTTAGGTGTATAATTTCTCTATTTGTGTGTTGTCTGCAAAACATGAGTACTCGTGCTCAGCTTAGAAGGAACTATATTCATAGATAAGATGGAAAAACTGTGACTACCTAAACAGAATGATGCTTTCTTTTGCCTCCCTTAGGTGTATAATTTCTCTATTTGTGTGTTGGAGGGATCCTACTATAGATAGTAGTAGATCTAAAAATCATAGATTTGTGCCGACTCTGCTACTTCATAAGCAAGGCTTCCTCAATTTCTAGTAGTCAGAGGGTATGAAAATCATAAAATATGCAAAGTTGTTTCCTGTGACGAAAGTATGAAGGCACTTTTGAATTCAACTTGAGAAATCAATATTTTTTCAATAAAAAATTCAGTAAGCTATCTACTGAATTTGTGTGTACATTAATTTCCTTGGTGTTGTCTGCAAAACATGAGTATTTGTGCTCAGCTTAGAGGGGACTATGTTCATAAATAAGATGGAAAAACTGTGACTGCCTAAACAGAGTGAATCAATACATGTAAATTTTTCCAGTATATTCATGAAATACAATCTATATAATTTTTTTTCAGTTGGGTGAGGTCCTCAAAGTGGTTTTTGTTTTGCTGAGAGTAAGAATACATTTTATTGAATTCTATAAAATCATCACGAACAAGAATACTAAATCTAGAAAACTAGAGGTTTATATGTTTCAGAACAGAATCAAATAAATTTTGTTCAATTCAAAGAGTTAAATTTTTGTATAGAATAAAAGTGATTGAGAAAAAACAAAGCAAAACAAAACAGAATAAGTCTAATCTCAAATGAATCAAAATATTTTAATAAACAAATATTTTTCATTCTTCTTTCGATATGGTCTCGAAAGTAACAATTATGATGCAATTATTGGTTCAAATTTAGTCCGTATTATATTTATCTGTTCTAAGTCACTTTATAGATTTGAAATTTTCATCCAGTAATCTTAAATATTCTTAAATCATTTAGAAAAACTTTTAATGACAACTTGAAATGGCTGGAAAAAATATTGAAAAAGTTGACTTGAGATGTATCGAGGGAGAATTATTTGCCGGCCTGGAAGTCATGTCCTGAGTGGAATGGTCCCAATAAGAAACTTCACTGGTATATTCAAGAGAGTACGCCAAGTACTGCAAACAGAAAACTGTCAACAGATAGAAAAATGGTTAGTAAACATCGTAAAGTATTTTTATTTTTAAATAACTTTTCATGTTGATTCATCTCAGAGTTTAATGATTAGAGATTAGGAGAAATCTTATGGTATACAAAATACTGTGTTCATGAATCAATCATTTTAATGCATACAAAAATTGATAGCACTGATATGAAAGAATTTATCTTTGTAATTTTCAATTAATATGGATATGATATCAACATGAGTTAAGTTCAGTTTTCAGTGAACAGTATTGATATACAAGTTTAGACATAAATGACGGAATGAAATAAAATTTATTCTTTCTGAAAAAAACTTTTAATTAGACTTAAAAAGGGAAGAAAATGTTTAGATACCAGGTTTTAAATCAATATATGGTATCCCATTATTATATAGTGATTGCATGAAAACATCAGAATATTGTGATTAATATCTTTAAAAAAATACATCGTAGTCCATTTCTTTTAAAATACTTATTCATTTTCTATTGAAATAAAACATAAAACACTCATAATGATAATAACAATTTATTTGGTTTGAGTATTTAGAGTGGATCACATGTTTTACAGGTCATAAGATTCCAAAGGATCCTTCAGAGAATCATTTCATTCACAAGACAGGCTTTTAGTAAGGAAACATTTCACTTTTTATCAAATAAATTCTAATGTATAACGGCAAATTTTCAAATTACTGCCACAAGTAAATTCTCACCTCAAAATATAATGACTTCATAATCTTATTTTAATAATGATAACCTCTATATTTATATATCTGGTGAGACAGTGAAGAGTCTTTGGGCCCCCCAGATAATTTCACCATGGGTGTGTCAAGGGGAAGATAATCCAGATGGAGCCCCTCCCTCTTCAGGCAGGTTTAGAATCAGAGTTGTCAATCTGCTAGGCTGGTTGCCTACCATGGCTAGAAAACTAGATTTACTTGCCCTACCATTTACCCAAAGCTGGGGCAGAAGATATAAATTTATGCTCTTCCCAAGGGCATTAATATAAAGGGAATGCAAAATGTCTCAGCTCTCTTATTCATTCTCAGTGTCTTTCAGCATTTGGCCACTTAGTGCTTCCTGAGAGAACTATCATGACTATCGAATAGTAAAAAGCATTTCCATTCCATTCAAGAGAGTGAGAGGTGTATATGTTGTGTGTATGTGAGATGCCTCAACATCATTGAAGTGAAATGGGCAAAATTAGTAGAGAGATAGGTCACTGTGGAAAAATGATTAGAATTGGATCAGCTGGGCAGTTGGCGAAATGATACTGATCGTAGGAGGTAAGAGAGACAAAGAGTAGCTGACAACAAGTGCTAAGGCCCAAAGTGTAACCAGCTAGGAGTGTTGGTGCCAATGAGCATTTGACCATGTGCGTCCAGGGTTTTCATAGGGTCATTGTAGGAAATGACGTTTCCAATAGGTAGCTAAAAGAAGGGTTTCATATTTAATTCCTAAGTAAAAGTATAGGGTTTTTGAACCCTTTGCAGAAGCTACTCCAAGTCCTTAAATACGGATATGTATCAAATGTAAACTCAGTGACACTCAAGGCAATAACAAGCAGACGTCTCCCTACCCGCCATCTTTATTTGTCTCCCATGAAATAGGATGAGACATTCTCACACATAAACATGCTCAGGTCCTCCATTCCATTATCTGAACATCAATTTAGAACTTTATTCCTGCTAAAGATCTAAAGACCATACTGGTGGCAGCGACTGCACCAATCTATCTTATTGGTACAGTTATTATCTGTCAACATTAATAATTTGAATGGGCTTTATTCAATATTCAATGGAATGACTGAAAGGACAAATGAAGACTCTCAGCAAATTTATTCGTAGAAAATATAACAATAAATGGATGAAAGTCAATGCTTCTTGTATTATCAAACGTTCATGAGTTTGATTTAAAGGAAATAAAGTTTGTAGAATGCAACACGTCTTTTGATTAAGAAAGTTCATAGCAACACTTACTCAGATAGTGTGAGTGTATGTATGTATGTATGTATGTATGTATGTATGTAAGTCACTTACTTGCCTCATTGGTCAATGTCTGTGAACACTTTGTACGTAAAGGTGAATGCATGTATGAGTGTATGAGTCATGCGACTTAACAGCCTTAGGTGACAAGGTCGAGACTGATTAATCTTGTCTGTCATTTGTTGAATCCCTGCATCCTGATTGGCTAATAAATCGTAACTGCTGTCAAGTTATTTTTATATTTGAATTATTGCCATTATCTTGTCGACTTTTATTTGGAGGGAAATCCTGGGAGCCAAAAAAAAAACCTGAAGACATTGTCAAAAACTTTGGGTTCAGACATCCAATGGGCTGAGAGAGCATGTCTTTTCCATTCAAGTGACCAAACTCTGGAACACTCTCAATGAAGAGATTATTGCCTTCAAACTGATCAGTACTTTTAAAAAGAATTCAATGAAAGATATTTGAAACTTAGGGTTCAAATATCAGTTTTCATAGTCTCACTCTGTCTATCTACCTGGGCAATATTTATTAGAGGACTGCATATAGTTTCATAAAACTATTTGGCTGTCATTAAAACCCATTCAAAGGTATTAATGGTATTTTTTCCTGAACTAAGGTTTCAAAACAAGGGAGGTAATTGTATAAAAAGGGTTGGAAATCAGTGTCAATAAACAAAATTCCCATACTAATAAAAAGAAAAACAGTTGCCATTGAATTACTTAAGAATTATATTACTTACCTTTAATGTATACTCAATATCAATAATGCTGCAATATGTCTGCTGAGGAGTACACAGAGGGGGAATCTCAAAAACCTTGCCACGCCATCTGTCAGAATTTTCAAATTTTATTGAACTAATTCTAACAGATATTAAAGTAACATTCTTGATTTTGGTTTTCTTTGAAGCATGAAACTTAATTTTCTGAAAAAGGAATGAATTTGTAAGTTTTTAATTTTCAAGTGAATAAGAGTATAATATCAAGAATACAAATGAGCAAATGAATGCTGATCAAAATATTTAGATGGAACAGAATAAAAAAAAAAATACTAGCATTCCAAAGGAAATCATGAATCACCTCTACCCATATACTTTTTTTCGTATCTCATCAATTAAGCACCAATGGTAATAAAATTGAGTAACCATGATGGAAATACAACCAGTATGGTTAGATTCATAAATTCATCATTTTAAAAAAAGGCGGGGGTTCTAGTCAGTCACTCAATAGAAACCGTCATGCAACCAATGTCTTTAAGCAGCATGCTGCATTAGGGGTGATCTATCAAAAATTTGGAAAGAATAGTGATGAATAAATAAGTTTCTGAATTTTCCTCCCCAAAAGTATGACTGCTGGACATAAACAAAAGGATCAATTTAGGATAAGCTTACAATGTTAATTACCCCCCCTCCCAACCTATCAAGGGGTGAATTTAAAAAAAAAAAACTAAAACAAAAATCATTTTTCCTATTTATTGAGGGGAGTGTGTGTGCAAAATTTCTAGTTTCTACTATGAATAATTTGGGCTGAGCAAAGTCCTGATACAGTGATACATAGATACATTGATACAGTGATACAAAGATACATTTATACATTGATACATAGATACATTGATACATAAATACATTGACACAGAGATATATCAATACATTGAAACATAGATACATGAATATACAGTTGTACTGATACATGAAAACATTAACTCATAGATATATAGATACATTGATGCATGAATACATTGATGCATGTCAGAACACAGGAATATCCTAAATGCAGCAACAGTGTTTCAACTGGTTTGTTGTGGGTACTGATGATGAATTTTTATGATAAACAAATTATCTAAAAATTGTTGAGAAATGGGAGTGTTAAATGCACTTTTAGTTAAAAACAATCTTTTTAATAATTAAATACATAAGCATAAGTGAGTAAATAAGATAAGTATGAAATGAACTTTTTTGTTTTTTAAATTAAGTTCCCAAGTTATGGAATCAATTGGATGAAAAAAAAAAACTGCTGACGAAATAGGAATTGAGAAAAACAGCAATTTCTGCACATTTCTGTTTTTGCTATTAAATCATCAGTCATCACAAGAAAAAGTTGGTATTGGGGTTTCTCTAACAGAGAAAAACTCTTAAAACAAAATTACACCTGGCAAGAGATTTCAATTGCCAAAAAGAAAATCTCTTAGCAAATCATTTTCAGTTAGCAAGAAAAAACACAAAGAAATATCATAAAATCATCCAGTATCATCCAGATTTGATTTATAATTATCTAGATTTATATCTAGTATCTAGGTGCTTATTTTCAGACCAATGGATAGATGGACATTTGATGAATTATAATATGAGTATTTGTTTATTCAATTATTTCCATGTGTTATTCGTATTAATACATTATTTAGAAAGTAATCATCACATTTTGAATTATTTGCAAGATTATTGTTAAGGTTTTTACTTATGGAGCTGAAACATGGAACCTAACCAAGAGACAGACCTGCAAATGGAGAACCATGCAATGTGCACATGAGAGAATTATGCTCAACCTCATTTGGAGAGATGACAAGACACCACAGTACATCTAGGAGAAGACAGGAGTCAGGGACATCGTAGAATCCATTAAAAAACTCGAATGGCAATATTGCGAGAATGGCCGACAACCGATAGACATCACGACTCACAACATGGATCCCCAGAGATCACATGTGCAACCGAGGCAGGCAGAATATTAGATGGAGAGACAAGCTAGACAAATTCAGATAGTACTGGCTCTGCAACGCCCATGAAAGAGAAGTGTGGCGAATCCTGGGTAATGTCTATGTCCAACAATGGACGATAAAAGACTGACGATGATGATGATGATGATGATGATGATGATGATATTTGGAACAAATGTCAGAAATCCTTTTGTTTTAATTATTCACATAACAAATTTTCATTTCACGACGGATTGTCCTTGTTAAGAAAAGTATCACTGTATTTGAATGAATGATTTTCTTTTCATTTGCAATGGATTTTTGTTCATCTAACATTTTTTCAATTCCTTTAATTTTGATAAAAATGGTAATTTTGTTAAATGAACTTCATCCAATTCTTTAGTTCTTGATGGAAACAAAACATTTAAAAATATCAAAATCAATCATGGAAGAGGAATTATAACTGTATTAAGAAAAACATTGATGAAGAATTTGGTTTACAGAAATCATAGAACCAAAACATACATCAATGATTAAGTTTTAAAAAATAAACATGAATGATTTAAATGGAAAGTGAAATAGAATTAATCAGTTGGAAAATAGAGGAAACATTCTTTTACCATTTCAAGAGCCACTTCTGCATGGGAAACTGCTTTATCAGACAAATTCTCAATTCCTGCTTCAATGTAGATTTTTTCACTTGGCACATAACCAGTTCGGTTCATACGGAGGAAAGCTGATATAGATCCAGATCTGCAGGATAAACAGCTAAAATTCATGGTATATTTCTTTTCAATTGGTTGCTGAAAAATACAAAAAAATCATAAGATAATACAGTGCAATGCAATTTTTGTTTCTGGGTATCGAGTGTTATTTCCAGATTGATTATGACTAAAAAGTATGGAAAATGTCCATTATTACTTTCAAACTTTGCTTTTGTGATCTGGACTGTGATATTTTGAAATTTACTCATTTCTAATTATATAAAGCATATTTTGCCATGCCTTTCGGGATCATGACAAATTCTGGGCATCTCATTTCATCTTACAACAGGGTGAAGACTTTGTTTTGCACCTTGAAGTAAGTTGAGTGCAGCTTGGAGGTCATCACAGACTTCATAATGGTGGCTCTCCTGATAGGGCTTCAAAGTGGTTTTACTATTTCCTTGTCTGTGGGATAGAAGGGACAGCTTGGTACACTATTAAAGGTGAGACTGGCCGCAACCGCCCAGATATTTTGGAAGATAAACAATGTCTGTGGGAGCTGCTGGTTGACCTCCGGAAGGTGTTGATGTGACCACTGTATATAAAATTAGGCCTTATGGAATGATTTGTCAGTAGCTCTAGATAAGGAATTTATAACCCCCAAGTACCTTCCCTAAACTGTCTGGGACAAAATAGGTAAATTACAAAATATCAATGTTCTGATCACAAAAGCAAAGTTTATAGGGAATAATTTCAATTTTCTACACTTTTTAGATGTGATAAATCAGAAAATAACACTTATTACCAAGGAACAAAAAAAAAAGTTTTGGTTATCAAGTTTAATGCCTGTGCTGGTTTATTCTTGTGAAAAAATTGATGAAATTGAAAGTCTTCATTGCTTGTTTAAAATGATTTTATTTTCATTCAAATCAACTAATATGTACAACAGAATATCTTATAGATTGTATACATGAATATATATAAAATGAAAAAGAATAACTCACTGTCTCGTCCACAGAGCTAGTCTGATAACTTTCTAAGACAAGGGGCAGCCAACAGATTGGATGAAAATGTCATGAAGGAGAATGAGAGAACCAATTGAATACTCCGTGCAATAAAGGGAAATGGTCTGAATACAACAAAACTTAATCTAAAAAAAAATATTTTGTAAGAGTCTCAAAAAAAGATCTTTTTCAGCCTCATTTTTTTCTGTTGGTCTTGCCATAGCTCAATAGTTACTTATCTTATCTTGGTACATTAAAAAGCTGAATAAAGGCAAATCAAAGCGAGAACATTGTATCATGTCAAGCTTGCAAATGGAAGAAGCCTGCCCATAAAATCAGCATTTGAAATTCTGGCTTTGTATCTGCACTCAAACACCAACCTCTGATGGGGTTATTGGTGTTACACCAGTGGCCAAGTTTGTATGACAATGTGACACACCCAAATTTACGATCACTGTAAGCAAACTTGGGGTCGTTCTTGACATAGAAAAATGCACAACAGAAAGACCATTTAAATCTGAGAGGTCTTCAGTCATGTGCACTTCCTGAAAGAAAGGTATTTAAGACAAAGAATAGGAGAGAGAGAGAGAGAGAGAGAGAGAGAGAGAGAGAGAGAGAGAGAGAGAGAGAGAGAGAGAGGTTAAACAGCTGCTCAGGGCTTTTATAGATAGGAGCTAAAGAAAGTGACATATTGCATATATGGCTAGATATGGGGTTTTCGCACCAATACTCATTTATTTTTGTATATAATTTAACTGGAAAGAGAATAGGGCCACAATGATCGAAAAAGCTTTTTTTCCAAAAAAAAACCCAAACATTTTTAGTTGCAGTCCAGTAGAGTACTGCTGCCAGTTTTCAAGTCTGTATGTCCATGAGTCCTGGAACACACTGACACACACACACACACACACGCGCACGCACACACACACACACACACACACACACACACACACACACACACACACACACACACACATATAAAAAAAGGATAGAGCCCTTTGCCATTTTAGGTGGCCATGGTTATTCAACAATAAAATAGAAAAGTAAATACCTTAGTTTCAGGCAGAGTATTTAAGTCAAGTATGCTCTTTACTTGGAAGGGGAATTTGCATGTTCTGTCAAGCGTCCAGGGTTTGTCAATGATAGCTTTTAGGTAATATCTTATATGGCCATATTTATGTTCAAATGATGACGGAATATTTACTGGTAAGCTAAACTTGAAGGGGAACTTATGTTCGCCTTCCAGGAGCTCAGTTTGTTCGCAACGAGTTTTGTATCCTGAATAAAATGAAACAAAACAGAATGATTAAAAACAAATCAAAGCTGTAACTTGAACTTCATCCCTAGAAAAAGTCTCAACTGGAAATTTGAAAAAAATTATTTTCTGACAAAAAAATTTAAGGATTAACACCATGTTATGATTCTATTAAAAAAAAATCTATTTTCTAATCATTATGATTTGTTTTTAATACAATTCAGGTATCAGTTTATACATACAATCTTTTAAAAACTATCTCTCTAAAAAATGTTTGTTATCTGTGGCTAAACATTTTTTTATGTACATTCATAAGAAGCTCATTTATGGATAATTACAGAGCAGTTTTATGATGTTTTTAAAAAAATTGAAATGGAGAAATCATATTTGAAGTCATAATCTAAAAAATATAAAAAAATGTCTTAAATACCTTAAAATATATAAACTGTTTTTTCATAAATCTTTAAAAACTTATTTGTATCTGAAGAGAACAGTGAAGGGCCCCATGACAAAACACATAATATCTAAATTTCTTGAAATGAGAAAAAAGGGAAAAAATTAATCTTGCATTCTTCAATGAAATCCAATTTTTCATTGATTGGTAGGGAGGCTTAGATTGAGTTTTGCATGAAAAGTAAAGCAAATATCAATAGATCACACTCTGGAGAATCAACTACGGGTATAACTCATTTTTTTCAAATATGGCATATAATGTGTTTTGTCATGGAGCCCTTCAAATATCAGTTTACCTTTTCCATAAAGAATAATCACTGAGTCAATATAGGTTTCGTGGTTGGAGTAATAAGTTGGATTGTAAACAAATGACGGTCCATCTTCTTCCCACTTAACCTCTCCTGTTCCAACCAGTTTCAGTGTAATTCCTAAAACAAACAAACAAAAAACATTGTCCACCAATGTAGACCACTGTAATTAGTATTCTTTACTCCATACAGGGGTTTGATCCAGTGTTTTTCAGAAGACCATTAAAATTTTCCAAAAATTTTTATTTACAGTTTTCTTTTTGTCCCAACACATGATCTTCTCTTTCCCCTTCAGGCAGTCAGAGGACTATAAAAAATGAATTCTGCTAATCACTACTTGGGGAAAAATATTTTGTAGGTACATAATACATTTATTTTCCTATGGACTTATCTTTCATATGCATAAAAATCATGATGGGACATAAATTATAGGTAAAATAAATCATCAAATGAATTAAGCATAATCACAAAGGGAAATATTTTTTCCACAGAATTTGGATGAATTTCAAATTTTGAAAGACCCCCAGCTGAACAGGCTGGATCTATCACTGCCATAATATTTTCAAAATGATTTGCCGACTGAAAAGTAAAAGTGATTTCTGGATCTTTGAGGCAAGACTTTGGATTTAACGATGCCTAATTCAATAATTAAAAACATGGTTCACCAACATTAACCACTTATATTTAGTTTTCCTTCCCTTCTACGTGAAAGCATGAATAATTGTTTCTTTTGTTAATATGGACGATATTGTTTCATCAGAGTCATTTGGTACATCGTTATATTATGTTACTAAAGGGAAGCAACTGCTCCTGGGTTACTGCCCTTGACTTTTGAAAACCCAGGGTAAGACATTTGATATCCAAGCGACTTACGTGTTCATTTGTCCCCCTTACAACCATTTCTAATCTGCACTTATCCTGCATGAAGTCGATTGTGTTTGACCAGTAAAGCTTCCCCCTAAACACCTTAACGGCATAAATGTTACAATACAGTTCAGAATTAATTCTTTGATTTGGTTAACAAACTTAAAAAAATGTGAAATCAAAAAGAGAAATGTTCTAATATCAATCCCTTCCAAGTGATTTGTGGACAAGTGATAATGTTTGTCAGATTCCCATTAGTCAATTTTTTTGATATTTGAGAAAACTTTGGATATGCCTTAAAAGTCTATAAAATAACCTTTAAGACAACAAGAAAGAATAATTTCATGCAACATGCTTTTTTTTTTGTCAGAATAGCTTTGACTTTGTTCCAAGCCCATCACAGCAACTATGTTTATGTACCAAAGCTATCTATACTAAATGATGGAGATGCAAAAAATGGAGTCAGTCGACCAAGTTCAAGTTTCAGCCAAAGCAGTCGATATTCACTTCACACTTATACTCTTTGGATGGAAGTGCGGAGTGTCATAATGGTTATCACAACAGAATTGTTGGACCATTTACAATGCATTTGCACTAACGCTATGGGTAAATAGCTGGGTAGTTGGAACCCTTTAGTTCTGCAGGCAGTCTATCAAAATAGAAGTTACTTGCACAGAAAAAAAAAACATGGTTTGTCCCCAGCCCAGGTAAAAATGGAGGCTTGGGCATGGGACTTGCAAATTCAACCCATAAAAGATCGACTTGCTGCCAAAACCACAACAGGTTCACCGTAGCCCACATATGTCACAGAACTAATTATCTAAAAAAAAATGATCTAAAATAAGATAGAACTTTTAATCTGAAATTATCTTAGAAAAATACCAGCACAGAGACCCCCAAAAGTATTTTTTTTGAAAAAACAAAAATAATTTTTTTAGATGGTAACTAGTAGTGTACTCATGCAAATTTTCAAGGCTGTAGTTCCCAAAATGTGACCAGGAGAGTCTGGACACATACACAGACACACAGACACACACACAGACACACACACACATATAGATAAGCATGTAGTCACACAGACTCAGACACTCAAAAAGAGAAGAATCTGTAGCCCGTTCGGCTGATTGGTAGGGCCATTTGCGGGGCTACGGTGATTCAGTATAGTTATGATACTCCAGATACATTCTTAATGATTAGTAAAGATAGTTAACCATAATTTATTCATATGACTTTGTAGAAATCTTCCCAGGTCTGGACATCTACATTTTGGTAATTTAAAACAAATCAGGTTTGAGCCAAGTGAGACTAAAGCAATCTTCTGCAGTTCTGCGTTTCGAGCCCATCACAGCAACTAGGTTTATATACTTGAGAATATCAAAAATAGTGAGAAATAAATTAAAAAAAACCCAGTGATAATAACAACTTACCTCTTAATTTCATAGGCTTTTTCAAAACCACTAGAACAGAACCTGTAATTTCTTCACCAGCATTATAAATACATGAAGAATTATGCAATATGATAGAAAATTTTTCGAACGTCATTTTGTCAAGACAACACTTGCTTTTTGAAACATGCGTGACATGTACAGTAAAATGTCCTTTTAATCTTTTCAAAGATATACACTGTTTAAAGTCAACAAAAGATAAGTTGTGATTGACTTATATAAGTGTTTTTTACGTACATTACTTGGGCCTTTCCCATCTATTTTCTCTATTTCATTAAGATAATTGAATACAGGATAACATTCATAAATATTGTTATCAGACAATCCTTGATAACAGGTCTGGTTAGTCACTATATAGAAACTGTCATATGACCAGTATCTTTTGGCAGCATGCGGTATTGGTGGAGATTGGTGATCAATTAAAAAATTGAGTAAAGGGCTGATCGATAACTCCTTTCACCTTGGGGGAGGGGGGCAAGGATCACTAGAAAGTTAGAATTTGAAAGAAAACACGCATGAACACAGCTGGACACAAACTAATGGACCAATTTAGAATAAGTTTACATAGCAATCTGATCGTCCCTCCCCCCAATTTTTTTAGATGGTAACTAGAGGTGCACTCATGCAAAGGGGGGGGGGTTAAAGAAAAAAAAATTTCGTTTTCTTTACATAATATAGAGTAAATGTTCAATTCCCAGCTCCCTGGCTCCATTGGTGCAGCCAGTACGTGTGACACATAGCCAGCCAGCCAGCCAGCCAGCCAAACCAACGTAAAAACTGGAGAAACTTATGTTGACAGTTTTGGTTGACATCTTCTTATGATAAGTTGATATTCAACCATTACCAATTTTGACAAGTATTATTTTCCATCTTTATCAACTTATTAAGTTGATAAGACTCGATTGTAAAGTGAAAAGCCACCAATCATTGATACTAATGACTAATATAGTATAATTTGTAGCAGTAGTCTTCATTGGTTCAGAGGTATGAGGTATGCCTGTTGAACAACTCCACTGTGGAGCCTTTGTTGAAATAATGAGAATACAGTGTGTTTGTATTAATAATGACTTGTATTTATGAATCACCACAACCAATATTAGCTGCTTTTTACCGTGTAAATTAAACAATGGTGGTGGTAAAAGTTACCTTGATGAAAATACTACCAGTAACCCCCCATCCCGCCAAAAAACCTCTCCATCACCCCCAACATATGGTCGGTGGTGATTCATGATTTCCTTTGAAATACTAGTTTAACCATAAAACCACTATCAATTATGTGAGTCCAGGATATTAAGAATTTCCAACAAAAACTGTCTTCAAAACTTCAGTTTTCAAGATGGTCTGGCAGGCTACGTATGTATGTATCATACATGCAGGTTGCGCTAATGGAGACTAAGGGCTGAAAATGTGAATATTTACTTCTTATAATGACTAGAAAAAAAAACGTTTTTTTTCACCAGCTCCCTCCCACTCCAAAAAAGGTTTATGGTGGGGAGTTTAATTTACAATGTAAGTTTATGCTAAATTTACCCCTAGTTTGTGTCTTGATGCATTCACACTTGTTTTTTGAAAATGTTAGTAACCAATCAAAAGATGTGAGAAGTACCTGATTCATTGATCACCCCTTTTTTCCAATTTTCAAATTGATCACCCCAGCATTGGTTTCTATCATATGACTACCCAGACCTGTTATATTTTGTCAACTTTTTTGCTCATTGGTTAATATCTGTATTTATATTTGATATAAATGATCATCATAGCTTTTCATTTTGATTAATTGGCATGAACCACAATGGCATTTATTATAGATCTACAAGATTAAAACACTCTACTTGATTCAGATCTTATCACAGACAGTCTGGTTAGTCACCACATAGTAACGTCTTTTGGCAGCATGCTGAGTTGGGGGTGATCTGTTGAAAAATTGGAAAACAAGGTGATCAATTAATAAGTTACTCCTTTCGCCTTTTGTTGCGCAGAGATCACAAAAAGACTGAATGCTGCTGGAATCAACACAAACTAAGGGACCAATCTGGCATAAACTTGCATTGTAAATTAACCCTAACCCCCTCCCCCTCCAAAAGAAAAGAAAAAAATTAGGAGGATGGGTTTCAAAACACACGCAAAAATATTTTTTCTTAACATAATAAGAATGTATAAATTTCTGCCCTACAGCAAATCTTCCAGCTTAAAAAGTTGTTTACTTAGATTGAATGTGGAATACATGATTTTTTTTCTTTCTTCTGCGAAAAGATAGTTTTTTCTTCCAAGAAAAGATTTTTTCCCACCTTTAAAATTGAAAGAAGGAAGGATTATCTTTTTTTCTTGAAAGAACAAAAATAAGTTGATGAAATCCACGAGGCAAAAAATAATCATACTTTCCCAATAAATATATCTATTCTTAATTCTATACCTATTCTTTAGGAATTTAGTACGAAAATCTTCTTTTAGCTAGATATCCAAAACGTCACTTCCTCTGACGACCCTTATAAAACCCCTGGACGCACATGGTCCAGTGCTCATTAGCTCTAGCATCCCTAGCTGGGTACGCTTCTAGCCCCGGCCTCTGCGACCGGCCATTCTCTCTCTCCTTCTCCCAGGCCCAATGGAGATAGAGAATGGCTTGACTAACAGAAATTGAGCAATGTGTTGCAAAAAAATTTAATTTTAGAAATTGTGTAACCAGCCGTTGAAAAAAGTTTGGACAGCCTTGCTTCAACTTATCTTTATAAATTTACTAATCAGAATCCCTTCTGAATAAATTTGTAAATTATCTCCCTTGGATTAATTCATAAAATTACCTCCCTTGGATCATTCATATATTTGTTTCCCTTAGATTGAATTGTACCCAGTAGTTCATCTTGGGCAAATTTCTATTATTTTATGTATTTTTCAGACCATCATCCTCAAAAATATTGCGTTAGAATGAGAAAAGTTGAAAACCATAGCTTGGAAAAACATGGACTAATTAGCACTCTTCACTCAGAACTTCAGAAAATAATGAAAACATTCAACGGTATTTCAAATCTTGGACGTAAATTGAATTGTTCAGCATTTCAGATGGATTATATATTTATGTATGAAAGATAATGATTAGATTTTTTGTCAACATTTCAAAGAACGGAGAAATTTCATGCTAAAACTTGATTTGAATCGGTTAATGGTGTTTGTAAGGAATTAAATGATTCGAAGAGAAACTGGTTAAAGTGTTCCCAAAAAACAGAGGGAGTTGATATCTTAATAAGAGGGGGTTGATAAGACAGGGAGAGAAGAATTTATCTATTTTTCACGTCACTCTACGTCATATTGTTCCTTTCATAAAATTCAATTTTCGAGGTGGAAAAACAGTACAAGAAATGAATAAAGAAAGAAACGGCGTTTACAACTAATGTATATACTTCATATACATATATTCGTAACTTTTTCCTTCAACAATGAATTATATTACATTTAGGACGATAATTTCCCTTATTTTTGATGCAATGATTACATATCTTTGTTTCAAACGTTTTAAATTGCGTTATATTATATGGAAACTTATGTGAATTGATCTCCCGCCGTTACATAGCTAATGTATCACTCACCGTAAACAACTTAAACAGAATAAATAATTGAAGAAAATGGGGCTGTTGCGGGAATCAAACCTGCCATCGATAGGGAAGCCGCTTCAAGGTAGCCTAGTAAGGTTTGATTCCAGCAGCAGTCCCATTTTTCATTAATATATAAACTTCTACATACTATCAATCAATTGGAACTGTCAGATTCTTTTGGTGGGCGGATGGTACAATACATTGTCTAACTGTGGGGTAATTTTGCACGCATGGATGTAAATTAATTTCCAGCTAATCTTATTGCCTGAGGTGGATGGATTTGTCTATTTTTCATTTCAAGCTGACTTCATAGCTTCAAATGTTCTGGCCCCTGAAATCTATGAATAACTATTTAAAATCATATTTGGATAAAGCCCCTGAAATGTTTGAAAGTAGGCTCAAAAACTCAAGCGAAGGCTCTTATAATTATTTATGTTCAAATTTTTAATCGAAAAACATATTATTTAAAGATCATAATAATCATACTTTTATTTCCATAATTCATTGGAGACTTTGTACGAAATTTCGAGTTTACTAGTCAATCAGTACAATCGAAAAACATGTGCATACTGTGATAATTAATGTCTATATTTTTGATTTTTTCGAATATCATATATTTTGATTTTATAAAGATATCAGGAGCCATCATATTTTTACTAAATATTTATGAACATAAAATTCAAACATCCAAAGACTTCAACATTCAGCGTCCAGAGTTTTCGAGCATATTTGACATTTTTAGCTGAAAAATAGCTGGAAATAGAAAAATCTCGTCATTTTTAGCCTCCATGGGAAACGAAGGGAGGCTACTCTAGTTGACATTTACGACAACCATAATTTTACGTTTTAGAAATTACCAATTGTAGTTCCAATTTTGCGTATATCAACAGAAAGACAGAGATGCGTAGTGTTAAAATATTTTGATAAAGATTCAATAAAGTTAGCAGGCCGGGTGAAATGAGGCAGCTGGCTGGATTTGACCCGCTGGCCATAGTTTGGCGACCCCAGGATTATAGCGCATTCGCGTACGCGCGCGCACGTGCACACACACACACACACACACACACACACACACACACACACACACATACATACACACACACACACACAGAGTATGACCAGGAGCGCTAGAATACACAAAAATACGCACATTTGAAAATTGAACTTGAAATTGCAAGTTGAACACTCGAATTTTACAGTTTCTACATAAACCTTTATTTTAATTGCTTTGTGTTTATTTCTATTCCTTCACGTCAAACCTTCTCAATCGAAAGAAATCAGTTTATTTCATGTTACGATCTCTCAGTCAATTACTAAGTTCTTGAGATTGAAATGTCAAATCTGCAGAAGTACTTGTGAGCATTAGTACAGAAACTAAATATCCGTCCCACAGACGGCTTTTTTGGCCAGTACCGAGATCAACATCTTTTTGTAATGCCCCACTTCTGATTTTTTCAGTTTTGCTCACGGTCCAGATGCATATTACATATCTTATGAAAATTTGCCATTGACGCCTATAAATCTCAAACATTTACTCTGCTAATAGAAAATAATATAAAAAGGTCTGCATCAGGTGTTTATATTAATTCATATAAATAGTGAATAAATACGGGGAATTTTAACGGAATCCATTGATTAGTCAATTTTTGGGAGACTTTTGAAAGGTCACAATATGTCGTGGACGTGCTTATAATAGAAAATCCTACAATGCCATGCTTGTGGAAGTAAGAATGTAACATGATATTCATTTAGAAAAGGTCCAAGACATACGGAGAGCACCTCAATGGCCCACCTGTTGCTGACACCTGAAATTAAACGTACACACACACACACACACACACACGCACAAGCACACACACACACACACACATGCACATATATATATTCTCATGTGTGTGTGTTTGTATGCATATACATACATATACATGTAATTTAATGGGGATTCGCAACAAAAACACGTCTATGTTTCCACCCAGTCTGGGCTTCTTCAGATGAATGATGAGGTATATTTTAGATCCCTTAGAGAAGTTTTCTTGTTGGTAATACTAGGTGAAAGGAGTTTTCTCTTTTGTTCTATTGATTTGATAGATTGGTCCTTTGCATTAGCGATGAGTGAAATCAAACAATTCTGAGTAGCTGAGATGAACTCTTCAATGAAATCTGGAAAAAGAGGAAAACAAAAGTGCACAGGGCAATTATGTGGCTCAGAATTCAAAAAAAAAAAATTGAAATTCGACAACCTCTCCCATTAAGTGATACCCACAAAAATTCCCAAACAATACACACACACACACACACACACACACACACACACACACACATATATATATATATATATATATATATATAGTTCACTTTACAACCTTTAAAGAATTATATATATACATATGAAATAAGATTATATGTATAAGGGCGGAAAGTGGGTTCCATTTTATAGTTATAGATGCATTGTAAATAAAACCTCCCTCTGAAACCCTTAGAATTTTTTTCTCAAATCCCCTTTCTTTTAAAACCTCCCCTAGACCGATTGAGTTGGCATACAAAATTTGGTTGGGCTTCACTCACGTTCAGGTATTTTTTACAACGTGACACGCGAACACACATCTCACTTATGTGATCAAAATTTTATCCGACGGAATGGCTTGACCTCATAAAGTACACATCATTGTTAGATGTAGTCCAATGAAAACAAGGCAAGTTCAAGTCACATGATATCAAACGTGTGTATAATTGCTTTCTTTTTCAAATAGGGCTTGTAAAAAAGGATATTCATCCAGCCAGCCAGATGGATCCGGAGGTTCGGGGTATTTGTTGGAGAGATACGACAATCAGCCCTTCGCCCGGGCGGATTTTGTGATTTAGGGAAATTGGTCGGGAGGATTCAAAATTCTGACAGTGGGTTGAACTGGGCAGCACCAAGGTCAACAGAGTTGTGAGGGTCAGATTTCACTCTGACTCAACCAGACTAATAGAAGAAACCCCAACCATTGTTCAACCTCTCATTTCATTCGCCCCGAAATCCCAAGTAAAGTGAAAACCCAAGAATAAAAGAGGTTTCAGCAGTACTTCAGTTTCTGCCTCTAAAACGACGATGAAGCCGTTCATTATATTGGTATCCTTAGAAGAAAGAAGTAGTTTATAAGTTTATGATGACGATGATATATTTCGAATAGTATTACATTGTATTGATGTCTCGCAAATCGATATTTTTGCAAGTAGGTATCGATATTATTGCAATTAGGTATTCACATACATAGAATGTAATGTGATCGCCCGACGTAATATGTAATTTGATAATCCATGTCTATATCAACACACACACACACACACACACACACACACACACACCTAGCTCTACGAGTACACACCGTCACTTTTTTGTGAAGACGTCTGTTCGTCTACTTCACTATTCCAAACAGATATAGAATTTAGAAATACTAACACGACTTGATCGCCGGACGTAGACTTTAGTGGACAGATGGACATACATATGAGCTACTGCTACAGAGATGAAATGAAACAGGATTTTAAGCCTTGAGTATTCTCATTCAGTCGTACTGAGCGAAGGGAAGCGAATATCAAAGTAGCAAAAGTTGCTAGACAGTCGGCCTAATTAAACGAAATTACGTCACCCGAGTTGAGTAGGCTTAGAGGTCTGTAAAACAAGCCAAACCTTAAAAAACAAGAAGATCCCATTATCACTAGAAAGAAGGGTATGCAGCCAATGCATCCTCCCCATAGTCACCTATGGAACTGAAACATAGAACCTAACCAAGAAGTTGACCTGCAGACTGAGAAGCCTGCAACGAGTACATCAGATAATCATGGTCAACCTCACATGGAGCGATCACAAGACAGCAGAGTATATCAGGGAGAAAATAGGAAGCTGAGATATAAAATCTACTAGGAAATCAAATGGCAATGGGCTGGTCATATTGCAAGAATGGCAGACAACCGATGGACATCGCAGCGAGATCACATGCACAACCGAGGCCGGTAGAATACAAGATGGAGAGACGAACCAGACAAATTAGTGGCTCCACAACGCCCACAACAGAGAAGTGTGGCGAATCCTGGACGATAAAAGACCTGAAATCGCAGAACACTTTGACGAGCAAATCACGGAGATTGGAAAAGCATACAATTACAAAATATCATAAACAAGTAATTCTATTAGTTAATGTATTATTTATTGCCGTTTCACTCAAGTACAATGCGGCCTCAAATAAATTGCGAACCCACCCACTTCCATAGCTAAAAAACGGTTGTATAATTTTTCCTTTCAGCTCAGTAAATTTTGGTTTGAATTAACTCAAATATCCAACTTCGGTATTGTAGCTGGTTTGTTACCATAGTATAGCAAACCCATCTTTTTGTCTGGTTTCATATTATATATATATATATATATATATATATATATATATATATATATATATATATATATATATATATGTATCAGGCGCAGAAAAAAAGCTATCATCATCATCATCATCATCATCATCATCATCATCATCATCATCATCATCATCATCATCATCATCATCATCATTTTTTTGATACCTGTCGTTGGACTTGGACCTTCCCCAGGATTCGCCTCACTTCCCTATCGTTAGCGTCGCCGAGTCAGTACTGTCTGAATTAGTCTGGTTCATCTCTCCATCTTGTATTCTGCCGGCCTCAGTTTGGCATGTGATCTCTGGGGATCCATGTTGAAAGTCGCGATGTCCATCAGTTGTCTGCCATTCTTGCAACCTGTTCTCACAAAGAGAAAAACTATACTCTGACCCTAATCAGAACTACTGGGTAACGATACTCACCTGATCGTAGTCTGACCCAGAAATCCCATATCTAAGGTAATAGAGTGATTCCAATTTCAACAGAGTCGGAAATTTCTCCACGAACCGACACCCATGAACTGTCTAAAGGGTCAGTTACTTTCGACTCCCCCAGCCATCTTCCACAAGCACCCCCTGGCTCATCAATACATCCTTACCCTAATGATAAAAAAGCGTTTATTCGTTTTTAAACATAATCTCCTTTCATGCCAATGCATTTAATTCAGTACATTAAGCACATAGATCAAAAAGTTGATTGAAAATTTCTGATCAAGAATATATATATATATATATATATATATATATATATATATATATATATATATATATATAGATAGTTAATTCCGGTTAATACGACCATATAGGGACCAAAGAATTTGGATCCAATAACCGGCTGGGCAACTTGTATAAAAACTACAATGACTAACGTCCCTTTTCTTTTCTACTCTGTCTTTCTTTTCAACATTTGAGCTACGTGCCAAAAAATTGTAATTCAGTAGCAATGTTGCTTGGCCCAAATAAACGACGCATTGGTCATAATAAATGAAGCAAATTAGCGATGATTGCATACGTTTGGATCGGTTCTCACAAGACTGGTTCTATTGTACGGCCGGTCCTGAAAAACGATGGTCCTATCTAGTCGAATCCAATATATATATATATATATATATATGTGTGTGTGTGTGTGTGTGTCTTACTCTCTCTTTATATATATATATATATATATATATATATGTATATATATATGTGTGTGTGTGTGTGTGTGTGTGTGTGTGTGTGTCTTACTCTCTCTTTATATATATATATATATATATATATGATACAAATCAGGAATAGAATATGATATAATGCGATATACCGAAGATGCCCAGACAGAGCAGAAACATAAACATGTAGCGAATCCTTTATTTCATTTTATATATATATATATATATATATATATATATATATATGCACACACACACACACACACACACACATATATATATATATATATATATATATATATATATATATATATATATATATTCAGCCAACCAGCCACACTCATCTCTCTTTCAAGCTATTGCTATTCACTAAAACTTAGTACGGAATAAGGCCAATATACCGAAATGCAGGTAGGAAGATTGCGTTGCACCAATCTTCCAATCTATCTGCTTTGAAAATCAATATTCGAAATCCTTGATCGAACACCGACCGCTGGCGCTGCGAGTTAATACGCAATAACCTCAATCGTAAAGCAAGTCCTTTCAAACAATTTATTTTTCCACCCCTTTGTTTGTTCAGATTTGTTTTTGACCTCCCAGTACAAGCATCATCTCCCATCTACGCTAAGTGGTAATCAATACCAATTTGATACATATTCTTTGCTTTATAAAAGACATCTGATTCCCTTGGGGATGGATTGCTACAAAATTGGCCCGAATTAGGTTCATGCCCACCATTATAGAAAAAATACGACAATGCAGAGCACCATAATTTCTCCTCGAAAAAAAGAAATAACTTGGAGACACGAATGGTATTAAGTGTTTTTATCGTTCAGCCATTTCGTCTTGTTGACGCATATCTCGGTTGTTTGGAAAGAATGTGATGAAACACAAATAAAACATTAAAGGCCACAGCTATTTCGCAAATTTATACCAGTGCTTTCATACATCTGCATTTTGGAGAAGATAGAGATAGCGTATTGAGGATAATATAAGGCTAGAAACTGCCGGAAAATCTGAGCTGGTGGAAGCAAAATTGATCTCCGTGGATATTAGGAGGCACATGTTCCAAAAAACTGACCTTTCTTTCAAGTGCTCAGTGATCAGTATATACAAGTACTTTTAGAATTAGGATATGTAATTTTGCTAATGTACTTTATTACCTACGGAATGTATGTATATTAACTATGATAACATGCAGCCAAACGAGACTAATATATCTGTTATTCTAATTAATGGTTACTTTTGCCATCTGTTTATATTCCTGTGGTATTATACTAAAATAACTTGATTTTTAGGCTTCATAACTCAGGAAGACCGAGCACCGTGGTCCAGTGGTAGAGTGCTCGCCCGTTGATCGTTAAGTCATGGGCTCAATCCGTGATCTCCGGCAAGGGTACTTAGCGTCCACTAGTGGTATTATTAGTAGTAATATTATCTTGATTTTTTTCAGCGTAAGCTTTGTCAACCATTATTGATTTTTGACTGGCTTTTCTTTCATCTTAATTTCAGTTGCTTTTCATCGTAACTTCTCAGACCGTCAGCATAATTTCTCAGTGAAACTCACACCCTTCTTGCCGAGGGAAACGAAGAATTAGCTAAAATTCAAGGGTTGAATTTGATCTTCTGCTACCTGTAAAAAGTTCGGGCGACTGAGCAGCTGGCTCGGATAACTAGATTTATCTTCTGCTTTCAACACGAACTATTCACTGATGAACGTAGATTCACGGCCTGAGTAGTTGCGATGATTAGCAACTAAGATCAAGAGGAAAAAAATATTAGTCAAAAACAAGCTTGGCTGCACCAAGATCAAACCCGCTTACTTCATTAAAATCTGAATAGAAAACGAAACAGAATTAATTTCTTCATCATTTCAAAACTACGTGTTCCATTTCAACTCCTTTGTGAAGTGGGGTTGAATTCGTCATCAGTTTTTGCACACGTTAGTGTATAACTGTTATTCCTGCATAACTTCACTGGTTTTCGATCTGGTCATTGTCACCTGTCATTGTTGTTCCGTACTAAAATGAAGTCAAAACTCAATAGTAAGGGCTTGACAGTTGATAATGGAACTAGATTCATGGTTGAAGGCGGAACTCCCAATTTCGATGCGCTGACTCACTTCACTTTTGGACAGACCAACAATACACGTCGTTTCGTAGTATGAAAATTCTCATGATCCAGCTATTGTGCAGTTATTTCTCACTAATTCGCCTTTCAGAGATTTCACGGGTCGATTTTCACCTAAAATGGAAAATATGTTCCAATGTTATGGCTTTATAAACAATATATATATATATATATATATATATATATATATATATATATATATATACACACACGTAGATACATCAATAATTCTGTAACCTGATTATGCACAAAACATTTATTTTACACAACAAATATCAATTTTTCAAAATCGTTCTCTTCCTCGTCAATGCACTTGATTAGGTGACGGATATTTATCACATGGATCGACTATTTTACAGTGAAATTTTCGGCAAATAACTAGAAAGCAACAAAAGATCGCAAACCGATGCCAACGCCATTGACAAGGGAAATACTGTTGCATGGATCTGCATCATTACTTTTTTCTGGGGATCCTTGCCTACCTCCCCACAAAATTTAATTGAAATTCATTGAGAATTCTGAGAGATATCATGTGGACAGACGGACAGAAAGACTGACATGATTGAATACTTTGTTGGCAGTGGTAGATTACGCTGAAAATAAGGCTTTGGACTTATTGATCCACCCTCGTATTGGGGAAACATCTATCCGTCTATCTATGTATCTATCTATTTATCTACATGGAAAATCTATAAGAATCTGGAACAGTCCGAGAACATCTCTGAAAGACTTGCTCAAGGCCAATAAGGCTACTTAAGATGAGAAAACCCGAGCCATTTTAAACTTTGGACGTGATGCTCTTGTCGTAAAACCAAAAAAACCAAAAACGAAAACAAAAAAACAAAACAAAACTAAAACACATTTAGATAATCTACATACATAGGTTGGGCCGATAGATAAATATATCGGTGAATGGTTGCACGTGCATTTATTTTGATTTTCATGGCTGCATGGCGACAAGCACGAGTTTTTCAGTGCACAAATCTTATTCGTTACTCTCCGTTACTCTCCGTTACTCTTCGGGCCATACCACATCTAGCAAGCTTATCTTTCCCCTTTTTTGTGTCTGTTACTAACTCTCACTTCTTTCTTCTCTCTCACTCTAACACACATGCCATCAGAAAAAAAAGTGTACTTACTGACATTGTAAAAGTAATTTAGCACTTACGACAAATAACATCAATATAAACCTTTGTGGTTACTACTTCTCCCAACACCGCCAACACGAGAAACACTATCGCAACCACCACCACAGCTGTAAAAAAGAAAAAGAACCCCCCTCAAAAAAAAATAAACCTCAAAAACTACCATACAAACCAATGATGCATTTAGAAAATGAAACACTTCAAGTCCGACTTAGAGATTTAAACAGATTACCCAATCCAGGTCAGAAGACCAGATCTAGTGGTAATAAAAAAAAAAGAATGTGTCAGATGGTAGATTTTACTGTTCCAACAGACCCGAGGGTGCAGTGAAAAGAGGGTGAAAAGATTAACAAGTACCTGGACCTTGTCAGGGAGTTGTGCATTATGAGAGTGCCACTTGACCAGTGGAGGCCACCAGCCACTGGAGGGGTGAAAAATCAATAATAATGATGATGATGATGATGCCGCTCGATTCTGTCACCCAAAATTGAATTTGAATTAATTCATTTAATTAGATATCAAAATATTGCTTTGGTATTTGAGGATTCTCCCGTTCCAGAAGTGGCAATAAATCGGTGATTTTTTTCTTCAATCACAAGAAAATTGGACAGAGTTCTCTCTTGATGCCCCGTCAGCTAATCATTAGAACGATAACCCTAGAAGAGATCTGGACAAATTTGCATTTAGGGAAAAACAGAAAGTCGATGGTGCAAAAGAATCGACACAGAAAACTCAGTCAGCGAGAAAATTCAAACGCGCAAAATATCAAAAATACATTATGCAAATGTTTCTGTTACCCTGAATCCAGTGCCTAGAGAGACATGTGCCGCTGGTGGTTTCCTGGGAAATTAGTGGCGTAAATAAGTGGCGATGTGGAATATCGATCGGCAAGGAAAAAAAAAACAGGCAAAAATCGATTAACCTTTTTGCAAAATTCGACCTAAAAAAGTATACTTCAGGTAATATGAGAGGGGCTGATTCCGAACATGCTTTGCTTTCGAGTTATAAGTTTCCAAACACACAGACAACATGCACAACAACTTTATATATCTAAATATTATAAAATTATTATATTGATCATAATATTATCAATATTGATCATCAAAATTATAAATATTATTCAGTATCAATCGAAAAGCATATCAACCATATAACTATAGTTAAACATATCAAAACATAAAACCATAACTATTATTTTATCAATGATAATAATATTTATCATTATTATGAATAAAGATGATGGAAATAACTATCAATGTTATTATTTATTAATAATAATATCAAAAACTTGCAATAATAACTGATGTTGCCTGGGAGAAATATCTGCGAATATGACAATGCCGTTTCTACTTGTTTTAGAACCTCCAAAACGAAATAAATGTAAAAGCCCCCACTTACTTCTGATCCACGAAAGGGAGAAAAAGTTCCTCTTGGCTTTTGACACCAAGAATTGAAAAGAAGTTCACTTTCGATTTTGACCCCTGAGAGAGAGAGAAAAAATTCTTCCATTTAAATTTCGACTCCACAGAGTGAAGGAAAATTTACCTTAGATTTTGAATGCTGAAAATGAGAATTAAATTTCCCACGATTTTCATTCCCAAAAGTGAAATGAAAAAACTCCCTCGATTTTGACCTCTGAAAATGAAAAAAATGTTTGCCATTAACCTCGAAATGTTAAAAACAATTTTCTGCGATGTTTTTTACCTATAAATTCGGAAAAAAAGAGAAAAAATTCACCCCAGTCCCTATCTTGACACCTATAAGTGAAAAAAAGCTCCCCAAGATTTTGATCCCAAAAAGTGAAAAAAAAAAAAAAAATCCCCGTCTTTGGACCTCTAAAGGAAAAAAAAAACCCTTATTCCGACCCCTAAAAGGGAGAAAAATCTCCCCTCGATTTTGACTACTAGAAGAGAAAAAAATCGCCCGTCAATTTCGACCCCTGGAAGTGTAACAAAATTATCCCTCAATTTTCAAGCCTTGAGAGAAAAAAATGAATTTTGACTCCTAAAAGAGAAAAAATTCAATCTCTATTCTGACCCTAAAGGTGAAAAAGATCCTCCCTTTATTTAAAACCTCAAGAATGAAAAAATAAATCTCCCGCATATCACCCCACCAATAATGAAAAGAAAATATCCCCAATTGATTTTGACACTTTGAATAAAAAAAAAAAAAATTTTCCTTGATCACATGTAAGTAAAGAAAAATCTTGACCCTAGATTTTGATCCCTAAAATTGAAAAATATCTTCCTTTCAATTTTGATACCAAGAGGTTAAATAAGTGGAAAAAGAAGTTCCCCTCGATTTTGGACGTTGAAAATGACCCCCCCCCTTAGATTTATTCCTTTGAATGAGGAGAAAATTGTCCCTCCGTATAATCTCTATAATCTCCAATCCCCAATTTTCGTATTTGGGAAAAATGATTTGTCAATAACGTGATGTTATATCGTGAATAGAAACCCCTCTGACCCATAACATTTTTTGTTCTGGAACATGTGAAAAATACTTACAAAAAATAGTTTCGTCAGAATATGAAGTTATGTACGAAATTCTTTCACAGAAATAATGTAAACAGAGTAAGCGTTCTAATATGACAACACAGTATTTTCCACAGGAAACACAAAACAGGTGTCAAGCTCAGCATTATAGTCGTGTAGTAAATAGTACCATACCAACCCCTTAAAATGTTACAAATCACCCAGGATTTTTCTATGCTCTAATCCTGAAGACTTTAGGGGTACCTTGAATGATCATCTCCTGTTGCAATGCACCGTTTGAGAGGATAAAGCTAACATAGTAACACACTTCTACAAATGGAAGTATCGAAGAAGAAGAAGAAGAAGAAGAAGAAGAAGAAGATAATCAATATAATTAGTAATTAATAATATCCAATTCGGCAATTAAATTATTGCGATCATTCATTCTTGACAACGATTATAATTACCAATTTTGAATAATGATGATAATGATAATGATAATAATAATGATGATAATAATAATAATAATGATAATGATAATAATGATTATGATAATAATAATAATGATAATAATAATGGAACATAAAAACAAGGGTAGTACCGGTCATAGTGGGTGCACTAGGAACTGTCCCCAAAACGCTGAGGGAGAGACTGGAGGAGATCGGGATTAGAGGAAGGATAGAGACCGTACAGACCACAGCACTACTGGGAACTGCACGGATACTGAGGAAGGTGCTAGAGATATAAGTACTGCAACGAATAGTAGCTCTGTCATGATATGCGAAAGAGGGAGGAGACGTTAGCTGAAGACCTGAGGAGACTTATTGTCACTCAGCCTTCAGCGATAACCACTGGGCAACCGGCGTGAAACTGTAAATCGCAGAATTACTGCGACCTATGAGTACTAGGAGAGGAGGGCTGGAGACTTGAGGAGACTTGCTGTCATTCAAATTCCAGCGGTTACCACCAGGCAACTGGTTTAAGACTGCGAATAATAATAATAATAATAATAATAATAATAATAATAATAATAATAATAATAATAATAATAATAATAATAATAATAATAATAATAATAACAATAATAATAATAATAATCAGTACAATGTGATAATCAAAGAATGACAAAAGTAATACTGATTGTTGTTGCAGCCCTTAGATCATTCGGAAGTGGACCAGTAAACTTGCCGATAACATACCTGGAAAGTCTAGCATATATGAAATACAGAAAATAGTTCTTACCTCCACTGCAAACATTATTAGAGAATTCTTATCAGTGTGAATGTATGTACCACACCCAACATACATCACCTGATGTATATATAGATGTATGTTTGGGAAAGTGTTGTATTGTTTATATCTGTCAAAACCCTTTACCCCTTTTTTCTCCATCTCTGTCATAACTTACTAGTTTTCCAGGGTTAGGTCTCTGGTTGAGACCTGGCAGGTGACTTGTATAAACTGATATCAAAGCCCACAAGAACAACAACATCAACATAATAATAACGGACCACCACATCCAGGCAAGAAGACCAGACTTGGTAATCGTAGATAAGAAAAGGAAAACCTGCCAAATGATAGATGTGGCCATACCTGCAGACTGGAGTAAAGACGAAAGAGACAGAAAAACTGGAAAAATACCAGGATCTGGCAAGAGAACTGAAGAAGGTGTGGAACATGAAAGTCAAGATAGTACCAGTAATGATAGATGCACTCGGAACCGTACGAAAGACACTGAAAGCGAGATTGGAGGAACTAGGCATAAAAGGAAGGATTGAGACTGTGCAAACCACAGCACTGCTAGAAACTATACGAATACTGAGGAAAGTTCTAGAAATATGAGATGCTCGGCCCCAGCTGTTAGCAGTAGCCTAATAGAGGAGGAGAAAAACGATGGTTGAGTTACAAACCATAGCACTGTTGTGATAGGTGAGGGAGAGATGAGATCAGGTGAGAGCTGAAGACCTGAGGAGACTTACTATCGCTCAGCCTTCAGCAATGACCACTGGGCAACTGGTGTGAAGCTGTAAACCACAGTATTGCTGAGGACAACAGGAGTGTGGAGAGGAGGGCAGGAAACTTGAGGAGACTTGTTGTCATTCAACCTCTAGCGGTAACCACCAGGCAACTGGTGTGAAATTGAAACTAATGATAATAATAATAATAATACTAGTTATCGTAAATAAGAAGAAAATCTTTCAGATAGCGGTCTTGTATTGATGGGATTAGCTGTCACTTGATCAATTTATAGCACCAATAATGAATTTTAAAGGGAATGTTTTTTCAATTATTCCACTACATTCAAATATTTTAGCGTCCTTGGAGCCGGTTTAGACAGTTCTAGAGTCTCTGAACTTGTAACGATAAAAGATCATTTTTTAAAATTAGATTCTCTTATCTTCAAAAATAAATGGAGAGATCACAAGACAGCACAATGTATGAGAGAAAAATTAAGATATATCCAGGAATCCATTGGAAAACTCAAATGATAATGGACAGGTCATGTTGTAAGAATGTCTGATAATCGCTGGACATCACGTGGATCCTTAGAGATCATATGCGAAAATGTGGCCAGCAAAATATAAGATGGCGTGATGAACTAAACAAGTTCAGAAAATATTGACCCTACGACGCCCATGGTACACTGGTGAATCTCGGAGAAAATAAATCTTAGAAAATAATTCAAGATAATATCATTATTACTGTTACAACTAGTTTAGGTAAAAACAATTACAAACGTCTTGCTGAGCCACCAAGGAAAAATGAAGGCTGGTTTTAAGGGTCAATTTTGATCTTCTACAAGCCGTCAGATTTCTGGTAACTCGATTAGTTGGTTGATTGGTTGGTGGGTCGGTTGAACGGCATACGAACCCTTCATGGGTTATTTAATACCGAAATCAGTAAACAAAGGTGTTCATACGTTTATATATTTGTTATCGTTTTTATTTTTCATAAGAAATAAAATTGTGATTATAGTTTTTTTTTCCACAGAAAATAAAATCTGGATCATAGTTTCTCATTTTTTACAAAAAATTGGGGAATATGTTTTTTCTTTTATGCAAAGAATAAAAATATAAATTTGAGGACATAGTTTTTCCTTCTTACAAAAATTGGGAATATATTTGGCGCGGGGGTTCGAATATGTTTTGGTCGCATTCCTCTCCTTTGATGTGTCTGACTATTGAATTGAATTCCCGCCAACATAGCTCTCCAAGTCATTAGGACAACCAGGCTACCACACCACACCAAGGCACTTATTCGCGTAGTCGATTGGTGAAGCAGTTGCCGTACCTAGGCAGGTTTAGTCGGGTAAAGGGGACGCAATTTTGAGTCTCGGTCAGAACTTATTCTTAATTTCCGGTCAGCACTATTTACTCACTGTCGTAGATTGACATTCTAGGTAGTCGTGATGAAGAGTAACTATAATTAGGATGAAAGAAAGAGCTGGTTGAAATTTGTTAAAATAAGTGTATAGTATCGATATTAGCTTATAAGTGACGTAGGGAATTCATTAGAGAGTGTAATGCTAGTTAAGGTTGGCTGTACTGATGTTTGAAGTAAAACAGAGCGCTATAATTCGTAATGCAGGTCCTTGTACATTGGTATGCGGAGTCAGCCATCTGTTGTGATGAGGGCTGCGGATGGCGTGTCGCCTATTACTCGGCTTCCTAGCATCTGACGCAACAGCACGCACCCCGTGTAAGTGCAATTCGACAGCAATATGATTTATTTGACTTTGCATGTGTTCACTGTGCGAACTTCAGCTCTTTCCTATTTCTTACCTAAACTTATCTGTTTCAGACCGCCTAGCCAGCATCACCGCAAAACTCTCAAAGAGGTACAAGCTGAATATCATCCAAGTCTACGTGCCCACTTCGCAATCAACTAAGGAAGAAATAGACGACTTCTACGACGATTTGAACTCCCTACTGCGAGATACTAAAATATACTTCAATGTCATCATGGGAGACTTCAACGCACAGGTAGGATGAGGGAATTAACGATGAGTTGGTGAAATCAGATACTAAAAACGGAACGAGAGAGGTGAAGATCTTGTAAACTTTGCGACCGCAAACGACTTCGAAATCATGAATACATTGTTCAAAGAGAAACCCAATAGGAAATGAACTTGGAAGAGTCCAAACCACAAAACCAAGCACGAAACTGACTACATTCTGACGAACCAAAATGACACCATCAAAAACATTCGTGTCCTAAACCAAGTAAACATAGGATGCAACCACATAATTGTAAGATGTAAGATGAAAATAAATACCAATAAAAAAATGTAGAAAAATGTTCCTCCCCAAACCGCAACAGCTAAACCTACCAGAAGGACTCACCCAATCCTCCAAGCTGAAATTGTAAAACAAATATGAAATCCTTACCGAAGAGACCAACATCAACATCAATATCAACGAACTCCACAACAAAATGAAAACCTATCTAATAGACACTGCCACCATATTTGAACCAAGGAGCACTCAAACCATAATTAGAATCCAGGAAACTCTTTTGAAATTGCAGAAACCTCAAGCCACCGACAACAACAGGGGAAAAATTGAGGAGACCGAACTGAACAAAACAATCAAGAAGGAACTAAGAGAAAACAAAAGAAGGTTCATGAAAGCAATCATTGAAGCAATTCTCGAAAAAAATTGGGGCTTCAAAACTATAAACAAAGCTTTCAGTAGATGACAGAAACAAATAACTAGCATACTCAAAGAAAACGAAGACCTAACAACAGACAGAGACAGGATTGTCGAACACGCCCAAGAATTCTACCAATAACTCTACTCTTCAAGACATGGACCACAAAACATCAAACAGGATATGCAAGATGCTGGCAATTAGTTTGAGGATTTCCCAGAAGTTACAACATGGGAGGTAAAACAAGCCGTCAAACAAATAAAAAAGAAAAAAGCCCCTGGACCAGATAGCATCATCATCGATCTACTCAAAAAAGCAGGTAAGACCGTCAATAAAAAACAAGCAATTCTATTAAATTTTTTTCTTAAACAAAGTAAAGCGCCGGAAGACTGGAACACGGCAATCATAATGCTTTTACATAAAAAGGAAACCCATAAGACCTCAACAACTACGGACCTATAAGCCTATTCATCAGCATCTACAAACTTTTCACAAAATCATCACCAACTGCATCACTAAAACACTAGATGAAAACCAACCACGGGAACAAGCTGGCTTTCAAAGAAACTACCCCACCATGGACCATCTCCATTCAATAAAACAGCTGAAAGGAAAAGCAGCAGAATACAAAAGTCCACTCGCTGTAGCATTTATAGACTTGCAGAAGGCTTTCAACTCAGTGAAAATCCCCATGGTCATGGAGACTATCATTCTACATCAAAGCACTGGAAAATTTATACAGTCACAGCAACTCTTTTATCAGGCAACATGAAGACTCTGAAAAGCTCCAAAAAAGAGGTAAGACAAGGTGATACCAGCTCATTCAAACTCTTCACAGCCTGCCTCGAGATGATCTTCCGAAACCTAGACTGGGAGAATAGAGGAATCAAAATAGACGGCAAATATTTGAGCAACCAAAATTTGCAGAAGACATCACCCTTCTTGCAGAAAATGTACACGACCCCCAACAAATGTTAGGTATACTAAATGAAGACAGCAAGAAAATCGGCCATCACATTAACTTCAGCAAAACGAAGATCAGGTGCAAAAACCAAGTCGGAAATAAGAAAACAACTATCAGGATCGAGAGTGCAACTGGAGAAGTTGGACCGCTACATCTACCCAGGACAACGATATCCATAAAACCCATAAAAGAAGAAGAAATCAAACGAAGAATAACTGTAGGACAGCAAGCCTTTGGTAGAGCCAGCTCTACCTTGAAAAACAAGATCTCGCTTGTCTTAAAAGATGGGCATACAACTGATGCATCCTCCTGATAGTTACCGATGGAGCTGAAACATAGAACAACCAAGAGACAGACCAACAGACTTAGAAGCATGCAACATTCACACGCGGGAATCATGCTCAACCTCATATGGAGAGATCACAAGACAGCATAGTATATCAGAGAGAAAACAGGAGTCCCAGACATCATAAAATCCATTAGAAAACTCAAATAGCCATGAGCTGATCATGTTGCAAGAAAGATATCACAACTCACAACATGGATCCCCAATGATCACATGCGCAACTGAGGCCAGCAGAATACAAGATGGAGAGACAAACTAGATAAAAATTAGAGAGTACTGGCTCCGTGATGCCCACGTTAGAGAGGGGTATTAAATCCTGGGGAAGGTCTATATTCAATGGCAGACGTTAAAAAAAACTGATGATAATATATAGAATGCGTTGTATCATTTTGAAACGATCTGTTATCACATCGCGAATGTATCATTTTGCAAAGACAACGTAAATAGAATAAACAATCCAGGAAAATCGGGCTGCTGATGTAATCGAACCCGCAACCGGTAGGGTAACTGCTTTAACATCCTTACTACATACCCAATACTTGTGTATTTCTTGTCAAACTAAACTAAGTTTAGCAAATTGCTAATCTGTTTTCTTTTTAAACCCACGAAACGGTTACATGGTAAATATCTGATGATCGTTACAAAAATTTACGATTAGAATTATAAAATCTAATTCGGTGTAAAAACATAAAACCCTTTGAAAATGTTACATTTATTGCATCAACATATATTGGGAAATAATTGACTGAAATGGCATAAAATATGTTCATAAAAATATCTTATGACTTCTCTAGTGTTTGCAGCTGTAACTCACTTTTAACTAAAATCGGACTAATTAAGTAATTCAATAAAATCGCAATAAAACTTTTATTCGTTCAAATTTACAAGAAATAGTAAATCAAATTATTTAATTGAAAATAAAAAAACAACTACCTGAGCACAGAAAAACGGTCAATATTTTGAAATAATATAAATAGTAAGACGAAAAAGCAGTTTGTTTCAATTTCCCTCTTTTTACATCTGACGATGGAAGGGAAATAATTTCGAACACCGTAACGGAAAAAAAAATGTAAAAATAAAGCCAAATTATCCCCATCATATAAGACCGATTATAAACCTTAAGAGCCTATTTGGAGAATCTTGTGAAAAAAGTGAAAAAGAGAGGCCCCCGTTGTAATAGACCTTAAATTCCATTGTGATATTGATTTACATGCTCAGTATATAGTATTGAGCACTGTCGAATCGAGAAATCAAAAAATATATCTTACTGTATATATATTATATACTTTACACACACACACACACACACATACACATATGTATATATATATATATATATATATATATATATATATATATATAGAGAGAGAGAGAGAGAGAGATTTACAATTCTGTGGCTACTACTCAATTTCATACCATTGCAATCATCAGGCAAATGTTTTTTTCTGTTTTCATCTTTGTATACAACTAGAATGTTATCTTATATGAATGATAACAATGAAATGAAAATGAAAATGAATTAAATTTAAAATCAGTCGAGATTGATAAGATTAAATGAAATCACGCAGCAAAGTCATGACGTCATGACCGAGCTTCCGGTTCCAGCTGGGATATAATTCATACTGAATTAGTCCCGGGAGAATCTTTTTGGTCGTTTTTTTTTTGTTATTTCCTGTGTCTCATGTCTGACAAATTTGTTGTATTACCTGACTGAATAGAAAAATTAAATAATATGATTAACTGACAATGCGAGTAAAACATTTACGTTCTAAAATTTGTTTAAAAAAATTAGGACCCCTTTTTAGCTTAACGTACACTAAACACTGTCTCTTATAAACTTATAATATACAACCGTCTTGTGGGTATAGGTGGTTATTTCATACAAAGCGAAAGTGCTGTGCTATTAAGTTATGATAGAGTTTCATTATTTCTTAGTTTCTGACGTTGTGTTTTACTTATTGGGGGTGGAGAATTTTAGTGATTTAAATTTTGACGTTTAGTTGATTGTTAGGTTCGTATTGTTATATTGTTTTTTTGTGTTGTTTAAAAGCTATTTTTTTGGTCTTCAATCTATTATTTAGTCATTGAAGTACAATTAAGGTTCGTATTGTTTTGGGATAACTGTTATTTTTTGTATTTTGGTACTTTCATATTTATGAATAAATATCACAAAGCTATAATTTTACAGCACCCTTGCACTTTTTTCTTAGTTCTCAAAAATTTAATCTCTCCGCAGCAGCTTCATTAGTGAGGTGAACTGTGGAAATGGCTGGCGGTGTCAAATCATTGGCTGGAAAGACCAGCGAATAAAACAGGTAATTTTGTCAAACTCCCAAGTTTGATTTTACTTTCGTACATAACAACAATGGCAGGTGACATACCAAAAATCAGTGACGAATAACAGTGACGTAGACAAAAACTGATGACGAAATGATTCCCGCTAGCAAAGTCCAACTCAGGTCGACTTGTTTTGCTAAAGTTTGCAAATCCCATCTACAGGAACTATTAGTAAACGAGTTGAAATGGGACACATAATTTAGGAATGATATTGTTCGGGGAAATGAATTCTGTTTCGGTAACCTTTTTAGATTCTGATGCAGCAAGCAAATATGACCCTAGCGTAGTTAAGCTTGTTGAGAATTATTCTCAATTCGTTTGTAGGAGTTTTTGGGTTGTAGGGAGGCATGTGATCAAGTGAATGCTAGATGGTGGGAAGAGGATGAAAGCTAGTGGTAGGTTAAGTTTTCAGTGCTAGGTCGGGTAGTGGTGTTAGGGTCTTGGTGTGGGTTCATTATCTTGAGGGGGGATGGGGTGAGGGGTTAGTCTTGTTGAATCAATGTACAATTAAAAGTAAGATTGAATTTTGTATAATTCAAATGAAGGTTAGGGTTATTTAATTTATAGTGGTTTAGTCGCCCATACTCTTGCCAGATGACAGTGGCAATTAGCATTTATATGGCTTCAAGAGAAGTGGAAAATATTCAATTGGAATGAACACAGGAATTTTATGATTGATTTATCATTATCATCATAATCAGTCTGTAAGCATCCATCATTAGATATAGACCTTCCCTAAGATTCGCCAGTCCCCTTTATCATGGGCACCACAGAGCCAGTACTTTCTGAATTTATCAAGTTCGTCACGCCATCTTACTTTCTGTCGGCCAGAGCTTCGCACCTGATCTCTAGGGATCCACGATGTGAAACATGTCCAGCAGTTGTCTGACATTCTTGCAACATGGCTAGCCCATTGCCATTTGAGTTCCCTAACTGTTTCTATGATGTCTCGGACTCCCGTCTCTTCTCCAATAGACTCTGCTGTCTTATGATCTCTCCATGTGAGGTTGAGCACGACTCTCTCATATGCACGTTGCATGGCTCTCAGTTTGAGGAGCAATTTTTTGCTTAGGTTCCACGTTTCGACACCATATGTAACCATCGGTAGGACACATTGGTTGTATATCCTTTTTTTTAGGACAAGTGCAATTTTCTTGTTCTTTAAAGTCGAGCTTGCTCTACCAAAAGCTTATCAATATTTTAAAATCTGGTTGAAGATGAATGTTCCGTAATCAATGGCTATGGATTATTCGGGATTAATTGTCGGATATGAATCGTAAAAGACTATTAATTGTTGGCTATGAACTGTGGGAGACCATTTGTTGGGGATGATATCACCGGATTCCATGATTTCTGTGTTTTTTTCGGATATGGTAGCGGCTTGGTATAAGATATTGGATTGGAGACAATTTCATTTTAAAGGGAATGTGGATTTTCTGCAGTTACAGGTGGTTGTCGGTGTTTGCTATATTTAGCGATATTTTGTTGAAAATATGTGATATGTTCGCTATTTAAATATAGCTTAATCTGGGCATATTTCTGTTGAATATTTGGTATTGTTTGCTTGATCTTGGGAAGTGTTTATCAAGCAGACAGGAATATCTTGACGATATTCGTTTTGACACTTCAGCTGTGATGTTTCTTTTCTGTTATTTTTCTTCTTTCTGCGTGTGGTGAATGTTCACATTGTAGGAAATCCACCATTTTTAGTGCTTATATCCTCCTTTTGTATTGTCTCGTTTGACGAGTTGTCTGACAGTCTGCGGCTGATATATTAAGAAATCTGTTTGATAATGAGGGGAGGGTGGCTGAAAAAGGTGTTGAATTGAGGAAATCTGCTTCTTTTTGTTGGCTTATAATCTCAATTTTTTAAACTTATTTGTTTTAATTATTTTAATGTATTTTTGGATGTCTTTAAAAAAATGCTATTAGTGTTTGATCAATTGCATTTTCTTAAGATTATAGGATCATTGTCCCTGTAGCGACCAGAGTCATTTTTGTTTATTCTTTCGGTTACGGTTGATAATATACATACTCCCATCAGCTCACATATTTCTACTTCGTTTTCCCATTGTTATGTCTAAGTTTGTCGTTTGTATCTTTTTTTACCCGTGGTGTCGAATAGAATCGTCAGGGGTGGGGAATCAACAAGCAAGAGCATCTTCTGCGCCTCTATGCAGTTGGGAAAATGAGGGAACCTCATCTTCAGCTCGACTTCTTATTCTCGCTCCAAACAACATTCCATGTGGGGTGAGATCACACGACCACAGAAGTTGAAATCTTTGTATTTTGTACATTTCCCTAGGATTTACCATTTAGAACCCCAAAACATGCTAATGTGTGCGTAGTTATGTTGATTGCCGAAGTTTTGATTCTTCTTGCGTAATGTTCCTATTTTAGCCCCCAAAACCAAGCGATTAGAAACAAAATGGTTGTGTGTTCAAATAATCACAAGCAATGAGAGAATCATGCTCAACCTTACACGGAGAGATCACAAGACAGCTCAGTATGTCAGGAAGAAAACATGAGTCCGAGACATCATAAAAACTATTAAAAAACTCAAATGACAATGGGCAGGCCATGTTGCAAGAATAAAAGACAACCGATGGACATCACGACTCACAACATGGATCTCCAGAGATCACATGAGAAACTGAGGCCGACAGAATACAAGATGGAGAGATGAACTAGACAAATTCAGAAAATACTGGCTCTGTGACGCCTATGATAGAGTATTGTGGCGAATCCTGGAGAAGGTCTATGTCCAACGACGGACGTTGGAAGACTGATGATGATGATGATGAACGTATAGTAACAATATATATATATATATATATATATATATATATATATATATATATATATATATATATATATATATTATGAGCTGTGAAGAGTGAGACAGACTCGGGAGTAAAGTGTTTAGAGGTAAGGTTTATTAATCCGTAGGTGTTAATGGTCCAGACATGTTTCGGGATTTTTCCCATCTTCAGTGGTGTGTGCTGTGTGAGTATGTGTTTTTAGGGTTTAAAGTTCCCATGTGGAAACAGAGTCCATTATCAGGAGCTTTGCTGCGTGGGTAAAATATTTTATAAAGGCTGCTGGAGGCATCCTGCTGTGTGAGTGAAAGTCCAGCTAGTGATGAAGCCTTTGGTTAAGCAGCAGCAGTTGGTCTTGGAGAAGGCAAAGTGCGTCAGGGTAGGAGGAAAGTGATGTGGAGTTAGATTTTTTGGGTATGTTAGGGATAGTGTAAATGGAGGGGAGATGAGGTAAAGGAGCTACATCGGTATCCACCTTACAAGTTATCAAAAATTTGTTGGCTATGATTTGGACAAGTGGTATAACTGGCCAAGGTATATAGTTCCGTAGTCCAGAAGGTAGGATATCGGTCTCTGGGTACTGGATGGGATAATCGAAAGTCTATAGCCACACTGAAGAGATGTAATACATCGAAACAGCTGTCTATGGATGGCACAATAATTAATGCTCCTTCATTCAGGGTTGAGCACTCTTTAAGTGAGGTAACTAATCCATCGTAAGCTTATGCAATGCTGTACTAAAGGAATAGAGCATTCTGAAGGGATGAGGAATTTCTGCGCAAATAGATATAACGCTTAAATTCAGCTTTACTGACTGTCCAGTTCCGTAGTCCAGAAGGTAGGATATCGGCCTCCAGGTACTGGATGGGATAATGGAAAGTCTATAGCCACACTGAAGAGATGTAATACATCGAAACTGATGTCTGTGGATGACACAATAATATATATATATATATATATATATATATATATATATATATGCACGGGTAGCCGTACTCTCGGGTTATTCTTCTGAAGGAACAAAAAGGGGGGAGCGCAGCACCCTACCAGGAGAACGAAACTCCAGTCAAACTTTACCTCCTTGGATTGCTCGCTCTTATCGCACAAACCCTTGGTCTATCCAGACTCAACCCAACCATTACCGTTCATCGCAGAACAACAGATTTTACACACACACTCCTCTCTATGAGTTTTAGGGATATTTTTTCTTCTATTCTGCCCCCAAATGAGTTTTTAGTGGGGGAGGGGGGTCAATATGAAATGTAAGTTTATGCTAGTTTGGGCCAGCTTGCTTTTTTTTTTTTAAAATTCCCCCAATTTTTTTAGCCCAATATAAGACGAGATCAGTAACTTATTCGTTGATCACTCTTTTTTCAAACTTTTCAATTGATCACCCCCAATTCGTAAATTCCCATGGAAAACTAGTACTTTTTTCCGACCCCCCTCCCCTGATAACTTCCCTTTCCCTTTTCTCAGTTATATTCAGTGGAAACTCTAGGACAAGCTGGACAATTCCACATCTTCATTACTACGTTACCCCCTTACCTTCTAGTTCCCATTGGCTTCATCAACCCATCCTGGTTGACACAATCTGAGAAGGTGACACCAAGATGACCGCCTAGAAGAAACGTCTGTCTTTTCACACAGTATCTTCGAAAATACTTGACAAAATTTAATGATATTTAGTGGAAAGTTGGGTAATGGGGTAAGAAAGAATCTGTTAAATTTTGGGGCAGATCCAGAAATGTTTCGTTAATTGGGAGATATTTTCTGTTTTCCCTCATACATGTACGTATACACCAATTACTGTCCACACGATATTTACAAAAGTCCCCAGTGAATTTAGAATTAGCTCTCCCCTTCCCCACGTGAATAAAGTTCACCAACATTCCAGATATCCAATTTCTAGAAGCAGGAGGAGGTGACACGATCAGTTACCGCCCCAGGTGACACCAACCATAGAGCCACCACTGCATCTCCCCATTGCATAAATATGCATTGGGTCAAGGCATTCCCTGATCCTTGTGGCGTGCTGAAAAGGAAATTTTCGTCCTTACCCACACCTACGTGTGTGGGGCTGCACATTGAACTCGACTTTGGGTCCCGTTTTGCCCCCGTGTTGGGGCCAATGAATACCTTAATTTTCTATCCTTTCCATTCTTTCTCTTTTTCTTTTCTTTCTTTCTTTCTTTCTTTCTTTCTTTCTTTCTTTCTTTCTTTCTTTCTTTCTTTCTTTCTTTCTTTCTTTCTTTCTTTCTCCTCCACCCATTTCCACTTTTGGGAGGGGAGGGGGCGGACTATCCTCCTTCTTTTTCCCATCCCCCTCCTCCTCCGAATTTTCTCCTTCCAACCCTTATACTTCTCCCCTTCCTCATTTTTTCATTCTCATTCTCTCTCTTAATCTTTTCAATACACCGAATAAGATAAAATGTAAGTATTACGTTTCTTCTTTGTTATCATCTAAAAAGCAAACGTCAACGCTAACTTCCAGCCCCGCCCCCCGCCAACTCAGAGGAAAAGAAAAAAAGGAATAAAGAAAGAAAGTTAGGAAGGAAAGGGTGTGCGTGTGTAGAATGAAACTGGTGAAAATTTAGATCGCTAATCGTTGCCAAAAAAACTGTGGGTCAGAAAGTGTGACATGTACAGTTTGTCAAGATTTTTCCTCCTTCGAAAAGTAAAAAATAAATGAAACGGGTCTGGTTAGTCACTCAATAGAATCAGTCGCGTGACCAACGTCTTTTTGCAGCATGCCGTGTTTTTTTTTGGGGGGGGGGATTTACTGATCAATGAAGAATTTACTTCTCTCACCTTTAGTCGGGCAGTGATCATAAAAGAAATCCCAATCGTCAAAAAGCGAGCGAGAACAGTGCCGAAAAAGAACCAAAGGACCAAATTAGCATAAACTTACATTATGAATCGATCCCAACCCACTATAAAATCTATTTGGGGCGAGGATTTAGAAAAGAAGATTTTCTATTTGCAGTAAGGAGTAGATGGTTAAATCTCCAGCTTTCTAGCTCCGTTGGTGCGACCTGTAGGCGCTACTCTTGCATAGATAGCCAGTCGGCCAGAGAGACCCACCAATAAACTGAAGAAACCTATGTTAATTTTCACTATGTTGATGTGGGCAGTTTCGATTGACGGTTTCAAATATGGCTGTGGCAAAACATAAACGGGGAAATAAATTTAGGTTCTCTTTAAAGATAAAAGGTGAAATCGTTTCTCAGCAAAGAGATGAGCGAACACATTTTGTTACTCTCACACAAAATGATTCATGTCGTCTGCTCGGCATGTTCGCAAGGAGCACAGAAGCGAAGATAGATAAGGTGAGATAGCGAAAAAAAAAAAAGAAGACGGGATGAAGATGTATAAATAAAGAAAAAATAGATGGAAAGAGAGAGAGAGAGAGAGAGAGAGAGAGAGAGAGAGAGAGAGAGTAACTATAGAAGTGGAACATGAATCGGTGTCCAAGTGGAAAACTCAGACACTCAGACTTGTTTTAAATCACATTGGAAAGTGCAAGCAAGCAAGGGCGCCATCTTTTTTGAGAGGGCTTTAGGGACATTCCTCGCATGCCGAGAACTTCGTGCGCTTCTTGGGGGATATTTTGGCTCTTTGCACATCTCTTGTGTGTGTCATGTGTGGGCGAGAGAGAGAGAGAGAGAGAGAGAGAGAGAGAGAGAGAGAGAGAGGAGGAAGTTTGAGGAGAGAAGGAAAAAAGGAATCAAAAGAAAGAAATGAACATAAGTGAAAAAAAATACGAAGATAGAGATAAAACGGATGAAGGAAGGAAGGAAAGGAATAAGATAATTAAGAGATTAATGAAAGAAAGGAAGGAAGGGGGAAGAGAAAGAGAGAAAGGATCGTAATAAAACAGATTGAGGAGAGAAAAAGAAAGCAAAAAGAATGAGTGAAAGAAAGACATTAAGAGAATGGAAATGAATAAAAAGGAATGGATGAAAGAAAAAGTGGAATGAACAAAAAAAACGGAAAGAAAGAATCAAGAAAAGAATGAAAGAAAGAAAACAAACGAAAGAAAAAGAAAAGATGATCAGAGAGAGAGAGAGAAAGAGAGAGAGAGAGAGAGTAATCATATAAAGATGGAACGCATGAAAGTGAAGCAAAGAAACAAAAGAAAGAATCGAGAATAACAAAAAGAAAGAAAAAAACAAAAGAAATAACGAAAAGGTATTAATCATAGCGAGAGAAAATGGCAATTAATTTAAAAAAATGAAAAAGCAGGAGAGAAAGAAGAATTTTTTTACGAAGAGAGAGAGAGAGAGAGAGAGAGAGAGTGGGGGATGAATAGACGAAAAATAAACAAAGAGAGAAAAGAAAGAATAATAATAACAAACTGAAGAAGAAAAAGAGAAAGGGACAAAAAAAGAAAGATTGATGAATGAATGGCTGTTCCCCATTCTCATAAGGATTTGAAAGAATGCTTAAGTATTTTTGTGTTCTGAGAATCTCAGCAGCCACAATTCGTTTGAAGCGTATGTTTCGAAAGAAGAAGAAATTACGTTTTTTATTCATATTGTTGCTTTCCGATCTCGCATTTCCTTATTTTGTGGTTATTTACTTCGTTATCCTCACTAGAAAATACATTTCAGCAACGCTTAATTACCAGTGGGCTAAGAAAAGGCCAAAACCCGATATGAAGCGAAGTCATATAAGGCTGAGGCTCTTAAGTAGGGAAGGATCCTGCTCTCCTGATGTGTGGATTTTAAGGTTTCAGGAGAGGAATTACAATCACAGATTGGCAAATTCAAACTGTTGGAATATTGATTTGTTTGACGCTGCTAGTATCCCTCTCAAAAGTAGATGTATATGTTATAATATGAAAAATGAAGATGTTCAATATCATATGCATACTTGCATAATTGATCAACCGTAGCGTCAAAATTTGAAAAAATTCCATCGAAGAAGAAATATGGTCAGAATGAATTCTATTCATGACATCACTGGCATTTTGAAATGAAAAAAACATTTGAAATAGTGTAAAAACATCTAGAAAGATCAAGATTTCTGTAGAATCTAGATATCATTAATAAACCTATCAAAATAAGGCGACCAAAAGGTCGAGAAAGCTTTTCAAAAACATTTTTAGAGGGGCTTTAATATGATACTGATGCCAATTTCCAAGTCTATAGACAAAACGGTGAGGTCAGGAGCGGTGGAATACTCAAACACACGCACATGTAAAGAAAAGCATAGAAACATTCGCCATCTTTGGTGGCTACGGTTGTTCAGTTATTTGGAATGCATCTTTTGATTCCAACAATTTTGGAAGGTGGTAATGACATTCTGAAATATCGTTAAAACATTGCACGGACAAAACAAGGCTGAGAACCACTGATCTAAGGTAATCAGAATTATCTATATACATATCTTCGCACAAAGGAATAAACATGTTTACTGCGTTATGCTACAGTTGATTCGACATAAACTTATACACAGTATTTGTCATAGGTACGTGAACAAACAAGCATTTTGCTTCTAATCGCTTGGTTTTATGTATCAAAACCAAGATTACGCAAGAGGAACAACATTTTATTGCAATCAACATAATAAGGCATGCATATAGTCATGTTCTGTGGTTCTGTATGCTAAATTTCTGGAAAATGAGTTTGTCGATAGGATTAGATTTCTAAATGAATACAGTTTTTTCTTTATCCCACAAAAAACCTTATTCAGAATCGATCATGAAGATTGAAAAGGCAAATTCACATTGCTATCTAGAAGGGTTGCCAAACTAGTAAGTCAATTTGGATGCCTCCTACTCAAAATCCTATATTGCATCTGCAAACCTAAACAATAAAAACTTATTATTAATACCTTATATGATGAAATGCTCATAAGTATTTGAACAAATTGTGTTTTTATCCATTTTCATTTATCATCAGCATCAGCAGCAGCCACAACAACTGCAGCCTTTAAACGTCCGTCGTTGGACATAGACCTTACCCAAGTTTTGCCAGACCTCCTAATCTCAGGCGTAGCATAACCAATTTCTCCTTAACCTGCCTAAATCGTCACACCATCTTTTTTTCTGTCGACCACTGTTTTGTATCTCTGATGATCTGCGTTGTGAGTCGTGACGTGCAGCGTTTGTCTGAGATTCTCGTTGCATGTCCGGAAGAGATTTGATCATCTGAACAACATTTGAAATCACCTATTTATTCAATTCATTTATCAATTCTATTTCTATTTTATTTTTTTTTTGTATCATGTTAAGTGTGTGTGTGTGTGTGTGTGTGTGTGCCTTCTTATAGAAAGATAACATTAGCAGAACTTGTGAAACTAAGCAACACCTTGAAATCGAAATACAGAAGGTGTGTCACTCAAAACAAAAACTGTCTCCGTTATTGAGCATTAAGGATGATCAAGAAGGGCACAGAAAAACATCTTGCTCAAATCCCTGGCAACACTTCTCTCTGTGAAATCTAGAAAATAGTTCTTACAGGCACTGCTCGTATATTGAGAAGATCACAATCATCTGGTACATATTAATGTAAAGTGCAACACAAAGACAAGAAAACGAACCTACAACACACGCCAAAACTGTAATATGTGCATGAAATTGCATCATACGCAAAAAAACTGCAACACACACAAAAAACTGCAAGACAAGCTAAAACTGCATCACACTAATAAAACTGTAACACGTGCAAAAACTGCAACACACACAAAAAACTGCAAGACAAGCTAAAACTGCAGCACACTAATAAAACTGTAACACGTGCAAAAACAGCAAAACACACAAAAAACTGCAAGACAAGCTAGAACTACAGCACACTGATGAAACTGTAACATGTGCAAAAACTGCAACACACACAAAAAACTGCAAGACAAGCTAAAACTGCAGCACACTAATAAAACTGTAACACGTGCAAAAACAGCAACACACACAAAAAACTGCATCATACGCAAATAAACTGCAACACACACAAAAAACTGCAAGACAAGCTAAAACTGTAGCACACTAATAAAACTGTAACACGTGCAAAAACAGCAACACACACAAAAAACTGCAAGACAAGCTAAAACTGCAGCACACTAATAAAACTGTAACACGTGCAAAAACAGCAACACACAAAAAAAACTGCATCATACGCAAATAAACTGCAACACACACAAAAAACTGCAAGACAAGCTATAACTGCAGCACACTAATAAAACTGTAACACGTGCAAAAACTGCAACACACACAAAAAACTGCAAGACAAGCTGAAACTGCAGCACACTAATAAAACTGTAACACGTGCAAAAACAGCAACACACAAAAAAAACTGCATCATACGCAAATAAACTGCAACACACACAAAAAACTGCAAGACAAGCTAAAACTGCAGCACACTAATAAAACTGTAACACTTGCAAAAACAGCAACACACACAAAAAACTGCAAGACAAGCTGAAACTGCAGCACACTAATAAAACTGTAACACGTGCAAAAACAGCAACACACAAAAAAAACTGCATCATACGCAAATAAACTGCAACACACACAAAAAACTGCAAGACAAGCTATAACTGCAGCACACTAATAAAACTGTAACACGTGCAAAAACTGCAACACACACAAAAAACTGCAAGACAAGCTGAAACTGCAGCACACTAATAAAACTGTAACACGTGCAAAAACAGCAACACACAAAAAAAACTGCATCATACGCAAATAAACTGCAACACACACAAAAAACTGCAAGACAAGCTAAAACTGCAGCACACTAATAAAACTGTAACACTTGCAAAAACAGCAACACACACAAAAAACTGCAAGACAAGCTATAACTGCAGCACACTAATAAAACTGTAACACGTGCAAAAACTGCAACACACACAAAAAACTGCAAGACAAGCTAAAACTGCAGCACACTAATAAAACTGTAACACGTGCAAAAACTGCAACACACACAAAAAACTGCATCATACGCAAATAAACTGCAACACACACAAAAAACTGCAAGACAAGCTAAAACTGCAGCACACTAATAAAACTGTAACACGTGCAAAAACAGCAACACACACAAAAAACTGCAAGACAAGCTAAAACTGCAGCACACTAATCAAACTGTAACACGTGCAAAAACAGCAACACACACAAAAAACTGCAAGACAAGCTAAAACTGCAGCACACTAATAAAACTGTAACACGTGCAAAAACAGCAACACACACAAAAAACTGCAAGACAAGCTAAAACTGCAGCACACTAATAAAACTGTAACACGTGCAAAAACAGCAACACACAAAAAAAACTGCATCATACGCAAATAAACTGCAACACACACAAAAAACTGCAAGACAAGCTAAAACTGCAGCACACTAATAAAACTGTAACACGTGCAAAAACAGCAACACACACAAAAAACTGCAAGACAAGCTAAAACTGCAGCACACTAATCAAACTGTAACACGTGCAAAAACTGCAACACACACAAAAAACTGCAAGACAAGCTAAAACTGCAGCACACTAATAAAACTGTAACACGTGCAAAAACAGCAACACACACAAAAAACTGCAAGACAAGCTAAAACTGCAGCACACTAATAAAACTGTAACATGTGCAAAAACTGCAACACAAACTGCGCGGATACTGAGGAAAGTGCTAGAAATGTAAAAATTGCAACGTTAACTATCAACAGTGACCCAACAGAGGAAGGGAAATGAAAGCGGAAATGTAAACCACATCGCTGGCGTGATTGGTGAAAGAGAAAAGATGTTGGCCGAAGACTCGAGGAGACTTATTGTCACTCAGCATTCAGCAATGACCACTGGGCACCGGTGTGAAACTGTAAACTGCACTATTACTGTGGCCTATGAGTACTAGGAGAGAAGGTCTGGAGACTTGAGGAGACTTGCTGTCACTCAAACTCCAGCGGTTACCACCAGGCAAATGGTGTGAGATTGCAAATAATAATGATAATAATAGATCCGTCAAAATAAGCCCCCCAAAAGGTTATGAAAGTCCCCCCCCCCAATGTTAAGAAATCATTTTAGTAAAGGTCTAATTTCTAAGTCTGTAGACCAAACGGTATCGCTGGAAAACACTGGAACCATCTTGAACTCCTGTCTGCCGAAAGCATTGTTATCAACAGTTCTCCTAGATTCTGAATTTTTATATTGCTGTAATTAGCGGGAACATGGGAAAATATAAGGAGGAACAAAAGGGCTTCGTTTTTCGTTTTTAAATAAATAAATCATGAAAAAACTCTTTTCGTCCGACATTCCTCGGAGGACGATCCGTCAAAAATATGTTGAAATTTCTGTTTGGAAAAACAAAAAAACAAAAAAAACCCCCAAAAAACAAAAAAAAAAACGGAACCATTTTTATCTTTCTCATCCTCTTATGTTTTACCTGCACAGATGGTTCAATGTTTAGCACGTCTGCCTCACACGCAGAAGGTTCTGGGTTGATTTCCGGTACAAGTGGAGAATATGGAAAACTCTTCATTAGGATAAATTTCTGTGTGCACTCAGCAGCTAATTAAATACACTCTTATCTCTGTGATTTGGATGGGGGTATCCCTTTAGTGGACTTATATCCTGCCAAGATGATGGTCATTACAACTTTGGTTGGTATAAAGTCCTGGTCTCGACCAGACTTGAGACTTGCAATGATCACTAAGTTGGTGCATGCAACAGAATGCGATCTCGGAGGATCCATGTTATGAGTCGAGACGTCTAACTGTTGATTGATATTCACGCAGTATGAACTGTCCATTGCCACTTGAGCTTTCTGAGGTTTTTTTTAAATATTTTTAGAACTTGTTTGCTTTTTCATGCATTGCACTGTCTTCTGATCTCTCGGTGTGAGATGATCTCTCCTGTACATGTTGCATGATTCTTTGAGCGAATCTCTCGGTAAAGTTCCATGTTTCAGCTCCGTATGTAATTACCGGGAGGACGCACTGGTTGTAGATCCTTCTTTAAAAAAGCCAATGGGATTTTCCAGAACTTTCAGATCGAACTCACTCGGCTGAAAGCTTGCCAACCTATTTCTTTGTTTGATTTTTTCTACCTTTGAGAATTCCATGGAAATTCGTTGTCGCTGATCTACTTTCTCTCTCTCTCTCACTTTCTTTCTCTCTCTCTCTTTCTCTTTCTCTCTCTTTCTTTCTCTCCCTCTGTAATAGCTGTGTGAATGTAGTGAGCATATGCTGGAATGAGTGTGAGTGGGTAAATGCCATACAAAAGTCAGCTTTAGATGAATATCAGTCGTACTAAGAGAGAAAGAAAGGAGATAGAGAGAGAGAGAGAGAAAGAGAGAAAGAATATATATATGTATATATATATATATATATATATATATATATATATATATATATACAGAGAGAGAGAGAGAGAGAGAGTGAGAGAGAGAGGGAGAGAGCACTGATGAGTCATTTTTTTGAGAAGTGGAAATGAAAAAGATTAAGATCTTCGAATCGAGTATGTTAACATTAATCGCAGATTACTCTCGATGTTACATCTAACTTGAAATCAATGACTGTACTTGTAAAAAAAATGTTACCGAAGGGTTATTGTCGATAAAGAATCGTACGTATCACATACGCGTATGTGTGCATGAGCGTGTGTCGGAGCTTAGCTGATACGTGCGTATGTCATAAGCGTCTGCAAGATTTAAATATTTTAGAATGAATTCAGGTAGTGGCGAATAGCGCTGAAGTTCTTATCTAGAGCTATTGAATTATATTCTTGCACTGGAATTCGCTAGTTCGAGTGACCTCAAGTGCATTTCGCGTTTAAGAACACCAGTACTTACATCAAAGAACCAAAGAATATCCGGAAATGCGCCAAAATTTAGAAACGGATTTCATACCATCAAAGAGATGAATGAACCGGAAGTACACAGAAAAAGTACATATATACAATTCACATGCAAACATATATAATACACATGGATATATAAATAATGGACATGCCCATATGTTTCATACTTATAGCACACACACACAATATATATATATATATATATATATATATATATATATATATATATATATATATATATATATATATATATTCTTTGAAGCTTTATAGCTTTAAACACTAAAGATGTAACGGGTATTTTTTATTAACATTCTTATGCCATTTCAGTCAATTATTTCCCAGTATCTGTTAATACAATTAATGAAAGATTTCCAAAAGATTTTATGTTTTACTCAGAATTAGATATAGATATATCATTATATACACAGAATTGGATATGGAACTACACGTAGAGAATTTTTCTTGGAGGGGTGTGTCTAACAGGTAACCGTTTCGTGGATTAAAAAACAAAAAAAAAAAGTTTTTTTAACATAGCTCTGAACCGAAGAATTTGATGCAAAAGTTTCAAGATCACAAACATCAGACTGAATTATCAATATCTTACACCATCCCAATTCCATCAATATTCAGAATTATTACCCTTTCATTTATCTTCAGAAATTTTATTGATGGTTAAGACAAAACTTAATTGCATTCCCATAGTATCACCAGATAGACTCTACCATTTCTCTCTCTCTCTCTCTCTCTCTCTCTCTCTATATATATATATATATATATATATATATATATATATATATTATAATGCACATACACACAGACTGACGCACATGCAAATATATCTAATACTATTAAACTGACGAATGTTTTCTTGTGTTCATGTCTTGTAGACTTCGAAACGGCTGCATATCAGGGTAACTGAACCCAGGAATTAACATAGGATAAGTGGCACTGACCTCTGAGGTCCCTTTAGGGTCCAAATTACCATCTCCGGTCAAATTACAAAAAAGAACCTTTTTTACACAATGCATCGTAAACCGTAATTTGCAAACGTTTTTAGTTCAGTGTTTAGACGTCCTGAAAATGTAATCGGTGGATTGAGTTCAAACTCTGACGGAGAAAATCAAATTTATTTTTAATGTTTTCGATCCATTTAGACCTCGAAACCTTCCAGAATTTTGTTAGTGGATTTTTTGAGGAAGGTTCTAGGTGGGGAAGGAATTACCTATCTTAGCATCGGAGTCTCCTATGAGTATTGTGTGATTTGTCTCCTCCTGGTCCATTATGCGAGAACAAGGAATAGATGATAATCATATATGAGTAATTAAGAATATATACGAAAATGGCACTCTAATGATAAGACTTTATAAAGATACTGACGGGACAAAAATTAGAAAAGGAGTGAGACTAGGGCATATGATACCACTAGAACTCTTTATGGCGACTGCTTTTCGGTAAACAGACTGGGAAAACGTGGGAGTGAAAGAAGACAGAGAATATTCAAATAATTCAAGACACTGTGATGAAAATGCATTAAAATCAAAATAGCAAAGGATCTACAAAACTGATGCCAAGTAATGTAAATAGAGAAAGCCAAAAATAGGGTCAAAGATGAACAGAAACGAAAACAGAAGTCCCGAAAAGGATAATAGAAATAGACAGTGAAGCCTAAGAATATGTTAACGGATACATTCACCTAAGTCAGACGCTGAAGCTAGAGAAAGACCACGGAAATAAAATGAGACGGTGCATGACGATTGGCTGGAAAGACATACTGAAGAGCAAATAGCTGATATGCTTAATACATAAAATAAACAATCAATGCATATAAATAGAGGTGGTGTTTGTTCAAAATTACTGGAGTGTCATGTTAATATAACTGTTTTGTTTTTAAAATTCCTGAAATGGTTACATGGTAAACAACTGATGATCCTGAAAGGAGGAAAATGTATGCATTGTACCATAATAACAAAGTATATGTGAAAGAGGGGGAAAAACACTGAAGAAAATGATATAAATTGCATTGACAGATATTGGGAAATAAGTGACACAAAATAACTTGAGAAAAGTTTTTTAATGTTTAGTGATTAAAGCAGTAAATCTTTATATATATATATATATATATATATATATATATATATATATATATATATTTATATATATACATATATATATTATATATATATATATATATATATATATATATATAGTAAAAGATTTTTAAAAATCGATACAGTATTTCGATGTATGTCAGACACATATCTCCCGAAGAATGGGCCGATCTGTGCCTGGTTTTCGTTCATTGAAAAAAAAAAGAATCCATTTTTTCGTGTTACAATGTTTTCTTCATGTTTAGTTTTTTTTTTTAGTGTATTGTATCAATTTGATGGTAGCAAAGATCATATGGGGAGAAGTGGTCTGTAAGCGTATTTTGTTGAGTGGGTCACGAGCACTCTTATTGATGATCTTGGGAAAAACTATTACTACCAAAATACTAGATAACTGTTTACCTATGGAAACAAATACTTCCTGGATTTAACAGTTACTTATTCCAAAATCCAAATCAACAAATAGACATAGAATAGCCAAGAAAAACAAATATTTGGCATACTATAAAAACACGTCTGGAGAAATAAGCATCTAAGAGAGATGCAAGAGTAAGACTTACTGTAGGGTGTCAAATCTTGGGTCATCTTCCTCAGTCACCTACACCTGTTTGAACTCATCCATCAGCGCTGCTTCGACGCCGTTCCCAGTGTGCACTGAAGCGACTTCGTTATTAACATCAGTCTCATTTAGTGCATAAGTCAGAAGCGTATCTCATTCCATGAGATACAACTACACTGGGCGGGTCACATGTCAAGGATAGAAAATTCATCGTCATCATCTTGATCATTTTAACCATCGTCACACCATCTTTTTTTCCGCCGGTCACAGGTTCGTATATGATCTATGGGATCCATGATATGTCATGATGTCCAGCGGTTGTCCGACATTCTTGCAATTTGATCGGCTTATTGCCAATTGGGTTTCCTAATGGGTTTTATGATATCTCTGATCTCTGTTTGTTTTCTAATATAATGAGCTGTCTTGTGATCTCACCATGTGATGTTTAGTATGATTCTCTTATGTGCAGATTGCATGGCTCTCAGTTTAGGTTGGGTTTCATGTTTCAGCTCCATAGGTGACTATCGGGAGGATACATTGGTTGTAGAACCTTTTTTTTAGAACTAATGCGATTTTCTTGTTTTTGGAGGGTGAGCTTGTTCTAGCGAACGCTTGTCATCCTAGAGTAATCCTTCGCTTGGTTTCTTCTGAAAATTTCATGGAAATTCCTTCTCCTAGGTAGATGTAGTGGCTTATTTTCTTTAGCTGATCATTTTCGGTTTTGATTGTTGTGTCTTTGATTGTTGTGTCTTTGATTGTTGTGTCTTGGTCCTCAAGATGTTTAACAATCTCAGAAGATGGAAGATTATCGTCTACAGGGAGTTTTACTGATCGGCACCGATTTTTCATGGCAACCCGAACCTCTCTATTTAGAATATTGAAGCAACAAAATATTTCTCTTCCATGTGTCCTTGTGTCAGTGTAAGCAATGCTATGTAGATGTCTCTCCCAGTCCATCTGTCTATTTATCTATATACCACAGTAACACAAGTATACATTCGAAAACTCATTTCAAACCGAGCAATCTAGCCAGCTATCTAACTCTATTACTCTCTGTCTATCATTCTATCTCATTCTGGTCGTATATCTATCTATCTATCTATCTATCTATCTATCTATCTATCTATTTTTCTTGCGTATACACCAAGCCAGATTTAGAGAGAACTGTTAAGTCAACCATTATGAGAGTTTATCGATTCTCAATATCTGATGTATGTCACTCATGTCTGACCAAGCAAATTTTTTTCTTTATTTCCTAAGCCAGCTATTACCGAATCTCATAGATGAACATTGTGAAAGTATTGGGCAATATTACAATCGAGTAGGCTAAACGAGAAACCCAAACGAAAACTAATTTCATAAAAACAGGATTCATCATACAAGAGATCTGACTCATCATCGCTAAAAGCATCAAATATGAGTACCTAAAATGTACTGTACAGTATCTTTCTACGTCTAATCTCATAGTTGCTGGAATCTAGGTGTGGCAATGAATTGGAGCTACCCACTTCATTTGATTGATTTATATCAGTTAAATTACTAAAAAAAAGAAGATATTCATTTGGATCAAGTGAGATTAAATGATCATAGCTCCCCCTATTCATGTCGTGTGTACGGAATTGACTTACTTAGGTCTTTTTCAGCGAGATAAAAAACGCAATTTAATTTTTTGGGGAGGTGAGGGTCGTACTTCGAAATTATGAGTGTTAGCAATTGGTTTGGACTAACAAAAAAGGCCCATGAATTTTTATTCAGAGACAGGTTTCAACTAATTTAATGAAAAATTATCATATACAAGGGCAAATGCCGTAACTGTTTTTATTTGATTATTCATATTCATCGATTTAGTTTTCGGGCCATTGTTTTTTATTTGCTCGCTGTATTTCTCTTATTTTCTCAGAGTATTTTTTTAATTTGCTTGTAGTTGCCTTTAATTTATCGATTTTTTTCATTTGATTACTGAATTTCTAAATTTGCTGGCTGTAATTTCTAATTTGTCTCGGGAAAGGTTTAGTAGTGTATGCAAGAATAAAAACAGTAACACTAAATATGGCGTTGCTGGGCGATCTGGGGAAAATCAGAAATAGGTTTACATTTTTAGATTCAATCTTCTATAATCGTTAGCTCCAGTAACCCAGCCGGTGGAGCACTTTTCGTGAAATAGTTGGTGTAATAGTTAGTAAGTCTACTAACTATTACATTATTCGAGCAGACTTGTATTTTTTTTTCTATTTTCGGTATTAGAATAAATTTCTCTGTATCCAGCAACCAATTTATTCAGTGTCTTTATTTGCTCGTCTTATTTTTAAAAAAATTGCTCGCCCTATTTTTCAATTTTCTCCCAGTAATTTTTGATTTGCTTGTGGTCTGATTTAATTTGCAGAGCCGTATATTTTTATTTGATCACTGTTTTTTGTCTAGTTTGCTGGTTGTAACTTTTAATTTGCTTGAGTAAAGGTATAGTAATGACATTATGTTACTTTACTCTAAGCTGTCTGATTAAGATGGAGGTATCCCTCTGGTGGACTTGCATCCTATCAAGGGATTCTAAAAATAAAGTCCTGATCTCAACCAGACTTAAAACTTACGAAGATCACTAAGCTGATGCATGCAATGGAAACCGGGACTTTGTCAACGTCACCCGTGCAATATTAGCTTCGCATGCGCTATTCAAATTACCCGAACATTCGGGTAGCACCCTGTATATACACTTATTTGTGATTTCTTACCCTTGAAATACGAACCATGCAACGGGCACAAGCTCAACCTTACATGAAGAGATCACAAAACAACACAGTATATCAGAGGAAAGACAGAAGTACGAGATATCACAGAATCCATCAGAAAACTTAAATGGCAATGGGCTGGTCATGTTGCAAGTTTGTCTGAGAACCACAGGACATTAGGATGTACAAGAGATCAGATGTAGAACTGGGGGCGTGACAAACTAGATAAGTTCAGAAAGTACTGGCTCCGTGATGCCCACGATAGAGGGGTCTGGCGAATCTTGGGGAAAATTTCCAACGGCAGACGCTAAAAGGCTGTTGTTGCTGATGATCTCGATAATCATCAGGCTTCAAAAGACGATCTTAAAAAAATGGGAAAAAATGTTTCTTCCATCAGTAATAAATATTGTAATTTATTATTTTGGAATTCATTTTTCCCTCAGACAACTTAAGGATAATGAATGAATGTAAAATATGCATGTAGGTAAATAATATTCAACTATTAAACTAAAATCATGGATCGTTTAGTCAATATTTAGATGTTGAATAATAACACCCCTAAAAGATAAGAAATGAACGCGTCCATTCTTTTTTTATAAGTATATGAATATAAAAAAAATAAGAAAAAATATATTTGTTAGTTTGTTTATTTATTTTACTTCTTAATATTCTCAAGATGGCGTGAACAAACGTCGATATATAAGCAAAACGGCAAACAAATTTTGTTGATGAAATATTGAACACTAATAAGCATATTTTTCAAACTTACCCCCACCCTTCATTCTCTGACGTATCATAGATGCTAAGAGTGCAAAAGAATAACCGATTCCAACCAACAGGAAGTGAAAAAGACTTACCAATAATCGTTCTGATCGATTATCTATCTACCAGCATAATCAGAATAAGAAGCAAACATTTTGCTGAAAAAATTCCGGCACCCTCTCGAAATTTTCAAATTTCTAAATTTCAATCTGTTTTTGAGGCTTTGCAAAGGTATAAAATAATCTATATGCCATATTAAAGCTATCCATCATACTTGAAAGATTCTTTTCACAATCCTGAGTCTGTGGCGTCAGTCTTTGATATATATTTGTGGGACCCCCCACAATCAAATGACGGAACCACAGATGCCTTGTACCCTGGCTTCCATCAGTTACACTTGTCCACAAAAAATACTCAAAAGAATTAAACTATTTCTCACTGCAGTAACTTCGCACTTCTCTTGTTATTCGTGGGCTGCAGAAAAAAAATCTGTTTTTGAGGAGAGTTTTAGAATACTTTTTTCGTTTTCCCTACTAAACAACAGAATTTGCTTTTTCATTACTATGAAGATCTTCAGGCGATTTTCCTATTATCTCCCTTTATTTATTTGTTTATTTCTTATCTATTCTGCTGCTTCTATCATATGTTATTTTTCTTTCTCTTTGTTCTTTTTGGAGTCTTCTTGGCAGATGAAAAATAGGAATTGGCGAAACTGTTTTGATTATTTCACATGACATATCACCAAGAAGATTCACTGAGGTATTTTTCAACAGATTGTTTGCAATATATATATATATATATATATATATATATATATATATATATATATATATACGTTAGCAAAGTACCCGTAGAGAACGAGGGGATAATTTACGTATGGATCGGCCCTTCTGCCTAAGAACTGTGAACTCTGCCTAGGATCAACGGGTCGCTCCACGAACCCTCTGTCTGAGATCAAAGTGTCGTATCTTTATGCTCGCTAAGAAGTGTTACGCTCAAACAAACATATGTATGGTCATGCATGCATTTCA